>OY735231.1:6630092-6775092 GCA_963457665.1 Thysanoteuthis rhombus
CCTTTTTTAGCAAAATCATTAGTGCAAGGCTTTCTAGACCCCCCCTCTCTCTCTCGTGCGCTATATATATATATATATATATATAAATATATATTTATATATATATATATATATATATATATATATATATATATATATATATATATATATATATATCATGAATGTATAAACTTTGCAATACACACGCATAGACAGAAAAGCATATATACTGAAAGATATATTTAGATTTGGATACACTTGCACAAATTTGAACAAATACATTGCAAATTACGCGCACTCACTCAGCGTAAGGAGTCAATTTGAATGGGAAAATTGGCACCCCCCCCTCCAAAAAAAAACAAACAATTTATTGGCATTAACTGTACGTATGAACTTGTCAGTGCACAGCTGGTAATAGGCCAAGGCCAGATGGGAAATGTAGGTCCCAAAGTCAAACCGCCCATTAAGTACTTTTATAATCAAGGCTAAATACATATGATTAATGAATGGTTATTATATATATATATCTGTACGTACATATTCAGTGCACATGATATTGTTACAAGTGATAGACAAGGGTGGAAAAACAAGAATAATTCATTATAAAAGTCGTTATAAGCAATTTTATTGAAAATGTACATCAAGTACTTTAGGACAGTATTGTAATAATAAGTAGTAAATGCAATGAAGGGGTCCTGGTGGAGATTTAGGGGGCCAGGGGACAGCTTGTCCTTTTGAGGCACAACCTCAAAATTTTAGTCATTTATCAACGTATGACGTTATTAAGAATGTAGTGAGCAAACAACTATACATGACACTTTTGCCCCTCCACCCCCATTGGGGGCACGGGGGCGATTTTAGATGGATGAATATCAATAGATTGTAACCAGAACCACGTAGAAATACATTCGTATTTTAATATGCACGGGTTAAAAATCCCCTCGTTGAAAGACACCCATATATATATATATATATATATATATATATATATATATATATATATATATATATATATATATATATATATATATATATATATATATATATATATGTATATATATATATATGTATGTAATATATATATATATATATATATATATATATATATATATATATATATATGCACGGGTACACTTTCGAGAATAGGATATTCTAACGCTAAGGGATCCACATCATAGAACACATATATCAATAAATATTTATCAATTCACATTTATTAATACAGACATATTTATGCATATATGCATATATTAATACACTTACGTAATTCCTACGTACTTTTGTATATACATGTGTTAGAGTGGATTGATAGGTCCATAGTATAACAGAATTTTTAGCTGAATTTCGATATGATATTATGCAATTAATATTCATCATTGAATTAAGTGCATTGACAAAGAATGATCTTATTCGGAAAAATTGATATTTGTCGTGTCAAATATTTTTTGATCCCTAAGCTATGAAATTATAGACGTAACTATGTTTATTTATGCATGGATATATGAATTTGAATATGCATGTGTGTATTCATAAATGCATGTATATATATAAATATAAATATAAATATAAATATATATATATATATATATATATATATATATATATATATATATATATATATATATATATATATATATATATATTGGTTAGTTGAGGTATATACGACAAATCATGTATAAGTTGTGTATAGACAATATTTTTTTGAAACATACACACACGGACATATATACATATATGCACACACGCACACACACACACCACACATATATATATGAATAGATAGATATGTAAATGAATAAATATTACGAATCTTACTTATACATATATACATGTGTGTGTGTGTGTGTATATATACATATATGTATGTGTATGTATGTTTGTATGAGTATGTATGTGAGTGTGTACTTACGTATATGTATCGAAATTAAATTGTGAGACATCCTAGCACACACAAATATATGTATACCCACAATCACACATGCTCATTCACACACACACACACACACACACAAACACACACACTCATATATATATATGCATATATGTAATTTTCTCAAATATTGCTCTGTATTTTATTAATGATACACTGAGCATTTTGGATTTGATAAAAGATATCAAATTTTAAAATTTCAACTACCTTTTTTGTTTTATTTGAATTATCCTGAAATGAAGTAATATCATTGGTACTCTATATTTCTCATGGAAATCTCATTTAAATTGGTTCAGAGAAAGCTTTCCCGTGATCTGAAAAATATTACTATAAACACAAGACCTTTTTACTCTCCGTCCAAGTTATCAGTAATGAACTAATCTCCAATCCATACAGCTTTTCCTTACTTCCTAATTATATCTTACACTCTTTGGATCCCTCTTGCAGAATACTCATCTCTTATATCCTCCTCTCTGTCTGTCTGTCTCTCTCTCTAGATCCAGAATATGAATCCATAACTGCAAAAAAGATTTGTATTGTAATATTCTTACATGCCCCGAAATAATTTCCGCAATACTGTTTGATAGCCCATGAGCCAATGCAATGAAACTCAGTTCTATAAACAAAAAATCATAATTATGGATAATCTCAGATATTCAATCCTAAAGTGTTTTGATATACTAGATGTACAACATGTTATTTATATCTAATTTCTCCACACGCACAGGGATACACACACACACACACACACACACACACACACACACACACACACACACACACACACACACATATATATATATATATATATATATATATATATACATTATGCACATAGTTACACGTGTATATGGTGACGATATTTGTACTGATCTATGGACATATATACATACATTTATACATTTGCATATTGTTTGCAAAAGGAAATATACCTACAAAATATATTTATATATGCACACACACACACCACACACACACACATACACATATATTTATATATATATATATATATATATATATATATATATATATATATATATATATATATATATGAAATATCTCTTTAGATATGATCCCATAAAACCTTTTCATTCAAAATATTCTCTGCTATATATAGAGATATACACCCCTAAAACACGGTCACACATTTATATCTAATAAAAAGCATTCTATTTCTTTTAAATATATAGATCCATAAATTTACTTGCGAATATGAATCCATAACAGCAATATGTATATATGTATATATATATATATATATATATATATATATATATATATATATATATATATATATATATATATATGTATATATATATATATGTGTGTGTGTGTGTGTGTGTGTGTGTGTGTGTGTGTATTATGCGTTAAAGAACGATAAAATACTATTGCCTATAAAAACGGGGGAGAGAGAAAAAATTCATCCGAATTCTAATAACTATTTTTTCTTTACATTATTTGTAGTCTCCACTGAAATATTACGTTCGGCAAAGATTGAATTTTCAATTATATCTTTTTTCCTGTTTTTACGCCCCTCTTCCTGTTTCCATATTCCACCCAATACCCGTTGGCCACCAACCTCTCCCTTTCGTTCAGTCTTTGTGTAGCCCCCCTCCATCGTGGCCCCCAACACCTTGGCCATCCCCATCTTCATTTTCTTCTATCTCAACAACCCCTGAATCTTTCACGTCAAGCGTAGCAAGACAGAAATCAAGAAAGACATATATATATATATATATATATATATATATATATATATATATATATATATATATATGCATGCATTTGTGTATGTTGTATGTGTGTGCATGTATATATGTGTGCGTGCATTTGCGGCCAGTGCGTTCACAAGTGAATGAGAAAATGTGATACGAGTGCACGTTGCATATGTGTATGTGTGTGCATTATATGTAAGCGTGTATATGTGTGCTCTGTTGTGCATGCCTATGTGTGTGTGTGTGTGGTGTGTGTGTGTGTGTATTTTGCATTTTTGATCAAATATCATCCGATGAACAGTCGTGCAATATATATATATATATATATATATATATATATATATATATATACATATATATATATGTATATATATATATATATATATATATATATATATATATATATATATATATATATATATATATATATATATATATATATATATATATATATATATATGCATGAAGGGAAGCAAAAAAATGGACTCGCTAGTTGGCTGTGTTTAGTGTCAGGAGTCCATGGATGGTCTCCCCCGTAACAGCTTGGAACGACCGGTGCCTCCCAAGCCCTTCCCCCTCTCCTTTTTTCTTTTCTCCTTCTTTTTCTTTCTTTCCATCGTCTCTATATGAGTGCGTTTGTATGTACGCACGTCTGATCAAGTGCGCATACGCATGTGTGTGTGTGTGAATGTGTGTGTGTGTGTGTGTGTGTGTGTGTGTGTGTGTGTGTGTGTGTGTGTGTGTGTGTATCGGCGCCCACTGCCATTCTCCCGGGGGAGGGGCAAAAGGATAATTTCCAGGGGAGGTTGGACAGAAGGATGTGTTCGGAAGGGCAGTGCGCGCGCACACACACACACACACACAAGATTTACCCGGATGTTGGTTGTCAGGTAAACGACTAGAGAGTGTCCAAGCTGTTACCTGTCTTAAGCTGTCATTGTTCATGGTGACCCATTGATCCCAAGCCTCCATGAGGATCAAACTTTGTCCTTGGTGAGAAGTCTCAATCTGCGTGGGGGGAAAGACCCATTCGTATCCCACCAGACGCTCATGACCATGTGTGTATGTGTATGCACCTGCATGTTTCTGTTCATTAAGATAGACGAATCTCCAACTTAAATTCATCGTTGGTGTATGTGTGTATACGGGTATAGGTGTGTGGATGCATGTACATGTGTATTAGTATAAGTATGCGTGAATGTGTCAGTGGTTATTTGTCAAAGTGTCTGTGTATATGAATTAAAAGAGACATATCTACACTGACTATGCATAGGTGTGTTTGGGTGTATGTGTATGTCGGTATGTGTGTGTATGTTGTGTGTGTGTATGTTTTGTGCGTGTGTATGTTTTGTGTGTGTGTGTGTATTTATGTTGTGTGTGTGTATATTGTGTGTATGCATGTGTTGTGTATGGTGTGTTTATACATTTGTGTACATGAGTTTTAGACCATGTGTTTGTATTTGTATATATGTACATACCTTCATATCCGTTTTCTAATTGCGTGTGTACAGGTTTTGGGACGTGTGTGTTTTTGTGTATGTGTTTGAGTCACTGTGTGTTTGTTTTCGTGCGTCTGAGTCATTGTGTGTATATTAAACTGAAGTGTGTGAGTGTGTGCTTGTATGTGTGTGTGTGCTTGTATGATTTAATTTCTTTCATATATGATTATAGATTTGTATTGCTTCGCCTGGCTGCATCGCTCGATTGCTCAATATACTTATTTATATATATATATATATATATATATATATATATATATATATATATATATGCATATATATATGTATATATATATATGCATATATATATATATGCATATATACAACATATATATGCATATATATATATATAAATATATATATATAAATATATATATATATATATATATATATATATATATATATATATATATATATATATATATGTATATACTTAGATATCAATATATATAGTCATAAATGCGTAATATATAAAAAAATATGCATAGAAGAATTTATTGATACAAACATACATAAATGCATATATATGAATATATATGTCATATTCATATACCTCTTTTTGTATCCTCCTCCCCTGGATCGATAACTAAACACTTGCCTGGAGTACATAAAGAACATTCATGATAATAATAGAATTGCAAGAAATAAATATTATGATAAATATGATAATGATCAGAATGAAAAAAAAGAAAAAGAATTGTAACCATTGGGACAACAGCATTACTTAAATCAGCAACATTACTGGGGAGTGTGATGGAATCTTCAGGAGACTTTCTGTCGCTAGAACCCCAACAAGAGTATCCAGATATTACAGGTGAGAAAACTGAACCAATAATAATAATAATAATAATAATAATAATAATAATAATAATAATAATAATAAACTGTAAAAAGACGCTTTCCTAAATAAATAGCCCATCAGGAAGCACTCGAACCTGAACATACCAATATTGGTGTAGGGAATTCACCACATTACATTATAGTCTTATTCCCAAACATCAAAGTTGCCCAGAGGAAAGCAAGATCCTAGATTGAATGACCTGAGGCAGGCCGAATCTAATCCAGAAGTACACTGAAAGAAAGGCGAGCAACTACAGACTAATCATATGCCTACCCCCAATGTGCGAAATTTCGACTGGACCGATAGCAGAGAAAGTATATATTTCCATGAAAAGACAGAAATAATGCAGAAAGGGAACAAAAAGAGATAAGTATGAAACGGGAAATTTTGGGGGGGACTTTTTGTCCCCGTTATCATTTTTTTAACCATGATAACACTGAATAGAATCTTGAAAAACAGCAAAGGATTCCAATTCTCTAAGAAAAAAGAAAAGGTGAACCTATTCATGTACATGGATGGCATGGAGCTATTCGCAAAGAACTCGGAACGTTGTTTAACTTGAAGCATACAGCGATGACATAGGTACTGCGTTATAGTGGTGAAAGGAATAGACTCACCGGATAATAAAACTATTTGAGCATCAGCTACAAAAGATATGAGTTCCATATCCAACACCTTAGGATAATAATGAAAATTTTGGTAACTGAGCTAAAAGCAAAAAAATCGATGGGTGAATGGGTCAATAATGAAAACAAGCAAACTAAAAATGAAATCAAAAAAAGACTCCACGGATGTGGTTACGTAAAGGACATCGGAAGAGAGAAACAGAATCCTTCATCAAACACAGGGAAGGATTGAGACTATGGAGACTGCAGCACTATTGGGATCTACGTGAACCCTGAGGAGGGCACTGGAAATAAGAAACTAATGACGCCCAGTCGTCAAAGATAACCGAACAGCAAGAACGAGCTTAACGTGTTAGAAAAGTGGGGGAAGGTTTGGACAACACAAACCCCACATGATATGTGAGGACTCTGAAAGGAAAGCCGGAGGCCTAGGGAGACTTACTGTCACATAGCCTTCAGGGATGACCACCAAACATCTAGTGAGAAAGTGCAAACAACAGCACTGCTGTGGACTGCAGGAATACTGTATGGTGGTATCGGTACTTGAGTAGACGATATCATTCAGTTTCTAGCAATGTACACTGAACATCTGTTTTGAACAAGTAGACATCTATATTCAAGTTACAACAATAACAATGATGACTGGATCAATTAATGGCTTCGTGAAGGAAGATTTTTGAAGAGTTATCCAGTGCAGTAAAACCGTTGACATCGGGGCTCGAACAATGAAGTTTGAAGGTGAAATATGACTTGCCCAAGGCTGACCCCATTCTTTAGACCAACTGGTTATATGCTATGGTCCACCAAGGTGACGTGAGTCGGAACAGAACACCTAGATCGTAGATTTGATTTCAATTAACACTAATAATATAAGTACTAATAATTGTCCATGTTGCAGGGATGAAAGAAAAATGCGTTCACTGTAGACGAGAATAGCGATAGTACTTAGTGTCTGCTTGTAGCATTAGTAGTGTTAGTAGTTGATTTAATGATTGGTACAGTTGTAACTGAATTAAGAAAATGGATCTTCATTAGAAAAAAAATTGCAAGTGAATGTAAGAGTGGTTTGTCGATTTGATGGGAAGGAGGGGAATGGATGGAAATAGAAAACGAGAGGGAAATAATGGATCGATGTTGAGAAAGAAGGATGGGAAGGAAAAGAAAGAGATAAAAACAGAGAAAACGAGGAAAGGAAGAAAAACTGAAAGGAAAGCTGAAAGAGGGAAAGAAAGAAGGAAGAAAGAAAATAGAAAAATAGAAAGAAAAGCTGAAAGAAAAGCGGAGAGTAAGAGGGAAAGATAAAAGTAAAAAAAGAAAAACAGAAAAAAAGAAAGAAAAACTGAAAGGAAGAACAGATTATAAAAAAAAAAACGGGCGTAAAAATGGAAATGAAATTCAGAAAGAAAAAGAAAGAAAAAGAAGTAAGAAGTATAAAAGAATGGCAAAATGAATGAAAGAATTAAGAGGAGAAAGAAGAAATGAAAGAAAGAGAAATATTGGGACAAATACAAAAACGAAAAGAACAAAGGAAAGGAGTAAAAGAAAGAAAGAGAGAAAGAAAAAAAGAAAGTACGAAAGAAAGAAAAAAAGCCGGAAGGAAGGGAGGAAAGAAAAATGGAAAAAAAAAAAGACTATAAATTGGAAGGAGTTGCTAAATGATTGAAGGAACGAACGAGAAAAAAATATACAACTAAAAGAACGAAAGGATCAAGAGAAAGAAAGGAGGAAGGATGGAATGAAAGAAAGAAGAAAAATCAAAGAGAATAAGAAGAAAAGAAAGAATTAAAAAGAAAGAAAGAAAATAAAGAAAGTGGAAAGAAAGAAAAGATCAAGTAGAGTAAGAGAGAAAGGAAGAAAGAAAGAAAAAGGAAGAATTAAAGAGCAAAAAAAAAGATAGATAGAAAGAAAGTGAGAAAGAGAGAAAGAAAGAAAGAAGTAACATGAAAAAACAAAGCACGGATTTCAGAAGGAAAGGATGAAAAAAAGGCTTGACGCAAAGTGAGAAAGAAAATTCCAGAAAATAATACTAAAAAAAAAAATAACGTACGAATAAGAATACAAATAAAAACTAAAACCTCCAAAGATGCAAAAAGAAGAATGAAAAATGAAATCATTCGCAAAGAAACTAAATGAACAATTTATTCCACAGACAAAAAAAAAAAACAAACAAAAACAAGGTTGACTCGTATAAATATTTATTTATTCCATCATCCACCATCTCTTGATATTTCCATCGAAAACGATTTCCTAATAATGATTGGAGTTCCAATCTTCTTCACCAATATATATATATATATATATATATATATATATATATATATATATATATATATATATATATATATATATATATATATATATATATATATATATACATATATATATATAAGAATGGCCAGCTAGGCACAAATTAAATCAAGCTGGACAAACTGATTGCATAATTAAATTTTTTTTATCCTTAACACCATCGGCGTCAAGCATAAAACAATCATAAAAAAATAATTTTTATAGTGATGATAAGTCGTTATTCCAGTAGACCACAGAATGAAATTGGAATTCCTAAAAAAATATGAGGATCTTGCCCGAAAACTGAAGAAATTGTGGAACAGGGAGAGAACGGTCGTACTCATCATTACTGGAGCACTCGAAAAACGATTGGAAAAAAATGAAAATCCAAATAATTTAAATCATCCAAACGACAGCATCGCTGGTAAGCCTGACTGCAGCGGGGTCAAACTATTTTCCAACTCCTATTTCGACTGAAGATGATCACAGCAACTTTTGTAATGTATACCTAAGAAATAATCATAGATGTTTATATATATATTGTATAAATGTATTTATTTATTAGTCTGATATAAGCCCTTGCGTATCAGAGTAATGAATTTTTGTTGATATCAAAGTCTTGCAAATTTAGCTCGGTCAGTGAGACAGTTTCCTGGCAATCAGTTGGTCGTTATTTCAAATCACGGTAGGGGGTATCGGTTTACAATTCCTAATTTGGTGAAGATTATTTTTATTGTTCTTGCGGTTGAAAATGTGGGCACTCCAGTGTTGAGGATACATGCTATCACATTCTCCTGTGAAAGCCATTATATATTACTGGTATTAGATCACAAGGAGTGCAAAATCCAATAATTGTATCCATTCTTATTGCTGCGCTAGAAACAATACCGAAATGTCTAGCGAAGAGATCAAAAACACTGAAAAATTTGTGGATGGATCAAAACCGTCCTGACGACAGCATGACTAAAAGAGCACTAGGGAGAATGCTGGGGAGACTTGCTGCCTCTTTATCTCCAATGAAAAGTAGTAGATACCACTGTTGTGAAAACTAGTACAACTAATAATATTTCAAGGAACAAGGCCATTCAGACAACAGCATTGCAAAAAAGACTGCTAGAATCCTAACATACAATACGAAATAAAGTTTTGACTTCCCTTTTAACCGTTTCAAGAGCAACAAGTCTTAGGCTTAAGAATTACAAGTTCTGAAATTGTATTTTAAGGAATTTCAGACCATGCTTTAACGTATTGTTATTTTTTTCTAGATTTTTCACGTAAGTTTTTATCGAATATTTTCGACTCGTATACAGTGGGATACAAATCAGGGAACTGACTTGGCCGAAGAAGTCATCTGATGTAGTATCTGGAAATAAAGCAAATCTTGATTGATCAGTAAAGATTATGCTAATACAAAAAGCAATGGGCTTATCGTTCATCTATCAGTTCTTAATATTAATCGTGGTTGAAAGAAGCTTTCCCTAGGCCACTCGTTTATAATAATTAACTTGATGAATATAATTTTTTGCTGATCTTGGGCTAATTATAAATCTTTCTGCCACTTCTGAAATTTTTTAAACGAGGATTGTTCTCAACATAAACCTAAGGGTGTCTATTTACTTCTTGCATGTCTCTGTATAAGATCATTATAAAATCATTTTGCAGTTTGAGATTTTCATAGCTGCAGTTTCATACATAATAAAATCAATTCGTTAAAAGGGTAAGTGAAAGAATCTATTTTATTTCTCGATAGATTTACTCTTGCGATTGTTAATCTTCAACATGTCCGCCATCATTATTCGTACAAACCGTGAAGCGATTCTGAAGCTCGACAAATCTGTTTAGCAGTTGATTTTTCATTAATACCCTGAATCACATTAGTTATCCCAGTGTGCAGCTCATCTGAAGCGAAAGGTTTCATTGAATAAACAGTTGTCTTTACATGTCTCTATAAAAATAAATCCAATTGGCTTAAATCTGGTAATCGTAGGAGCCAAGAGATCAGTTCATGTCTTTCAATCTATTTGATAGGGAAATTTTCATGTTGAAACTAAGTTTCTGACTTTGTGAGTAACGTGACAATATACAGCATCCTACTAGAATACTGTATCTTCTAATAATTCTTAATGCTCTCTACAAATAGATCGCCGTTTCGGATCCCATAATCGGAGAAACCACTCCAGAAATCCTCGTCCGCAGAGCCAAGCCATTGATTCATATATACAGTTCTTGTCATAAAAATTGGAAGAAATTTTTTTCATAAAAAGGTACTTCTTAAAAGTATTCAAACAACTAAAAATGTATTTTTATCGCAGGTGTCATTAAGGATTTCGAGCAGACTGGAGATCGAATTGTCTCACTAATTAGGCAATTCTTCAAAATATCTATGCGAGTTGGCTTTTTCAATCTCCGTGAATACATGGGTTCGTACCTTTAAACCTATGGCTAATACTTCTGCAAAAATTATGTTATCAATACACTTACAGGATGTTCATCCAGTTGTTTTTTTTACTTCGCAGGAAGAGAATAAATCAGATATGACACAAAACAGTTTCATGAAATATAACTCTAACAAATTAGATTGAAATATTCAAATTATTGGCATATTTTCCAGTGCAAGTAGAGGTAAATTTATGGAATCATCCAATGCTGGACTGTGGGTAAAGAATCCAGTTTTAGCAGAATTATGGAATCGTCCAATATTGGGTAAATCATGGAATTGTCCAAAACTGGTTGGCGTTATAGGATCACCCAATGCTTGAGGTGTGGATATTTTGGAATCATTCAATGCTGGGCATAATGGAATCTTTATAAAAATAAAATCATGATTAGCCCTTTGTTGCTCCTCTTCGGGCTTCTTCGAGGCGTTGACTTTACTAAAACAATATTCTCTACCATCTGTTCTCATCTTTTTCAAATAGCGGTTGATAGATCAATTTTGCAGGACCGAGTCTCGCTGTGGACCATTTTTCGAAATTTTCCACCATTATTTTAGAATCGGATTGAGATATGGACTGTTTGATGACCATTTCATTTAAGATGATATTCCTCTCATTGAAAAAAAGCTTCAACATTCTTTGCTCTGAGGCAAAATGCATCATAATTCTGAATAATGGCTTCATCACCCCGAAACCTATTTTCTATCGTTGGGATGAGAAAATTCTCCAAGATTTTTTATGTGTAATTGTGCATTGACCGTTGAGGTAATGATTGCCATCACACCTGGTCTTTTACCTGACATGCAAACCTAGATCATAAATGAGTCGGGATATTAGCTTGTCTTATTCACGCAGTCATCTTTAAATATTTCATTGGAATGGCACCAGACAAAAGTTGCTGCACCATCGACACGGCCATTGTAGATTCGTGTTTTATCAATTTATTCAAATCGTCCACACTCGATGACAACTTCTCTTTTGCCCGTTGTAATCTTTCTTTTCTGTTTGAGTATCAGTTAGGCTTTTCTGTATATAAATTCCATTTCAATCACTCGATTCCTAATAGTTCAGCTGTTTCTGCCCATTTGTTTTTTTTTTTTTGTTTATTTTGTTGTGCCTTTTCTATTTTTAAGGCATATTGTGTCGACTTTTTTATCCTGAGATCTTGACGTCTTCTGGGGCCTACCTGCATGTCTTCCTTTATAACCTTGCCGTTTTGTGTATAGTTTCACCATCTGACAAGAAACAGCCAACATTCTTTCCCACGCTCTGTGTTGGATGTATTTCTCAAAGGAGTTTTATTATCCTTTCTTTTATTTCAATTGAGAGCTCTCTTGTTGAAGCCATGTTTCCTTTCAATTAGCTAAGTCCATCAGTAAGTCTAACAATTGATTAAGTCTGAAATTACTCCCTTTTAATGATTGACCAATTTGAATATTTAAACCTATTTTGATGTTCGTTTTGGAAATGCAAATCATAAATGGTTCTATACCCATTCAGCATTGAGTGATTCCATATATTTTTCTCTACTTGATCCGGAAAAAATATGCCAATAATTTTGTATATTTTAATTCTAATTCGTTCGAGTTATATTTCATGAAGCCAGAATATCAAGTTATTAAACAAATATTATTTTGTGTTATATTTACGATTTGTTTATTTGCTGCGAAGTAAAAAAAAAGCTGAGTGAACATTCTTTGAATGTGGTGATTACACAATTTTCCACGAGAAGTTTAAAGATCATAGATATATTAATTGTTATTATAGCTTCTCGCACAAAAATTATTTCAGATCCTCACTGTTTTCTTTTATTAATTTTTTGTTATTCATTTTCATCTGCTTCACCTCAAAGTTATTCGAATCCGTCAACTAAATACTGTCACTAAAACTGTCAGCATGGGTTTCTTCAGTTTTCAAGTTGGTCCGGCTGGCTGGCTATGTATGTATCACACGTACAGGTCGTACCTATGCAGCTAGAGGGCAAAAGATTTAAACATTTACTTCTCATCTTCTCAATAAGACCTTTTTAAATCCCCCCCAATAGGTTTTTTGGTGAGGGTTCAATTTACAATGTAAGTTTATGCTAAATTGGTCACTTATTTTTTTGTCCTACAGTTTTGCTCTTTTTTAAAAAAACTTCAGTGATAACTTCCAAACCAAATACGAGAAAAGTAACTTATTTATTGATTACCCTTTTATGAATTGATCGCCCTCAACAAGGCATGGGACCAAAAAACTATGGTCTCTTGACGGTTTCTATCAAGTGACTAAACAGACCTGTTATTGCACTCATTAGGTTTTTACTGTTGATATAGCTGGAGTATTGAAGAGACTTGATCACCAGAGTAACCCACCATTCACAACTGGCTGGTTACTCCAGAGATCAGGTGGTAGCAAGTCAACCAAATATTCTTGTAATCACCACAGTGTTCTTGCTATGCTCAGTAGTGCTGTTGTTTGAATAGCCCCGATTCCTCCACCGATTTCCAGTTTTTCCAGTCTTTCTGTTAAGCTTCTCAGGATCGTCCCCAGGGCTCCCAAAAAGGTTTAGCGCAGGTTTTACTTTCATATTTTTACCGTGAAATTCCATTTGCAATGGAAGTTTATGCTAAATTGACACCTTATTTTCTGTCCAGCAGCATTCACGCTTGTTTTTACAATTTTCAGATTTTTTTTGATGCTCACTGTCCAACAAAAGGCGAGTGAAGTAATTTTTACATTGATCACCCCTTCTTCCAATTTTTCAATTTATCACACCCAACACAGCATGCTGCCAAAAGATGTTGATCACGAAACAGTTTCTATCGAATGACTAACCAGACCACTTTCCATATTCCTTTTGAGCCAGCTTGATCAATTCTCTCACAATGTCGTTTACAGTCTAGTCTCCATTTCAGAGATGACCTTTCCTGATTTCTTAGATTTGTCTATTTTTGCTTTGATACCTGTAATTGATTTAGATCCATTTGTTATGAAATGCAACAATAAAAGATTCCATTTCTCTTTTTAAGTGTCCTCTGTCTATAACTTTAAGTTTGAGATGGTGATTTTTTCTTTCTTTGGTGTGACCCTCACTGTGCCCCTGTTTATTCTTACCAACTTTTCCAATCTTCACAGAATTGAATTTCTTGCTGCCCATATACAATATTTGTCACGGTTAACAAAATGTCTTGGAAATAATTTTGATTCCAATTCCTAACTGATATTCATGCTGTTGAAGCAAACTATCTAGTTTTCGAAACGACATTAAACAAAAAATGTAGGATTGATAACTGGGACATACATCAACCATTGCAGTTAAATACGGATTCGCGTATTGGATTGGTTGCTGCTGGCGAGGAGACGCGGACGCTACCCGTATACTCCTCCAGCAGTCATAATATAGTTCAAATAGTCTACTGCTGCCGCTGTCATCATGGCATCACGGCTTGGGGAACCAAACAATGAGAATAGAGAAATACTTTCAAGCTGGTTAGCTACGCGGGTTGGAACTCTTCGTAAGAGAAACTACGATTATCCTATCGACCCAACAATCAATTCCAGCTAAAACATTTTCGGGGGGAAAAACACATCTTTCGTTAGTCACCTGCCTACATTGTAGACAATGGTAGACGTGAAACTACCATCTCTATACACACACACACACACACACACTTCCTCTAACTCTAGAATGGAACACTCTGGTGGATGGGGAATAGTGCGTAAGTAAATATATTACTAAAAATTCGGTCCTACTGACTATCCAGCTCTGCGTAGGGCAGGGGTAAAATGCCAGCGAAGGTTTTGATCCTACCTCGTGGTACTGGTTGGGATATTGGATAGTCTATAGCCACACTGAAGAGTTGTAATACAACGAAACAGCTGTCTGAGGATTACACAATTATTAATTATATATATATATATATATATATATATATATATATATATATATATATATATATATATATATATATATATATATTGTGGCACAAAAGTAGCAAAGGAAATTAAATCAATCCTAACTTTTTTATTTCGATAATTTTCATATTTCCTCTTCTCGGATATATAAACGAAAGAACCAAATTGAGCAACAAATTAAAATGATATAATTTTAATAAGATTCCCTTAAACATTAGGTCGAGGAGTGTATCCGCATTATTTGAACGTGCAGACGCTGCCATCTGTGTCCATGATTCGTTGTTTTTTTGCTCGTTTTTGAGAAGACTGAGTCCAGTCTAAAATACTGGAAATCGTATACGTGTGCAGAAGAGCAGGCAGTCTTCGAAATGTTATGCAGATTGTTATTGAAACTGCAAGAATCTGAGAAGCTGAAAATGGCTGCCAATCTTTCTTAAACAGATTAATTAGGTTCACCTTGTCCGTAGATTTCATTCGATGAGAACAATTTAAAAAATTAGGAGTAACTAAATAAAAACTAAAAATGTATGAATTTTATAAAACACTTGGCAACTTTTGCACCTCTACACACACGCACACACATGTATATCGTACACAGACATGCACCCGCCTCAAATAAAAGAAAAAATAAAGCAAACAATAACCGACAACTGAAATGAAATAAAAGAAAGACCCTACTACCTAAAATAATAGACATCCCCCCAAAAAACGTCCCAAATAGGAATCTAGAATAAACCAAATCATTTGCTTGAAGAAGCCCATATAGGGCAGAAACATATAAATGTTTGTGTAGCAGACCCTCATTTCATTACATATATATATATATATATATATATATATATATCCTAACGAAATGAATCACATTGAAATACTGTACCGAGAATCTTTTCCAACGTTTTTGTTTCCTTAATATATATATATATATATATATATATATATATATATATTGGGTGGCAGAAGGAAGTAAAAGAAAATGAAAGAGAGGGAAGAAAAAATCGGGTCGACACAACATGAGAAAAAAGAGAAAAAAGGGGGTAGATTTTAGCGAGCAAGACTTAGGGTCCTTGAATTAAATGTCACCAACGCTAGGAATACAATGCAAATAGACTCTGATTGGATTTAATGTCACCAACGAAAAATAATTGTCTTTAGAAAGCAATCGGTAAAGGTTACAATGATTATATATATATATATATATATATATATATATATATATATATATATATATTGTTTGGGCAACGGTGAACATTGGGTCCTACCGTACATGTAGAAATTAAACATCATTGAAAACCAGGTATACTGCTTCATTGCAACAGTCTTCTGCCATTGCATTGCTATTTTCAACGGGACAATCAATGCACCGTGCCACTTAACACGAATGATACGGTAATGGTTCCAGGGACACGGAAAAGATTTCACTATATTTTCCTGGACACAAAACTTGCCAGATCGCAATCATTTGGAAACGTATGGGATGTGTTGGACTTAAAGAATCTCCATCACGCACTTTGCAGCAGTTAAAGGAGATGCTGTTAACATGATCGGAACATTGCAGTTTTGTAGGCACATTAAGGACAAGTACCTTATTAAGCTGGTGGTCATATTGTTTTAACTCATCAGTATATATATATATATATATATATATATATATATATATATATATATATATATATATATATATATTGCCTCAAAACACTTTACTCCCGAATCTGTCTCACTCTTTACAGTCCATATTATATATATATATATATATATATATATATATATATATATATATATATATAATAGATGTGGATTCGCTACACAAACAAGTTCATGCTTCTGCCCTGTCTGAGCCTCATCAGGTGAATGCCCAGAGAGGGCAGAAACATAAAATTGTTTGTGAAGCGAATCCACATCCTATTATATATCTATCCAGCTCTACTCTAAAACAACTTCACTTTCGAAGTATAAAGTTGAATGAATCGAGCTCTCTGAAATAAATCTATCACACATCAGACGTTGCTTTATATTATGCTATATTGCTAACCTGATTTTTACATATATATATATATATATATATATATATATATATATATGGAGAGAGAGAGAGAGAGAGAGAGAGAGAGAAAGAGACCGACTATATTATATCAAGCTACATATATTATGATACCGTCGTATAACAAAATACAAACAAAATAAATATAAGAATCATAGTTTGAAGGGAGGTGGTGCTTGATCAGTACTGCTGGGGAGCTAGGGTAAATAAACTTTTGTTATTTAATCCCCGGAACAGTTCTATGGTCACCAATGATGATCCCGCAAAAAAGAAAAAAAATTCACGTATTGTACTTAAATATTTAATTCTGTATGAAACATAAATATGTTTGAACATTTTTTGTTATCGGCGAATAATTGAGTTACACGACATTAATGACATAAATACGCAAAATAAAACAAATGATTCTGTATGTAAGATCTTTTGTGATAACAGATATAAAGAGAAAGCCTTTCCCCTTTAACAATTTCTCTACCTCAACTACCATTCGAGCTTTTCTGTAATTTTCAACAATATAACTCATTATAACTTTCACTTTCAAAGCTCTGACGAAACCTAGGGACAACAGATGAAACGTACGTAAGCTGTTATTTTCTTTAATAAAAGATTTGAGATGTACTAAGTAGTCTCGGGTCCTTTTCCATAGTGTCAACTTTTCCACAACAAACATTCACACACATGTATACATAAATGTATATATATATATATATATATATATATATAGAGAGAGAGAGAGAGAGAGAGAGGGGAAAGAGGTAGAGATAGAGAGAGGGGGAATATTTTGCCGTGGTTGCCCGTATTAGAAACAAGTGTCCTCTGAAAACGTAACCATTGAAACCTACAAAGCTTATTTTTACCTCCAACCGAGCCGTTAACACCTTGTCTTGAAGAAATCGATCGGTCTGTTGTAGTCCGGTCTTAGTCCAGTGGTGAAAAAAAAAAGCCAATAATAAAATTAACGTTTCTTCAGCGTCAAAAATCGTTATATTCCCTTTTTTTTCACCCTCCCTTCCTGAGCGCCAGTGTCTGCCGTCACACACGCTTCGCTGTAATCCTACTCTTGACCAACGAATCGCTCTCTCAAAGGAAATGAAATTGCAATGAGAAGGCTACAGCTGAGCCGAACATATAAAGACGCCGACGAGAGAAAGGTGCAAATAGTAACGTCCCTCGAGCGCCGGACGTCACGGCCACACACTGATGAATAGGGACGCGAATGACCGCTGCAGCTGTCGTCGTTTGGGGGCGTTTAACGAATAAAATCAAATATTCTGGTTAAACAGAGCCTGAATTTCGATCGTGTTGATAGTCATGCGATGGTGTGGTTAGAAAGAACTAGGTTAATCCTCGCTTTCCCCAGTGTATTCAAGGGCGTAGCTAGAGATTTGAGGGCTTAGCTTCCTGAGGGTCCCCCACACCGAAATTTAATGTGATTCGTTATTGTATAATGTCAGTAGAAATCCAGTGGGTGAACTACTATTCATAAAGCTTTTTTTGAGGGAGGGTCCCTCTCGATTGGGGGTCCGGGAGGTGTTTCCAAATCGTCCCTACCGTCCCACCAAAAGTATTATTTAAACTGGAAGACATAAGAAGACGAGACTAAGAGGCAGTAAGTGAAAAACAAGTCTGGTTGCTACAGGGTCAAACTCCACTCCTTCTATCTTGCGTATTTGTGACAAAACTTCGTAGTTATGTAAGGCTTGTCAGTTTGGTTCAGTCGGTAAATTAGAAACCTAACTGCCTACCAACCACTGGGGATCTCGAATCACGGTAGGGAGATGCTGATTTAATATATCTGGTTGGTTTGTCGTGACGGGACGGACGGACAGACAGTGAAGTGGATTGTTCTTGTAGTTATTGCGGTAGGAAAGTCAACTCTAGTCTTTAACTTACGCTCGAATTAGACAAAAAGGGCGAAAGAAATGTTTTCGTCTCTGTTGTTGAGATTAACGATAAAGTCCCACCAATTTGGGCCTTTTTAACGAGGAAAAGAGAATGCAACTTATTCTTTTTTCCCCTTTTTAGGCTTCGGTATTGTAAAAAAAATATGGGGGTTAGCTTCTGGTGATGACTAACGGAAAAAAATCCTGGGTTTTTTTTACCTGGGATCGATGTTCACTAAAAATTAGTTTAGTACATACCGTAACAAACTAATATGAACTTATACTTTGTTCAAATTCAGTAGAAAGGGTTTCGGGATATTCAAGTTACACGAGTACATCTATATCGATATATAGTAGGTGTATATAAATAATCACAGATTATCTAACTAACCTAACCACATGTACGTAAATGTAATTGTTTCGTATTCCCTGATTTGGGGCGCCGTGGAGAAATCCTTATACACTAAGGGCGACGTCATTCGGAAATATTTGCAAATCAATGTTCGGGAGTAATGAATCTTGAAATCATCAAAGATATGGAATTATTTTTCGTTTTTTTTCATCTCCTCGGAATTATCATTAAAAAAAAAAGCAAACTGGATAATTTGTACGAATTAGAAACGGCAAGAACAGTCAAAATAATAATTATCTGTAACAAAAATATCAAACAGAGAAAATGGCTTCTAATACAAGCGGAACCCTCTATTTCTGCCAAGTCCCCATTTTGGTATTAGAACAAAACAACAACAAAATTGCAAAATTCATACGAACAGCAACTGCCCCAAAGAATATTGATTGTTGGTGCATGTCTTGGCTAAATTGTGTTTGAAATAATGCTTAAACCACAATGCATACATAGACTAATCGAATTATAAATTTACATTATCTTTTTTTTGTGGGTGTGGGTCGGCTCCATGAGTCATGAGAAATGATGAAGGCATTGACTTTGATAAGGCAATTTGTGTTCACACTAAGCGTCATTTAATAACCTGATTTTGTGATTTTCCTCTTGGAGGTTTATGTAGCAAGAAGCCGCGGCCGTGTTTCGCTTCGGGTAGCAAAGGTATAAAAAAGGAGACCAAAGATGATTAGTTTTTAGCTCAATATAAAATACGAAAGAGATATTATGTTAATAATCTGAAGGGAGAGGGGAAAGAAGAGAAGATGGAAACTTTTGTGTTGATGTTTTTTTTTTTTAATGTTTTCGTTTTTTCTTTTAGAAAACATGATTGTGTGAGCTGCCTGATTGCAGGGACTGGGATAATACTTATATGTCCTATCAGTTAGATGTCGATCAGAGAAAAGAGTTCTTGGGTTGAAAGGGAGGTAATTTGATTAGGAGTCCAAAGGGGTATATAAAATAGAAGAATGTAGATGAATATTTGAAAAAAAAAGTATTAAAAAAAAAAAGAATGAAAGAGAATAGAAGATCTTTGGGAATAAAAGAAACGAATGAAATAGTAAAGGAAAGACATTAAAAAGAAACAAAAAACGATCATGTAAAATTATTTACATACCGTATTTACATACCTAACCAACAAAACGAGAAATGACCCAATAGAGAAATTGGGGAGGTGGGGAGATAAAGATGATTGGAAAGAGTAAGAAGAAAGAAAGGAAGAAAGAAAGAAAGAAAGAAAGAAAGAAAGAAAGAAAGAAAGAAAGAAAGAAACAAACAAACAAACAAACAAACAAACAGACAAACAAACAAGGAATGAATTAAAAAGAAAGTGGATAAAAAAGTGAAAAAAAAGTGAAAGAAAAATATGAATGATAGGAAAGAACGGAAATAAAATGAAGAAAAAGAAAAAAACGGAATGAGGAGGGAACCGGGGAAAAATGATAAATAGAGATAAATTAAAATGCATGAAAACAAAAAAAAAAGAAAGAATTATAAAAAGAAAGAAAGAAGAGTAAAAGATAGGAAGAAAGAAAGACTAGAGGTAGAAATGGATAGTAAAATGAATGAAAGATCAAAGACAGGAAAAGAAAGGTGGAAAGAAAGAGAAATAACAGAACAACTAGAAAAAAAAAAGGAAAAAAGAAAAAAGTCCCAGGAAGAAAAGGAGAAGAATTAAAAAAAAGAAGAAAAATCGAAAGAGAGTGAATAGAAATAAAAGAAAAACGAAATTTTGAAGAAAGAGGAAACAATGGAAACAAAACAAAACAGAAAAAATCTGAAAGAGAATTTATGAACCGTAAGGAAAGATTAAGAGTTTTGCAGACGACATTCAGCGGATGTAACAGAATAGGAAAATAGAAAATACGAAAAAGAAGGATATAATGTGAAAAATGAAAGAAAAAGGAAGGAAACAAAGGGGGAAGAATAGAAGGAAGGCAATAGGAAAGAGAAGTGAAAGAAACTAAAGAAAAAACGTTATTACAAAACAAGGTAAAGAGATAAAAAAAAAACAGTAAGAGATAGAAGAAAGACGAAAAAGAAGGATTTGATGTGAAAAATGAAAGAAGGGGAGAATTAAGGAAGGAAGGAAGAAAGGAAGAGCGGAAGGAAGGGAAAAGGAAGAAATTATTTTAAAAAAAGTTAAAAAAATAAAGGAACGAAAAAAAAAGCTTAACAAAAAGGTAGATTATAATAAAAGGTTATTGTTCCAAGGGTCAAAAGACAAAACTGAATTGATAGAATCTTTGGCTCAAAAGAAAATAAATGTGATTTGCTATAATCAGATAAAACTCGTGTAATCATTTGCGCCTTTCAAAGCTTAGATGCGATAAAAATGTCCGTAAATTGTAAATTTGAATTAACTAGACTGGAGGGTTTTTTAAACATTGCGACTAGAGTATTCAGTCTACCTATGAGTATTCAGCGCATGCGCATGAACGTACACACACAAATACGCACATTCCGATGTTTTTTTTACATATCATATACAAAGTAATTTTTTACATTATAGAGACTAATGATAAAAGTGAAAGATTTACTAATGTAATTACATTTTTTGGCAGATTAAATGAAAGTACAGAGATAATTCGTTATTATTGGCGATTTCGAGCCCTTGACAAACTGAAATTCAAGTATGGTTTCAAATTAGAACATAATGCCGCTCAAGCAAATAAATAACGTAAACAAAGGCTTCGGGGTGAACATTACGAACGTGTCACTACCCAACTGTGGTTCAAACGGTTTAGTTCTGGATTTATGGAGACATATAATAAATCTTGAGCAAGACCCAAACACCTTTTAATGATGAAGAATTATCCACAGAATTGGCCGCCGACAAAGAAACAACGACTCGAGAATTTCTGGAGGTTTTTGGACTCTGACAGCAACCATATCACGACATCTCAAGGTTAGAAATTTTGAAAAATTGGTCCCTCAGGAACTGAATGAAAAGCTCCATGACAGTAACAGACCGACACCTCTCCGCTGTCTGCACCCGAGCTGACCGAACAGAATGGTAAAATTTGACACCATCGGCGTACTTCCGGCTCTACTGTGTTGTCAAATTATGAGGATAGAATCACGCTTTTTTCTTTCTTCGTCGATTTTTTCTTGAATATTTCGATTGCAATTTTTCACAGTTTATAAGTATAGGCCTGCCAGTTTATATTGAATTAGAAATTTCACTACGTCGTTTTATCGACTTTTCATTCGCTGAAGTTTAATCTTGTCAGAGAGCTACATTCTTTCTCACCCAATTTTCTGTAAACATATTTCGGGTTTGCGTTGTCGCATTAAGGCTGCTTCGTTGGTGAAGGTGGGTTCAAGTCCTGCACGATGCCAATTTACTTTATTCATTTATACAGCCCAAGGCGATTTGCTACTCAGTTATCACCAGTTCCGAATGAAATATGATTCCTACTCAAATGTCTTTATAATTATTACATTCTGCTGTTCGGACATAAACTGTCGATTTTACCGATCTACGATACATATATATTGGGAAATAAGTGACTGAAGTGACACAGGAAGAAAATCTTTCAAAAAAGCTTCCTAGAATATATATATATTCATATATATATACATATATATATATATATATATATATATATATATATATATATATATATGTGTGTGTGTGTGTGTGTGTGTGTGTTTGTGTGTGTTTGTGTAATTATGAATTGCGTCATATTATATTGAAACTCTATTCGGATTGATCCCCAGCCACTACGCAGTGAATGCATCATTTGGCCTAGACAACGTAGATAGAACAGACGATTAAAAAAATGGCGCTGCTGCAGGAATCGAACCTACGGTAGGTAGGGTTACCGCTCCAACTTAGTGTTGCTCTTACCACTGAGTTAAACAGCCGCTGGCAATGCAACGGCCCAAATAACTGTTTAAATACCAAATTCACATTTTGCTGATCACGGTTTATATCTGCTCTAATTGTTTCTTTCAACACAGACAACTATGTCATGAGGAAATGGATATATGATCTGACAGAATGATGATAAATTGCGTTATATTATATAGAAACTCTTATTTGAAATAACATCCCGTCATTACACAGTTAATGTATCACTTGAGCTAGACAACGTGAACAGAATAAACAATTGAAGGAAGTGAGGCTGCTGCAGGAATCAAACATATATATGACAAGCAATAATTGAAAATTAATTGATCGATGAGTAATACCCTATGTAATTTTGATAATTGAAAAGCAATAAGAAAATCATAGATAGGGTGAATTGGTACTTATTCACAGACCTTTCGTAGGAGTTGCCCTCGTCACATAACTGCTTATCCCCATCCAACATATCTGATGAGAGATAGACGGACGAAGCATTAAGGCCAATTCAATTCATTTGCAATAAATATAACTCCACCCCCGAAAGGTTTTTGCTTCATTTTTCTCAGCTCGGTGAAGTTGTTGGGTTATTCCCCTCGAAACGTCCGTGAATGAATACTCATTCACCCAATCTGTGTTTTTCCTTATTCTCTATAGTTTTTATAGATATACACACACACATATATCTAGAGAGAGAGAGAGAGAGGGGGGGATTGGTAGATTGATGGAAAGAGGAGGGTGAAGAGGGAGAGAAAGTGAGAGAAAGGAAAGTGATGAGAAAAGATAAATTAGATAAATCCGAAAGACGAAACAATAAAAACGAGAACCTTGCCATTTGATTACATAATTGTTCATATAGAAACTTGAAAATCAGCGCATAGTGTACACACACACACATATATATATATATATATATATATAGATAGATAGATATACAGAGAGAGAGAGAGAGAGAGAGAGAGAGAGAGAGAGAGAAAGAGAGAGAGATGAATCACTGGACTTATAAAACTTGGCACATACATATATCTATGTGTGTGATCCAAGTATTATTTTTCTCATTATTGTTCCGCTATTACTTGACTTTTATCACTCTTAATCATTTGCCATCTAATTATATAGTATGCCACATGCATGTCTACATTGTTGTCTGTAACATTTATCAAGGGAAATAAATATTGAATTCTAATCATAGAATAGTCTCCCTTATTCATTATTTCAAAAATGCGTGAAAAATCTGTACTCATTCCGATTGACCATAAACAAGGAAATGGATAAGACTTTCTGTCCGTCCATCAGTGGGTAGGTCTGTCCCCATATTGTTTTCCACCTGTTTTAAGTCAGGTTTACTTGAAACTTAATGAAAAAAAATGACCATTGATGATGCTACTTTCCTGGAGATCTTCCCCTCAGGGTCACATGATCTGTCAATAATGGCGTGTAAACTTTGTGATTTAAAATCGATTGTCTCACCTGTTTAAAGCCAGATTTACTTGGAACTTGACAGAAAATTGTTTCTTGGTAAAGTGTTTCTTACTGCCCCAAATCTTCCACTCATGATCACGTGATCTGTAAATAATGACGTTTGAATCTTATGGTGGATGCCTCGTTAAATTTTCGGTTCTTGTTTTTAGGTTGAGAGATATTTTTCTTTGTGAGGCGTAACTAAACTAACCTAATTATAAACTTTATGAAAACCTTTTCAAAGCAGAGGTCATTTTAACACAATGAGAATTCCATGGTCAAGGATCACTGTCTCTTTCTACAAAGGAGAAATCATCTGTTACATTGCAGATTTTCACTATTGATCGAGCAGGTACTGCTAGGTAATTATGGGAAATTGGGTTAGTCTGTCTCACTCTCTTATCAGTCGATCATCATGACATGCCAGTGACAATACATTTTTGTCAAGATATCTGGTGATTGGACTGGGAACAGGGTAAAATCGAGTCATACCTTTTAAAAGGGCAACTAGTGAGAAGTCAATATAGCCTCAGCCGGAATTCGAACCCCGTTCACAGATTCTGCTTTTCGTGCTTGTAATCATCATGTATGAATATAAGGAAAAAATTTACACATGTATACAGACTATTCTGCTTAATTGGACCATCGGTTATTTGGACTCATCGCACCAACTCATGTAATAATTGCTAATTTGCTTCGTTTATTATGACCAACCAGCCGTTTATTTGGGCCAAGCAGCTGTGCTAACGAATCAAACATTTTTCGAAAGAAAATATGATTGAATTACTTAAAAAAATATTTCCTTTTTCTCATTACAACTATCTCTCAGATATTTTCAGACCATGACTTAAGCTAAATGTGAAATTTTAAAATGAAAAAAAAACAAACACGTAGGTGTAAAAGGGAATCACGTTTTTTGTAGTTGTAATGCAAGTTGTTCACCTTCGGTTAAACTTATTCGGATTGTTTTGCTCCTGAAAAAATCAAGTTGTACGGTAAATCGGACCAGTCCGTTATACGGTCCGAAATCGTTGGTCCTTTCAAACAGAATCCACTGTATTTATCTATTTAGAATAACTTACTTGTCATGGCATAGGTTAGCACATTCACGGTTAATATGGAAGGGGTTGCAGCGGTGGACTTATGATAGTTGCTACTGATGATATCATATTCAGCATCAACAATTATGAATATTCGATCTCTTTCTATGACAACCACGATTGTGCTAACATTAGCCATTTTCTGCCTGCTAATCTGACCTTATCCTACAGTGTTTAGTGTTTCATGGACACCAAACGGTTATTTTTTGCTCCATAGAGTGTCATCACTTCTTGTTAAGTGTCAAGCCCATCTCCATTTTTTTTTCGCCTAATTATATGTGTAATAGCTTTTACTCGATGTATATGAGTGGTATCAAAAAGCGATATCTGGTCAAGGAAAACTGACAAGTAAGTGTCTTCGTTGACATCAATTTCCTAGATCGAACATCGATTTCGACCAACTATATATATATATATATATATATATATATATATATATATATATATATATATATAATACAAATCAGGACTAAAATATGATATGATATAATACATTATCCAATGTGAAATGGGTTTATTTCATAAAGTGCTTGATACATTCGACTTTGAAATTCAAGTTAGAGTAGAGGTTTAAATATGATGAAATGCAAGAATCGCTAAACTAACAGGTTTATGTTTCTACCCTGTTTGGGCTTCTTCATGCAAATGATTTTAGATCCCTATTTTGGACAATTTGAGGTGAGGAGATCTATTTTTCTTGGGTGTAGGATCTTCCTCTTATTCTATTTATGTATATTTTCTTTTTTCTTTGTTTAGTGATTAGTCATTGCTTGTTATGTTTTCCTCCTGTTTTACATAGTGGAGACACTCTGCTTGCTGGTGGTTATAAATCATGAATTAGCCGGAGATACTGTTGGCATTTTCCTTATCAGTACATTGTTAAAGCATCATCATCATCTCATCCTATCTCTCTCTGAATATACATGCATATATATAGATTACATACTGTGGTGGCCCAAAGAGATATTCAGCCAAGGAAAGTGGGGCTTCAATCCTTTTTCTGAAGTGCTAATTTTCTCAGACCGGACATCACTTTTAACCGTCGTTGTATATACATATATACATATATTTATCTGCCTTTTCTTGAAGTTTCTACTCAAATTTGTACACAGACTCAAGCTTCAAGCCAATGTTAACTTACATACACGACCCCGACTCGCTGGGGCCTTCCACCGTTAACAGCTTTCATTATACGGACAATTTGTTTTCTTTTTATATGTTTTCCTTGTTGATGACCGGAATATCAGATCGAAGGGTTATCGTAGCCTGCCCCTCCCTCTCTCTGCTTTTCCCTCGGGTCTTTAGATCAATATCCTTGGTGAGTGGTAAGTACAGGGAATTTTTAGGTCTCAGAAGGCCTTCGCCCGGATCATTCGCTTGTCTTTTTTCGAATCCCGTTAAGAGCACCCATCACAGATATATATCGCTGACTCTTTGTGAAAAGGAAATCTTTCCGTGTGAGAATTACAAGAGTTTATCGAGCGTTAAAAAGATGACAAGTATTTGCACAATGGGCGAATGTTTCCTTCTTATTGACGTGTCAAATATTTCCAAACCCTGATTCACGCCCCTTTTAATATCTCCCTAATCTCTCTCTATCTGTATAACGGTCTGTCTGTGTCGATCTGTCTTTCAATCTCTTCGTTCCTAACGATCTATTTATCCTGCTATGTTCATATCTATCTATCTATCTATCTATCTTACTCAACATTTTGGTAGTGCTTCGTGTATAAACAAGACGGTAGGAAGGCCTCGAAAAAAAAAAACAATATTACGAACTTTGGACGGTTCCTTCATTCCTGTAAATCAGCGAGATGGCAACTTATTTACAAACAAGAAAAAATAATAAAAAAAGTTGAATCGACAAAGATTATCCTTCGTATATGATGAAACTTGCTAAAAACAAAAAAATGATTTCCAAAAAATATACATCATCTAATATATATATGTTTCATACTCAGGGTCACGGGTGCTATATTCATATCTATCCATCTATCTCGAAATTTGCGTGTGTGATAATTGCAGAGACGATTTATCTTGAAATATATTTTGACCGGTACCAGGATTAACCGAGTGGCAACTCAAACCCCTAACGACGTAAATGAATAAAGAGTATGAATGGCGTGCGAGATACGAACCAGTGTCCAAAAACCCTGGTGTTTATATTAGTAATCAGTGCTTAAATTCATAATCTCAACAATCTTATACTTCCTGATTCTTAAAGGATAACACAGACTGGATACAGAAGCTTTCTAAAACAAAATTTGCATAAAAGATATTCGTTTATAGGTCATTTATGCACCCTCGTGTATGATGATTTGATATTTATTAATAAATCTATTTTAACTACTTATGGCTATCTTGTTCAAAACTGAAGAACCACTCAAGAAAAAAGAATGTTTGAACGCTGACAGACGTACTTCTTGTTTTTCGTAAGTTCATGTCAAACCAATTTTCTTATCGTCTGTATATTTTCTAAATGCTAATAAATGATGAATACAACTGACTGATTATACAAGTAATTGAGAGCTGAGTGAATAAACTTTCTCTTGCAGTGTGCAAGAGATTACGTTTGTAGCTTCTGCTCAATATGTGTGCTTGTGTGTGTGTGTGTGTGTGTGTGTGTGTGTGTTGTTTTAGATTCGCTGTGTGAACAAAACCTCTTTATAACAAATTTTGAAGTAACTCAACAGCCAAGCCCACGAAAAAGAAAACAAAACGATTTTTGTTCTTTGCTGGCCCCTGGGTTCGAACTTGAAACTCCTTAGGCAAACCTCGTTTCTTTATTGACCCACAATCAATCAGTCACATTTGGTTCGCTCTTGCACCCGGCTGTGTTTGCACATACCTCCACATACCCTTCGTGTATTCACAATTCGCAATTATTTAAGAAAGTTTTTTTTTTTGATCGAATAAAGTATTATTTCTTGAAAGGATTAAAGGATTAATTAAAATATATAATTTTATTTAGAGGATTAAAGGATTTCTGTTTTTTTAATTCATGTGAGTCTAATGTCTTTTGAATAAGTGTATATTTCTTTCGTTAATTAAAAAGTACTTATCTGCTTGTAAAATATACTTCCCTTTCCTTTGATAACGAAGTTTCTCATTGCACAATAAAAACAGAGAAACGTATCAATTTCGCTAATCGAGGTGTGTATATATATATATATATATATATATATATATATATATATATATATATATATATATATATATATATATATATATATATATATATATATATTGTACTTTATCTAAAAATAATTGATGAAAATGTTTGATAAACGAAATAGTGCAGTTGAATTTTTAGATTTAATTTTCATTAGATTAGAATAAAAGTGCTCAATATATTAATCATGAAATATAGAGTAATAAAATCTATTTGGGGTAATTCTAAATACTGCGTTCTAACGATAACTTCAAAAGTAATTGGATTAAGACTGCAAATAATCCACCACTCTTGATAAATGGTTGAACCAAGAAACAGATATATATATATATATATATATATATATATATATATATATATATGACCAGTGTAAGGATGTACATTATATCTTATTTTATAGTATTAGACTAAAGATACGATTTAGGAAACCAAACATAAGGATGTTAGCTGTGACTAACAAAACATTTTATATGGCTGGTGCAAAAATAACTGCGGATGGAAAAAAAGCAAATCCAAGAATTTTCGTTGTTTGAGTCCAAAATGGGACGTAAATCCGCTGATATCGCTTGCAATGTCAATCAAGTATTTGTCCAGGGCACCGTCAACTAACTTTCAGCTCAACGTTGATTCCAAAATTTTCGAAACGCAGACGGGAGCCTTGAAGATGCAGACGCCCTCCTGTGATTGATGATGATTATAATCAAACTGAGAAGCATGCAACGTACACTTGAAATAATCATGCTCAACTTCTCATGGAGAGATCACAAGACAGCACAATATATCAGGGAAAACAGGAATGCGAGACATCACAGAATCCATTAGGAAGCTCAAATGGCAATGGGCTGGTCATGTTACAAGAATGGTAGGAAACCGTGGACATTACAAGTCACTCTATGGATCCCCAGAGATCACATGCGGAACCAAACTGGCAGATTACAACATGGAGAGATGAACTAGACTACTGGAGTTCTGAAAGTATTGGTTCCGTGGCGCCCATAATAGAGAGGTCTGGGGAATCCTTGGAAAGGTCTATCCTCAACGATGGACGATAAAAGACTGATGATGATTATGATGATGATGATGATGATGATGATTGAGGCACACCCAGGTAAACAACTTTGACCATTCAACGGTTGCTCGGCATTTGTACTAAATTGGAAAAGCAAAAAAAATTCGAAAGACAACCACCTCTCAAACATATTGACCAGCTCCTGCAATGAAAGATCTTCAACAACCAAGCAGTAGCTAAAAATGCCTTAAAACAATTCATTGGTTCTAGGACCCCAGGATTCTATGCTTCCAGAATGAATGGACTTTTTATAGTTGGCAAAAACATGTAGATTCTGAAGGTTCTTATTTTCCTTAATAACTTTTAGTCTTAGATGTTATATACTGGTTCAAATTTGATGGTGAAAAATCTCAATTGTTTTTTGCACCAACCTCATAAATTAAATACAGAAATCCCATGAGTGCCAGCTATGATTTTTAATGATTCTAAATTGCCTTATATTATATTGAAACTGTATATTCGAAATGATCTCCCGTTATTATACAGTGAATGCATCACTTGGCCTAGACATTGTAAATAGAATAAACAATTAATGAAAATGTGACCGATGCACGAATCGAACTTGTGACCTGCTTCAACGTACCATTGATCTTCCCATTGAGCTAAACAGCCACCAGTAATGCAATGGCTCAAATAACTGATTTTGTTTATTCACGGTCTAGATCTGCTCTATTTGTTTCTTTCGGCGAGGACAATTATGTTATCAAGAAATGGATATGTGATTCAACTGCATGATTGTAAATTGTGTTATATAAGGAAAAATGTGGCTGCTGCAGGGATCAAATTCGATTCCTGCAACAGCCACGTTTTCTTTGATTATTCATTCTATTTATACTGCCCAAACCAAATGATACATTCACCGTGTAGTGATGATTATTTTGAGAAGAAAAACGAAATCTATATTCATTCTGTCAGATCATATCCATTTCTTTACACATACACTCACACACTCGTGTATACATGTGATTTTAAATTGTGTTACATAATATAGGAACTAATTTTAAAAGATCTCCCGTCATTACACGGTTAATGTATCACTTGCCCTAGACAAAGTGAAAGAATAAACAATTAAAGAAAATTGGGTTCTTGCAGGAATCGAATCTGCGACTTATAGGCTCTTGTCATTGAGCTGAACTGCCGCCGGTAATGTCAAGGTCCAAATAACTGTTTTCACGCCAAATTCTCATCTCGTTTATTCTCGGTCTATTTGTCTCAACGCAACAGATATGTATTAAAAAATGGATGTGTATGATCTGATTGAATGATTAAAAATTGCATTATATCATATAGAAACTTATATATATATATATATATATATATATATATATATATATTGGAGTATCTTAGATCGGTAATGTATAACTGCATACGTATTAATACTTTTACTTGAATAAATGTATGTAATTATAAATTCTGACATTGAAGAACGATTTTTTCAAATGTATGTGAGTATGCGTGGGTTCTCCCCCAGCGCTAACATATCAAAACTTTTTGTTCGAGGACAAATTCATCGTAAAATTCATCCGCCCATTTTTATTGCATATCCATCCCTTTACTCAGTCAGTGACAGAGATTCATATTTACTGACACAAATGGAATAATAGAGTCGTCCATAAAAATTCATGTCCGCCTCTTATGTCATAGACAACCCTGAAATAAGCACACATCCAGGAAAATTGAAATATAGACAGTAGCACTACTCGTTTACATTAGAAATACTTACACACACATACAGGTGTACAATAAAATTCAAAACTTATATAGTAAACTCTCCTTGTCACGACTCTCGTTCTAACAACACTATTCCTTAACGTACCGATGGATGTTGGGCAGCGACCCAGGCAACATCATCAGACGGGTGACACCATAGCAGCGTGAAAATTCAACATTTCAACATTTAACGCCAATTTTCAGAGATTTTAGCCAACATTTAGCTATCTTCTTGCCATTTCAAATTAAAAAACGGCCAATTTTTTTTTTTATTTAACCAACTTCACCATTTTTCAAATATTTTTTTTAGGTCGATTTGGCGCGAAGAAAAATTTTAGTTGGCAACACTGGGGGTTCCACCCTCAGTTACCCCACCTTCCGGGTAACACCAACCCAAGAAACACCACTGCCGCCGAGGACAAAAGTTGGCAAACGTTTAAAATAATTCTGCCCAAAATAACACAGAAATTTGAAAAGAAATCCTAAAGAAAAGTCCTATCGATCCTGTCTGTGATTATTGGTTTCTAATTTCTGACACACTCCGGATAAAATCCAGCTGAATTCTGTTATAGTGAACTTACCGTTATAACAGCACTCTCCAGAGGTGCCGTCATAACGGGAGTCTACTGCACATATTTCTACACTGTAACAACTTGGCGTTGGCATAGACTGAAAGGAAGGAAAGGAAATGTATTTGAAGAGACAAATCAAAACGGAGAAAAGAAACATTAAATAAACGTAATAGAAGCAGAGAAAATGTTTATAGTTTACAAGGTTGTTTTTGTTGAGAGCTATATCAATAAGAACATTTAACTAGACGAGTCACTTGCAACGTGTCGCTTAATGATTGGTCCAAGTAATTTAGTGATGGACGAACGACATCAAGTGGGCGTCTGTATGGATAGTCACATCCCGGAGACGGGGACAGCCATTACAACTTAATAAAAACGGCACGGCTCTGTCAGTAAAGATCATGAATGGCGTCTCGTACTTTGAGGAAAGGGTCAAACAATTTTTTTTCTCGGCCGTCGATACGAGAGATTCCGTTATTGGATTAAGGCGGCCATACTTGTCACGAAGGTAATTTTGTGTCGTGTTTGTTCGGGGCCGAGGACGGAGAGGCTGTCGTAGATAGATGAATGGATGAATACGTCTGCGTTGAATGGAGAGGTACAAAAACAGAGGAGGAGGAGGAGGAGGAGAAGAAGAAGAAGAAGAAGAAGAAGAAGAAGAAGAAGAAGAAGAAGAAGAAGAAGAAGAAGAAGAAAGGAAGATCGTCGAGTTGGAAGCGGGGAGACAAGAGAAACGGTTGAAGGAAGAGTAGGAATGAAAGTCGAAGGAAAATGAACGAAGATGATTGCAAAAGAAAAATGAGAGGGGAGGGAAGGGTAAAGATTTGAAAAAGAAATGAGAACTGAAAGGATTCATAGGACAGAGAGAGAGAGAGGGGGGAGGGAAAGAGAGAGAGAGAGGCTGTGGGTGTGTGAGAAAGATTTTGGAATGAGGAGAATTCCTATACAAAAAGGAAATTCTCAAATGAAATGAAAGGAAGAAGAGACTTGGCATGATACACACACGCACACAAACAAACAAACACACACACACACACACACATATATATATATATATATATATATATAGAGAGAGAGAGAGATAGATAGATAGATAGATAGATAGATAGAGAGAGAGAGAGAGAGAGAGAGAGAGAGAGAGAGAGAGAGAGAGGAGATAGATATTAGGTTATCACACATAAAAAGTCTGAATGCCATAAAAGAATATTTACTAATGTAATTGCATTTTTTGATTCTGATTCAATGCTAAAACTATCTACAAATGCAATTTCAGTTAATTTTACAGTTATTATCAATGATCTTATATCCATCCAGCATACCAAAAGCCGACTATTTCAAAACAAAAATAGCATTTTCTATATTCATCAGCTTCCTATTGTAATAGTGCCCACTAGGTTGGGAAAGTCCAAGAAAAAATACAAAAAGGGCCATAGAGAGGTTGGAAGATATAAAAACAGATGAATTGCTAATTTGGATACCTGACTATCTGCTTAAACATAACAAGTCAGATTTAAAGATTGTCTTTCAACGTTGCACAGAGCATCGGGTCAAATATAAGATGTTCAGTTTAATTTTCAGTCAATTTTAATTCCAAACGAACGGTAATCGGTTTTTATTGGAGGTTTGTATCCATAGAAGTGGCCAAACGGCCCACAAACAGAGGTACATTTTTTTCTAGGCTGTTTGGGTCTTCAACAACGTCATCAATATAAAAAAAAAGCCAAATAGGTAATTTCAAAACGACAAGAAAATTGGTCGAATATCAATTGAACGAAGCAGTACATGGTTGTATATAATCCTACACTATGTGTACATGACTGTAAGTTTACAGAATTGGGATATGATGTCTGGCAGAATCCCCCATCTTCATCTAACATTACCCGAACAGATTATTAACTTTTCAAGCATTTTATCTTCGTATCCGCGGTAAAGGTTTTAAATTTTATGGAAGCCATAATTTGTACTTTTACTGAATTCGCCACCATTACCAAACTCATTGCAGCCTAATACTCAAATATCACAGGAATTGGAACAAAGAAAGGGAGATAACAAGGGATGAGAGTTGTGAAGAGAAAAAAATATCAAAGAGTGGTGTATCTGAAGTGATATTTGACTTGTTCAAAACTTCCTCGTCTGCTCTTTGTAGGTACAAGAAAAATAGAACACACACATACACACGGATAGAGGCTTTTTAATGCCGAAAGAGATTCTTTTCTTTTAGAAATTTACATGAATTTGATAGAGTCCCAAATCATCTTACAATCTGATGTCATGAAGTCAGTTATTTACCTGATGATGATGATTAAGCGTTATTCAAAGTTTTCATTGTTCCACACAGAAATTAATTTTATTGCTATTATTCAAATTTGGGATCCTAATTTTATTCCCTTAATTTTATTGCAGGGGTCATCAGGTGTTTCACCATGGACCTGTTTTGGGAATTTAAAAAAAATATATAGGCATTCCACAATGGAATTCTTTAGAAGAATATGCGTATCAGTAATGCATGCCCCAATTCATGACCTTTAACAATCGTATCACCTGATCTTCAAAGCACAACACAGATTGAATGCCGAAGCTACCTAAAAACAAATTCTAGATTAAATTCATCATCATCATCATCATCATCATCATCATCATCATCATCATCATCGTCTTAAAGTTCGTCGTTGGACAAAGACCTTCCCCAGGACTAGCCACATTTCTCTATGGTGAGTGTCGCGGAGCCAGTACTTTCCGAATTTGTCTAGTTCGTCACTCAATCTAGTATCATGCCGGCCTCGGTTGCGCATGTGATCTCTCACGATAGATGTTGATAGTAGTGATGTACATCGGTTGTTTGATTCTTGCAACATGGCCAACCGATTACCATTTGAGTTTTCTAATGAATTCTATGATGTCTTGGGTTCCTGTTTCTCCCTGATATATTGCGCAGTTTTATGATCTCTGCATGTATGGTTGAGTATAATTCTTTCATGTGCCCGTTGCATGCTTTTCAGTTTACGAGTCTTTCTCTTGCTTATGTTCCATGTTTTAGCTCCATAAGTGACTATCGGGAGGATGCATTGGCTGTATACCCTTCTTTTTAGGATTAATAGGATCTTATTGCTTTTGAAGGTTGGGCTTGCTCTTCCAAAGGCTTGACATCTTTGAGTGATTCTTCGCCTGATTTCATCTTCTTTTGAAAGTTTCATGAAGATTCGTTGTCCTTGGTAGATGTAGAGGTCAAGTTGGTTGAATTAGCATAGGTTAGATTTCTTGCTAAAGCACCAACTTGCTCTTTATCAATTTGTTTGTTGGCACAGAATGTTGCTGGATAGTGATGGGGTACAGTAAGGTCGGGGGCCACTGTGAGAAAAACAATGGCTAAGCATAAAGATTTTTAAAAAATGATGCTAAAATAGAACTGTGATTATCTTCTGTGCCAGATTCAAGAGGGACGGGGTTAGAAGGGCAAAGGGGCAATTTGGAAATTCAGTTTACTATAACCCCCCAATCATTTTAATAAATTGATTAACTGGTTGTAATTTGGACCTACAATAATTGAAGCATGGAAATACTAAAAATCTACTTGGAGTTTCGCAGGCATGTATTTACGTGTGTATATGTATCTACCGCCGATATATATATATATATATATATATATATATATATATATATATATATATATATATATATATGTATGTATGTGTGTGTGTCATTTAATCTTTCTATGTATGAATAACTCGTCAGTTCCAATTACATGCAATAAACGGACTTAGATGTGTACAATTTGTGATTTATCACGTTTTTCAATTTCCGTGGGTGGGGGCCCACCGATAGTTAAGTGCCCCCATCGGTCTAAATCTGGCCTTGGTTCTTGCTACATTTTACCCCATCGCTTCAAGAATTTGCCTGTTGCTTTATTGCAAGACATAAGCACGGTGTTCATGCCTGTGACAAGATAAACGTTGGATAGGTCAGGTGCCGATGGTGGAAGATCACTGATCTACCAAATACTTTTATTGCTTTGGTGCATTGTCCACTGGTCAATGAGGCAGAAGACGGTTTCGGAAGAGGTTCAGGAACTCTTTGAAGATGACCATCAACTTCTGTTGTATTGACTACCGACAGTGGTCGATTCAAGATGTGGACGAGAAAGATGGCAGCAAAGTATTCTTCTTCTTCTTCTTCTTCTTCTTCTTCTTCTTCTTCTTCTTCTTCTTCTTCTTCTTCTTCTTCTTCTTCACCCTTTCTTTTCCTTTCTGTCTTTTTTCTTTCTTTCTTTCTTTCTTTCTTTCTTTCTTTCTTTCTTCTTCTTCGTCATAACCTCGTCCCCAGCCTTGGGTCTCTTTCATCCTCTCTTTTAATACTCTTTCATTCATTTGAGTCTCTCCACTGGAACCTCTTTCAGAATCTCTCCCCTTCTTCTTCTTCTTCCTCTTCCGTCTAGCCCTCTTGCCTCATTCACAATCTCTTTCCCACGCCATAATATTCAAATCTCCCAAGCCACCATCCATTGCAGTTAAATCAATTCATTGAACCGAGAAGGGAAGAAAAGACACGAAGTTTGGACACCAAATAAGAATTTTGTTACTCAGAAAACCAGAAAATACTGTGACATCTTCTCAAACGTACCAACATCTCGCTTGTCTTCCGTCATTTCCATTTCGTATCTTTTCGACTGGATCTATCGTTGAATTTACAGATTATTTCGTTCACCTTTCATTGATTTTTGTGTGGTAGTTCCCAGTGGACATGAAACTGGGATATTCATTCGCCATGAGTTGTCGCCGTCTTTGTTGTCTCTTTTTTTCTCAATTGGATAACTCCGTTATCTTTGGTCATATTTCTATGAGATTGCACTCCGCAGGTGGTGACTTATGAATGATCAGATAGTTTGCTTATATTCTATAAGTAAACATTTTTTTTTGTTAGGAATTGAAAACAAATTTTAATCTTGGCCAATTTTGCTCAAATTTGGCTACAATGTTGACAAACTCTGAATAATAGGAAGACAGTCGATCAGATTGTTTGTTTACTTTTCATATGTACATATCAACATGGAAATATTATAATATTTACATGTTGGTAGAATCGGTCTGATTAGGAAACAGAAGGAACAACAACAACAGCAACATCAACATCATCAACAACAACAATGATAATAATAATGACAAGACTGGCTGCAGCAGGGTCATAATTTCTCTCTAATTTCTATTCCAACTGCAACTTTTGTATATATATATATGTATGTATATATATTTATATATATACATATATATATATATATATATATATATATATATATATATATTTATATATATACATATATATATATATATATATATATATATATATATATATATATATATATATATATACAGAACTCTGGAACTGCTCAACCGATTAGAATGGAAATTGTTTTACATGTTCTTTGAGACCTAATTTCTAAGAAATTATACCATTTTTGAAAATTTTATGAATTAGAAGAATCAGGTATCTCGTAGTCAATACCATATCATATCGGTTGTGAGAGACAAAAAATAAATGGAGAATTACAAATATTACAGTTTTCTGCCAAGACTTTTATACTTTCAAGATTTTATTTTTGTGATTCTGATTCTCTTTTCTCTTTCTCCTTCTCCTCATTCTCTTATTCTTCTTTATTAGATGACCTCTCATGCCAGTTGCGTTGGTGTCCACCACTACAGACCAACTGATAACAAATTTCCTCATATCTCTGGCAATCATTTGAATACTTTTGTTTCCTCTTCAGTATTTTAACTGGTTTCAGTATTGTTGTAGAGCAGGTGGTTTCCAATTTTTTTCCACGAATTGTTTATTTCCATTTCTGCCTACTTCTTCGTCAAACTCTTTGTGACTGTTCCAAGTGCGCCAATGATGATAGGTACGACAGTCACTTCTCCGTTCGAGGATCCCAGTTCTCTGGCAAGCCTCAGGAACTTTCTCTAGCTTTTCTGTTTCTCTCGATTTTCCACTGTCTGTTTCACTAACAGACTTTCACTATCCGACGGTCAATAAATTAATGGTAATTGCCTCTTCGTTTTGCATCATTCCAGATTACGAAAGGTATTCATAAGTCTCTTCTTTCAGACACCAGGGGAAAACCTATATTTACCCTGTCTTCATCTTGTTGTCATTATTTCTACGTATTTATTCTGAACAACCTTTCCCTTCACTTTCTCAAGCTTCGTATTCTTCCCTCTACGGCTCAGTCAATGTTAAAGGGCATTTTCGTAGGAGATAGGCTGTCATAAAGATGAATCACAAGGAAATATGTTGTTTGATTTCAACATTTGATTCAGACGGGAGGGGTGGGTTGGTGGGTGAGTGATGTGAGGGGGGTCATGTTCGGGCGGAGGGGGATGGCTTCCAGTAATATTATTCAACTGTGACAGGAATGACGACAGTGATAACGTACGACCGACCGGAGCCAGGTTGAAGAGGTGGGTGCCTAGCGCCAAGGTAGAATCGGTCTGATTAGGAAACAAAAGTAACAACAACAACAACAACAACAACAATAATAATAATAATAATAATAATAATAATAATAATAATAATAATAATAATAATAATAGGTAAATATAATGACAAGACTGGCTACGACAGGGTCAAAACTTCACTCCAACTTCTATTCCGACAGCCATTTTAGTATAGTATACATTAAATGAATATATATATATATATATATATATATATATATATATATGTATATATTTATATATATATATATATATATATATATATATATATATATATATATATATATTATAATGTATACTATACTAAAATGAATATATATATATATATATATTTATTTATATATATATATGTATATATATATATATATATATATATATATATATATATTTATAATGTATACTATACTAAAATGAATATATATATATATATATATATATATATATATATATAGATAGATAGATAGATAGATAGATAGATAGATAACATTACCATTGATCAACGCGAAAAAACTGATTAAGACAATACTATGAAACAAGAAGATTGTAACTCTGCAATCATGATTCTATTGTATCAATAGAGGAAACCCAAAAGTTCTAAACAACTACAGACTGATAAATCTACTCCGCAGCATCTAGAAACTGCATTGCATTAGGTTGGCAAGCTCTCGATATAGTAAGTTCGACCTTCAAGAATAAGAAAACACCATCAATTCTTAAAAGAAGGGTATATAACCAATGCATTCCCTTGATAGTCACTTATGGAGCTGAAAAAGGAAACCTTACAAAGCGATTGACCCTCAAACTGAGAACCATGCAACATGCACCCGAAAGAATCTTGCTGGACACTATATGGAGAGATCAAAAGTCAGCACAGTATATCAAAGAAAAAAATATCTGAAATATCATTGAATCGATTTGAAAACTCAAATAACAATGGGCTGGTCATGTTGTAAGAATGTCAAATCGCTTTTTCAGCCCTTTAACTCCATTGAAGCGACTCGTACACGTGATACATACATTCATATATATATATATATATATATATATATATATATATATATATATACATTCATACATACATACATACATAGCTAGCCAGCCAGACTAGCTTTAACACTGGAGAAACTTACGTTGACGTTTTTGATGACAGTTCTTGTTGACAGTTTCTAATAATGGCTATAATAACGATAATGGTAATAAAAAATAACATCTTAGCAAATAACAACAACAAAAAAAAAGAGAATTGAACAAATTTGTATGAAGATGTAACGAATGATAGAGACTGGGCGGTGTTTTTCGGTTGGGTGAAATTGAAAACTTCTAGCCGTTGTCCACGCGTGAAAATGACGAGAGGTCCCTTACTTTACAAAGCGTTTCCAACGTCCCGTAGCCACTGGAAAAAAGGCAGGAAAAATGGGGAGAGAAGAAATGTCTTTCTGCAGTTAGAGGTTTTCTGCCGCCATTTTGATTTCTCACGTCTTGTCCCCCGTTCTCTTATTTTCGGGCAAAACAGCGGAACCACTTTACGGTTTGGACGAAGACAATTGTAGATTATTGGAACATTTTTTTCAATAGGAATGAGACATGGAGGACGATCAGAGAAAGAGAAAAGGAAACATCAATAGAAGGAAGGGAGGAAGTAAGGAAGGGAGGGGGGAGTTGGAAAGAAAGAAGAGAATGAGGTGGAGGGAGGAAGGGAGGAAGAAAGACACTAAGAAAGAAAGGTAGACGAAAGGAAATATTGAAAGATTGCAATGAACTTCAAGAAAAGGGAGGAAAGAAGAAAGAGAGTAAGGAAAAAATGAAGGAAAGAGTGATGAATGAGAGAAAGAAAAGAAGGAAGGAAAGGGGAAAGAGGGAAAGGGAAGAAGGAGTCAAAGAAAGAAGGAGAGAAGGGAGAGAAGAGAGAGAGAGAGGGGGAAGAAGAGACAAGGAACCATAAAATATTGTAGGGACTATCAAAAAAAAAAGATTGGTAATAGTAGAAAATTCAATGAATGAAAAAGAGAGAAAAAAAATAATCAAGAGAAAAAAACTGGCGAGAAAGAAAAAGGTACTGAGTGCAAGAGAGAGAGGGGGAATAAATAACGGGTGGGGAAGAAAGAGACGGAAAAGAGGAATGAGATGAAAATAAAGATAAAGAAATGGAGAAAGAGAGAATGAAGTAAAGAAAGGGATCACATGAAGAAAATTTTAGGAATAAAAACATTTGCAAAGATGGAAAAGATCTCTGATTCAATGGAAAGAAAGAAAGAAAGAAAGAAAGAAAGAAAGAAAGAAAGAAAGAAAGAAAGAAAGAAAGAAAGAGAGGTTCAGATGAAATGATAACAGTCTCCTTAAAAGAAAGGAGGAATAAAAGAATGAAAGAGGATCGAATCAAGTGAGAGAAGTACCTTTAAAAGAAAGAAAGTAAGATGAATAGAAAGGTGGTCAAAAAAGGATAGAAATCAGGGGAAAGAAAATTTTCAAAAAAGCTGATTTAATGAATTGAGGTAAGTCGGTAATGAACAAATTAATAAATTAATAAATAAAATGATGGAAATCAGACGTATCGTCGCAGAAGGAAGAGAAATAACTAGAGAGAGAGAGAGAGAGAAACAGACGATAATTAGATAAAAGAAACCAAGCGTATCGTTTGGTAAAGAAGTCGATTCATTCAAATACGAATGGATTTTCAAATTGAAAAACAAAAAAAAAGGGATTTTTGCTTTTATTGCAGAGTTCTTTCTTGGCGTTTCGGATGTTGGACAAAGTTTAAAGCTCCTGTAAAATGGTAGAATTTTTTTTTAGTCTTTAAAATTGTTTTTTTTTTTAAATCCTTATTGTGTTGAATAGCGTCAATTATCATACAAAACACAATAATGTGGCATAGCTCTGGAATTCTTGGAGAACTGGAATGTTTTTCAATCTTTTTTGGAATCAGAGATACGGTTTTATCTCAAACTTGGAAATATTGATTGGGGCTTCTGACTGACAATATGTAACTCTTTAAGGCACCGGACTTGTAATATTGGGAGAATAAATGATTCACTATACAATGTTTGAAAATGCTTCATCTAATAATTAAAACAAAATGATTCAATATAAGAACTAGAAATTCTATTTGTGCAGGTGATAAACTATTTGTAGAATTATAGCTTTATCCCTGAACCTGTGTGATTATCAACTATTTTCTTTTTTTCATCCCTTCTTCTTTTTCCCCTTCCCCTCCTTCCTGTCTTTCCCCCTCTTTCTATCACCTCTCCTTCTCTTTCTTGCGCCACTCTCCCTCTCTTTCTCTCGCTCTTTCTTCTCCTCTCTTTCTGTTCGTCCCACCCTTTTCTCTTTCGACCCATCTCCCTCTTTTATTTCTCTCTCCGTCTTTCTACCACCCTTCACGCTTTCATCTTCCCTTTCTACCTTTTCTCATCCTCCTCTCTTTTCCCTACCTCTTTCCCCCTCTCCTATCCTCTTTTTCTATCTCCCCCTCTCTATTTAATCAAGAGAAAAAGAACTGGCTTTTTTCCCCTCTCTCTCTTTTCTCCTCTCATTCTCTCTCTCTCTTTACCTCCTTCTCTTTCCCCTCTAATATTTCTTTCTCTCCCTTTCTCTTTTATCACCCCTCATACTTTCACCCTTGCTCTTGCTCCTTTATTTCCTCTCTTTCCCTGTCTCCATCTCCTTCTCACTCTTTCTTCCCCCCTCTCTCTCTATCAATACGGCCAATAACTTCACTTCCACATAACAATGTACGTATTTTATATACATAATGATATAAACTACAAAAATCAAAACAGACTGTATAATCAGCCAACCATTGAAAACTGATTCGATATTTTTTAGCTTGCAAGTTGAAACTCAGCTAAGAAAAAATAATTCTTCCACAGGTATAATTTTTTTGTGTAACTGATAGATGCTCTTTTTATTTAACTGTATTTTTGTATTTTTCCAAACCTTTTACAATTGCATATTTATTTCAATAAATTTCTGATTTCTATGAGTCGCTTCTGTTGCTTTTGTTCCAAGTTTATTTGTACACTAGATTCAAGTTCATAGCTACCATCTTGATTTCTCTCGTTACAACCGAAAGTTATGGGCTACTTATTGATGTGCCTACCAATCAGAATAAACTGATCGGAACTACAAGAACCAGGATTATCGTCGGAAGAATTCAGCAAAACAACGATTGGATAATCTATGGAACAATGGTGATGATTTATCTCAGAGCTTCAGACAACACTAGAAAGATTGGAAAGGGCAATGACTAAAATGTAGTGATCAAAACAACAAAGAATGAAGATATTATTCTGAATAATCCACGGAATAATGACGTTGCTTCATCTCATGGATTCAGCCAGTTCTGGGGAGGCTAAAAAACGCCTCGGCGGAAACGTTGCGTTGAAAAACACGACGATAAAAATACAGGTGTTTCTGCTTCTCGAAAATTCGCTTTACGCCAATTTTTTTACGAAAAATGGCAAAAAGCAAAAACAGCGGTCTGCGTTTGTTCTAAACTCCAGTCCCCTTTATTCCCCACCATTTAAACCTCCGATGACCCAACCTAATGCCATCATTGTCATTTTGAGGTCTGGGAAAGCTCAAAAAGCTCCCTCATATGAATTACTGATAAGTCTTTCTTCGGTTCACGCCAATTGGGCTCACAAAAAAAAAATTCGGGAGGGGGGGGGCTGGAACGCTCTATTTTCGGATATTGGGAAAACCTGTACTAGTTCGAATAATCAAAGGAATAATGGCGTTGCTTCATCTCATAGCTTTAGATAATATTCTGTTGGCAGACATTAACATTAAAGATGTTTTTCCTTTTGGGAGATTTTTGTCTTAATCTGATTATCGCTGTCCTATCGGGATAATAATCGACATTCACGCCCCCATCACTCCCCTCCCTCCATCGCAATCCCGACCACACCGGCTTAACCCCACACCAAAGCTCAAATACGTTCTTGAGACAACCCAAACCTCCCGCTCAGCCACCGACCTCTCACTAATGTCGATTCAGTCATAGCCAATAAACAGAGACCATGTTTGATCTAGCTTGAAGCTTTTTCTTTTGTCCAGACAAGTTGGGACTCTATTGAGCAAGAGAACTGGAAATGGTTTTGGTCTTCACCCACGGGACTGGCCGGCTCGATCTTGTCCAGTGGAGGCCATTAGGCCGTCGGTCTGCCGAGAATGGGCGTCTGCACAGAGAAACGTCACCTTTGTGACAGTGATTAACTACGCATAATAACAATAACAAGCGTCAGGACTGACCGCTGTCCCGACTTGTCAGTGTCCGGTTACAGAGAAATGCCTTGGCTCAAGCCTTGTGGGACAATGCATTATTTATGAGCCGGCTCGCCAAAAATCGACAAATGAAAACATTCAGACAAAGGAGAGACAAATATGAGATGAACGTGTTTTAGAAGTTCATTGTCTTCATCTCTTTCCTCCATCGGGTCTTCAATCTTTACAGTTCTCTATCGAAGTGATGTTACAGGTAAATCTCTAGGCTCCTATCTGTACATCTACATAGAGCAACGATTCTCGACCGTTTTATGCTCGGCGGTCTAACTCGACAACTCAAACAAATTCGATTCAACCCCTAATATAAAAAACAAATTTCATGTTGAAAGACACAATAGTTTCTTTATTGAATAAAATTTTGTTGCAACAATGCAATTATCCCATCGATTTTATATCTCAAAAAAATAATGAGTTTAGTATCAATTACTACGGATTAAAAGTAGTAATTATAAGTATTGTGTGATTAGGAATTAATCATATTTTATAATCGGAAATTTATTTAGTCAAGTCAAGCCTTAATACGACTCGGGTTGTTGTCTGCGAAACTATGAACTTGCTAAAATCATTGTTTTCAGAAGCGATATAACAAAGTTTGTTACAGATTATAAAAAAAGTAAAGATGTCTCAATTCTTTTTCAAAAATAGCAGAATGTTAGAATCTGACTTGCGATATTCAGCATTTCAAATCTGCTTTTGTTTATCAAATAGTTACTGAAAAACGTGCCCGAAAGAATTCATTGGTTCCAGGACCCAAGAATTTTATATTTCCCGAATATATTGACTTTGTAGTTAGCAAAATAAGACCGAAGTGGAATAAGGGGTGAATTTTCGTCTATTGGGTGAAACGTTGGTCATTGAGGGAAGGTGTCCTGATTTACCAAACGGCCCTTTCTTATAAGGAAAAAATGTACCCTCCTCTCGCCAACGCCGCCTTTATCCTATGCAAGGAGCAAATATTTTTTTACACTTTTATTTTGTTTTGGGCTATGAGCCTGGTCACAAGACCTTCATTAAAAATTATAACAAACTTTAAGTATCATATAAAACACCACTTATCTCGCTTGGCAGCGGGGTTTCGTTCCTTCTCTGCAACTGATCCATTTTTCAAGATTTCCATTGCAATCGTCTGTTTTATTTATAGGATTTCTTTGTTCCAATGAGAATTTATATTCTAGGTTGGTGCAAAAATAATTGCAGTTTTTCACCATCAACTATGAAGCAGTGTATCTCAGCTTTGAATGAAGGTTTGTTTTTTTGTTTTTTTTTCATCAAAATAATAGCCTTCAGAATCTACAGATTTTTGCCAACTAGAAAAAAGTCCATTTATTCCAGAAACATAGAATTCTGGGATCCTGGAACCGATGGATTATTTAGAAGCGACGCTTTGTTGTTGAAGACTTCCCTTGCAGGAAATGGTCGGAATGCCTGAAAAAGTGGTTGTCTGACAGAGGGATGTCTCATGGGTAAGCTGATTGAGGTAGAGTTTCGTGGCCTAGTTCGTTTAATTTCTGTCATTTGTCATGCAAACTTATTTGCCTTTCAATCAGGGTCATTAGCGAAACTTGTTGAGCTTTTCTTTCTTTATTTTTTTTTTGCTCTTCCAATTCGATACAAATATCGAACGACTGTTGACTGATCTAGTTTTGTGTGGGTGCGTCTCAATAATGACTTTCAACTAGATGTCGTCAATCAAGGAAGGGCTTCCAGGTTTTCTAAGTTCTCGTCTCCATTTCGAAATTTTGGGAGTATTAAAATTGCAGGAATTTGCCTTATTCCATCTTTGATTCGATAACCTCAAATAAACCAGAACGAATACCAAAAAGAAAATTATAAATAAAGAAATAAATACTGTGAAATTCACACTTTAAATAGTATATTCTATGAACATGGTTCAAAGTAAACACCAAAGTTTGAAATAAATAAAAAAAACAATCATTTATGCACTGACTTATCTCAATTTATATTGTGCATCCGTTGGCAGGGGCTGTCCAAAGATATCTGAAAAGCATGAGAGAGCTCGTAAGTGTGTTACACTTTTGAAAATGTTTGGGTCTAAGAACGCTGAAAAATCGTACTCGCGTAAAATATTGGATATTGCCTCTTCGCTTTACACATTTTGAGCTTACAAAAAGTTTTCAATGAGAACACTATTGTCAGAACCACGTAGAGACTTTTCCCCATAACTGTGCCAGTAAAAAACTCTCTGCAAAATATCATTAAGTATTAGGCTCTGTTAATTAGATTAGGTCGAGGTCTGTGTTTTTTAATCATTTAATGAGAAACGACAGTCGTTTCATTGCTTTTGTATCAAATATTTGAGCTGTAAATATTTTTCTTGAATGTTGAGCTAGCTCTACCGAAAGACTGCCAACTTGGGTTTATTCTTCGTTTGAATTCTTCTTCTTCTGAGAATTTTATGGAGATTCGTTCAATTCAATTGAACCATTAGTTTTGAAAAGAAGTGTCTATAACCAATGTATCCTCCCAATAGTCACCTATGGAGCTGAAACATGGAACCTAACTCTCTAACTCTCAAACTAAGAAACATGCAACGTGTCCAAGAGAGGGTCATGCTCAACATCACATGGAGAGATCACAAGACAGCGCAGTATATGAGAAAAAAAAACCCAGGGGTCTGAGATATCATAGAATCCATTAGAAAACTCAAATGACTATAATGCAAGTCATGGAACAAGAATGTTAGACAGCATAGACCTCCCCCAAGATTCAACAGATCTGTCTGTTGCGGGCGTTGCGGTGCCTATATATCCCGAACCTGTCTAAGCTACATATGGTCTCTAAAGATCCATGTCGTGAGTCGTTAGGTTCAGCCGTTATCGTTCGTGGCATTTATATTGATCCATTAACTGCAGAAAGGGCTGAGTGTGACAGTTACTCATTGCAAAATAAAAGCCCTTGTCCATTGCAAGATATTACAAGGTAAATTATCCATTGCAAGTAGGCCATCAGAGATTAAAAATCCCGATTCACAGATAGAACTGAGTTGCCATCAGTCACAATAAAACAGAACATTTATGGAGCTAGCAATAGATTTCCGTCATCCGCAGTCAAGGTGTCATGCAAGTTTGGCCATCTCTGTTCTTCAATCCAATCATCAATCAATGTTAATCTAAATATTCACGTGTGATATGATCTGGGCGACATGATTTTTTTTTTTCGGATTTGGCTTCGAGTGTGATTTGATGGCGGGAAGAAAAGAAGAAGAAAAAAGCTCGAAAAATATTTACATAATTTTGGTTCTATTTCATGTGCATCACCTGCCCGTCACCAGGGGAGGGGGGAAGTAGACGTCACGTAGCCACTCTTCAAGATAACGAGCTTGCCTGCTGGGCCAACATCTTCCATCACAGGTATAGATTTTCAAGAAGAAATTTTGAAAATCATTCCCCAAAAATTCTTTATTTCCGGTTAGGCAGAATTTAATACGAATCAAAATCGGGAATAACATGTAAATAATAATAATAATACTAATAATAATACTAATAATAATAATAATAATAATAATAATAATAATGTTGATAATGATAATAATAATACTAATAATATAAATGATGATGATGATGATGATGATAATATTGATAGAGGAAGAGACAATAAAATTATTTTTAATAAGAAGAAAGCAAGAGATATAAAAACAAATACCGTGACAGATCTAGTTAGTCACACAATAGAAAACCGCCACGTAGCCAATATTTTTTTAAAGCAAGCTGTGTTAGGGGTGATCAATTAAATCTTTTAAGTTACTTCTCTTGTTGCTTAGTGACCACTAAAAAAGTCTAAATAAAAAAAAAACAAAACAACGTGAACGCTTTCGGACATCAACTAAGAGACCAATTTAGTGTAAACTTGCGTTGCGAATTGAATCCCTCACTAAAACATATTTAGGGATGAGTTGAAAAAAAAAACCTATTTCCAAAAAAGAAAATTGACAAAGTAAGGAGTAAATGTTTAAATTTTCAGCCTTCTTGCTCCATTGGTGTGGCCTGTACGTGTGATACACATCCATACATTTGGAAACATATTTTGTTCAACATTGGGAATAGCCAAGAAGCAAATCGAACTGCTATCCACGTTATCGAATAAAGAAAATGGGCTCTGCTTTATTCATCTATGTGGTTGGTTGTTCGATTTGTTAGTCGGGTAATCCCGGTGTCGAACGAAATATGTTTCCCAAATGAATTGTCACTATAGTTATCACATTCTGTCAGACATAGAGCTGTCCAATCTAATGACATACATACATACATACACTCACGCATGCATGCATATATACATTGCAGACCTGCCAGTCAGCTAGCCAAAGCGACTTGGATACAGAAAAAAAACTGTTTACAGTTTGGGTTTGAGGTTTCTTATAAGACTGAAAAGAAGGAGAAAAGTGATGATGATGATGATGATGATGATGATGATGATGATGATGATGGTGGTGGTGATGGTGGTGATGATGATGATGATGATGATGATGATGATGATGATGATGATGATGATGATGATAATAATAATAATAACGAAAAGAAAAGAAAAAAGATAGTATATTATCAATAATAGCAAGTAGTGAGATATAATAACAGCATTAATATTAATAAAACAAGGAAGGGAAATACATATTTAAAGGACTAGAATATCAATAGGGGAGAAAGGAAGAGTGATGTATCAGTAATATTCAGTGATAAAAGAGATGTTTTAATAACATCAATAATGATAATATTGTTAATATAGAAAAGGAAACATGGTTACAAAAACAATAATAATGAGCAAGGGAAAAGATTGGAAAGCAATAATAATAACAATATAAATAGGAAGAACTTGATATAATAAACCCAGTAAGTAAGGAAAAAGACGAAATATCATTAATAATACTTTCAATAATAAGAAAGATAGAAAGAATGTTGCAGAAAACCATAATGATTAGGGAAAGAAATGTATTAGTTATGTGAATAGTTATACTATTGATAAGACTGAAAAGGGATTTTAAAGGAGAAGTAAAGGGAACTTTTAAAATAATAATAAAGAAGGCTGCGAGATTTGATAATAATAATAATAATAATAATAATAATAATAATAATAATAATAATAATAATGATAATAATAATAATAATAATAATAATAATAATAATAATAATAATAATAATAATAATAATAATAGACACGACAGGGTAGATACACTGGGAACTGTGCAAACGAATCAGATTCAACCATACGGACAAGTGGTATCAGCACAAACTGGAGACAGCCATGGGAAATGGAAGCCATATATCACTCTCTGATTTTGACATCCAAACTGACCATCCCCTCCAAGCGAGAAGACCAGAACTGGTAATCGTGGACAAAGGAAGGAAAACCTACCAAATAATAGACGTTGCTGTGCCTGCAGATCACAGAGTAAATACGAAAGAGAGTGAAAAACAAGAGAAATACCAAGAAATGGCATTAGAAGTATGATACATGAAAATCAGGGTAGTACCTGAAATAGTAGGTGCACTCAGAACCGTACCAAAGACACTGAAAACAAGATTGGAGGAAATGGGGATAAGAGAAACGATTGAGACTATACAGACCACAGCACTACAGTGGACTGCACGAATACCAACGCCCCCCCCCCAAAACCAGGAGCAATGACTTATCTGCCAAGATAAAAGGCATAGTGAAGGCGCAATGATAGGTGAAGACCTAAGAGGAGGGCAGGAGACCCAAGGAGACTTACTGTCACTTCAGCGATAACCACTGGGCAACCAGTGTAGAACTGTAAACCACAGCACTGCTGTGGACTGAGAGAATGTGGAGCAGGGGGCAAGAGACTTTAGGAGACTTGCTGTCACTCAGTCCCCAGCGGTGACCACCAGGCAACTGGTGTGAAGAGGATAATAATAATAATAATAATAATAATAATAATAATAATAATAATAATAATAATAATAATAATAATAATAATAATAATAATAATAACAAATCTAGTTAGTCACTCAATAGAAACTGTCATGTAACCAACGTCTTTTAGTAGAATATTGTGTTGGGGAAGCTCAATCAAAGTTGGAATTAGTAATCAATGAATAAGCTACTTCTCGCAGCCTTTATTGATAAAATCACTGAAAAGTCTTGATTTTGAAAAAAATAAATAAATAAATAAAAATAAAAACAAGAGTGTACGCTGCTGGACACAACCTACAGGATTAATTAATAATTTAGCATAAATTTGCATTATGAATTGAACCCTTCACTAAAAACATTTTAGGGTTAAATTTTAAATAAACGAAATCTTTTCTGTAAACCTAATAAAGAGTTAATGTTTAAATTTCTCTAGCCCTGTAGTTCAATTGTTGTGACTTTTAGGCATGATATATACACAGCCAGCCAGACCAACATAAAAACTGAAGAAACGTAGGCTGACAGTTTTACTGGCAGTTTTAGTTGAAGGTTCCTAAAAATTATCGAAGGCTGGCGGGCAAGTGAAACCGTGAATTTTAGTCTTGACAGGAGTTCTATGCGCGTAACTTGGTTGTATTGGATGTTTTTATTTCTTCCTTTCTCTTACCCTGATTATTTTGCAGGATCAAGTGTGTGAAACGAAAAATGAACAAATCCGATGGGGTTGTGGATATCTTTCTTGGCACAAAAGGTGCAGAAGGATTTTGTTCCAGGGAAGTTAGGTCTCTTCCCTTCCATCGATCACAGTCCACACACCGGAAATGAGAAATATAATCTTGCCACAAGCCTCTGTCAGTTTTTCCGCAGAACGCGGCTCACAGACGTGAAACTAAAAACCAAAGCCGAAGTCGCACGTGACCTTATAGGGCTTCGAGAAAGAAATGAAAGGAAGAAAGAGAGGAAGGAAAGAGAGGAAAGAGAAAATGACTAAATGAATGAAAATCAAATAAGAAGATAGAAGAAATGAATAAATACCGAAAGATAATCAAGAAAAGAAAAGAAAAGCAATTTATGACTAAATAAAATACAAAAGAAGGAAGGTACGGACGCCATGTTGGATGCTACAAAAACGCCCGCCAATTCTAGTAACAATAACATAAAAGAAGAAAAATAATGATTCATAAATAAAACTTATCTAATAACGGTTGAAAAACAAAGGAAAAAGTATATATATATATATATATATATATATATATATATATATATATATATATTGAGAGAGATTGATTGGAAAAGAGAAGGTGAGGAGAGAGAGGACTTGTCGAAAAAAAGAAAGAAAAGATGAGGATTTAGAAATAGAACTTCTCTAATAAAAGTTGGAAGAAAAAATATAACACACACACACACACACACACACACACACACATATATATATATATATGTGTGTGTGTGTGTGTGTGTGTGTGTGTGTGTATGGTAGGACATGAAGCCAGAAAGCGCACAAATGAAATACGATGTTGCATAACAATTGACTGGAAAGTGTTTGGTATAAATAGAGACATCCTGAAAAGCTAATTGCCAATGTTCATAAGCCGAAAAGTATCAATGCATAATACCTTCCGTGACTTCATCTCAAAACGAATTCAGAATAGACCAGGTTGCAATGAAAAGTGCAACTGTAGGAATGAATCTTGGGAAAATATCAACAGGGATCTGGGGGAGAACCAGGGCAACGGATGTCGCACAAGTAATTAGACAACAAAATGATGATAGGCAGGGCATAAAGTTAGATGGAGCAATTTACCAATCGGTTGGTACCCGTGGGACAGTAAACGCAGTAGGAAAAGACCAGATTCAAGATAAAAAGGTTTGCCTGGGAGACATGGCAAAGACCAATGCAATCACGGTTATCATGGAAGAAGTCAGAGAAAGCCTTTTCAACGGTTGACTTTTAATGGCTGATAATATATATATATATATATATATATATATATATATATATATATATATATATGTATATATGTAAATTGAGATAGATAGAGATAGATAGATGGAGAGAGAGAGAGAGAGAGAGAGAGAGAGAGAGAGAGAGAGAGAGAGAGAGAGAGAAATGACACGAAGAAAATCAAGAGAATAAAAAAAAAGAGCAGATAATACAAGAAAGATCAGGAAACAAAATGTGTATCTCCCAAAAGATATTCTCTTCTATTTAGAGATTTTCCATTATCACAAGTGAACCTGGAAGCGAGAAACAAGGGGAGAAAACTCGTCAACGGCAAATTTTTGAATTGGAGTGGGAAGGAAAAAGGCGGACCATTCACGTTGACGATGGAGGAGAAAAAGAAAAAAAATAGAATGCCTTGCATTAGATTAACGAAGACTATTCAACGTGTTTTCCTTGCTTGGGCTTTCTCTGTCATAACAGGGCGACAGGTTTTAGAAAATGAAGTAAATTATGAAATAAATAAAAACAGGCCTGGTTAGTCTCTCAATAGAAACCACCACAAGAGCAACGTGTTTTTTTTGTTCTACAGCATGTCGTGTTGGGGGTGATCAATTAAAAAATTGAAAAAGGGTAATCAATCATTAACCTATTTCTCTCGCCTTTTGTCGGACAGTGATCCCTTGAAAATTCAGTGCAGATCCTGCCTCTCACCAACTAGGGGACCAATTTAGCATAAACCTAGATTAAAATTGCCCCCCCCCAATATTTAGAGGGGGATTTTGTAAAAAAAAAACGTTGTAAAAAAACTTAGTGAATGTTTAATATTTTAGCCCTCTAGCTTCTCTGGTGCGGTCTTTACGCGTCATACATGTAAAGACAGTCAGGCAGACAAGCGTGAAAACTGAAGAATCCTCTGCTGACATTTTTGGTGACAGTTTTGGTTGACGGTTTCAACTACCGGTGGTCGTCTTCCATTTCGGAAAATGAGCAGAGAGACCTGAGGTAGCCATTTCCAACGCAGTCGTTTGAATGGTTGACGTAACGGACGGTAATCGTCGTTCAAAATTTAATTCGGCTGACTAAGTAACCGGGGAATTTTCGGAATTAAAATGCAGACGATAAAAAGATGTTTTGTTGTAATACATCTTTCTTTCCTTTTCTTTCATTTACTGTAACACTTTAAACAGCTTTAGGTCAATTTTTTTTATTACTATTACTATTATTATCATTATTATTATTATTATTATTATTATTATTATTATTATTATTATTATTATTATTATTATTATTATTATTATTATCATTATTATTATTATTATTATTATCATTATTATTATTATTATTATTATTATCATTATTATCATTATTATTATTATTATTATTATTTTATTATTATTATTATTCATTGATCGTTAATTTGTATATTTATCTATTTACGTTGTTTATGAATGAATTGTCAGCGATGTGGAGTGTTTTGTGATGCGTCATTAGTTTGAAGGCAATTTTTAAACACGTCATTTGCGATTGCTTCTGTACCTGGCTCGCGGACTACTTTCAGAGCCGTGTCAGCGCGCATGAATTTGGCTTCGTCAGTGGAGCAGAGAGTCAAAGATACAAAGAAAGATACGGTTTTGATACTTACACAAAGTTTGATATCTGCAATGGAAAGTGAAAATAATTCAGATCTTGACCTATTTTTGCTTAAAGTCAGATTTTTCAACACATTTTCACATATTTTGAAATACGGCGCAAATGAAAGTATATTAGTATGGTATCGTGAAGCTATTTGTAAAAAATAACCCCTGAAAGCATGTTCCTTATCATGAAAGTGTTCATATGAAATTTGACCTGTTTCCTTTCATATATATTTTTTCTACGGCGATTTCTTTAGGTCTGATACATAGGCCAATTGGCATATATCGGTTAAATCTAAACCCATGCATGGATCTGCCATTGATGACAGATTATTAAGCACATGGACCCATAGACTGAGCTCCAGTAAGGCCTTGCTTGAACTTTCCCAACGTCCAACGCTTCTTTGAATGGAATAATGTAACTTTATCACATTGAATAACATATATTGTTGTATAATGTATGAGGTGGAAAGTAAGGGAAATCGTGTGGTCCCTCAATACCATACGATTTGTTCTGAAGAGAAAATTTCCGATGTAGTGTGGTGAACGGAGTTCCATTTGCTTGTATCAGCTAAAAAGTCTTCGCAAGTTTCAAGATTAGCCAAAAACAGGAAATTATAATAAGGAATTTTCATGACCATCCCCTTGGCGAGTCTATCGAAGGAATACCAACAGCTTAATCACAAAGCTTAGGGTGTACTTGATTAGGTGCTGAATTGGTCTAAATTAAGTATTTCCCACACCCTTCAATCATACCCCGGGACGAACTCAGGATCTTCTGTGTGGGGCTGACGTGCTAACTATTACACTAACTGTTCGTAGAATACAATGCATTTATATGAATTGATTAATACCCTTTTATTCATTCATTAAATCCAACAAACGTGGACACTTCTATGAATGCCAGAAATACTTTCATTCAGGACAAATTGGAATAGGTTCATTGCGTTTATAAGAAATGAAGGAGAGAGAGAGAGAGAGAGAGAGAGAGAGAGAGAGAGAGGGGGGGGATGAAGGAGAGGAATTTTTTTCTTTTTTAGGTTACACCACGTCATATAATTATTTTTTCAAATCAATTCCCGAAATAAATGATTGTGATGTAAGAAAAAACGTTCGTAATTTAAGAGGCTAAGACCCCCCCCTTTTTTTTCAATATCTCATATTGTTAGCGTATGTTATTACATATAACTTATAACTAACACAAATAGATATATACATTTTTTGGATACAAACTGACACGTAGCAAGGCTGGAGAAAACTAGATAGTGTCCGTGTTCCGAAGAGTCATTTTTTTAAATCTCTCAGCTGCTTCAAATAATTTTTTTTTTCATCAGTTGGGAAAAAATAGCTTTTCTTTGAGGCACGAGTGTTGCCAAATACTATCAAAAAGTATGTAAACAACGGCACAGGTTGCTTTTTCTTCTTTTTTCTTCATTTTGATACACCAAATAGTATTTCTGATATGAAAATATGAGAAGAAGCAATGAATTATCATCCCAAATACTCCCATCCGAGAAAAGACAAGAGTCAGGGACATTATAGAATCCAATAAAAAGCTCAAATGGCAGTGGGCTGGCCATGTTGCAAGAATGGCAGACAACCGATGGATATCACGACTCACGACATGGATCCCCTGAGATCACATGCGAAACCGGGACCGGCAGAATATTAGATGGAGTGACGAGTTGGACAAATTCAGGAAGTACTGGCTCTGCGACGCGCATGATAGAGAAGTGTGGCATATCCTGGGGAAGGTCTATGTCCAACGAACGATGATTCTCAATGAAACATTTTCTAGCTCTAGGCTCCCCCCACCCTTCCAGGCTGCTAAGCTTAAACCTACACAGCCTGACGGTTAATCCACCGCTGTCTGTTAGTAATAAAACATTTCGATACCCTTGTTGTGTAGATACAAATAGGTATAAATGTTCAAATCTGTCATGTCATTGCAGGATGATTCTTTACCCCGTGAGTGCTCCTTCAACCTGGCCTTGTGTACAAATAAGATCGTGCAAGAAATGTCTAAATATCATTATACACAAGTTTACACGTGTCGTCAAAAATGAAGACATAAATGATATATATATATATATATATATATATATATATATATATATATATATTGGATTTTATATAGGTTGATGATTGAGATTAGCATTGTAGTGAGCTGGGTTTTTTTGTTTTATTTTATTGCTTTTTCTATTTTTATTTCATATCCGACTACAATTTGAGCGTATGTGTTAGTTTTCATACACCGAGATAACTCGACAACTGGTCATTATATGAAGTTAATATTAGCTAGATATGTTGGTCTGCGCACTGGACTTAGCAGCGTAAAGTTTGGATCAGCGGTTTTCGATATGATAGGAGCGATAGATTTACAATAAGAATTTACACGAATGTAGCTTTCTGTCCGAAGATGTACCCAGCGGTCACGAGGAGGAAATGAAGAGGTTTAGATTTTTCTCCGTCTCAAAATTTTCTCAAGAACGAGATTACGTCATCTACGTCACCAGTGTTCACGATCGTGTGGTTATAGATTCAGAATGTTTTAGTGAAGAGAGAGAGAGAGAGAGAGAGAGAGAGAGAGAGAGAGTGGAAGAATCACTCTTTATTTCTGTCGAAATTTCCTGTTGAACTAGATTAAATTGAATCATAGATGACATAACAGAATGATTGAAAATTTCTGTTTTGATTGTTGCTACTAACAACATCATAAACAAATTATTTTGTGTTTTTTTCTCAGTTTGATCAAACCCAATTTCTGTTACCTATTTAACTGTTTTCTATGTCGGGAGAGGAAATACGAGAAATAATTTTTCTATCAATGTAGAATAGATAAAAGTATACTTTCTCAACTTTTCTCTATTATAGATACTAATCTAGCTTTGAAATATCTAGATTGACAACACTGAAGTGGATGACCGAAATGTTTCGAAGCCGCAGTTTCGTACGACGGACAAAAAAATATTTTACACGACAACTAAGACAAGCTGCTCCACACACCATAAAGTCCAACCCGTTCCAAACATGCACCCTTTGAATGGGCATGCCCTACTCCTTTACATTCATGCCTTTTTATTGCGCCATTAGAACAGGAAAAATTCATTTTCCAGTTACTCGAGATAAATCTTTATTTTGTTACATCATTTACACGAAAGAAATTCTATTTCCCACGTCAGTTGCGCCCCTTAGCGTGATAGAAAATATCTGCACATTGTTAATTATCATATGCATGGATTCATTGGGCTAAGCAAACATTGTTAGAAAGCTTTGAGGTGTCGTCCACAGTCTGAAGTCTCTTTGGGAAAAGAAAAAAAAATGCGTGTCGAATCTGAATTGTAGGGGACTGATAAACCTAGGTGGTGCATTTCTTTGCCCGGCATAAGAAGTGAAAGATGAGCAGGCTCGGTCATTGAGAATTCAACAGTCACATAGTTTTAATTGTCGATGAACAGAGTATGAATGAATTGTGATAGGATTAAAAAAAAAAAAATGAGACCAGAGACAAGCGTGTATTCAGTTAAAATGCATGTTCAATACTGCATTGTGGATGAGTGAGTGACGTCAGAGTAAAAGAACGTAATTGTTTCTTAGTATTGGGATTATTAGGTCTTTGATAGTAGTAGCAGCTTATACTGGTTAGCAGGAGTATCAATATGATTACATAAAACATAATAAACAAGTTCACAATGGCGTCTCACTGCTGACTTGAAAAAAAAACTCCACAGGAAAGTGTCTGATCACGCATGCGTTGTAAGGTCCCCTGGGATAGATTGTCAAGTTACATCAAGGCATCGAATCCGGTTATCGTGATATTCGAAATGAATGGTTCCGTTCCGGATATACCTCATACGACTGTAGATTCAACTCCGCCATGCAGTTAACCCTTCGTGACCAAAAAAGTATAGGCGACATCCATGCCAGTCAAGGTCATAGAATATGAGATGCTAACTCAAATCTCACTGGAGACCATCCCTTTGTTTCCGATTCACGCTACATACTTTAACGGTCATAGAATGTAGCGTACTAAGTGTTGTGACAAATGCTACTATAAAGTTGAAAGAAAGACAAGTCAAAATTCATTGTAAGCAATGGTCTTTTTTTCATACAAGCCAGAAGCACAAAACAGACATCATGTTCAATAAAATCCCCGAGGAGACATATCGTCTGTTTTATTCATTAAATATTGTACCAAATTGTAAAGAGACAGGCTTGGCACGATTAAGATGTCTCGAAACAACCCATAAATAAATCAATAAAGTTTAGCTTCGTACATTCAATACAAAATGTATTTGGATAGCTACGACCAAACATCCGGGTGTCAGAGTTCGTAAACCAGATATCGCTTTACGAGTGAAGGTTTTTATTGGTGTAGAGGCCTTTTGGTATTTGGTAAATTCATGGACTTCGGCCAAGAATAACCTTGAAGTGGGGTTGACTGTTTATGTTCAACTGGTCCCCAACGTCAGGCGCTTAGAGTATCTGGATCGAACCGACGCGTCTCCCGGGAACTGAGAAGAGACACCTGCTAAGGTTTGAACGCAAGGATAATGACTTTGGACTCTTTCCAGTTAACTGCGGACGCAGATCTTGTTTTCGTGGGTTTTGTTCGTAAAACAGAACGAAATAAAAAGCAAACAACAAGTTGTCACGGATTTTATAAGCGTACAAACGAATGGTATTTCACGGAGATCCACAATGACTATTCACGCACGTATCGATAATGGAGGTATGGGTGGTCTAACGTACGTAATTGACGGTCGAGGTTCGAACTGCAGCTGAGGCGGTTTGCGTTCACTTTGAACAATGCCTTTTGAAAAGACATGTATCCGTCTCTTCACAACAGCTTTGCTGCAGGAGCGTTCGGGAGGAAGTCAAAGTTGGCATCCAACCGCCTAAAAGGGGCTTCATTCCCCGGTTTGGAATCAGAGTTGTTCGTCTCCTAGACTGGTTGCCAACCAAGGGTAGAGAACTTAGTTTGCTATCTCGAAGGGTGTGGAGAAGTGATGAATTCAGGTCTTTCTCAAGGTCACTAGTGCGAAATGAACGCAAGCAACCACAGCTGGAATTCGAACACCATTTACCGAAGCCATTGACCATGTTTCAACTGCTAGGCTATCTGCACCAGCACTTATAAAAATGATGACATAACAACATAAAACAGATGGGCGACAAATGCAATCCGAAATCCAGACATTTAGCAAATAGAATCTTTCAGTGTCGATATTAAACGGCTTTTCTGAATTTCCCCAGGAAAAGCAATATCGAAATTGATCCATCGTCGAGCTGGCTTGATTAGAGATCAATTCTTCTGAGTCAAAAATATATCGTGAACATGTCTGATTGAATCAGTTGATCTTCCATTTTGGATGTTCTTGACGTTAAAATGCTTTCCGTTCCCGAGAGCTAGAGAGTGTCTAAATCGGAAAGGGGGACAATTAAAAACACACCGAAAGAGACGGAGAAACATATTTCCTTAATCCCGAATATTTTCTAGGACTCTTATCTTCGTATATGTTGTTGTTTTGATAAAAGATATTCGACGTCCTTCATCCTCAGTGTGTGTGTATTGCTTCCAATGTTCTGTAGATGTCACTCTACACATTGTTTAGACCAATATCTTAATCTTTATTGTTTTGGCTGATATGTTCTTCAACGCTCCTCACCCGGTGCCTCTACACATTATTTAGCTCCATCTCTATTTTTTTTATCACCACAATTGGCAGATATTTTCTCCATTCTCCCTTGGTTGCACGTTGCATTCGGCAGTCTTTAGAAGTCACTTTACTAATCATTCAGTCTACTGTTTTCATCTTTATTGTTTTTATCCCAACATTTTGGCTGATGTGTACTTCAGCCTTCTTCATGAGTATTTTGCACCCGGTGGTCTCCAGTCCAGTATTTTCATCTTTGCACCCACATTTAGATTCATTAGGAATAATGCAAATAGAGTTTCTGCTATAATTGTATCTGATATCGTCTTCCCAGCCACCTCTAGTGGGTTTAATCTTATTGGATGCTCAATAAATCTAATCTCGTTAAATTCGACGTAGTTTAACATACATCTTTATAGGCGAGAAGGATACAATATAATTGTTAGCGTACTGATATTCTCTGTGAATTAATTCCTCAGTAGGTACTCAATAAATATGGCCTTATGTCGGTTTTAGCTGAATCTACATCTGTTAAGTTGTTACTTTAGAGCGATGTATAGCATACTATTCTTGTAATGCATTGCTAGTCATTTCTTTTCTTGTTTACCTTTGCCAATTAAGTTTAGAGGTATATATATATATATATATATATATATATATATATATATATATATATATATATATATATATGTATGTATGTATGTATGTATGTATGTATGTATGTAAGTATATATATATATATATATATATATATATATATATATATATATATATATTCCGTCGCGTCTTTCCGTTTGCCTGTCTATCCACACTATATTTCTGAAAGTATCGAATGAATTTCAGTGAAATTTTTTGGAAGGATGGGCAATGTGATATATGTATACGTACAGGTCTATCCATACGATATCCCCTAAAGTTCTCAATTAATTTTCTTGAACCTTTGTGGGTGGTTAGATAACAGGCCACAGAGAAAATAATTTTTGGCGGATCCATACACAATTAACTCCCATACATCTACTTATATCTCCACACCATATAATATCGCCAAAATTTCATGTCTCTTCATAAGATATCTCCAAAAATTCTCTATGGATTTCTAGTAAACATTGTGAAAGAGTGGATAATTGGCTACAAAAGAAGTGATTAAATTTTGGGAATAGATTCATGTACAATTACTCCCCTTCCACCGACGATGACGTTGACCGAGGTATGCTTTCTTGTTTAATGTGATTCCGTCCCAACATCGGCCTACGATAAATATCTAAAGCAGTTAATTCCATCTTCTGACTCACTTAAAGACGTTTTGTTGGGTCGGACTCTGTAATAGCAAATATTGATAATCATATAAATCAACTGTTACGGTAGACGACATTATAACTATGTAAGTCATTGTTATTATTAGTAGTTGCATCTTTATTCCAGAGGTCTGGTTGTGGTCCCTGGGGAATCGAATGACAGAAAGTCTTCTCAAATCTACATCGTTCTCTTTCAATTACTCTCTGACCAGGGCTCTGCTGTGGTCTGGATATTCTCAATTCTATCACAGATCTCCAATAATTTAATTCTATCACCAGGACTCCAGTTACTATCGGTACCACCATCAGTTTTATATTCCACGGTTTTTCTCTTATTCTTAAGTAAGATGTCAGTAATCTTCGTTTTTTTTTTTTTCTTTTTTTTAAATGTACCTCTATTTTTGCTTCCTTTTCCGCTGGAAGTCTCGCTGACTAGTTCTTACAATAATCTTGACTTTTAGTTAATGTCGAACTCCGGTCCAAGTCTGGAGTTGAATTTGTTTTTTTTCCGTTACAAGAACAATGGGAACTGTCCTCAACAAATCTAAGGGAATAAAAGTTACCCTGATTCGAAATCAAAACCTACGAAATTCATCCCGTAGATACGCAAGTACCATCTTCATTTTATTATATAAACACATTTATGCATGCATATCATGTTAAAAGTACTTAAGGGCTTGCTTATTTCACACACATACACACAGACACACACACACACACACACACATATATATATATATATGTATATATGTAATAATTGTGTCAGACACAGACAGCTGCATCGTTGGATTACTACTCTTCCGTGTAGCTATAGACTATCCATTATCCAATCCAGTACTACAAGGTAGGATCGAAACCTTCGTTTCAGACCCAGAGGCTGGCATCTTTCACTGCCCTACGCAGAACTGGACGGTCTGTAAAGTTTAATTTGAGTGATGTATTCAATCACGCGTAATTCCTCATCCACCAGAATGCTCTATTCCCAAGTTGGAAGAGCATTGTTTAAGCTTATAATGAACGAGCTACCTCACTTAAGGAGTGCTCAACCCCGAATAAGGAGGCGTTAATATTTATATATATTATATATATGTGTGTTTGTGTATATATATATATATATATATATATATATATATATGTGTGTGTGTGTGTGTGTGTGTGTGTGTGTGTGCGCGTATGTGTATATATATATCACATTTCCCAATCGTAATTTGAAATCGCTACCTCTTATTGTGTCAAACCGACAAGTGCCTCACATGTACGAAATTCATCTTACACATCCATAAGGGCTCATTTCATTCTAATTAATAAATGCATTTATACTAAAAGAAATGATTGTTATATATACAATAAAAACAGTTACAATAATCAGCTTCAGACGGAAATGAAGTAAAAGTTGAGTTTGACCCTGCAGTAACCAGGCTAGGTTTTTGAACAATTTCCTATTCAGGACATCATTTTTAGGGCAACAAAGCATTATCAGAAATGATAAAAAAAGCCTCCGATGAGAATCAGACTCACACTTTCCACCTTGTCAACGTCGAGATCATCGCAAGTAGGATATAGAGCAGGGAGTCTTCAATTCATGCCTGTTATTGAGAGGAATTCGTGAAATGCAGCGTTCAGGCAGCAATGACAATCATTGAAAGGCATTGTGGCGAGGGAGAAATATCGTGAGCGGTGTTGGGGCCTGGAGAAATTGTGTAGAGACAGTTTCCTATTGAACAGATCAAAGACAGGAAATTAAGAGTTACTGCCGATATTGATAGGATCCTCTGAAGCTGTTTCTCCACGGATCTGGAAAGTAAATCCTTCTGCCCACAAGTGGTCGTCCGTTGTTTTTTGCCCTGGCGAAACCTAAAGCATAAATGCCGCAAACTATTTACTTTCACACTGCTCAATTTTCTCGGCTGGGTTTTTCCTTTTACGAAGCAGCCGACATTGAAGGCAAGCCTCGTTGTCGCTCATCGATTTCCGCCATCTTGTTCTTTGTGCTTCTTCTCACTAAGAGTGAACCGTTTCCCAACCCTGTTCCTATCATTCCTTCTTGTGTTTTGTTTTTCTTTCTGTTTAAAGACGATCGCATACACCAGCCAGACATTCATTCATTGAGTCTTCGTCGTACTTCTGTCCGTCCAGACGTCCAGTTTTACTTAAGAGTGGGACCCGTAAGGTCAGCATCCAATCATCGGGGAGTGTTTGTTAAGTCAACCCTCCTGCCATATCAGGTTGGATCCCATCTTGGTGAGTGTGCTGCCAGACGGGCATCCCGTGAAAGAACTTGTCACTCTTTGCAAATAAAGTGTAGCGATTGAAGGACAAAAAAACGAAATGAAATGAAAACGACTGGTGGGCTGCGGTAAGGGTGAAGACAGGAAGTAAAAGGAAGACGATGAAAGGCTGAGGAGAAGAAGACCATTAAAAAAAAAGAATGAAAGGACAAAAAAATATATATATTAGTGAGTGACAGGGTGACAGGGAAAGCGAATCTGCAAAGTACAAAAAAGAACGAATGAAGAAAGAAAGAAAAATGAAATATAAAAGTGAGATACAAAGAGTGGGATGAGTTGAGAAAGAAAAAAAAGAAAGAATGAAGAGAGAAAAGAATAAAATATAAAAGTGAGAAAAAGAAGAGGATATTTGAGAAAAAAAAAGAATGAAAAAATGAAGAAAGAAAAAATAGAATGTGAAAGCGAGAATCAGAGAGGGAGGAGAATTGAAAATGAAAAAAAAAAAAAGAAATGAAGAGTATTCGAATTGGAAGACGGTAGTGATGTCCATAAAGATAAGTAAATGATAATGAGAAGAAGGAAATAAATGATGAAAGAAAGGATAAAAGACAAAATAGGAGAGACATCAAAGGAAGAGTTGGGAGGGAACGAAAGAAAGAGAAAAGAAAGACAGTGAAAGAAAGAATGAATCAAATGATAAATGAACTTGTAGTAGTTCGTTGGGGACGAAGGGAACATCATGAAAGGTTGAAGAAGAACAAATGATGAAAGAAAGAATAAAGGTGAAATATGTGAGGATGGAAGAAAAAACTAAGGGAAGCAAGAAAAGAAAAGTGAGAGAGAGAGAGAGAAGAATGAAAGAATGGTTCATAGATGACGATGACAAAAAAGAGAATAAACAATAAAACGATAGAGAGATAGACGGGGTGTGAGGAAAGAGAGAAAGGAAGAAAGAAAGAAGGAAACAAAGAAAGAAACAAACAAATAAGAAAATAAAAAGAATCAAACAGTATTGAATACGAATAGGTCTTGGAGAAGATGTACAAAAGATGAAAAGTCTTTTTTAAGGAAGACTAAGAATGGAAGGGACATAAATTGAGGAGAAATATAGTGTGCAAGAAGAAATAACCCATAGAATCATAAGAATAGAGACAAGACAGGGTTTTTTTCAGGGAAAAACGGACTTAAACTTGGATTATAAGTAGGGAAGAGCATCTTTTTCGGGCATGAAACTGGATTTTCAAAAAACAAAAAATGTTTCTCCAACTCATTTTAGCCACTAGACAGACATTTCAAAAACTCTACTCATTGGGGCGAGTTTACGAGCAAAATTATTTCCAACAATTATGGTTAGGGCTGTGTACATGGCAGTACATAGATGAAAAATGCAACTCCTTCAGCCTCTAAGCTGAATTTTCTAAACACAAAAAGTATGAAAAAGAAAAACATTTTTCGTTCAACTAAAAAAAAAAAGATCTTAAAAGAAATAGTATCTTGACATTTTCTCGATAGATGGCGGAAACATCTACATATGATTTGAATCAATTTTAGATATCAGCTGAAAAATGGTGGTTTGTTGAGTAATGGGGGTTGCAATCAAAGTCTTTTTGGCAGCATATTACGCTAAGGGTGATCAATTAAAAAATTGGTGGCAAGGATGATCAATGGATAAATTACGTCATTTGTTGGGCGTTGACGACAAAAATGTGTGAGTTTTGAAAAAAGAACTAGTGTGAACGCTGCCGGACACAAACTAAAGGAAAGTTCTACCATAAAATTACATTGTATATCGAATTACAAAAAAAAACAAAAAACAAAGACAATCTTATTCTCTACTCATATCCATGCGTTAATGTTTAAATTTTCAGCCCTTTAGCTTAATTTGTACTGCCTCTGTACGAGTTACTCTTACATCGCCTGCCAGCCAGCAAAACCAACTCAAAAAATGAAGAAACGTATGTTAATAGCTTTGGTTGAGGGTATTGTAAGAAAGGATAAAAGATAGAAGCGAAGAAGAAATACAGTAGAGAATGAAAGTTGGTTCTTCTCGGAAGATTAAACAAAGAAATAACTAGAGACTTATGGTTAAACTCCAGTCAAAAAAAAATCTTCACTAAATTTGGGGTATTAAAAACTAACACTTCCTTCGTGTGATTTGAAATCACACTAGACTGATTGGGAGCTGTGTCTCTAACCGACAAGTGACAAGTCTTACTTATATACGAAAATTTATGTTATGAATACGCGTCTGCTTATTCATCATCATCATAAGTCTTTTGTCGTCAGTCGTCGGACATAAACCTTCCACGGGATTTGTCAGTCCTATTTATCGTGGGCGTCGCAGAACCAATACTTTCAGAATAAGTCTAGTTCATTTCTTCGCCTAGTATTCTGCCAGCCTCAGTTCTGCATGTGAACTCTGGGGATCCATGTTGTGAGTTATGATGTCCATTAATCGTCCGCCTTTTTTGCAGTATGATCAGCCCATTACCATTTGAGTTTTCTAATGGATTCTATGGTGTCTTGGACTTCTGTTTTCCCTCTGATATATTGTGCTGTTTTGTGAAGATGATTCTTTCATGTGCACGTTGCATGCTTCTTAGTTTGAGGGTCAAACTTTTGGTTAGGTTCTATATTTCAGCTCTTTAAGTGACTATGAGGAGGATGCAGTTGTCGTATACTCTCCTCTTCGGGATTACTGGGACTTTCTTGTTCTTGAAGATTGAGCTTGTTCTGCCGAAGGCTTGACACTCTGGAGTGATACTTCGCTTGAATGTGTACATTTATAGAGGGGATCAAGAGAAGATTATGTTGAAAGGGGACAGGAAGACAGGAAGAGAGTTTTGAAGAGACAAAGATTGAAAAGGAAGGAACAAAAGGTAGACAGACGGACAGACTGAGAAGGTAAGGGGAAATAAAAAGAAAAAAAATAGGAAAGAGAAAGCAAAGGGGAAGAGCTCCTAAGTTGTGAGGTATGAAAATAAAAGAAGAATCGGTTGGTAAAATACGAATTTCCCCCTCTCTCTCGCACACATTTTCTCTCCCTCCCTCACACACACTCTCTCTCTCTCTCTCTCTCTCTCTCTCTCTCTCTATATATATATATATATATATATATATATATCAGTCACTGGTTTGATTCCTGTAGCAGCCTCATTTCATTTTCTTTAATTTACGTTGTCAAGGCCAAATGATACACTCACCATGCAATAACAGGTGATAATTTGGAATAGATTTTCAATATAACGCAATTTATAATTATATATATATATATATATATATATATATATATATATATATATATATATATATATGTATACCTACAAGGACAATGTACCCAGTGAATCTATACATTTCATGCCTCCTGCTTAAGACAATTTATATATGAAAAATAATATTTGCAAGACATATTGCACTTCGTCAGCAACCGGCCATCTGTTAAGAAACAACACACGGTTGGTTGATGGAGAGCGAGAGAGGCACAAAATGTTTACATTCACCGGGTACAGGTCCCTGTAAATATTATTTTATATACATATATATATATGATTACATCATATCATGTAGAAACTCGGTTTTTATGTATTAATAACTCTATTTACCGTGTTAAATATTGAGCACTGTGATTAATCATCTACAACGGATGAAATCTATTTTCATTTTCTATTTTCTATTTGTTCTTAACAAATACATGCATTATGTAGTATATATATAAATATGTGTGTGTTAAAATAGTTATATATATATATATATATATATATATATATATATACATACATATATCTTTTACTATCCTCTCAATATTTTTCCTTCTTTTTCTTTCGTTTATTTGTTCATTGAGATCAGTTCTTTTGGTAGAATCTTCTTCAGTCTTTTTTGTCACCTTTCTCCCCTTTTTAATTAATTCTAAAGTTATTGGTGAGTTCCCCCCTCCCTTGTTATTGTTTTACTTTGTATCGATTACAATCTCTACTGATTATTTCGTTACCTTTACTAGATTTTTTCTCACTGTTTCCCTCTATGCTATTTTCAATATTCTGCAAGGCCTCGAACCTGTTCTCTATCGCTGCCCAGAAATCGATTATTCTCTTTATGTTACAGTGACATGTTTTCTTCTGAACGACCATTTTGTTTTTTTGTTTTGTCCATTTTAAGTCAAGTTTGATACTTCTTGCCCTTATTCTATGGTCACTTCCTACATTTACTTTCTAGATAACTCTAACGTCTTTGACGTTATTAATTTTATCGATTATTATGAAGTTTGTTTTTTCTTCTTCTATTTGGGTTCTTCCAAGTTTATTTGCGACCTTCTCATCTTTGGAGAAAACTGTTTCTAATCTTAATTCTGTATCATTAGGAGATATTCACCAGCTTGTCTCTTCTCTCGTTTCTCTGTCCTATTGCAAATTCACCTACACTTAATTCTTCGTCTGTCCTTTCCACCACCTTAGAATCAGAGTACCCCATGGGTAGTGCGTAATTTGTCTTCTCACTTTCCATTGTCTTACATTCATAAAGCATTTCGATCTCCTGGTCTGAGCCTTTCGAAGTTGACACGTAAACTATTAGTGCGTATCTTTAACTTCATCTAACAATTATCCAAGCTATTCAGTCCTAATGCACTCCGAACATATAACGTTTTCCACGATATTATTATTGGCTAAGAATCCCACGCCACTGAAAATTGTAGTTAACGCTACTTAATTTGTTTAATGTCTACGACTGTTTAAGTTTGAACAGTGTCTGCTCACTTTCGGGGGTACATTGCCCGCAGGCACATAGAACAATGCTATGGGACCATTAATAGACGATGAGCCAACGAGAACGCCACAATATTTGTAAGATTTTGCTATCATATGGGTTTGGGAAGGTGGTGACTAATTTAGCTCAGCCGTTGCCTTTATTTTCTGGTAAGCATTCAGATTAGTGTCACCTTATTCGGTATGTTAAGTGAGTTCTTATATATCTACAGGGGGTCTCTATGGTTCATGTTGTGTTGATGGATAGTCCATTCGACGCCTTTCCCCATTCACCACCTGGAGACGTTCTGCTCACATTTTTTTTATTTACATTTTCAACTGAAACAATAGACGCCTGAAAACTGGATCTTCGCACTTCTTCAACACCATGTTTTAACTTAGTATAAGTCCGTTTTCAGGTTATTCTTCAAGTCTTATCTAATCATTCACTTCTTTCCCATTTACATATATCATCAGACCTCAGGGGCTTGGAGGAAAATTATTTGTGACAAAAAAAATATCATAAGATTTTTTAAGAATATGGTTAAATAGTACAGTTTTTTAAAAGATTAAAAAAAGATTGGCCGCTTTTTCAAGTCAGTATTTTGGGGGATACAAGGCAATTTTCCAAAAAATGTGATAACTGAAAACAAACATCATGATATTTTTTAGAAGATTATGTTTAAATTGAACATTTCTAAAAGACAAGCATCACTTACTTTTGCCGTTAGGGAAGAGCTTGAAATGTGCTCGAACTGCAGATCACACTGGCAAGCTACATATGCATGCATTAAAAGAGAGAAAAGGCGAAATTAACAAAAGTTGGGACAAGATATTAAAAATAACTGAAGAATACCGTGCCAATTTCTATGCCTTGAAAATAACAGGATAACCAGTCGACACTTCGATAGAAAACAATGATGTTCCTGACATAACAACAGATGAAGTATTTTTTTGCAAAAATGAAACATAAAAAGCAGGAAAGTCCCAGGTGGAAAAGGCATAATGATAGATACTTTAGGAAGTGCAGCAGACGTCTATCACAAAGGATGAGTGCAACTATTCACACAATGTTTGCGAGAAAAGAAAGTGCCAAAAGATTCCTGTCTAGAAACAATGAACCCGTTACATGATAAATACCTCGGCAATTACCACCTTACTACTTTACTAACTGAAATTTAAAATCTATTCTCGAAAATGCTCCAAAATAGATCAACAAATACTTTAGATGTGAATGGACGAGAATGGTTTAGAATTGGATATTCGACAATCCACCACCTATTCACATTAAACGAGTTAATCAAGAAAACATCAGTATGCAACAAACCACTTCATCTGGTTCATTTGGATTATGAAAAAGTATTTGATTCAATAGAACAGACGACAGTCTTCAACTCAATTCGAGAACAATGTATAAAGGAGAATTATATAAAAGTAAAACAGAATATTACAAAAATGGCTCTGTAATAGATTGCATAAAGATAATCGTTCCTCACGTAAATTAATCATCATAGCCCGTGCGTGTTCCAAAAATAATTATCTAAATAGATATCTAAAAAAATTTATCTAAATTTTTCTAAAATATGCAAGCACAAGGTTTTGGTCCCAAAATGACAATGGAGATGAAAAAAAGGAGCAATTTTTTTAGTTTTTAGATGGTGCCTGAATGTGTACTCATAAAATAAAAGAAAAAAGAGTGATAACGCCAGGAGAGACGCACACAGACATGGACGCTCAAAGAGAGAATAATCTGTAGCCCACTTGGCTGGTTGGTCGGCCATTCGTGGAACTAACAAGATAGAGATTGGGAACAGAATAAGAAAACGGGATATGATATCACCAAAACTCTTTACAGCCTTGAAAGCACCTTTTGGAAAACGTGGGAATAAACATAATATATTTGAATAATTTGAGGTATTCTTATGATATATCTCCATGAAACCCCCCCCCCAAAAAAAAATCAAGCGAATAATTACACTAGGTTGACCAACTTTTAGTAGAGCTTGCTCGACTTTCAACGACAAGAAAATCCCAGTGATCCTAAAAAGAAGGGTCTACATCCAATTTATCCTCCCAATAGTCACCCATGGAGCTAAAACATAGAACCTAACCAAAACCTCAAACTGAGAACCATGTAACATGCACTTGAGAGAATCATGTTTAACATCACATGGAAAGATCATATGACAATAAAGTATATTAAAGAAAAGACAGAAGTTAAAGATATCATAGAAACCATTAGATAACTCCAATGGCAAAGGGCTGGAAATGTCGCCAGAATGTCAGACAACCGCTGGACATCAAAACATGACGAAACAAACTAGATACGTTCGGAAAGTATTGGCTCCGCAACTCTCATGATAGAGAAGTCTGGCGAATGATAGCAGAGGTCTTTGTCCAACGAAGGACACTAAAAGAATGATGATGATGATGATGATGATGATGATGATGATGATGATGATGATGATGATGGCAAAAACAGCAGATGATTTACAAAACATATTAAGTGATCTGAATGGAGAAAGCAAAAGAGGATGGGGCTATAGATAGTCAAAACAAAGACAAAAAAATTATGTTCAATGACATAAGCCAGAAGAAGACCCTCAGATTAGACAATGAAGCTTTAGAAGAAGTTAACAAATACACGTACGTAGGTCAGGAGATGAAACTAGAGAAAGGCCAGGGGAATAGAATAAGACGGTGCATAACGATTCGTTGGAAAACATTGGGTATCAATAGACACATACTAAAAAGCATATTGCCAAAATGCTTGAAACATAAAGTATCCGACCAATGCATAGTACCAGCTATGACGTATGGGTGCTTAATCTGTAGACTTACAGGGCCACTCGGAAACCAATTCAGGGCCTCACAGACAGCAATGGAAAGCGTAATGCTAGTAATAACTTTTAACAATAGACGAAGATCAACATTGGATAAAGGATGCTGGACAAGTAATTAAACAACAAAAATGGGGATGGGCAAAGCACACAGCAGGAACTAGTGACAAAAGATGATGCAAAAGGCTAACTGGTTGGTGTTTGTGGGACAGTGGATGCAATCGGAAAATACCAGATACAAAATGGAAAGATGATATAGAAGTTTGCATGGCAAAGATTTGTTCAATCACACTTGTCATGGAAGAATATGGGATAAGCTTTCGTACAGCAGGGGACTTATAATGACTGCAGCGACTGCTGATATTCTTATACCAATACATATGTGTGTTGACACGAAACAGACGTATATATGTAAGTCTATATAAAATACAATACACATAATAATAATCAATAAATTGCATCATCCTCAGAGAGTTGTTTCGTTGTATCATAACTCTTCAGTGTGGCTATAGACTGTCCACGAGGTAGCCCGAGGTAGGATCGAAAGTGTCACTTCAGACCCAGAGGCTGGCATTTTACTTCTGCCCGACGCAGAACTGAACAATTTTAAGCCATATATATTTACTTACGCAGATATTTCTATCCTATTTGGGCCTCTTTGGGCAAGTCTGATTCGCTTGAAGAGGCCCAAAGAGAGCAGAAACATAAACTTATTTGTGTAACAAATCCACTTCCTAGTATATTTCCAGCGCTATTCAGTAACAACTTAACTCTCAGAGTATAAAGTTGAATGTATCGAGCACTCGATGAAATAAATCCATCACATATCAGACATTACTTTATATTATATTATGCCATATTGCAAACCTGATTTGTACTATATATATATATATATAATATATATATATATATATATATATATATATACATTCTGATCTAAAAGGTATCTATTCAGTTTCCATATCTACATTTGTCGATAACTCAATTGATCTTTCAATCTATCTATCTCTCGATATATATATATATATATATATATATATATATATATATATATTCGTATACCAAAGGGCACGGTTTTTGCAACCTCAGATCTCTTGCGCAGCAGTCTGCTATTTTAACCAAACCAACAGCAATAAAAGAATTACTCGTGTTTGTAATTCATCGACATTTTTTCTTTTCCTTTCTGAGAGGAAAATCGGACCCCTTTCGGCCACTCCTTGATCGTGGGGCCGGGTCATGTATTTCCTCGCCAAAAGAATTATCTCCGCTCTGCAAAGAATCGATGTCACAATCTCACCCACTCGACCTCACCCCCTTTCAAAGAACTTCCCCAGCCCCCGACCCTTCAAAGACTTTTCCGACCTGGACCCTTACCCCCCACCTCACCTCCTCCCCTCCCCCAACAGCCTTTGGGAGATTTGGCTCGAATGGGATCGTCGCTTGGTTTCAATGGTAGAAAAAAAAACAAAAAACAAATAAAACAACAACAACAAACAAATAAGGCGAAAAAAAATAAACAAAAGAATAAGGCGGAGGAAAAAAGGGCGGGAAAAATAATAGGTATCTTTGCTTTCATTTTTGGTTTGTTCGTTTGTATGAAGAAATGTTCGTAAATGGCAACACTCCAGGAAGTTGCAACAAAAACATTGCCTTCCTACACCATCATCTTCCAGATCTTTCTCTTTTTTTTTTTTTGGCCTCACAGAGCGACCCTTCTTCTCAAGCTTGATTCAATGACTGACCACAAGAAGGCAAGAGCTTTTTCCACCCTGCAGAAATCCAGAAGCGTGCCACGCACGACAACTCCCATCTCATTATTAGTTCGACAAAGAAAAAGCTATATAATGTTCCAGTTGAAGATTACTGCGCTTTGCAAAGAAGGAAAATGGCAAAAGATTTAACTTTTTGCTTAAGTTATAATTGTACATAAAATTGTATACATGTATATATGCATGTATATGAATACATATGCTCATAAATATTCACTCGTCAATCTATCACACACACACACACACATATATATATATATATATATATATATATATATATATATATATATATATATACATATATATATATTAGTACATACATTCATATGTATATTATGTATATGGTGATATATACATATATATATATGTATATATATATATATATATATATATATATGTATATATATACATGTATATATATATATACATATATAAGTATCTGTACTAATACATATATATATATATATATATATATATATATATATATATATATATATATATATACATAAATGTATATACATAAACACACTTTTATATACATATATGTGTATATATTTGCATACGTTGTATCTGTATGCATATATTTAATATTTTTATATATTTTTATGTATGTTTGTGTGTGTATTGTTCTGTTGTCAGAGGAAAACGCAGTAAAGTTTTCTATTTTTCTACGCCTCTCATGAAGAGAAGTATCTATCCTTGCGAAAAGAAAATGTTGAAAACGATCCCCCCTAACATTTTGGTTTTACTCAAAAGCAACAACATGAAAAAACATTCTTAAAAACTCAGAAAATAAGCATTTCTGCCTCAGGGTCAATCTCCACTCCGACTTTCATTCCGACTGAATATGATTGTTTCAACGTACGTAACTCTTACATAACTACGAATTTATTTATCATTTAATAAAAAATTCGTTGTTATGTAAGACTTGTAAGTTTAGCTCAATTGGTAAGAGAGCTGCCTTCCAATTGTATGCTCAGGACTTCTAAACACTGTAGGGAAATAGGTAATTCTATTTAAGGTCGATGAATAGTGAAGAGTTTACTCCCCTGAGTTAGGTGAGGGTTGTTTTTGTCGTCGTTTAAGGGATAGGGGCAAAATAAAGTCAGTTCCAACCTGGACTGGAATTTGACAAAATCTTGGTCCTTAAAACCAAACTCACGGACGAGAGGGGAATGGTGATTTTACATATACGTTTAGTTTAACCTGACGTGATTGACAGATACTGGAAACTTAACTTCTCTGAATTGGGTGAAGGTTGTTGTTGTTGTTTAGCATTCCAACTTTCACTCGAATTTGAAAAATCTTGATCTGTAAAACCAAAACCATCGACGAACAATACTTTTTATTTAATTGACTCAGTCATTATGGGTGGCCATACACGTATAGCTCGTCGCCCAGAAGTTCACTTTACACCAATTCACCTTTACGAAAGGACTATGTTAGTCAATCTTTCATAGAATTAATCTGATGTAGGTTAACTAGTGCCGTCAGTCTGAAAGTATTGAAAACTGCGATCTAAACCGAAGCACTGTTTTGTTTAGCAATCTTTTAGATTTGTCCACACATCTAGATAAAACGCTTCTCGGTCGGTCAGCATATCGGTCGGTCCCAGTTACGTCAAATAGAAAGAAGGAAAGGGAGTGATGTCATTAAAGGTGTGAAAATATTTAGAAACCAACTGCTATGATGTCATGATGCAATGTACGAGTTCGGCGATTTTGTATTTAAAAAAAGCCCAAATGGCCCTTTAACACCGAAAATGACCATTACGATTTTTATTAAAGATAATACTCTTGGAATGTTCCATATCGTGATATTTTACAAGTATGAGAATGAATTGACTTCCAGATAGAGTACTTGTTATTCTTACCCCATGCCCCCAATAGCTACTGCTATCACGGACGGTGGTTGCATTTTTGAACGTATTGTTCTTGTTAGTTTAATGCGTTGAAATATATCGTAGATTTGCAGTTCATGGAAAATTAATCTAGTGTGGATTCAGTATTTACGATGAGTAAAATAGATTTATAAAGTAGAAATAACGCTTCATGTATTTGGATTAACGTAAATATTGAAAAAAAAAATTTTTTTTAATCAATTTAATTTTCCATTTCTCTGTTTACAAGTCAATTATTTGTTATTAAAAAAACTCAACCAAAACTGTCAACATTTCTAGGTTTCTTCAGTTTTCAAGTTGATCTGTCTGTCTGTGTTTGCATTTATCACGCGTACAGGCCGCACCAATTGAGCGAGAGGGCTGAAAATGTTTAACATTTACTATTTATGTGTTGTAAAAACGGGTTTTCTATTGTTTTTTTTTGTTTTTTTTTTTAAATTTCAATCCATAATTGTTTTTTATTCAAATGGGGGAAAGGCAATCTGAAATGTACGTTTATGCTAAATTGGTCCCTTGTTTGTGTCCAGCAGCGTTTTCATGATCCTACAAAAGGTGACAGAGGTAACTCTCAATTTTTTAGTTGATCAACCCGAACATAGCATGTTGCTTATAGGCCATTCGTCAAGACAATGATGTTTTGCTTTTTTTTGGTTTTTTTTTTGTTTTTTCTGTCTTTTTTCTCCCTCCAGGTAAATTATAAGCCTAATATCTAATAGACACCTGTAACCAAACCTTAAGATCACCCTCTCAGACGAACATGATTTATTTTTGCGGCAAATTACCTTCATCTTAATTGAGTCTTTTTTCGTGTTGTTGCAAATATAAAAAGAAGTAAGTAGCAAAAAAAAAAAAAAAATTACCAGCGCCGATCGAATAAGTTCCAAGTAAAAAAATCAGCAATTATGTAAAGGTAAGTAGTAGCGCAGTATATAAGAGAAAAGACAGGAGTCCAAGACATCATAGAAGATGGCCATGGGCTGGACATGTTGCAAGAATGGCAAATAACCGTTGGACATCACGACTCACAACTTAGATCCCCAGAGAGCAGGTGTGAGGCTACGGTCGACAGATGAGATGGCGTGACGAGCTAGATAAAATCAGGAAGTATTGGCTCCACAATGCCCATGATAGAGAGGTCTGGTGAATCTTGGGAAATGTCTATGTCCAACGACGGACACTAACAGACTGATGATGGAGTAGCAGCAAAACATCATAATAATTGTTTACAATACTTAATCTAATGAAGCAAACATGAAGAGAAATTTGATTCTCTGTCCCACCGAAACAATCAAAGAGATATCAAAATGAAGCAATGTCTCAGCGAAGTTATCTCTTCATTTTTATCTTTTCTTGTGTTGATAAGGAATTTCAGAGGCAGTGAGGGAGTAGGTGGGGTTACTTTGCTAATGTATTCTGATAGAAGGAATAAAAGCTCTTAGAAATGGTTGCCAAGGTGATGAGTGATGGCCGAGGTATCACCGCACCCCTAAACTCCCTCCCCAGGGGCTAAGTTAATTAGTCGATGCTTCCGACTTAACAATCTTAGTCGTCCGTCTTAACGGAGAACTAAGGGGTCGTAGGGCAGAGTCTTACTCACACGATCATTCGCTGTCCATGATATAAATTAGATCTGGTCATTTTCTTTGCATTGTCAAAGGTGAACAAATCATTACTTTACCTTCGAGGTTGCTAGGGTTGCCAATGACATTTTGTGGAGACCCTTAGATTGGGATCGACACCCCAAACATACACACACACACATAAAAAAAAACAGGAGCAGACTATAAAAATATCAAACCCAATTAGAAATAGGTCCGAAGAGTCACTCAATAGATAACCGTCACGTGACCAAGGTCTTTTGGCGGCATGCCGTGTTGGGAGTGATCAGTCGAAAAATTGAAATAAGGGGTAATCAATAGATAAGTTACTTTTCTCGCCTATCGTTGGATATTACTGAAAAGTTTGGATTTTCCAAAAAAAAAAAAAAGAAAAAAAGAGGGGGCACATACTTGAGACCAATTTAGCATGAACTTACATTGTGAATTGTGAGATTGATAAAAAACATCAACAGAATATATCATTTTTCTAGTCATATTAAAGAGTATACGTCGGAGATTTCAGCCTTCAAGCTCCATTCGTGCTTCGTGTACGTGTGATATATATATATATATATATATATATATATATATATATATATATATATATAATGTGTACTTTAGAGAGTGAGACAGACTCGGGAGTGAAGTTTTTGGTGGTAAGGTTTATTAATCCTTATATGTCTATAGTCCATACATGTTTCGGGATTTCTCCCATCATCAGTGGTGAATGTTGTGTGAGTGTGGATTAAAATGTACCATGTGGAACCAGAGTCCACTGCCAGGGGCTATGCATTGTGGGTAAGTTTTGTTGTTAGGGCTACTAGATGCCTCCTGCTGAATGTAAGAATGACCAGCAGGTATTGGGATTTTGGTAAAGCAGCAGCAGTTTGCCTTGGGGAGGGCAGAGTGTGTCAAGGTAGGGGGTAGTGTTGTAGAGGTGGATTTTCTGGTATGTTTGGGGTAGTGTAGGAGGGGTGGTGGGGTTATGGAGCTACATAGGTATCAACCTTAAAAGTTACTGAAAATGTTTCGGCTATGAGTTGAACAAGGGTTATAACAGGCTAAGGTGAAGTTTTTCCTATGGGTCTAGGTGACTTTGAAGCTTCCATTATTGAATGTTTCTAAGATGTGGGTGTGAGGATATTAATGGTAGGAGTTGTGTGTATTGGTGTTCTGTGTGGTGAGGGTTGTTCAGTTTAGTATTTTGATGGTGTGTAGTAGTGTTTTAGTAAGTTTTCTAAACTGCTTACTAGTGTTGGAATCAGGTTTTCTAAATATAGCTAGCTTCACCATCATAGAAAAAATAGAAAAAACTACTCCAATTGACATAACTAAAGTTCTAGAAAAACACGAAGACATGTGGATCAACAAACTTAAAACCCTATATCCTAATGAATTAAATACTAAACTGAACAACCCTCACCACACACAACACTAATACACACAACTCCTACCATTAATATCCTCACACCCACATCTAAGACACATTCAATAATGGAAGCTTCAAAGTCACCTAGACCCATAGGAAAAACTTCACCTTAGCCTGTTATAACCCCTGTCCAAATCATAGCCAAAACATTTTCAGTAACTTTTAAGGTTGATACCTATGTAGCTCCTTGATCCCACCACCCCTCCTTCCACACTATCCCAAACATACAAAAAAATCCACCTCCACAACACTACCCCCTACCTTGACACACTCTGCCCTCCCCAAGACCAACTGCTGCTGCTTTACCAAAATCCCAATACCTGCTGGTCATTCTTACATTCAGCAGGAGGCCTCTAGTAGCCCTGACAACAAAACTTACCCACAATGCATAGCCCCTGGCAGTGGACTCTGGTTCCACATGGTACATTTTAATTCACACTCACACAACGCACACCACTGATGATGGGAGAAATCCCGAAACATGTATGGACTATTGACATATAAGGATTAATAAACCTTACCACCAAAAACTTCACTCCCGAGTCTGTCTCACTCTCTAAAGTACACATTATATATATATATATATATATATATATATATATATATATATATATATATATATATATATATATATATATATATATATATATATATATATATAGCCAGCCAGCTGAACCAGCTTGAAAATTGGAAAAATTTACTTTGACAGCTTTGGTAACAGCTTTGGTTGGCAGTTCCTAATATAACAGTGTTTTCCTCACCTTTATGTGTAGTTCACTACAATTACTCCTCCCCTACCACATCTTCTATTTCTCTTGAAAGAGTAAACGATTTGTCATCAATGAGATAACGCAAAGATTTTGACAATAAAATTAACTTTTATTCAAGTTTGGCGTTTTTTTTAATTTAATTTAATTTTTTTTTTGTCAGGTGTCGATTTTACGATGACATTTTTTTTCATCACATCGTCATTGCTTGTAATAAAACGGTAAACATGTATGAGATTTAAACATATTTAATTAGTGAATAATCTATCAACTGATCATTTGGAGATATTTGATTCTTTTAAAAGTCATTCTAAACAAATTCATATAAACAAATTCATTTCAACAATGTATTTATTTGAGGTATGGAAAAATCCTCATAAAAATTGATTTCAAAATATAACCCCAGAAACCCTAATGATTGCTGGAAACGCCAGATCTGCGGTGAGGGGGGCAGCATTGGCAGCTCACAGTCGACCCGATAGAGGACTTGACTAACAATAAAGAAAAAAAAAAGGTCTCTTATGTAGTTGCAATCAAAGGCTTACATTCATATTTTCAAAGTACAGAAGTCTGAAAAAACTGATCGGTACATATTTTCTCGTTGAAAGTGGTGCCCTTACGCTGGGGCCCTGCTTAGGCTCGATGTATCACATTATTATTTTCACGGTCCGTTTACGATATGTGAAATAGATTTAAAGGTGACAGACACCCGAATTGGCGTGACTCAATTTATCCTGTGCTGTTTTTCTCATAGCTGGGTGGGGCAGTGGATGTATGCCTTCCGAGAGGGGATTTGTGCTAAGTAGACTCAAACAGTCTCAGCTGAAGTTCGGACTAAGCTTGCATGAGTCCATCCTTCGAGACACTTTCTGCTAGGCTCCCCATTTGGGAAAGGAAAACCCTAACCCTTAACCTGATCCTAATCGTAACCTTTAACCCTGAGAAGACTCATGGACCAAATCTGACACATCAATTTCCCCAAGTTTGGGAAAAATCTGTATCTGGTGGGCACTAACGAAAAAGACCCCAAATGCTGGGCCCTACATTGCACATTTTTTTAGAAATTTCAAACTTCTGACGGCATTAGCCCCTTCTTCGGACAAAGCTGCAAAAATCTGACATCGAGACTTGAATTCTAAGATAATATTAAAAAAATGGCAAAAAGTGTGATCAATTTTATTGGGCAGTTATCACAAAAACTTCTGAATTTAAAAAAGAAGAAAACAAGCTTGAAGTCTTCCAGACTTAAACTAAGGGACAAATTTAGCATAAACTCACACTGTAAATAGAACCCTCATCCATAAAAAAAGAATCAAGGGGAAGATTTTCAAAAATGTTTTTTCTAGACATATTCAGGGGTAAATGTTTAAAGTTCTGCTGATCAAATGATTCGTGAACAGCATGTGTGCAGATTCTTTGAACTTCCTTATTCTCCGATGTCCTTTTATTTCGATAAAGGTTGGTTTGCCTCCTCTCCCTCTACGCATGGTCAGCCATACTTGATTTCAAAGTATTTCTACAGATTGCAGTTTTCTGATTTTTCAAAGTCTTATTTTTAGGGAGTGGCAGGTCTCTGTATTCTCTGCCATACATTCAGTCAATTCACTGAAAGACTGGGGATCCAGTGCGTAGGTCATATGAAGTTTCAAGCACGGCACGGGGTGTGACGTGTAAGGAAGGGAAGTACATACTTCCTTAGTATAAGGTTTGACATTTCAAAATTCCAGCATATCCCAAGAAAGCCCGAGAAATTAGTACGAATTAATCGGTATACTAATTTTCTAAGAAGACCTTTCTTTCTTTATCTTTCTCTCTGTCTCTCTGTCCCTCTCTCTGTCTCTATGTTTCTCTCTCTTTCTCACATTCATTTTCCCCTGGCTTTTTGTTTTTAGGTGTTCGATTTCCAATATTTTTTTTCTCTTTCACGGATGAATAATTTTTATTTCCAGATTAGACTTGGTCATTCTCTATCTTTTTTTTTTTTTTTAAATTCTTTATTTCATTTATTGCCTTTAATCAATTTCTGGAAAGCAGAAATAGTTTCATTTTCATGGGCTTATGGTTCAACTTTAGATGATATATTGTTTTTAATCTATTTGTAATAATTCATTAGTTGCACGATAATCAAGATGTTTGGATGCTTTTCAAAGCAGTTCTGGTTAATAACTCAACAGAAACCATCACATCACCAAAGTCTTTTGGCACTTTGCCGTGTTGGTGTGATCAACTGAAAAAAAATTCTAAAAAGGGATCATCAATAAATAAATTACTTCTCGTGCCTTTTGTAGAGCAGTGATCGCTAAAATGCCCACCAACCAATAAAAGAAAAAACAAAAAACCAAAAAACAAAACAAGCATAAATGGTATAGGACACAAACTGAAGGACACATTTGGCATAAACCTACATTGTAAATTGAATGACCCACAAAAAACTGATGGGTGGGAGTAAAAAAAATAAGAATCGTTTTTTTTTGTTTTTGCTTGGCATAATTTGGAGTAAATCTTGAAATTTTCAGCCCTCTAGCTCCATTAGTGCAGTATGTTCACATGATACATACATATATATATATACATATATATACATATATATATATATATATATATATATAGCCAACCACCAAGCCAAACCAACTTGAATAAGGAAGAAACCTATGTTGCCAGTTTTACGGTCAGTTACTGTCTCTAATACTTGTAGCATATCATTCAAAAACGAGTTGTACGGAAGCCGCCTACAAATACCCGTTGTTGCTTTTTTTCAATTTTTTTATTTTTATAGCAACGTTGTATGAACATATAAGAAATCAATACTTAGCTTGTTTATAAGGAATTCTCATCACCTAGATTGTGTTTTATTTTCCTGGATATGAAGATTACTGTGCGGATGCAAGCTACACTATTTTCCGAAAACCTTTGCCAGCAATTTAAGATCGTTTACTGTTTGTTTTTCTCTACCATTTTTACTTTTCTTGCTTATCATATTATGTTTGTTTTCTGGATGTAGAGTGATCCGATTGTAAGGTGTTAGTAAATTGACAACGTAGAAGTGAAATATTGAGAAGCAGTTGTATTACATATCAATTTGTTTCATTATCATTGAGATTATGCTTTATGCATTTCACCGTGTTCCATTCGGCGTCTTCAGAAGCCTTTTTGCAATCAAAATGGGCTCTGACTCATATTGAGACAATATACTAAATCTAAACACTGTAGTTAAACACTAACCCCAAACAGTAAACTTAAACTTATGTCTTTTGTCATCATCAAATAGATCATCATTAGTCTTTTAATGTCCGTTGTTGGACATAGACCTTCCCCAGGATTTGCCACAATTCTCTATCATGGGCGTCGCAGAGCAAGTATTTTTTAAATTTGTCTTGTTCATCTCTCCGGCTTGCATTCTGTCGGCCTCGGTTTCGCATGTGATCTCTGGGGATCCATGTTGTGAGTTATGATGTCCATCGGTTATTTGTCATTCTCGCAACATGGCCTACACATTGCCATTATACAGTTTTAAACGGTCCAGTGTTCTGCTTTCATATGAAAATAAGAATTTTGAAAAAAATTAATTCACAGATGGAAAAAAATGAAAAAAACAGTAATCAGAGGAATTTTCAAAATTTTTGAAGAAAAAGTTACGTTTAGTGGTCCCCATTGTGCAGTGAAATATTTCGAATTTAACACGGAATAGGTAACAATTGCCAAATGTTTTAGATAGCATTCTATAGCAAAACCATTATCGATGCATTTAAATTATGGATAAATGTATCACCAGCGAGTAACACTGTATGAACAAATAAGTAATCAATAATTTGTTTCTAAGGAATCCTCATGTGTTACAAGCAGGGAATTTTCAGCTAATCAATGTCTTTTATGTATTCGATCTGTTTCTCAGGGACATGCCGTTTGCCTGGCTGGTCTTCAACCTCTTCTTTTTGTTTGGGTTTTTATTTGACTGATTTGAAAGAAAATAAACTGTGAAACATTCATTATGAAAAAAATCATTTTGTAAATTTGAATCTACACACGAAATCTTGACAGATGACTCATTTGTTATGCATATAAGTAGGTTGATTTAGTATAGGGATGTGTTTTATATATATATATATATATATATATATATATATATATATATATATATATATATATATATATGTATATATATTGTTTATATTTTATATATATATATATATATATATCATAACTGTAAATAAATTTATGGTTTTATATATACATATATATATATATATATGTATATATATTGTTTATATTTTATATATATATATATCATAACTGTAAATAAATTTATGGTTTTATATATACATATATATATATATGTATATATATTGTTTATATTTTATATATATATATATATATATCATAACTGTAAATAATTTTATGGTTTTATATATACATATATATATATATGTGTGTGTGTGTGTGTGTGTGTGTGTGTGTTTTAACACCGAATTCTCATTATTGTTTATTCACGGTCTATATCAGCTCTATTTTTTCCTTGTTGTGACAATTGAGTTATTAAGGAATAGATATCTGATCCCACAGAATGATTATGAATAGGGTTATATTATTTTGAAACAATATTTGAAATGATCTCCAGTTATTACACGGTGAATGTATCATTCGATCTAGACAGCGACCTGCGACCGATAGGATAGCTGCTTCTATGTAGCGTTGCTCTTAGCATTGAGCTAAATATATATATATGATTACCCCATATAAAATAACAAGTACTCGTGTTATAAAACAGTCCTAAAAATAACATTGCAAGCTAAAAAGAACCAAAAAAAAAAAAAATATTGCAGGTTGGTAGTTTGAACGACACAGCTCAGGATCCATGTTAAAATAAATGTTTTGTTTTTAAATCCCTGATACTATAACATGGAAAGCAACTGATGATTCCTGCAAGGAAAACTTAATTTATATTCCTATAATATCTAATTCTGTACTGAAACATAAAAAGACCCTTAATGAAAATCTCAAGTTAAGTGCATTTAAAGATATATGCAAATAACTGATTGAAGTGATATATATATTTTTTTTAAATTCTTATTTTGTCTTCGCTTTGCAAGCAGCAAACGCTTTCTGTTGTTACTGTTGCCCCCTCTCCCAAATAACGTGTCTTACTAATGTGACATAATTTCATTAGAGAGTAGCGGTTACGCACTTTCCTGTGATACGTTATCGACAAATGATATATAATTTCAGTTGAATCTAGCGCTTCCCAGTCGTTTCTATCTTTTAGGATCACTGACAACATGCTAACCACGGAGTTTGCATGATGAAATTTGGATTCAATCAGTTAATTTAACCAACATTAAGAACATCTCATAATATTTAAGATGGTAGGACGATCCATGAAAAATGATATGTAGAAAAGAACACTGGTCTAAATCCTATGAATGCAAATATTGAAGGAAACTGCAGAGATTATCCATTATCAAGTTTCAAAGTAAGCATTATAGCGTTTTCCCTTCATGTGTTATGATGAAGGAACGCACAGAAGGGGGAAGATACAAAAGAAATCCTTCTCCAAATGCACCACACACACACACACACACATATATACATACATACATACATATATACATACAAATATATATATATATATATATATATATATATATATATATATATATATATATTGTTTATTACAATGAAATAAGCCTTTACGTGTCTTAATGGTATATTTTCTTCTGTATCTAAGACTTGCCAGTTCAGTCAGGAAGACAACCCCCAGGCAATTAGCTAATCATGAGACCAAATCACGATTAGGGGTGCGAATTTTACATACCAGTTTACACCCCTTATCTCAGTGAGGATTCTCGTTATCAATTCCAGTTTTTGAGTTGGACAACCATTTTTACCAACTTGGATTAATGGGTAGGTCATACAAAAATATGGATCAAGATATGCGTCCAATAGTGATGGTCAGAAAGCTGAGCTTCCTGGCTATAATTAGTGGGTTCGATCCTTATCGGATCTTTCTTTATGGATGATCTGATACAAAGATTATATGATAATGAATAATATTTCAGAAAAAAGGGACTGGGAAGCACATCATATAGCAATAATCAACAAGCTAATCCAGTTAGTAGTTGTTTATTGGTTCAATCCTGATTGGTTTTCCCACTATTGGTGATTTAACACAAAACTGCTATATTAACAAATAATATGAAAATAGAAAAAAATGGATTAGGACGCACGTCGTAGAGCAATGATTAGCAAGCTAATCTTGCTGGCTGTTGTTAGTCGGTTCAATCCCCATCAGATCTCTCACTGTTGATCGTTTGATGCCAAGTTGATATACTTCTGTAATGAGCAGTCTAAACTTTTCGTTTTTTCTGTCCGTAACACTGGATTCATCTATCCAGGGATAATTTTCCCGTTAAAAATACCTCAGTGGTCATGAATTAAAGTAAGGATTCATGCCAGAGTAGGATTATTTTATGTATAATTCGATTGCATTGCTAATGGTTTTATTATAGAAATGCAATGTAAAAGATTTTGCCATACAAATGCCTTAAATATCAGAATACAAAATGATTTCCAGTAGTTTGCATATCTGGTAAAGCATGGTTAAAGGAATCGCAAATGTTTTACTGTAGAAATGCACTACAAGATTTATCGTAATTAATTTTACTACAACAATCCATTGTAATTGATTTTTCAATAGAAAAGGGATGACCAATGGTCAGGAAATAATATAATATGTTAAGCGAGTAAGTATAAGGAATAGAGAAAACAAAGGGTAAACGATTTGAAATCGGTGGAAAAGGTTTTTGGGAAATAATGTACTTCGCATCTGCTCTGTAATCTTTATATTCAGGAAAATAAATACACATTGATTTTTAAAGTTGGAATTATCCATACGGGCGTAGGGAGCAGACGTGTTTAGGAATTGACGCCGATGGGGGAGAGGATGCGGTGAAGGAAACGTGTGCTTTAAAGAAATTTAAAGAAAAAAGATATTTAAAGGCTGAAAGTGAATGTTGCAATTTAAATTTTTACTGATTTCAGATTTAGATTTGAGGGCAAGAATGGTTATATATTAGGTACAGAAAAAATCAATGCTTGTTTTATTTTGTGTGGGTTGTTGTTCCTTTTATAATCAATCTTCCATGATAAATGACTTTAGCAATATAAAATTCGGAATAATCTAATAAAAGTATAATATAATGCACGCACACACACATATATATTGGATTCCGCTTAATAGGGCCATCGAATTTTGTTAGAACCAATTTAAAGGTATCATTGCCTATTTGCTCCGTGTATTATAGTCAATGCACCTTTTATTTGTACCAAGCAGCTGTGCTTCCGAATTAACATTTTTTTCGTAAATAAAATGTTATAGCATCAATGAAAAATGTTTTGCAGTTCTCTAAACAACCATGTTTAGAATATTTTCAGCCTGTGATTCAAGTCGAATGAGATATAACCGAACCCTCAAAAATATACTGATTCATGTTTTGGTTTAATAAGTTACCTTCCTTACACTGACCATTGCTTCAAACAAGAGTTTGTTTTTTCTTTCCAGTAGAAAACTATTTGCCTTATTCGGTTTATCGGACAGTTATTATGTCCCAAATAGTCGTTGTGGCCTTATAAATCGGAATCAATTGTACATTACTATCTACGCTTGGTTTAGTCTTGAACTAGAAAGGGCACAGCAGGGGTCTAACTGACATCATTGAGAAATGGTTATTCAGCTCAGTAGCATGTAGTTCCCATGGATCCGTTCCCCCGGGCTACACCTCCCCATTGTACTAAAATTGGCGAGGTCAAGGTTATTACCTTATATCTGCGGTATGCCAAAATGCAAGCCTAAAGGGAACGTTCGTGTGTGGGGCTGTGAATTAATCCTAACTTTGTTCGAAGTGATTTAAGAAGTTATCAGTTGTCTTTTGAACCTTTCGCGCATCACACATATTGCATTTTCTTCGTTTTTTGAAGATCGTATTTACCTGCATCCCAAGGAGAGCAAGATGTGACACAGAGACGGTTCAATGTATACGGGAAGGAAAAACCTCTTAGAAAAAAAGACAAAAATATTGGCTAATTATAGAGAACAACGATGTCTAAAGCCACCATTAGCCAATATGGAGGAATTCAGAATCGCATAGCACTAAAAAACGACCGGTAAAAGCAACCCAAATAGGCGGCTGCAAGCCGTCTTTGCATTTGCATCAAGAACGTAATTCTGTTCTCAGGGCCCCTTAAATAAGATTTAATATTACAAGTGCCTGGTGAATTCTCAATGAATCGGGTGACCTAGTATCACGGTCCAGGAAGAATGCTCCCGCTTTGACATGCTCACAAGAAAAAGTGTGAAGAGGGGACAAAGTAAGGAGACTTGGATGAAGTAACAATGGGAGAAGCTGGTATTCTCTGACAAAAAGGAATTCAATTAAGTGGTGTCGATGGAATGCAATGCTATTGGCACGATCTTCGGAAGGATAGGCAAGTTTTTTGCCAAACATCTACTGGACGGAGGATCTGTTATGGTGTGGGGAGCTTTTTCCAGTCAAAGGTGAGGCTGAATTGATGGCGATAGAAGGCAAGCAAATAGCTCTGCGTTACACAGAAATGTTAGAGATGAGTCTTGTCTTATTTGCCGACTGCTATTATGGAACAAATGTTGTGTTCCAGTCGGATGACACAGCCATTCTTAATGTTAACGTCTCCAAATAATGGTTTGAGCGAGACGGCATCACGTTTATAGAATGACCTGCGAATCCTTTAGGTTGTAAAGCTATTGAGAACTTGTAGAGCATTCTTTCAAGATGTTTCAATGTGCAAGGGAGGCTTTTGAAAAGAGGAAAAGATTAATTACTTGCAGAGAGCTTTTATGGGATGAATATCTGCATAAAACTATAGAAAAAATCCTTTAGTCTCGATGCAAAACAGGTGTATTATGATACTCTCTGTAGTCTTGAGAGGGGCCATTAAAATTCAGCCGATCCAATCTACGGTCTTCTTCGTGTGTTTTATGCGAATGTGATGGTGGTAAACATCTGGAGAGAGAAAGGCGAAAACTATCCTCTCTGGGAAGGAGTCCAATCTTCAAACTGGTAATGTCGCTGGAAACCCTTCTCAAAACTATTGACAGATGTGTTTAAAATCACGGGGAAAGCATTACAATTTCAAATTACTTTCTTCCATGTCTAATTTTAAAAAAAATCATAATGTCTCATATTTGTTTTCATCCTCAGAACATTTGATCTTCCCAAATTTGCTTATAACTGTGCACTGAGAGGACCTGACTAAATTTGATTTCACAATCTATCCCCGCTTCCATCATTTCACGTATAATGAAGTGGTTTCCTCTCTGACCAATAATTCATAAGCTAAATGTGTGAGGTGACAAAAATATTTCTCCACTTCTTATACATGTATATACATGTCTGTTCATGCATGCACAGTAAGGTCTCCTCTGATTGGCTGCCAAGTTGCATCAAGACTGTAAACGTTTCTCAAGATATTCAAAATGGTTGGATACTTTCCCGACAATCCCCGTTGCTACCTGCATGTTATCTTATGATTTCTTGAGATTCGGATCTTATGGCTTTCTACTTTAGGCACTAATTGACACAAAGTTGCTGAAGAGATTTTCGAAACAAACCATCTCTGATGTCTGCCAAGCATAATGAATAGGTTTTCAGCTTTATTGTGCATTTGGCACGATAAAGGCACCCCCCGCCGAGGGGACATTTCATACATTCACAGGTAGTGTTTTGATATGTGCGCTGGAAAATTGACATTAAATTGATGACAATGGATCGTTAACTTGAACGTTGACGACAACGCAGTTCCCGCCCTTTTTACCTTACGATTTTCTTTCTACTTTCACTTTCTTTTTCAATTTCCCGGTAGATCATTTTGAGAATCTATCAGAAGATTAGGCAGGTGGCTGAAATTATAGCGTGATCACCTCTGGCACCAATAACCGGTGTTCGGCGAAGATTTTGAATATAAATATTGCGAACAAGCACGTGTCTATGACCAACCTACCGAACCCTTCCAATCAGTAAATTCGTATATTCCAAAAACTGAACGGTAACAATATTCTTCTGAATATATGGATAGAGGAAATATAACCTAAAGTTCTGGTGAATACGAACAGATCTGCCAAGTTAACTGATGTTTCTTGTGTCTCACCGGATATTTCACTCATCTTAAGGAATCATTCAGCTGTTAAAAAATACCTAAAAAATATTTCATCTATTTTACGCCTTAGATTCTCGGAACTTATTGATAGTATTGTAAATATACTTATACATGTATCCAAAATATATTTATCATGATAACATATACACACGCGCGCGCATACACATACACATACACCTTAAAATATTGGAACTAATTTTCAAGGTAAATGAATAGGCCAGCCTCATTTGGAAGTTTGGCACAACTGAGTCTTTGAACTCTCTATTACCCTCCCCTATCCCACACTTTGTATCTCACACCTATATGTAACATTTCTCTTATCTGTAGAAGTTCAGAGTAAATCTTTAGCTGTATAATTCCTACTTTTCTCTCTCTCTCTCTCTCTCTCTCTCCCTCTCTCTCTATCTATCTATCTATCTATCTATATATATATATATATATATATGTTTGTGAGTGTGTGTTCATACCATCGACGGCGTTTTATTTTGCTCTCATATTTTTTTTCAAACTTTATTGACCTCCACTGTACTCAAAGTGTAAAGTATGCACTCAATGCATAATACCAGCAATAACTTACGGATGCAAAACATGAAATTGACAAAACAAACTGCGAACTAAGTCATAATCACCCGGTGAACCATGGAAAGAGCAATACAAACGATAAGTCCAAGAGACAGAAAAGGATCAATAGACATCCGTGGGTGGACTAAAGCAGACCTGGATGAGAGATATTATACAATTAATCAAATTATGAAAATGAAGATGGGCAGGACAAGGAGTAATGACAACAGATAGAGCAAAATGTTAATCGATTGGTGCCCATACAACAGAATACACCTATAAGATGGAAGAATGACATATAAAGTTCTAACAGTTAGACGATCGAGGTCGGCATGGAAGAAAATCGGAGAAGCCGTTGTCTAGCAGAGGACACAGAACAGCTAATGATATACATATATATATATATATATATATATATATATATATATGGAGAAAGAGAGAGAGAGATAAAAAGAGAGAGAGAGAGAGAGTGTGGGTTGTAATGATAAATTGATATCAACGCTTTACGGAGGATAGTCTTTATGAATATATATATATATACATATATATATATATATATATATATATATATATATATATGTGTGTGTGTGTATATGTGTGTGTGTGTGTGTGTGTGTGCATTAGAACGATTTAATTCCATCAATCGCTTCCATACAGATGGTTAGACACTGGTTTGCCGAGAGCCAAATTGAAAAACCTGACCCACCCTCACTTCGACCATTTGACCGACCATCATATTTTCTTACCCCCAACCTTCTTCTTTGGGGCAGCAGCACCGTCATCAAGACAGAACCACTTATGGCAAACCTGAAGAAAGTGACATCTGAATGGAAAACAATATGTTGGCGGCACTCAAATTGGTATCACCGTTCTCCAACGAAGAGGGTGTAAATTAACCGGCTACCTCCTCTGGAGAGTACAGTCGATTGACCAGAGGTGCGGTCAGCTTGGAGCGTAGCCCACTGGTACGGACAACATCGGCCGGCAATGGTCAGCGCTGGCCATCACGAATGACCGAAATACAACAAACTACTCATTATCAAGAACATTATTCTTCCTTCCTTCATTCATTCCTTTCTTTATTTCTTTTCAACACTCTCTTATTCTTCCAATAAATCAATTAAGGCCAAATCGAATCGAGCAACGTCGAGCCTGGACAGTACTTAGATGGGTGACCAGGTGCCATAAGTAGCTGCAGATTACGTATGGACCCTCCTGTGGCGATCCTGTTAATCCTCCTGAGAAAGAGACCGATCCGCACACTTTTTTCAATACTGCTCGAACTCTCTGACTGGCCTGCCTGCGACTGATAAGAAATGAATTGATACCTATAAATCGTCCCCCCTCTCTCTCTCCTAGGTACCAAGTACGCACACTTACACATACAGTGTTCCTATGAGAACCTTTCGTAAGCTGAGATGGCGTAAAGTGAAGAAACAATTACCATCAACTCATGTGGGGAAGTTTTTTGAGCGCTCACAAACAAACAAAAATGGTGAGAGCATGTTAGGCTGAGTCGTTGGAAATTGGAGTGTGGGGAGGAACAAGTGGCTGGAGTGTTGGGAACTTGGGAAGAATGTGCACATCACCTCTATAACAGCTGGTTGCAAAATAAATACTGAACCCTATTTTCACGTTTCTCCTTTTTCGTGTAATTTGAAAATTGGCGTAAAGTGGGGGATACGTGTACAAACATAGAAGTTCACATATAACCTGTTAAATAGATTTCTAATCTCAAGCAAATATAAATAAATGTAAGCTGGGGCGGGGAAAAAATCCTGGCATTCATTAATAGCATGAGAGTAGGTTTTACTTATTTGAAGTGTCTCTAGGTAATGTATACCTACGTCTTGATGAGTCAGTTTGCCGAGCAGCATCGTGCTGAATGGGTCGAGTGCGTATTTCCGTTCCTTTTCTGTCTGTAACATTGGTGAGATTAGAACTCAAGCAAAGAATAACTCTAGGATGACAGGCTTTCGCTTGAACAAGTTCAACCTTCAAGGACAAGAAAATCCTATCGGTTTTAAAAGGAAGGGTCTACAACTAATGCATCCTCTCGATAGTCACCTATGGAGCTGGAACAAGGAACCTAACAAAAAGACTGACCCTGAAACTAAGAACCATGCAACGTGCACATGAAAGAATCATGCTCAACCTCACATGGAGAGATCACAAGACAGCGCAGTACATTAGAGAAGAAACAAGGATATCATGGAATCCATTAGAAAATGGCGACGGGCTGGTCACAACCATTGGACATGACTCACAACGTGGATCCCCAGAGATCATATGCGAAACTGTGACCAGCAAAATATAAGTTGGCGTGACGAAATAGACGAATTCAGAAATTATTGGTGACCATGGTGGAGAGGTCTGGCGAATGCTGGAAAAGGTATATACCGAATGACTGAAAGGACGAAAATGATGATGATGATGATGATGATGATGATGTACATTGGCGATTTTTTTTCTATTCAGGTCATTAACCTAATCAAAAGATTAGCTCCCATACCGAGAACCCAGCATCGTGCAAAGGAGAGGCCCACGTTCAACATCACAGGGAGAGATCATGAGACAGTACAGAGTATCAGAGAGAAAACAAGAGTCAGAAATAACGTGGAATCCATTAAAAAAACGACTCTAATGGCGATGGGCAGGTCATGTCGCTAGTCGTGGCTCACGACAGGGATCCTCAGAGATCATATACGAAAGAAGCCATGGTGGTTTAGACAGGTTTAGGAAATAGAGAGATCCAGTAAATGTCGGGGAAATCCTTGTCCACCGACAGACGTTTGAAGACGCGTTTCTACTGGGTCTCATCCCGTGAATCCAAGTCTCAGTATCCACAATAACCCTAGGGAGACATCCAGGGCCGTTTCCCTTCCTGTTCTTGCCTTTAAAGGTTTCATACGAACGCTCTTCTTTCGGATAGCGTAGATGACAAGTATCCTGAAACAAAAGCGCATATGGGAAAACAAAAATATGAAAAATAAAGTTAACGAGAGTTGGCAATAAAATACGCAGGAAAACTGCTTGTATAACTACTGCTATAAACTACTTTTACAGCCACCATTTATGTAAACAGGTCTGGTTGGTCACTCAATTGAGACTGTCGCGTGACAGACGTCTTTTGGCAACATACAATGTTTGGGGTGATCAATTACGAAATTGGAAAAACAGGAGCGGCACAGAGAATAAGTCATTTTGCCTGTCTCTTGTGAAGTAGTAATCACTATATACGTCCGAATTTTCGAAAGCAAGCGTGACAACTGCCCGAAACACAAAAAGGGCCGATTTAACTTAAACTTATATTGTAAATTGAATCCCCAACTGCAATTTTTTTTAGGGGGAGGGGGTTTTAGAAAAGAAAAGAAACCGACGTGAAGAGGACATGTTTGAGTTTTCAGACCTCTAGCTCCATCGGTTTGGTCTGTACGCGTGACACATTCATTGATAGCCAGTCAGGCAAAATGGAGAGACCAATGCTTACACTTTTGGTTGACAATTTCTAATATAGAAGCATATTTCAATTATTTTAAAACATTTTGTATGTTTTTTTTTATAAACAAAAGAAATATTGAGGAGAGTTATGATTATATATGAATAAATAAACGTTCAAGTGCGAGTATTAGTCATTTTCAAGCCCAACATATTCTTGACTATGATAAAAATAATTCTTGGAACCCACAGATCAATCTTCTTTCATTTGCCGTGTTTTCTTTATATATATGTATATATATATATATATATATATATATATATATATATATATATATATATATATATATATTATTATTATTATTATTATTATTATTAGGAAATGGATACTTCAAATAGTTTCAAAATAATATAATTTGTAATGCATACATATATCTATATCTATCTATCTGCCTCTCTCTCTATATATATATATACATATATATATGTGTGTGTGTGTGTGTGTGTATAAATGATTAAAAAGATGCTCCCGTCAAGTATTCTTAATAGAAGTTATTTCAAAGGAATTACGTTGCCGAAGTATACTATATATGTGTGTGTATGTTTGTATGTTTGTGCGTGTGTGTGTGTGTGTGTGTGTGTGTGTGTGTGTGTGTGTGTCTGTCTGTCTGTCTTATATTTTTCACCCAGTTTGTCTACCCACGGATTCATGATGATCTTTTTCGATCTCATAGAGCTATGGTTCACGACCATTTTCGCTACTGAAAATTCTGATCAGTGACACCTCACCCCGATTGATACTGATTCATACTAGCAAGATAGTTTGAAGAAAATTATTTAAAAAATTATTTAAAAATCCCTGGGTGTAAGCTAGTCATGCAATACTACTCATTCTTCTCCAAGAGTTTGTTTTTTGTACTTCTTAAACAACACACCGGTGTCGGCTACGTATCAGGTGAGCTGAATCGTCGCAGTTAGAGAAAAAATACACCAACACATTCACTGGCTTTAGAAAAACGTTCACCGGATTTGAAAGAATTCTTCTGCTTCACTGAATTGTTCTGTGTCAGTGTGAGTCAGCACATCTTCCATAGGTTACTCAATATTAAATTGTTCTACTGTTATCAATGTATTTCATCGGACCGAATCCATTATGAAGAATAGGGATGTCAGAGACATGACAATTCAAACAAAAACCCGAGACTGTTTGGGATAGAATCCACCTGAGGATTCTGAAATCCCTCCTGCACCATGATGGAAATACCCACTGGTTGAGAATCACTGTCTTAGAACTATCCCTAGCATTGCCCTTTCCGTGGCTCTCTGTCCGGATCTAAGTTAGTTCTCAGTTCGTTTCGTTAGTTTCTGTGTTTCGTACCCGGAAGTCATAGCTGGTATAATGCATTCATTGCGTGCTTTACGCGTTAGAAACATCGGTAAGGTGCTTTCCAATGTGTCTCTATTCATACCAAATGCTTTCCAGACAGCCATGATGCATCGTTTCATTTCACTTTCACAGTCTTTCCCTAACTTCATTTGTCGACATAAGAATACGTATTCATCAACGCCTTTTCAAACCTCGCTCTGTTCTCTTCTGGCTTTTTCTTCGGACTCTCTTGTTGAATATTACTTTTGTCTTTGTTCTGGTCGTTTTTAACCTTCTTTTTTCTCTAGCTTTTCCGGTTTAGATCACTCAAAATATTTTGGAAAGTGTATGTGCTTTTGCTGATATGCCCGCCATATATGTGCGCTTACGTTTGTGCTCAATTGTATGTATGCATGTATGTATGTATGCATGTATGTATGTATGTATAAAAATAGATATCGGCATATTTTGTATATGTTTATTAAATACTTCTGTACATTTGCCTGATTAGATCACTCAACATGTTTTGGAAAGTATATGTACTTTTATTGATATGCCCACCATATATGTGCGCTTACGTTTGTGCTCAATTGTATGTATGTATGTATGTATGTATGTATGTATGAAAATTGGAATCGGCATATTTTGTATGTTTATTTAATACAGACCACTACTTTATTTCTTTTGCAGACATTCATTTGCTTAATATAAATTAGTCATATCCACTTATACCTACTTTTATACATACATACATACATACATACATAAACATTTACACGTACTCCAATGTAAACATTCCTACTCTCATAAAGATAGATAAGCAAAAAACAATTATGAGAGAAAGTACCTAAAAGCTTGAATAAAATTAAACAGAAACACGTTTCTATACTAATGAACATGCATAAATCTTGTGATATATATATATATATATATATATATATATATATATATATATATATATATATATATATATATATATATATATATATATATATATATATAGTTAAAACTTCTTTCGACATCTTTCCAACTATTCGGATTTTGCCACAAATTGTCAGGGTCCCATCATAAAGCAAATTGTTTTATTTCTTTTTTTTTCTAAACTCTACAGTCAGCTTTCTCCTCCTCATCCTCTCTCTCTCTCTCTCTCTCTGCATGTATATATGTGTGTGTATGCATGTGTGTGCTCTGTATGTGTGTGTGTGTGTATGTGTGTGAATCCATTCAGATGTTAAGCATTCAACAAGCAATATATTGGTCGCTAAAAGAAAACATTTCACTTCATCAACAGTGATTTATCTTCAGCCCCATCCAACAACTACCCCCACATACATAAGCACTGATAAATAAATAGATCCACGCACGCCTTTCCACAAATGATGATAAAGTGATTTATATGGATGCTTTGGTCCGAGGATGCATCATGTGTACGAATAAATGTCTCTCCACGTTTGACAACGTCAGTTTCCGAGAAACACAACGGTTTATGATCAACTTATAAACGTCCCCGATAATAACTTTAAAAAGAATAAATAACAGGTCTAAATAGTCAGTGAATAGAAACCGTGGCTTGACCAACGTCTTTTGACAATATGCCACCTTTGGGGGATGATCAATTAAAACATTTTGGGAAAGAAGTGATCAATGAATAAGTCACTACTCTCAACTTTTGTTGGACCTCGCAAAACGCAGTTTGATACAAACTAGGGTCCAATTTAGTATAAACGTAGATTTTAGATTAAACCACACACTAAAAATTTTGAAAAGTTTTGAAAGAACACAAAATTTTTTTCTTCAGATATGATGAGCATATGTTTAGATTTTCAGTCCTTTAGCTCAATTGGCACTGCTTGTACGCGTGATACGTGCTTAGCCAACCAGCCAGCCGGCTTAAAAATGGAAGAAACCTTTGTGGACAGTTTTGTTGACAGTTTTAGTTAACTGTTTCCTAAAAAGAAGCATCAAAGAATAAATATGGTCAGAATAAACTCTATTTATGACATCACTAGTGTTCACGTCAGGAAAACATCTAAAATACAGTAAAAAAAAAAGTTGGCGATATCGTATGGCTAGAGAGAGAACCTTCGGCGATATTTTACGTTTGCCGACAGTCAGCTAAGACATAAGGGAGATAATTGTGCATGGATTCAACTGAAAAAATTCCTGACTTGTTTTGTATTCCATCGCCTACCCTTCCACCAAATACCATTGAAATCTATTGAGAACCATTGGAGATATTGTGTGGACAAACATGAGATTTGGGCGATATCAGCTTGTTTTGAAATAGATACTACGTAGGGGAGGTAATTTTGCATGGATTCGTCTAAATACTTAATCAGTTCTTTCATAGCCTAACGCTCAGCTATCCATAAACTTTCATTGAAATCTATTGTGAACTTTTGGAGATATCGTGTGGGTAGAATGCCACTCTGGCTATATCAAGAGGCGTTGCCATATAACTCCAACATTGGGGAGGTAATTGTTGCATGGGTCCACCTGAAAATTTAATCATTCCTTCTTTAGCCTATTATACACCCTTCCACAAAATTCCATTGGAATTCCTTTTACACCCCCCCCCATGTATATGAGGGTGTATATTGTCTATGATACATATTTCTCTACTGCATGCTCTGATTTTGGGCTTTTTCTCAAAACTATTCTTAGATTTAGATTTTTGTTAAGTTCTCATGCCATTTCCTCTATGAGCCGATTTTCATCTTTTTTTTCTCTATTTTTTTAAGGTCTATTCCTAATTCTACAGGATTTTCAAGCAATAGTGAGTTTAATGGCTAGATATTCTCCCATATATTATGACTTCGTCAACTAAGACTTGGGAAGGTTTTCCACGTCTGTTGCAGGCCGTCAGGTAGCCAACAAGGCACATGCGGTTGTAGGAGAAAATCTGGCAGCTGGATGGAGATCCCGCCTCGCAGTGCCCCTTTCTTCCCATTGCAAAATTTTACAGACTCTCTTTATGTATGTTTATGTGTGTGTATGGCTCGGTGGTATGAATAAGTAATTTTTAAAAAATTGATATGCATCCCCTCACACAAACACACACATACTTTCTAATAGATGTGTGTGTGTGTGTGTGTGTGCGTGTGTGTGCTTTTTTGTCATTATAATACTGTTTGCAAGTGTGTGTAAAATCTAACAGGGCTACCTTTATAGGAGCAAAAGTGGCAATCCCCCACCCCTAATTCTGAACAAAAACATTATGATTAAAAATTAGTTTCTTTGATGATAAATAAATTATTTATTCCAGCTAAGAATTCAGTTAATTACGCCTCCAATTGTTTTAAATAGATTGATAAAATTGCAGCTTGTAATTCGGATTCGCAACTGGGGTATGGATTACGAAGATAAGTTTGTCTTACCTAAATATCTACTTGGAGATTAACTAGCACGTATTTACACACACACACACACACACATATATATATATATATATATATATATATATATATATATATATATATATATAAGATATGCAACTCAGGTAATCTTTTTATAAATGTATAACTTGTCAGTTCCAATTCCGTGCAATAAGCGGAATTTGAATGTTTAAAATTTCTGTGTATGAGGGGCCCACTGAACCTAAACTGTCCTGGGCCCCCGAGGTCGAACTCTACCCCTATATACAATCATTCTTTGATAATACCAACCGATTGTAAATACAGCATGATTATGTGATCGTCCTGGAAATAAACTCAACTCATCTTTTATTTTTATTGTTGCTTTTTTTTCGCCCTCTCTTGGCATGACTTTTTTTTCCCCTTTTCCCTTCCCAAATAGCTACATCAGAGATCACTTTCATGAGGTCACTGCTCGTCAATGACTGGAAGTCCAGCAGTGCTGATACAAAATGTTCATCACCAGCAAAGGATTGTCCGACTAGCTCGTCTGGCCACCCAACTTGCCTTCACGTCATCTGGAATCGGTACACACGGGTGGCCATATCATCTGCTTGACTGGTCAATTGTCTGCTACGACAATTTATTCCGTCCATTTCTGTCCGCTGCTGCTCTTTGAGCATCGCTAAGCCGGCCGTTTCTTTATTGGTCGGAATTGCCCAGTGTCCACTCCAGCATGCAAAAAGTCATTCGACGTTCACAGCAGGGCCGGGTAATTAAGGTACCACGGCTTTTTATCGAACGACATTACATCGGAAATGCAAAAGACACGCATGCCACACACACACACACACACACACACACTCACACTCACACACACACACACCATATACACTCATATATACATGCACGCACATTTAACACATGCTACAAACTAACATACATACACACTCATACTACATGAGCACATACAACATACTCCCATCTGATCGTGCGCAAACATACACTCTTACTGAATATACGCATACACACGTACACACAGAGGCCACAGATGTACATATATACATTTACATGCCCACACGAACAGCTAGGAACTCATGCCACAATTTCAATTATACATACACGCATACACAATGCGTGTGCATGTCTGCATGAGTGTTTATGGTGTGTATGTATTTGGGTATTTCTGATTTCCAACGAGTAATCGTGCTACGGGTAATTAGTCAACGGGCCAAATTACCAGCTTCTTGCCAGTCAAAGGTCAAAGAGAGAAAAAGATTGTGTCTTTTGAGCTCGGGATCTATTTGGATGCCTTCTCAGCAAATCGGTTGACTTTGGTTCGATCCCAATTCACCATCAGTTCTGATCGGAAATATTGGAAACCATCAACCAAAACTGTCAACAATGGTTTTCTTCAAATGTTTAAGCTGGCCTGGCTGTCTTTCTAACTGGTTAGCTGGCTAGTAAGAATCTATGTATGTATGTATGTATGTATCGGATTTACAGGCAACACCAATGGAACTAAAGGGCTGGAAATTTAAACAGTTTCTCCTTATCATGCCTAGAATTTTTTTTCAAAAGATTCCATGCCCCTAAATAGATTTTTAGAGAGGGTTCAATTTGCAATGTAAGTCTATGCAAGACTGGTCTCTTATTTCGTTTCCAGCAGCACACGCATTTGTTTGTTTGCTTTGTTTGTTTTTTTTTTCAATTTAAAAAAATAAAAGTTTGGACTATTATTAATGATCTCTGCCCTTTTTCAATTTTTAATTGATCCACCAAACACGACCTGCTGCCAAAGGACGTTGGTCATATGACGGTTTCTATTGAGTGACTACTTTTTTTGACGGCCCCTGAACCAGTAGCTCGAGAGACTCTTGGCAAGTCTCACTTTTATCGATGGAAATTTGTTCCTTGATTGTGAGAAAGAGCTCCATTCTTTGAGATTATGATAACAATAACCAAAAGAGGGGGGGGACCAGGCCTAAGACTATCTTTTTTTGACCTTTTATTGACAGGTCAAGCGACAATGTTTCACTACGTCCTGAGTTACTGCCCATTAAACGGTAAACTGCTTAATTCGTTCCATTTGATCGGAATCATGTAGAATGTCTTTACAATTTTGGCACACTTAGAAGAAGACGGGAAAACAGAATAGAAGGTGTGAGGAGGGATTGAATACAAGCCAAGAAGATGAAGTGAAGGAAATTGAAAAAAAGGAAGAAAAAAAAAGCCTGCATCAATGTATAGCAGAAGAGGAAGAAGAAGAAAGAGAAGAAGAAGAAAAGAAATTTGCATTTGTCTAAATTCCCTTTTTTTAAAATCCTCCCAGCCTTTTTGTGCCTGATGGGTGGCAGGCTAACAAATTATGTGGAAGGATAAAACGGAAGGAAAGAAGGGAGATAGAAGAAGAAAAAAAGGAGAAGAAAAAAAGAAGAAAAAAAGAGAAGAAAAATTGATCAATAAACTCTGAAGACAAAACCTTCTTTTACCTTAGATTTCAGGTGAAAGGTTTGGCATATTGTTGTTTTGAACAGCAAATCAAGGAAGCAAATGATAATAATAACAATAATAATAATAATAATAATAATAATAATAATAATAATAATAATAATAATAATAATAATAATAATAATAATAATGGCAAGAAGAAGAAGAAAAAAAAGGAAGAGGGAAAATGGAAAGAGTGTGAAGAGCAAGGAGGAAAAAGCATAGAGAAGAAGAAGAAGAAGAAGAAGAAGAAGAAGAAGAAGAAGAAGAAGAAGAAGAAGAAGAAGAAGAAGAAGATGGAAAAAAAATGAGAAGAGTGTGAAGAGCAAGGAGAAAAAAGCATAGAAAAGAAGAAGAAGAAGAAGAAGAAGAAGAAGAAGAAGAAGATGAAGAAGAAGAAGAAGATGAAGAAGAAGGTCAAGGGGGGGTCATATAAACAATGAAATGAAAGAGCACACCCACAAGAAGATGATGACCAGAAGTCAGTGATAACGAAGCACAAAAAAGGAGACAGAATGCAATCAGCGTGTTGTGTGGTCGTACGGCTCAAATCGAGATCACGAATGAAAGCCGTAGAAAGCAAGATTATAGTCCTACATATAATCATCCTAACAGCACTTTCATTTTCTCAAGACAGCTCTGACAGCTCCTTCTTATTCTCCCTCTCTCGTTTGAGGTTATCATCCGTGGAAAGCCGGCCAGCTCTCCTTTCATTTCCTTGCCTCCTTCCACCTCCTTTGTCCTGAATTACAGGTACAGTCAGCAAGCTGAAGACATCTTTGCAAAGATGATTGTAATGGCGATCATGTTATGGGCTCATTCATTTCCCTTTCATATCTTCTAAACGGACGGAGCATTCAATGGTAAATCAGAATCTTATACAATGGCAAAAATAACGTCCGGTCAGTTCATATGGCTGTTTATTGTTTGTTGCGGACAGAGGTCAAGTAACCTGGACGTCCTTGTTTCGCTAATATGTTCAGACAAGCCAACGGTTCTCCTATTTGTCTGTAACTGAATTTTGGCCATTCTGATTGATGGCCATCCAAAGATTCACTGAGGCATATACAAAATGTTATACATATATATATATATATATATATATATATATATATATATATATATATATTCCTGTATCGATTTTGATCCACTAAAGAATTGAGAAACTGTATCCGGTGAACAGAGAGAGGAGTTTTTCTAGACATCTATAATTGTCTTCATTTGTTCAAAGATAAATAGGTCATATCTGAAAAACCATGTTTTATAAGTCAATATTTTGAGGTCAAAGATTTAAGCTAAAAATCGAAGGGAGCTCTTCATATATGATGTCTGTCCTAAAAGTATCCAGCCAACTGAGATCAAATAAAAATAACCAACCTAGGACATTGGCGCTTCAGTCCCCTTCCAAAAGATTCCCTTTTTAGTCCAGTAAAAATGTAACCAAACCTCTCTTAAATTGCAGCAAAAAATAATCTGACGGATTTTGTCTCCTCAATATGTTTCAAATGAGACAAAAAGTGATGGTTCCAATGTTCTCGGCAGGATTAAAGTTAGGGAAGTTGCTGACAGAAACAAGAAGCAGTAATTCTTTAAATGAATTTCACTTAACACTAATGCACCTGGGAATGGCATGAATCCATTGCTTTTCTCCTTAGAGATAAAGTAGCAGGGTAACTTCAGCTGTCTAAGTTTTGGAAGGCAACCAGTCTTGGAGAAGAACATCTCCGATTCCAAACTATGGAGTGGAGCACTTTGACATCCTCCTATAGCTAAGCTGGTGCTCAATGTATCGCTCCCTGCTTCTCTCTAAACAACCTCAGTGAGGCTGAGAGGGATGATTGGGCATTTTTGTATACACTTCATCCAGACATGCAATCTGGAGAATATACTGCAGTGTTGTTCCACTGTCTGTAGAGTCAGAACGGGGTTCAAATGATTCCTTTGGATTATTAAATGGAAAATACACCAAATGGAAAAAACAAGGATTAAATGTGACAAGTTTAAAATAGGGATCCTCAAGCATACATATGGGTGGTTCCAGGGAATTTTCAGTTCCCTCTGCACTTCCTTTTGGTATAACCCAGGGATCAGAGATTGACCATACCCCTTTAAGGGCTAAGGGTTTGATGGAGCCTTAAACTTAATATTCAGTTTCTCTGGCTTAAGTGCCTGAAAAAGGATCTATACACTCAAAAGAAATAGAAGAACCTACCAGCCAATGTATGTATAGCTTTTTTTGTCATGTATCCAATGCAATTTGCTCGGCTGATATGTTGTTCTAAGAACAATAAAGACTGGTATTCCAAGGGGAATTATGAATCACCACCACCCTTATATGCTGTATTTGGGGTGATCAATTAAAACATTGAGAAAAGGGGTGAATAAGTTACTTTTCTTGCCTTTTGTTGGGCTGTGATCAATAAAAAAAGTCTGAAATTAAAAAGAAATAATTGGGCATAAACTAGTGACCAATTTTCCATGCTGATTGCATCACTAAAAACCTATTTTGGAGGGAATTTTCAAAAAACGAAAAAAAAAGTTTTCTCTATTCACAGAGAGGAGTGTGTGCACAAAATTTCAAGTTTCTGCTATGAACAGTTAGGACTGAGCAACATCAGGATAGATATATAAAGAGATATAAATATCAGAACATATTTATAATTTAAACCGAGCAACAGTGATTAAACTGGTCTGTTATGTGTAGCTTTGGTTAATAAAGATTCTAGTCTATTGAAAAAATCCAAGAAATCATGACTGAAGATAGCCGTGTCCAAAATGATCAATGTTATGTTTTACCTGAATGGCAACTTCCTTCTCCTTGAATTTTTTTTCTAATTTAGAAGGAAATAATGAAATTGGATATTTTTTGCTTTGATAAAAAGAAAGTTTCAATCAGATAGGATTTGATTAATTGGATCTTTCAAAGGCAAAAATACACTTATGTTACATAGAAAATATCTTACACATATATAATATTTAATATTACATATGTCTGCATATGTGTAATATATATATATATATATATATGTATATATATATATATATATATATATATATATATATATATATATATATATATATATATGTATCAATAGTTGATATTTATTATTGATACATAGGTTAAATATGTTAAAAAAAATGTATTGTACAAATATATTTGATTTATCAATTTCTACACGTTTATACCTATATTTCATGTATGAGCACAAATTTACATATGCATATAACTCATCTGCATGGATATGGATACATATATATATATATATATATGTATAGAGGGAGAGTGAGAGAAAGAGAGAGAATCTGTCAGTAATAGCTGGTATAATGTATTCATTGGCAAAGTGCTTTTCAATATGTCTCTATTCATACCAAATGATTCTAAATTTGATAACAAAGCCGGCTGAAAAACAACTAAGAATTGCACAGAGAGCCATGGGAAGAGCAATGCAGGTGATAACTCCACGGGATGAAAAAAGATTAGCATGGATCAGAGGGAAAAGTAAGGTGAAGGATATAAATTAGTTTAATTTTTAACCAACAAAATGGAGATGGGCTGGACACCTGACAAGAAAGTCTGTTGGAGTAAATGTTGTAGGAAAAAAAAAAAGAACAGATCTAGGGTTGAGATAGAAAGGTTTTGTGGTTAGACAGGATAGAGGTTAGCACAATCAGGGTTTACATGGTCAAGAGATGGGAAAGGCCTTTGTCCTACTGATGACAATCATGAAAACACACACACACACATATATATAAATATAATATATATATATATATATATATATATATATATATATATATATATATATATATATATATATATATATGTTTCTGTATATGTATATATGTATTTATATATACTTAATTATGTACCTGTATATATTTGTAATATGAACTTATATCTATCTCTGGATAAAGGTATGTATGTAGACAGATACTCCATCTTGCATATCTACACATGTGTATAAATTCACAAAAGAGAAAAAAAAAGGCCAAGAAGTATATCATCAAAACTGAAAGATAGGCATGAACAGGTTGAGATAGATACATAGATAGATAGATATGTTTGTTAGTGTGATAGACAGGTATGAACGGACGGAGATTGATAGACTGATAGATAGATATGTTTGTGCATACAAAACAATACCTGTATGGGTGCAAACCTAACGTATATTCACATATTTCTATGAATCATATATACAAGTAAACATTAATGTCCGATCTATACATATATATATATATATATATATATATATATATATATATATATATATATATACACACACACACACACAAATACCTCAAAAAATCATATTTATTTATATAGAATTATATATTAGCAAAAAATAAAGAATGACATCTTTTTATAAACAACGTTATTTTTTCGGAAGATTTCATCCATTCTCAAATTCTTTTCTTTGATCTTGATTGAAATAAAATCAAGTCAAACAAAAAAAAAAGACGACAGGTCTGGTTAGTTACTCAATAGAAGCCCTCATGTGACCAATATCTTTTGGCAGCATGACATGTTGGGGATGATTAATTAAAAAGTTGGAAATAGAGATGATCAATGAATGAATTGCTTCTCTCACCTCTTGTTGGGTAGTGATCACTAAAAAAGAGTGAATATAAAAAAAAACAAGTGAAATTGCTGCTGGACACAAACTAAGGGATCATTTTGGCTGGAGCTTAAATTTTAGATTGAAATTCCACCTAAGAATCCATTTAGTAAGGGTAAATTTAAAAAAAACAAAAAAAAATTTTCTAGACATAATAAAGAGTAAATGTTTAAATTTTCAACCCTGTAGCTCCATTGACTTCATTTGTATGTGCAAGCCCAACTTGAAAACTGAAGAAACCTATGTAGACACTTTTAGTAACAGTTATGGTTGAAGGTTTCTCATAATTTTAAAATGCATTTTTTTCTCTCCAACAATTTTTCTTCAGGTTATTCAATTGCATTTGTTCTTTGTTAATTCCATAAAAATAATCCTTTCAAAGGTGAGCAAGGAGATTCTCAGAGCACACAGGCTTGTCTCCAAAACATTTCATTCTGCAAATTGGAAATGCCTTATCAAGAAGCATATCACAAATTAACTCACTTTTTGTAAAAACTTCAATTTGTCGAGGATAGTGTCAAAGCAATCAAAATTGAAAACAAACAGCTGAAGAAAATAGATTATCACAACTAATTTGGACAATGAATCTCCATGGAATCGTCAAACAAGGAAGAAATTCTGCTAAGAATCACTCTAGATAGGCAAGCTTTGGGCGGAGAAAGTTTGATCTTCAAAAACAAGAGGAACCCCAATGGTCAGACAAAGAAAGGTCTAGAATCAGTTCTACTACCCCAAAAGGCAACTACAGAGCTGAAGCATGGAACTTAAGCAAGAAATTAAGAACTGTGCCATTCGCACAGGAAAAAACTCATGCTGGGTATCACATGGAAAGATCACAAAACAGAATAATACAAAGAGAAAAATAATAAGAGAGAAAACTGATGAAGCCATTGGTAAACTTGAATAGGAATGAGAAGGACATATTTCAAAAATCTCAGACAACCGCTTGACATCATGACTCACCACATCAATCCCTAGAGATCATAAGCAAAATTGTAGCCAGCAAAAAATAAGATGGTGTCATGATTCAAATGAGTTCAAATTGTTTTGGTACTGTGACACTCAGGTGCAAAAAATCTAGGGAAACCTTGGGAAAGGCTTATTTCTTTTGGAAGATAATTTCCATTCTCAATTTTTTTTCTCTAATCTTGATTTAAACAAGATTAAAACAACAAAAAGAAATGACAGGTCTGGTTAGTAACTCAATAGAAATCCTCACATGACCAATACTTTTTGGCAGCATGATATATTTGGGGTGATCAATTGACAAATTACAAAAATGAGTGATCAATGAATAAGTTACTTCTCCCACCTTTTGTTGGGCAGTGATTACTAAAAAATTGACTCAAAACAAGTGTGAACACTGCCAGACAAAAACTAAGGGGTCAATTTGATATAAACTTACATTGAAAATTAAACCCCAAACTAAAAACCAATTTTCTGGTGAAATTTAAAAAAATAGTAAAAAACCTTCCTGACAGAACAAAGAATAAATGATTAAAATTCTCAGCCCTTTAGCTCCATTGGCATGGCTCGTGCTCATGATACATACATAGCCAGCCAGAACCAGTTGGAAATAAGACAAACTTATGTTGGCAGTTCAAGTGACATTTTGGATTGAATATTCATTGTTTTTAACCCAAAATTTCAGTCGATGTATTCTTCTGCCTTCCTGAGTTTTATGTTACATCAGTATCTTCAAAAGTTGCTTAGCATATTTATTTTCTGTCAGTACTAGGTTTAAATGCCTTAGTAAACCAATGAAACAAATGCAGCCACTATTTAAACCCCCCAAAAGGCCCGATTAGTCAAGTACAAACATGAGACCACAAAATGAAAGTGCATTGAGTCCACTAATATTTAGATGTGTAACTCTATACCACAATGCCCCAGCGGCTTCCACAAAATATATATTGCCATAAAAATTAGCAATAAAAGTATATATATATATATCAGATGTCCAAATAATTCATCATTCCAAGCATTAGATGAGCTTGAAATTGACAGCTATATGACTTGGATAAGTTGCAGTGAGCTGTAGACCCAGAATACCATTGTAAACCATTCATCTTATATGCAAGCAAATATGGTATATCAGTTGAAAAATTTATGTTTCAAAACAATGATCTTTATTCCCAAAACTATTCAGTATATTATTCAAATGCGCATTTTGCATTAATTATTAGCTATAAAAGTATATATATTTTTAATGACCAAATAATAGATAATTTCAAGTATCAAAAAGGTTTGGAAAGATGTGTATACATTTCTGATGGTTACTGTTCAGAGCACACTTCCTCCAGGTCAGCCAGTACAAACACGTTTGATTTTTTTTAATGGCCAAACAAAAGAAGTATTGGATTGATTCTGCTAACATACTTCAGTCAGAATGTTCAGTAAGGGTGGGCCTTTGGCTTGTATTATAAGGTGTAGTACAGAGATCAGTCTTCTCTTAAGGAGGATTAATGGGATCACTGGGGGAAGTTCTCTGTATGATCCACAGCTGTTTACGGCACCTGGCATATCCAGTTGGTCACCTATCTAGGTTCTGACCATGCTCGTCGTTGCTCAAGTTCAATGATCATATGAGAACCTCTGTATCCAAAGTGATTTGGCTTCAACTGTTAACATGCTTGCAACAACGTGATACAACATTTAGTCACTTGAATAACTAAGAGAGCATTCTCAGCCCCCAGGGCAAACGTTCGATGGCCAATTGCAATGTGTACGTCAGCAGATTGTTGTGATCTTCAGAAAAGACCAGATTAGACACAAAGAAAGGACCTTCAAGCATTTTCTTCCCAACACTCCTCTGAGGCTGCACCCATCAAAGCCTGCAGAGATAGGATGGCCTTTCAGCTTTGTTACCTCACACACCAGTCTGAATTATTCTTAACCCTTTGTTTCAGGGCATCAAAAGTGGATGTTGAAAACATCAAAATCAGTACAAGTCCAGGATGTAGTCCTTGCTTGAAATGTATCACCAATCAAATGATTGATGTCATTTCTACTTCTACGTAACACCAAAAAATTAGAAAGCATCAACCAAAACTGTCAACAGTGGTTTCTTTGTTTTTTAATTGGTTTGGCCGGCTGGTTGGATATATATATATATATATATATATATATATATATATATATGTAAGTTTGTTTTTTGAAATTTTTCCTTCTGGATAGGTTTTTGGTGGGAGGATTGATTTCAAATTTAAGTCCAGCAAAAGTCATCCTTTTTTTTTAATGAATCTCAGACTTTTTTTAGTGATCACTGACTAACAAAGGGCAAGAGAAGTAACTTATTTATCCATCACTCTTTTTTTCAATTCTTTAAATGATTACCTCCAATACAGCATGCTGCAAAAAGACTTTGATCACTTCATGGTTTCTATTTCGTGACTAACCAAGCTTGTTTATACAATGATTTAGACACATAATCTGATGGGCAGGGTTATATATATATGTACTTTTGGTATAATAATAATTGAAATGTGAGAGGAAATTTAAGAGGAAAAACATAGGCATGATCTGATGTATTATGATGGTTGCCAGCCACCTTTATCAGAGAAACTCAAACACCTCCCCTCCCATAATTTGATGGGGGAGGTTATACATACATGTTGTTGGTATAATGATGATTGGAAGGTGAAAGGGAAAGTTTATATTGAGTGACACATCAGACTTGTTTCGAGAAACAAAAAAAAATTCCCACCAGCTGTGATTTTAGTTTTAGACTCTGAGGAATAAAGATCATCCAATGGGTACCTTCTGAATTTTTAAGCATCACATATATAGGGGAAAAAAAGTTCATATGTATGTGCAAGCAGGGCCAGCCTTAGGAGCTGTAGGGACTAGATTGAAACTCTTTTTGAGGGGTCCTTGGTTAACCGTCAAGGTTTGTAGAATGTTAGAAATATGAATAAACTTTATATTTCTATGGTACAATAAAAAACCATTAGACTGCATACTTGGAAATTTCACAGAAATGATTTTTTACACTCTTCTGTAATTGATTAACATTATTTAATTCAAGTACCAAAAAAATTCAAAATATAGGCAGTATAAACAAACACTATTGATTCTATAGGAATTCAGAAGAAAATGAATATTGCTGTTGTTCTCAGAAAATCGTCTGGTTTATCTGCAATGAGGTGTTGTTTATATCTGACAGGACTAAAATACACCCAAGTTCAGGGCCCCTTCAGGCACAATTTAGAGCAATTGGTCCAATTAGATCAAAGATGGCCCTGCATGTAAGAAAAAAATCTACCTCAACATATTTTGAATCTTGAAATTAGTTTCTGATGAACAGCAACTTTTTACTCAATTTTTGACTTGTACTCAACTTTTAAATCTTTTGCTCTGGTTGAGTAAATTTCATCCCAGGGGAGATAATTTGCATCTATTAATCAACACATATATATATATATATATATATATATATATATATATATATATATATATATATATATATATATATGTGTGTGTGTGTGTGTTAATTATGTGGAATTGAGGTAATCTGACAGGAAGGTGGGGAGAAATTCATGAGATAAAACAGGTGTCACATCAAGTGAAATCATAAGACAGCACAGTATATCAGAGAAAAAACTGGAGTCAGGGATATCATAGCAACCATTAGAAAATTCAAATGGCAATGGGCTGGTTATGATGCAAGAACATTTCTTTATTTTGCCTTATTTTATTCATCTATTTTTTCCTTCCATATTCATCATTTGCTACAAAAATAGAGTCAATGAAGCTGTTATAACTCTTTTCCAATCATGCTGACAATGAGAGTAGATAAGAATATATATGCGTGTATGCCTTTGACCATATGTTTTTATACCCATCATTTTAGAGCTACATACTCATTACTGTATATTAGAAAATGTTAACCAAAACTGTCAACATAGATTTCATCAGTTTTCAAATTGGTTTGGCTGGCTGGTGATCACTATGTGCTTGTAAGGAAACTACCTCGGTCTGCAATATGTACTGATGACCTGATGCTGATCCAGTGTCCAACACTCAAGAAGCTTTTCCAGGCTTTACACCTTGCTGATTATTTGCTGTCTATTCTGATTCTTTTATTTTCTCAATCTAGGTTTTAGAAGACCATCTTGGGGCAGGCTGTGAAGTGTTTATGTGAGCTGGTACCTCCTTATTTCACCTCTTTTTTTAGCTGAAAAAGCTCTGACTTTTTATGTAGTCTGATAAAGGGAGTGCTATGCGGGTAAATATGCTGCAAGACTCTTATATATATGGGGTTTATGCCTTGCTTTATGATTGCAGGAATAGACAGCAAATACCTAATTAACCTCAGATTTGCTGAATACATTGTCTTTTCTGATGGAAACCTTCATGATCTCTAGATGATGCCAGACGAATTGAATGAAAAAAGCCAGAAAGTAGGTCTCCACATGAACTTCAGCAGAACAATTGTCATGAACAACAAACATATTTAGGACAAAAACAAAAAAAAAGAATTGAAAAAGCAGATCTAGTGTCCAGCACTCAAGAGGCTTTTTCTGTCTTTACACCTTGCTGAGAACATTCATTCATTGCCTAAAGAACTACTGGGGAAAGTAGACCACTACATCTACCTTGGACAACAAATCTCTGTGAAACCCACAAAAGAAGAATAAATCCAGCAAAGAATCACCCCTGGATAGCAGGCCTTTGGCAGAGCAAGCTCAATTTTCAAAAACAAGACGATCCCAATAATCCTAAAAAGAAAGGTGTGCAACCAATGCATCCTCACAATAGTCGCTTATGGAGGAGAAACATGGAACCTAACCAAGAGACAGACTCATAAACTGAGAAGCATGCAATGCGCTTATGAGAGAATCATGCTCAACCTCACATGGAAAGACCACAAGACAATATATCAGGAAGAAAATGGTGTCTGAGACATCATCAAATTTACTAAAAAACTTGAATGTTAATGGGCAGGTCATGTTGCAAGAATGGTGGACAACTGATTGACATCATGGCTCACAATATGGATCCCCAGAGATCACATGCAAAACTGATGCTGACAAAATACAAGATGAAATAGACAAATTAAAAAAATACTGGCCCACAACGCCCATGATAGAGAAATGTGGCGAATCCTTGGGACGGTCTATGTCCAACAACGGTTGTTAAACATACTGATGATGATCTGTTTTTTCTTACATCTGGGCTGCCTGAATATTCAAAATGCATCCATTGAATGGTTTCTCTTCCACAGGTTCACTCAGATTATAAAAACAGCAGGTGAAACAATCTTTAAAAATTCTTGAAATGTGAGCAACTCCTCGAAATAATGAAGATTTTAAATCTTCCTTTTTTTGAAGAGTTGCTCATGTTTCAAAAACAGTTTATTATACTATACGAAAATATGACAATGAGCAGATATAAAAGAATAATGAAGCCATCTTTCGAGAAGGATAATATTGTCATTATTTAACAACATCATTGATTCTTTTAGTAGCATCTTTTAATATGCTATTATAAACAGGTATATTTGCTTTTATGTGAAGACAGACTCATACACACATACACACACACACATATATATATATATGCACCAACAAAATGTACATTGACATATACATGCATGCATATATATATATACATATATATATATATATATATATATAGAGAGAGAGAGAGAGAGAGAGATACATATATATATATATATATATATAGAGAGAGAGAGAGAGAGAGAGAGATACATATATATATATATATAGAGAGAGAGATAAATATATAACTATATGTCTTATTAGAGAAAAATTCAGCAATACGATAAATTTTTGCTTGATTATTTTGTCTCCATTTCAGGTTTTCTGATATTATTCTACTTTATGTAAGGTTTAAATCAGACTCATTCAAATATACTTCTATATACAAGCAGGTAGAAATATATACTTTTATTAAATATATTGTGTGTGTTAGTGCATGTGTGCTTATAGGTGTAATAATTACTGGATATATGCTTTATATATACATGAATAAATACATCTATACGTAGATAAACACACATATACATGCTCATACATACACATATATAGATAAGATATTCAAACATATGTCTGTATATACACTATACACAAAATCAGGTATATACAAAAATATATATATATCATGTACAATCACTGACGCACTCGTATGTATACATAAATGAAAACATATATACATTTGTGTATACATTTATCGACTTCTATACATGCATATACGTATATACACGTATATATATATATGTATATATAAGCATATATAGATATATATACTTATATATCAAGGTAAAATATGAATCTATAACTTTATGCATATAAATACATATGTATAGATATATATATATATACATATATATATATACATATATATGTATATACATATATACATACATACATATATATATATATATATATATACACATACATATATATATATATATATATATATATATATATATATATATATATATATATATAGATAGATAGATACACACACACACACGTTTGCATACATGAATATATGTATTAAATGTATTAAGAAATGGACATATTTGATCCGACAGAATGATTATAAATTGTGTTTTATCATACAGAAACTTACTTGAAATGATCTCCCGTCATTATACTGTTAATGTATCACTCACCCTAGACAACATAAATAGAATAAACAATAAAAGAAAATGGGGCTGCAGCAGGATTTGAACCTGCCACCAATAGGATAGCAAGGGAATAAGAAACACAGATACACAAGCACATATCTACATATAATCTCTTGTATATACATGACCTACATACCAAATTAGATATATACGTATATATATGTATATATGTGTGTGGTTGTATTTTCTTTTGTTAGTCAAGTGATGGTCACTCCAAGGTGATATGCAGAATGTGAAGAGAAGAAAAAGGCCTATTTTTGAATGGAATATTATCATAACTTTTCTTGTTTACATAAATCCGCTTCATGAATTTATTCTTTGTATTACTTATCAGGTACCTAACAAAGGAAGTCTCGAATATAAAAGACTCATCGACTTGATCTGAAAATTCATCTCAACCAAGAATAATACGTAGGAAATAATGTCAGCTTCTCAGCTATGTTTTTCTTCATTTTTCTAAAGAGTAAAAAAGAAAGAAGAAAAATCAATTCTTTGAATAGAGTACACCTGATTTGTTTCAGTTCATATATACATTTATATATATATATATGTATATATATAGCAATTGGTAGATAAGTAAATATTGATAGATATTCAGTAATAGGTATATGAAAATACAATGATATGCATTTTTGAAAAAGTATAAATTACTGACATAGCCCTTTTTGCAGAGAACCTACACGACCTCCAACTAATGATAGATGAACTAAATGAAGAGAGCAAGAAAGTCGGCCTACACATGAACTTCAGCAAGACGAAGATCATGTACAACAACCACATTAGAGATAAAAACACTAAGATCGAAATCGAGGACACAGAACTCGAGAAAGTAGACCACTACATCTACCTAGGGCAACGAATCTCCATGAGACCCTCAGAGGAAGAAGAAATCAAGCGAAGAATCACGCTAGGATGGCAAGCCTTTGGCAGAGCTAGCTCAACCTTCAAAAATAAGAAGATCCCATTAATCCTAAAAAGAAGGGTGTACAACCAATGCATCCTCCCAATAGTCACTTATGGAGCTGAAACATGGAACTTAACCAAGAAACAGACCCGTAAGCTGAAAACCATGCAGCGTGCACATGAAAGAATTATGCTGGGCCTCACATGGAGAGACCACAAAACAGCACAGCACATCCGGGAAAAGACAAGAGTTAGAGACATCATAGAATCCATTAAAAATCTCAAATGGCGGTGGGCTGGCCATGTTGCAAGAATGGCTGACAATCGCTGGACATCACGACTCACAACATGGATTCCCCGAGACCATATGCGCAACCGAGGCCGGCAAAATGTTAGATGGAGAGACGAGCTAGACAAGTTCAGGAAGTACTGGCTCCGTGACGCCCATGATAGAGAAGTGTGGCAAATCCTGGGGAAGGTCTATGTCCAACGACGGACGCTAAAAGACTGATGATGATGATGATTATGCAAAGAATGACTTTAGGATGGCAAGCCTTTGGCAGAGCAAGCCCAACCTTCAAGAACAAAAAATCCTATTAGTCCTAAAAGAAGGGTATACAACCAATGCATCCTTCTAATAGTCACCTATGGAGCTGAAACATGGAACCTAACCAAGAGACAGATCTGCAAACTGAGAAGCATACCATATGCACATGAAAGAATCATGTTCAACCTTACATAAAGAGATCACAGGACAGCGCAATATATCAGAAAAGACAGAAGTTAGAGGCACCATAGAATCAATTAGACAACACAAACAACAATGGGCTGGTTATGTTGCAAGAATGGCTGACAACTGATGGACATCATGACTCACAACACAGATCCCAAGAGATCATATGTGAAACTGAGGCCAGCAGAATACAAGATGCAGAGAGGAACTAGACAAGTTCAGAAAGTATTGACTCTATGACTCCCATGATAGAGAGGTGTGGCTAATCCTAGGAAAGTCGACATCCAAAGATGGATAATAAAAGATGATGATGATGATGATGATGATGATGATGATGATGATGATTGAAAAAACAACTGTTAAAACCCAAGTATAAAATCATAACAAAAAGTGATACCGATCACTTTTTTGATTCCATTATTGCATTTTCTTGATTATGACCGACGATGGTTGAAAGATCTAGAACTGCCAACCTTGGAAGGTTTTTAAAAAAAATTTGATGATGTAAATAGAAGTTTCGTACGCAAACTGAAAAAATTAACAAAAAATCAAGAGTGTGTCTGTTAATTTTAACAATGTATCTTTGAGTGATAAGTATACTGATATACAATGATAGGTATATTAATATATATATATATATATATATATATGTGTGTGTGTATGAATAGAGAGAGGGAGAATGATAGGTATACAGAGAGGTCTTGTTAATCACTCAAAAGAGACTGTCATTCAAACAATGTCTTTCAGCAGCATGTTGTGTTGGGGTGATCAATTAAAAAATCTGAAAAAAGGTGATCTATGAATAAGTTACTTCACGATTTGTTGGGTAGTGATCATTTAAAAAGTCTGAATTCACAAAAAACAAACAAGTATGAATCTTTCTGGACACAAACTAAGTTATCAGTTTAATATAAACCTACTTAGAAAACCTATGGGGAATTTCCAATAAACAAATTGATTATTTTTTGTTAACCCCAATGAGGAAAAAAAGGTTTCAATTTTCAGCCATCTAGCTCCATTGCTGCAGCCTGTACATAAGATACATAAACAACTAGCCAGACCAACCTGAAAACTGAAGAAACTGTTTTAGTTGAGGGTTACTAATATACAACTAATAACCAATAGGTACATAGACATCCAATGATAGGTGTATACAAGTGCAGATCATTTACTCCATATGTCAATAGTCTGACACATAGGTATTAGGTGAATTTTAATCAAAAATTTTCACTTGTATGTGTACATGTATGTGTGTGTATGCATGAGTGTGCATGTATGTGTGTTTGTATAAGTGGATAGATAGATAGGTCTGTTTATATTTGGCTTTGATTTATTCCAATCTTTTGCAGACTGATAATTCTCAAATGGATATCAAAAATGAAAGATATTGATAGGAGCTGGATGAAAAAAATAGACAAGAAAAAAATGAATAAAGGAATGAAAAAAATGAATAAAGGAAGGAAAAAAATGAATAAAGGAATGAAAAAAATGAATAAAGGAATGAAAAAAATGAAGGAAGGAAGGAAATAATATGAACAAAAAAAGCTAAACACAAAAAGCAAATACAAAATAAACAAATAATTGATAAAAAAAACATGATGGAAAGAAGGTAAAAAGACAAAATATGAAAAGACTGATAAATAGAGAAAAAAAACAAGATGGAAGAAAGTTAAAAAAATGTTTGGGTTTTGAAGAAAAAAACTTCATTGACATAAAGAAAGAGGAATAACGGCAAAAGAAAAATTTAATAAAGAAAATAGATTGTGCAAGAAGAAAAAAAGATTTTAAAAAAAATCAAATCTGTGAATTGTGCTGCGGTACCATTTTAGATAATCCCGGTGACAATGGCCACCATGTAAAATAAACCTCAGTAGAAGAGGAAGGGATCTTTTTTCTTCTGTTTAAGAGGGGAAAAAAAATGAATAAAACTGTCATAAAAATAGGAGGAAAAAGATTGTTTCTCTAAAATCTTAGTGCTTCAGTGAATCTAACAGAAATACAATCCCTAAATATTTCAAGAATGAGCTTTCTATGTTCTTTATTATATCCTATTCCCCAAAAAAGAAAAAAAAACTTGACTGAATTCTATGTTCATCTTTGTCACATTCCTCTCAATGTTTGTACACTTATACGTGCATAATCTTATTTTAAATAAGAATATACTTGATTTCTCCTCTTCTATCTTTCTATCTAAGTGTACTTTCTGCATTCATATATGTCTTAGTGTATGTCTATCCCAATATATATTTAACTATCTGATAACATCTATACAGTTTAATATACCTACTTCATTCCATATCTATATAGTTTTCCATGATATCCATGATATATAGATGAATACATAGACAGATTTTTCCAATTTTGCTGTTACTGATCAGTCTCACGCAGTCATGGAGATTGACAGACAACTGTATTTTCTCTTTATTTCTCTGGTCTCCAAACACAACTAAGGTTTTGCCTTCATGGGGTGTTTTTTGTTTTTTTTAACATTTTCTTTCTTATTGTTTTAAATATTTTCTTCTGATTATTCCCTATTTCTGCTTATAGTGGTTGGTGTGTGTATGTGTGTATGTGTGTGTGTGTGTGTTTGTGTTTGTGTGTGTGCGTGTGTGTGTGTGTTTGAAAAATGGTCTGAGAGTATGAATTGACTCATATTATACAGAAATCTATTGGCAACCGTTTTGCTCAGCGATCAGAGCATCGCTATGCTGAAGCAGCTTCCCTGTCAGTGGTAGGTTCAATTCCTGCCGCAGCCTCTTTTCTTTTATGGTTTATTCTATTCACGTTGTCTAAATTGAGTGATATATTAACCGTGTAATGATGGGAGATCATTTTGAATAAGTTTCTCTATAATATAACACAATTTTTAATTCATATATATATATATATATATATATATATATATATATATATATATATATATATATGTGTGAGATCAGTCATATATCCATACACACATAGAGACATATATATGCATATAAACACACATCAATAAGTCTGTAGCCTGATGAAGAAATAAAAGCATTTATTTTACATGAAAAATATTTATTTTTCAGCACAATATTCTCCGCTGTGAATGTACTTAATTCAGTGGTGGATATTAATCACAGAGATTAAACATTATTCAGTGGAAATGTTAGATCACCATTCAACTAATAACTGCATGTCAATCCAAGGTCTGATTGATTGACCCACATATATCTCTCTTACTATGTTGATTCATTCCTTCATTTGTATGAATCTAGTTATTCATTGTTCATATTTCAATCTAAAATTCATTCCATCTTCAGTCTTTTGCTGTAAATTTAAAAAATATTTCCATTTATATCAAATAAATATAGGAACCACAAAATCTTTGTTTGGGAAACTATTAGAAGCAACTCATGGGCAATTAGTTCAAATGCTCACCTTTCATTTCAATTTCTCTTTATTTGCAGAAAATTTGTTTAGAGTGAAAATTCTAATTGATGAAAAGTTGAGAAAAAACAATACATCTTGCATATATATACATATATATATATACTATATATATATATATATATATATATATATATATATATATATATATATATGTATATATATGTATATATATATATATGTGTGTGTGTGTATATATATATATATATATATATATATATATATATATATATACATATATATACATATTTATATATATATATATATATATATATATATATATATATATTCATACCTACATCTTGTTTACAGGCCACACCAATCGAGCTAGAGGGATGGAAATTTAAATGTCATGTTTTGAAAAAAAGCTTTTTTTGATTTTTTCAAAATTCTCCTGGAAATACTTTTTCATTTTGCAAGGTAAGTTTAAGCTAAATTGATCCCATAATTTGTGTCCTCTTGCTTTAGAGAAATTCAGACATTTTTAGTGATCACTGCAAACAAAAGGCGAGAGAAGTAACATTCATCAATCATTCCCAATTTTTTTAATCAATCACTCCTAATCCCATGTGCTCCCAGAAGACATTGGTCACCTGATGGATTTCAACCAGCTGAGAGAGAAAATTCTAAATAAATGATAAAAAGTACAGAAAAAACACCAATAATCTTGCATATATATTGCAAAGGTATTCAGATCACTTAGTTTGATTCAGCTTATTTTTTAAGGTTTCAGACTTTTTCAGAGATCACTGCTCAACAAAAGGCAAGATAATTAATACAAATTGATCAGCCCCTTTTCCACTTTTTCTAATTGATTACTCCCAATGCAAAAAGTTGCCAAAAGATGTTTGGTTGTGTGACAGTTTCCATTAAATGACTGACCAGACCTGTTTAGACAGAAAATTCTAAATAATAAAAAATTGAGAAAAAACAAAAAATCTTTTATATATTTAAATGATACCCATATACATATATATACATATATATACATATATATATATATATATATATATATATATATATATATATATATATATATATATGTTTATATATATATATATATATATATATATGTTTATATTTATATATTTCAAAGATATTCAAATGACAAAGAAATAAGCATTAATCAGATTTCATTTTTATCTTGAGAAAGACTCTGATCTCTCAAAAGCAAAACTGTTTTTATTAAAGAAAAACTGGTTATTTTTGTACATTTTTTAGAAATTGATTAATGGTTTTTAAAGAGAAGCAGGAAATATTAAAAAGCGATAACAAGTATTGATGAGAATTGAAAATAATATAAATAGGGAAAAAGTCAATATTTGAAAATTGGCAGATAAGGAAAAATATAATTAAATAGTTATTATCATGAAAAAAGATTTTTTTTGTCTTTGATGGCACTTGACAGCATCTGCAGGTATACAGTCACTTATCAGATACTCTTGGGACTGGGCAATTTTTGGTTTTTCGAATTCTTCAAGATTTCTCAATGTTATTGATCTTTAAATCAATAATAACAGAATAATTTTCTGCTTCTAACCCTCACCCATTTAAGAATCTACAACTCTTTTCAACATTTTGCCAGACTTGAAAATTTGGGAATTACAAAAAAATAACTAAGTTAACAATGAGCAGCAGAGGCAGATCTGACTAGAAGGAGCACTGTGGCACAATTGCTCAGCATGGGTTGAGCAAAGGTCATCTTGAAAGAACAACTTTCTCAAAACCTTTGAGACAACTTTAGTTGAACGGGAATCATATCTGTTTATGTTTGGCACCAAATGTGGTCTTTGGTGTGCAGATCACATCGATGGATGGAAAAAATTTCTGGTTTCAGAGCTTCTCGTGCTTTCAGGGTTTAAGATAAGAGATTGGATACCTGCAATAATAATAATGATAATAATAATACAACGTTAACTGTCAATAGTGACCCAACAGAGGAAGGGAAATGAAAGCGGAAATGCAAATTGTAACACTGACATGATAGGCAAAAGAGAGAAGAGATGCTGGCTGAAAACCTGTGGAGACTTATCATCACTCAGCCTTCAGCGATGACCACTGGGCAACCGGTGTGAAACTGTAAATCACAGTATTACTGCAACCTATGAGTACTAGGAGAGAAGGGCTGGAGACTTGAGGAGACTTGCTGTCACTCAAACTCCAGCAGTTACCACCTGGCAACTGGTGTGAGATTGCAAATAATAATAATAATATAATGGAAAGAAAAAATGAGTCTGAAAATTACATAATGAGTGAATACAACAAAGAAAAAATGAAAGTAAGTATTTCAAGGTCATCATCATCATCATCGGTCTTCTAAAATCTGTTGTTTGACATAGACTTTCCACAGGATTCAAAAAACCTCTCTATCATGGGAGTTGTGGAGCCAATACTCTCTGAATTTGTCTATTTCATCCCTCTATCTTTTATTCTGCCAGCCTTGGTTTCACATGTGGTCCCTGGGAATTCATGTTGTGAGTTGTAATCTCCATCAGTTGTCTACCATTCTTACAACATGACCAGCCTATCGCCATTTTATTTTATCTAATGGATTTTATGATATCTCAGTCATTTTTGTTTTTTCTTTGATATATTGTGCTGTCTTGCGATATCTCCATATGAGGTTAAGAATGATTCTCTTGTGCACACGTTGCATGTTCCTCAGTTTGCAGATTAGTCTCTGGGTTAGATTCTATGTTTCAGCTCCACAGGTGACTATAGGGAGGATGCATTGGTTGTATACACTTCTTTTCAGGACTAATGGGATTTTCTTTTTCTGGAAGGTAGGAACAGTAAAAGAGAGAAGAGAGAAACAAGGAAAAGTTTATTTATGAGATTGGTGAGTAATTTCACGAAAGTTGAATGGTTTTGCTTAAAAACTTCCTCTTGTTCACTGCAACTGGATCTGGTTTCTGGCTTACAGTTACAATGACAATTCATGCTAAATTGGTTCCTTGTTCTATGTCCAGCGGCATTTATGTTTGTTTTTTTTTTAATTTTGGAATCTCTGTTGATTCAACAATAGGCAAGAGAAGTAACTTATCTATTATCTATTATTGTATCTCTTTCTTCCAATTTTTAATTGATCATCCCTAATATGACATGCAGCGAAAAGTGACGGTTTTTATTTGGTGACTAAATAAACCTGTTGCTGAAGGAACATTCATCCCAAACAATCCATCCCCAACCAAGTATAACTATATCAATACCAGCAATAAATTGATCGGTGACAGTAAACTAAACTTCACTCCTTTCACTGCCTTATAAATACTAGTTACCAATATTAACTAATAAAAGAATAAGAATGAAGAAACCATTGTAAATCAAGGAAAGGTGATAAGCTTCAACAATATATGTTTTTTGACTGAATTAAATTTAGTACTGTAAGAACAGTTTTATATGCAAAATCAATATACTAATACACGATTTGTTACAAAATTGTCTTTTGCTATGTAGATTTATTCAATTTCTACTTAGAGATATTTCTCAGGAAAAGAAACCTGCAATCAAAACCATTAAGAATAACAAATATACACCTTCTTGACATTTTCTATACTAACAAAATACCCTGAATGCTTGATTGGCCAAGAAAAAAAACTAAGGCAGTTTTGCCTGAATTGTACAGATTTAACGGGAATTTCACACTGCTTTGTCGAAATTTCGCACCCCCATTATCCTCTCTCACATGCAAATGTTTGCTTGATCACATTTCTAAAGTTGTTGTTGCTGTTGTTGTTGTTATCACTCCTATTATTTTTCTGAGCTCAGCAACGTTGTAATGTTTGCACGAATTTTCATTGCACTTTTATTGAGTTTCTGTTTTCAATGCAAAGGGAAGAGAACTCAGGGAAGTCAAACGAGAAATGAGACCTGCTTCCGTCAATACTGAGACCGTCGGCCAGTCAGACTGCCGAAGATCTGGCTTTGATGGTTTTTTTCAAGGAAATGAGATGAAAAAAAGAAAGAAAAAATGAAGGAAAAAAATGAAGGGAAAAAAATGTTGGGGTTTAGTTTGGGGTGGAAGAGAAAAATGATGAAAGAAATAACTAAACAGAACATCATAAGCATCAAAGAATTTTCGGATGCTTAGGACTTGATGACACCTTGACCAGTGTTGTGGGCGGGGGTGATGTGGCAGGAGGTTTTTTTTTGTAGGGTGGAGGCTTGGTTTGGGGTCATGGCTGAAGATTAGTGGATGTCTGGAGATTGAGCTGTTGTTCAAAAGAAAAAAAGTGAAGGGAATATTTGAAAAGAAGGAAAATAGGAATGTGGAATGAAAGTGAATGAAAGAAAGGAAGAAAGGGAAAAAGAAAGAAAGATGAGGTATTTCATAAAATTTAAGAGAGTGAAAAGAAAAAAGAAGAGAAATGAAGAGAGAATTGAAAAAGATGAAACAAGTTTGGTCAGTCACTTAATAGGAATCGTCACTTGACCATCCTTTGGTAGTATGCTATGTTAGGGATGATCAATTAAAAAAATTGGGAAAAAAGATGATCAGTGAATAAGTTATTTCTCTCGATTTTTGTTGAGCAGGAATCACTGAAACAGGTGGACACAAACTGAAGGATCGATTAAGCATAAACCTTTATTGTAAATTGGAGGGAGGAGATTATGCTGAAAAATGACTATACGTGGGGTAAAAAAAGATTTTTTTTCATTACTCTGCAGGCTTATCAATGTACCTATATATATATATATATATATATATATATTATACAGAAATGGATTCATGATCCGACAGAATGATTATAAATTGTGTTATATTATATTGAAACTCTGAAATGATCTTCCAATATCATACATTAGCATCATTCGACCTAGACATAAATAGAATAAACTATTAAAGAAAATGGGGCTGCTGTGGGAAACAAACCTCTGACAGATAGGTTAGCCACTTCAGCATAGCGTTGCTCTTACCATTGAGCTAAACATATATATACATGTGTGTTGATATAGCTGTTTTGTTTATAAAACCCCCAAATGGTTACATGGTAAACCACTGATGATCAGGAACATTCACACATTCTGTGTAAAAAATGAAAAACCGCTGAAGAAAATTATACAAATCACATTAACTGATTTTAGCAAATAACTGACTGAAATGACAAAATTTTTGGAAAAATGTTTTTTTTTATATATTTTGCATTTGAAGTTGTTTAGCTTTCCAGACTATTTATATATATATATATATATATATATATATATATATATATATATATATATATATATATATATATATACATTGTGTGTGTGTCTGTTTGCATGGGTGATGAAATTAATATCTTTGAGTTTCACCTGTATGATTTGCTCAATCAATGCCAGTATAGAGACATTTTTGTCATGATATCTGATGATGGAATAGAGTGCAATGGGAAGTGAGTTCATGCCTTTCATAAGAATATTAGTGCAAAGTGGACATGAAGAACCTCAACCAGAACTTGAACTCATTTTGCCGATTCCATTTTTCATACCAATAACAACCCAACCAATCTGTAGAGCAACTATAATTGATAATAAGAAACGTTAACCCTAGTGCAATGATTAGTATGACTCATGAATGTGTCAATGTGCCAGATTTAATTTTATCCAACAAACAGGTCTGGTTAGTCACTCAATAGAAACTGTCGTGTGACCCATGTCTCCTTGGCAGCATGCCATGTTTTGGGTGATTATTTATAAAAATGGAAAAAAAGGGTTGACGTTCTCCAATAAAAATGATATTAACTATCAGTATGACTCATGAACATGTCGATGCGCCAGATTAAACAGTGTCCAATAAATATCAATAAGAATTTTAGAGGTAAGATGAATTTCGAGTGATTCAGGTTTATAGTTAGTGTTGCTGAGTACTTAATTCAATATCTATAATTGGTTTCATTTATGGTAGCCTCGCTCTGACATATTCATTTATCAAGGATTTGTGTAATGGCCTTCAGAATTGGTACTAAAGTTAATAGTCATTGGCTGGGCTGGATGACATTTGGCCGATTGGTCATTTAGTTAGAAGAAATTGTACTTCTCATAAAATGGACTTAAATAACTTCTGGGTTTGAATAAAGAGATGTGAGATATTTGCAAAGGACTGAGGAGTGGGTGGAAAAGTCTTGAATTACACTATGTATATATACATATATGGCCCTAAAAATGACATAGCAAGTTAAATATTAAAATCAAAGCCTGAGTGGGTGGTGATGTCCAATTAAAACTACTGGGGAACCATGTAAATTAACTCTTTCTTTCTAATTCCCTGAAATGGGTACATGGTAAACAGCTGATGATTCTGACAAGAAAAATTTACAAATAGTATTACGATATCTAATTTTGTGTAAAATATTAAAAAAACCTTTTAAACTTTCAAATTAATTGCATTTAATGATGTTTGGAAGAGATTGACTGAAATTATGTAAAATTTAAAAAGATTCTTTAACATCTTTGAAGCTGTCATATATATATATATATATATATATATATATATATATATATATATATATATATATATATATATATATATATATATATGAATGGCTTAGCTTCTGAAACAAAGATTGTTGGGGGGGATTTCCTGATTAGCAAGACCATAGACAGTGGGGCCTGTGTACAGAATAACCCACCAGCCTGACCAATGGAGTTTTTCAGTGGTTAGCCAACCCCACCCTTTAAACCAAGAGTCAGCATTCCGCTGTCTACTAAGGTGGCATGGGCAGTAGCAGGACCCTGAGTCTGTAGGATTAGCAGTATGTCCTTTTAGCCATGGGGGTCTGCTGCCCCTTTGCAGGAGTTTTCAAACAATAAGGCTGACCTGTGGTTGGATCACAGAACAAGAACAACCTGCAGTTGGCAGATGCTGAGCAGGTAATAGAATACAACTGTCCCTTTGAAGGGGAATCAGGACTATTCTGCGATCTGCAATTTCAAGTGCAGAATCCGGAGATAGTGCAGCTCTTTGTGATTTTGAAGGTTAGGTCCTCCAGATAGTATGGCTGTCTGCGACAGTAAAGAGACTAGAAGCTACAACCAAGCAGATGATATATATATATATATATATATATATATATATATATATATTATAAGAATTTTCTTCATGCAGGTTTTTATTTTTTGTAATTTTCTCCAGTTTTTGCATAAGATAACAGATATTTGGATTAAGTGTGTGTAAGAATTGTCAAAAACTATGAATCTTAGTGCTTTCAACCGTTCTCTGATCATTATCAAGAACATGAAATATAGATGTTATAAGTTCAAAACCCAGAAAAACTGGACAGTTATTTGTATTTCTATGCAGTCTTTGCTGTTAAGCACAGTGTTATTACAAAAAAAAATGCACTGCTAGAATTTAATAATGAATGGGTTTGAAAACCTAAAATAAACAGGCCTGGTTAAACACTCAACAGAAACCATCGTGTCAACAATGCTTTTTGACAGTATGCCATGTTTGGGGTGATCAATTAAAAAATGGGTGATCAATGAATAAATCACTTCTCTTGGTGTCTTTTGTTGTGCAGTGATCCCCCAAAAAGTCTGAATTTTCAAAAAAAACTAGCGTGAATGCAGCCAGATACAAACTAAGGGATCTATTTAGTATAAATTAAAATTGAAAATTGAACCCCCACTAAACACCTGTTATGGGGAAGGGGATTTATGAAAAACAAAAAAAGTTTTCCTTGACATAATAAGGGGTAAATGTTTAAACTTTCATCCCTGTTGCTCCATTGATGCAGCCTCTACTTGTTATACATACATATATACATGTATACATATATATCCAACCAGCCAGCCAGCCAGCCAGTCAGCCAGTCTGATGGAACAACTTAAAAACCGAAGAAATCTATTTTGACAGCTCTGGTGATAGTTTTGATAGATAGTTTCTAACTCAGAAAGAACTTGGAAAAAAATGGTTTCTGATAATGATAATAGAATCTGAAAGAATTAATGATTAACTTAAAAATTTGTCAGGAAAGAATTGATTACCAAAAAGAGATAAAAAACCAAAAATAATTCTTTCCCAAAAGTTTAAAAGCAGAAATCTGATATTATTAAAAGAACCTCAAAGAATTGGTTCCTGTTTGTAACAGCAATAACACCGATGATTTGTGAAAGCCGATTGAAAGTGAATGTAATATTCTTAAGAGAGCGCAGGTTTAGTTTGTAGCACTCATCCCAAATTAGTTGGTGAAATTTATGTATTAGTAGCGACCATAAAAATGTCAACGTGCATTTAATCATGTTCACTATCTGTCACAGCGATGAAATTGGAACAAGTGTTGTTGCGAAGGCTTTTGGTTACTTGTAGTTGGTTTCGATATTGTCATGTTGTATGTACATTCTCAATACTGCTGTGTGTATGTTTGACATTTTGCAACATTGTGCGGACTAAATATTGAATTGGAGCAATAATGGTGAACACAGAATTGTTTGTTGTTGGGTTGGTCGAAGCAGAACCATTAAATGTGGTTGCCTGGAGGATTCGGTAAATATGGGCAGATGGATAGAACTCTTGGATTCCGATGAGTTTTTTTCCCCGTTTTTTTTCAGCCGCTTCTTTGTTCACATTTTAGAAGCAGTCTATAAAAACTGTCACCAAAATAGTAAGTATAGGTTGCTCTAGTTTCCAAGTGGGTCTGGCTGGCTGGCTGGCTGGCTATGGGTGTATGTATTGCATATACAGGCCGCAACAGTAGAGCCAGTGGATTGAAAATTTTAAAATTTACTGTTTATTATGTATATAAAATGTTGTTTTTTTTTAATTCATCCTCTCAATGGGATTCTCAAGGGAAAGGATGGGAGATTATTTAGCAACGTAAATTTATGTTGAATTAGTCCCTTAGTTTGTGTCTGGCAATGTTCATGCTTGTTTTTTTTAATTTCATACTTTTTTGTGATCACTGTCCAACAGAAGGCAAGAGAAGTATCTTTTTCATTGATCATCCAATTTTACAACGTTTAATTGATCACCCCTATTAAGACATGCAGCCAAAAGGAGTTGGTTGTTGATCGCCCTCAACACAGCATATTGCTAAAAGATGCTGAACCCTTGACAGTCCCTACTGAGAGACTAACCAGGCATGTCTCCTCTGGCGGGAGGGGATGTTTTCTTTTTTTTTTAATCCTTTTTTTCAAAAATTTTTTGTTACTTTTTTGTTTTTTGTTTGTTTGTTTGTTTGTTTCTTTCTTTCTTTCTTTTTCCTTTTTTATTCTTTTTCCTTTCATTTCACACACCCTCTTCCTCTTTCCCATATATTCCAGCCACCTGTACCTCCCCACACTCCCTCCCATCTCCGATGACTCAGCCTAACATATCCTCATCATTTTTTTTACTGGGAACGCTCAAAAAATGTCCCCATAAAGATTGATGGTCAATACTTCACTTTATGCCATCTCTGCCAATGAAAGGTTCTTATAGGAACACTGTATGCGTAAGTGTGCATATTTGATGCTTATCAGAGAAAGAGAGAAAATGATTTGTTGGTATTCGGTCATTTTTTTATCTGATCAAAGCCACGCCAGTCAGTGAGTTTGAGTAGTAATGGGAATCTATGATATTAGTCATGTTTCCCGCCGGTTGTCTGCCATTCTTGCAGCATGACCAGCCCATTGCCATTTGGATTTTCTAATGGACTCTATGATGTCTCAGACTCCTGTTTTCTCCGTAATATATTATGCTGTCTTGTGATCTCTCAAAGTGATCTTGAGCATGTTTCTCTCCTGTGCATATTGCATGGTTTTCAGTGAGTGTCAATCTTTCAGTCAGGTTTTATGTTTCAACTCCATAGGTGACTATCGGAATAATGCATTGATTGTAGATCCTTCTGTCTAGAAGTAGTGGGATTTTCTTGTTCTTGAGCTTGCTCTACCTAAAGCTTTCCAATCTAGAGTTTTTCTTCACTTGTTTTCTTCTTCTTTTGAGGAATTCATGGAGGTGCAGAATACCTGGCCTTTGAAACATTTACTGTCGACATTTATGAGACACCTTTGAGATAGTTACAATGATAGGCTTAGTCCCGCATAAATCAAACAGAAGTGGGATTTAAAAAGATTGTGTTGCATACTGTTGAGTGTATGATGTTGATGAGGATAACCTGATGACCAAAAAAATCAGCATCTAAAATCCTGACTTTAAACTGGGATTGATTGTCAACCACTGACACCAGTGGGAAACATGGAACTAACTTCACCTGTGGGTCATTATATTCTGAGCTTAGCTTAGTCTGAAATAATACCAAGTGTACACTTGCAATGGTTGGAAAATCATGTTCCATCAGTTTTCAAAATGGGAAGGGCCTGCCTGCCTGCCTGCCTGCCTTGAAAACCAGCATTTTGAGATCCTGGCCTTCATCACAGTTTGAACACTGACTACTGGGATAGTTGGGAAATGCACAACAAATACAGGTTCCAACACACACACACACACACACACACACACACATGCTCACACTGAGTTACACATACATATACATATATTATAGGATCTCTGTACCATTTTGGAATACCATTTATTGATAGATAGATTGATAGGGTATTTACTAATTGTTGCTAAGTCTAGGACACCTAATGAGTTTCACCCTCACAGGGTGATCCTGCTGACATTTGTCACTTTTTGTCTGACTAAACCATGCTAGATAGATAGATTTTTTAAAGTCTTTCTTTCCAACTAGCAAAGGGTTTGTTACCTGATGCACTTATAAGCTGAATGTTGATCTGAAAAGCTAATTTTATGTTTGATAGGTGTGATTAATACTCACCACTGAATCAATTGCTTTGACAAGGGAGGAGTTTACATTGGAAATTGAGCATTTGTTGTAAAAAATAAATACTTTTTTTATCATTAAACCATGGAATTATTGATGTACCTATAAATAATGTTTTTCATTTGAAGATTCATACATATATATTTATCATGAATCCCATTGGTCTAATATTTAACAAGAACTGAAAGTTCAACAATATGTTCACCATCTATGGTACCAGTAATAGTAGGAGGAAGAAGAGCATGTAGTTTTCTTTGAATCTTTTGGTGTTCATAGTTGTAAATTATTGCGACATGGAAATATTCTGCAAGTTATATTTTCAGTAAATTTTTCAATAAAAATTGTTAATGACCATTTTTGGCCTTTTTTTGGCGTTTTTCGGCCATTTTTTGCTTTTGGGGCCATTTTTAGCTTTTTAAAAAAATGAGGATTCATACAGTCAATTATGACATCATAGCAACAAGAAAAAAAAAATCGATCAGAATAGATGTTCTTTTAATGACATTACACCTTTGAATGACATCGCCCTTCTTCCTACCTCCCTCTCTCTGTTGATTCACACAACAGCAACTGACCAACAGACTGACCAACTAACCAACTAATCAATCAACTAACCAAAAAATGTGTCTTATCAAGATGTGTGGTCACATCTGTGAAAAATTTAATCATTCTGTCATCCAATCTAATACTTCATTAACAAAATGTCTTCATTTCAACAAAAATTATCAGCATGTTAGGGTTAAGGCCTTTAATCTCTAAATCCCTCGGATCTCTTTTAATCCCTTTAGTAACACTAGAGTTGAACTTGTATCTCTGTCTTTGATGACAGTTTTCATTTGTTATGAAATTTGATTCTAATAATGTCAAGTCCTTGGTGACATTAGAGGAAGTGTAATATTATACGGGGTAACTTTCCTAGAGGATTTTCGGTAATTAATACATCTGTAAGAATATATATACATATGTATGTATATATATATATGTATACATATACATATACATATATATATATATATATATATATATTATATATATATATATATATATATATGTATACATATATATATATATATATATATATATATATATATATATATATATATAATATATATATATATATATATATGATAGTGCATGTGTGTAAGTACATGAATAATTCCATAGCCGAAAAATGAATAAATTGAGTCACAGCAATATAATGCAATTTATAATTATTTCCGATTATATATCAATCACTTAATATATATATATATGTTTCTGTCGGATTATATATCCATCTCTCAATAAATATATATATATATATATATATATATATACATATATATATATATATATATATATATATGTATATATATATATATATATATATATATATATGTAAATATTTACAAATGGATACATGATCAGAGAAAATTTTGCAATTTACATGTTTTCTGTTAACTGCTGCAGATATTTTCTCTGAAAAAGATGGAATAATAAGAAAAAATTGAGATGTAATGCCAATCTCTATAATTTTTCACTTCACCTTCCAATTGTCATTTCCTTCAAAAATTCTGTTGAATCAATTCACATTGATAATACATATATATATATATATGTATATATATAAATACTCACAATAATATTTAGGTCATAACATCAGAATCAAAATATAAGCAACAAAAATGAAATTTAATTTCTCTACGTAATGTAAAATATCGGAACGTAGTACATCAACAGGGACCAGAAACCAGCTGACTTGCATGATGAGTCACTGTTGGATGATTTTGAGGACTGTTGGTATTAAGATTACAAAATGTATAAACTAAAATTCTCTTCTAGCTAAAGTATAAAGTTTATGACTATATATGATTATGAATTTTTTATACAACTTCGAAACTCTATTTGAAATGATCTCCTACAATTACATAGAGATGTGTCACTTGTTCAAGACATAAAATAAATGATTTAAGAAAATGGTATTACTGCAGCTAACAAACCTGTAACCAATTTAATGGCTGCTTTAATGAAGCGTCACTCATACTTTTGTACTAAACAGCCTTGTGGAAAGGCAAAGGGCCAGATATCTGCTTTATTCCTATACTCTCATTTTTATTCATTCACTATCCATTTCGGCACTGTTGTTTCTTACTATCGACAATTATGCTATTAAGGAATGGATATATAATCTGACGGAATAATTATGAATGCATTGAATTCCTGTTATTACACGGAGAGTGTGTTATCTCATTTGAAACTATTTGAAATGACCTCCAGTTATTACACGGAAAATACATCACTTCGCCTAGACAGCATAAATAGAATAAATAATTAATTAGGACAGGTGACATATTTGTAATTATTCTGTATGACCATTTATCTGTTTCCTGATGATATAAATATATATATATATATATATATATATATGTATATACATATGCTCAAACTATTGAGCTAAACGCCCATTGATAATGCAAAAGCCCCAAATAACTGGACCATAATTGACCTTGCTGAAAGAAACTAATTGAGCAGAAATAGACTGTGAATAAACAAAATGAGAATTTGGATTTGAAACAGTAGCTGTTAGACCAATGCTACACTGAAGCTGCCACCATGTATACATTCATATATATATATATATATATATATATGCAGACATATATATGTGACAATGTCCCAGAGCGAGGAATGTTTTTTTATCTGGTTAATCCCAAATCTTATAAGTAAAAATAAATTTTTGTTCCTAATGAAATTGTTTTTGCCAATACTATGAATTGAATCTAAGAATTCCGTACGTCTTCTCCTCTGTTCATAAAAATCTGAAACTGAAACTGGAGTGGACTGTATTCTTCTATCCTAACAACAGTGACGAGTTCAGTCTTCCAGTTGAGACTAAAAAAGTGATAATGTTATAAATTTCGAATTAAGAATAAAGAGAAAAGGAGAAAAGAGAAAGATCCTATTGCAATGTCATCAATCAACAAAAGAAAGAAAGAAAGAAAGAAAAAAAAAGAAAGACAGGAAGAAAGAAAGACAGAAAGAGGAAAAAGAGAGAGAAAGGAATAGAAAAAGATGAAGAAAAGAGATAGAGGGAAAAAAAGAGAGAAATAAAGAAAGAGAAAATGGGAAGCTATAGTTACTAAATTGAATTATCTAGTGTTACCTACCAGATTTCTTTAATTAGAATTTATTACTTCTTCCTTTATTCTTATCTTTGATATGATTCTCTTTCCTTTTCTTTCCTTCTTTACTCTTCTCAGTCTTAATGGTCCATAATAGAAACTTGAGTGAGGAAGGAATAGATCTCTTTGTTTTTAATCATTTGGACTAATGAACTTATACAGCCACATTTTTCAATCTCTCTATTTATTATACATATATATATATATATATATATATATATATATATATATATATATACATACAGGCAGCACAAATAAACTCAGAGTGGAGTTGACCCTGAATCAGCCAGTCTTGCTTTTTATCATTATTACTATTATCATCATCATTATCATTATTATTATTATTATTATAACATTGATGCTGATGATTGTTATAAGAATATATCCATCCAAAACAACAGAGTTATTCGTGTATGGATCAGCACAAAGGAGCCTAGAGCTATTTCATTTGGTAATTTATTTTTAATAATTAAAGTATCCTAATTTAAAGTTTTTCTAAAGTCTCAACTCATCTCAAGTTGTTTTATTGTGCGATGGTCAGACATGAAATTTTAAGAGTTTTTATGATGTAATGTTTTATTCTTATGTCATAATAGGAAGGTAAATCAACCCATACGATCATCCCATTTGAGCACATAGAAATAAAGGGAAAAATTGCTTACTAGCTCATCATCTTTAGATGATGATGATGATGATTATCATTATTATCATTATCATTTTTTTGCATTTTCACAGCCGAAGACTGAGTGACAGCAAGTCTCCTCAGGTCTCCAGCCCTCTTCTCCACACTCTCATCGCCCACAGCAGTGCTTTATTTCACAGTTTCACACCAGTTGCCTGGTGGTTACTGCTGAAAGGTTGACTGACAGTAAGTCTCCTCAGGTTTGCAGCCCTCTTCTCATCTCTCCCTCACCTATCACAGCGGTGCTGGGGTTTGTACCTCCACCACCATTTATTTATTTATTTTTCATTTTTTCGTTTCCCACTCCTCTTCTTATTGCCCACAGCTGGGGCTCATTGGTCTCATATTTTCAGCACTCTCCCCAGTATTTGTCCAGTCCCCAGTATTATTATTGATACCATTTTTACCATTAGTTGTTGTAGTTGTAATAGTAGTAGTTATCAAACAAAACTGATTCTTCACAAATCTTTTATGAAAATTATGAAAATCTTTGATATTCTGTAAATCTTCACCAGAGATGAAATGAAATGAAAATATTTCTCAACTTGATCTAAATGTACAAGACAAGAATGAGTGATGAAGATATATAGAATATTGAACATTTTCATAATTCCATATTTTCATAAAAGTTTCATGGAATCAGTCTTATTTTGTTTTCTCTCAGATGTTATTGAGCCAAAATTCATCGACCAATACTTACATAATCAATAATAATGATGATGACAGGCGACTGGTGTGAGATTGCAAATAATAATAATAATAATAATTGTCATTATTATTTTTATCATTATTAGTCGTGGTAGTAGTATTATTATTATAATCATTATCATTATTGGGAACTGTCAACAAAATCTGTCACCAAAATTTTCAACATAGTTCTCTTCAGTTTTGAAGCTGGTCAAACTGACTGACTATGTAATTATCCTGCATACAGGCAGCACCAATCGAGCTAAAGAGCTGAAAATTTCAACATTTATTCTTTACTATGACTGGATAAAACTTTTTGGGTTTTTTTAAATCCCCCTTCCATTAAATATATTTTTTAGTGGGGGCTCAATGCACCATGTAAGTTTATGCTAAATTGATCCTTAAGTTTGTGACCGCTTGTTTTTTTTATTCGCACATTTTCTAGGTGATCACAGTCCAAAAAAAAAACTGAGAAAAGTAACTTATCCATTGATAACCCCTTTTTTAGAATTTTTTTTAACTGATACTCCCCAACAAAGCATGCTACCAAAAGACATTGGTCAGGTGATCATTTTTATTGAGTGGCTAACCAGACCTATCATCATCATCATCATCATCATCATCATCATCATCATCATCATCATCATCATCATCATCATTATTTTTATTTGCAATCTCACACCAGTTGCCTGGTGGTAACCGCTGGAGTTTGAGTGACAGCAAGTCTCCTCAAGTCTCCAGCCCTTCTCTCTTAGTTCTCATAGGCCACGATAATACTGCGGTTTACAGTTTCACACCGGTTGCCCAGTGGTCATCTTATTATTATTATTATTATTATTATTATTATTATTATTATTATTATTATTATTGTTGTTGTTGTTGTTGTTGTTGTTATTATTATTATCATTATTATTATTATCATTATTATTATTATTATTATTATTATTATTATTATTTGGAGAAGGCAAAAGAAAAACAATGACAAAAGCCAAAACGAACTAAAAGTCTTATAGTATGGGGTTTGAATAAATCATTCATCTTGTAAAACTAGTGTTCTTGTCCACATCCTGAGTTCTGAGTTGGTGGTGAAAGAAGGAAAAAAAAACAAACTCAATTGCAGCCAGACATGAAAACAAGTGTACACCCGATGACACTATTGATTACAAACAATTCAAAGTTACTTACCTCCTTTGATGTTAGAAAATGTCTTCACAAGTGTCTTCTTGTCGATATTACACAGTGACGTCTCCTTCAAAGGCGATAATGGGGAAAATCAAATGAAGACGCCGAATATTAAACGATGCACCAAGATCTCTCGGGGGCAGAGTCTGGTCGGGTATGTCATATTCCTTTACCCATCGGTGATGGAACTCTTTCTCTTTAAGACAAAACTAGACATTAGAAGCTTCTAAGAAATACTGCTAAAGCCGAGTCGATCTGCTCGGACGCCATGAAGCGTCTGTGGATGCTATGACCAAAGTTAACCTGTTATTTTCCTTTCGCACTTTAAAAGAAAAAATATGACTTTCAGATAGTGTACTGGGTATTGACCATGCAAGATCTGTTCCAGTAAGTATTGAGCAATCTTAAATATCTCAAAAACCAGTGGTGACGCTTTGATGTGAATCTACAATCAATCAGAGCAGACCTTACTGCAGATGCATGAACAGATGCTCTTCCACAAGATTACTCAGTCGGCAGTGAGATGCCATTGTACGAGCTTATATTCTGTGTAACCGGCGCAATCACAATGACCAAACCTGCCTATTCTTCGGACCTTACTATGAATGTGTTGACAGATTCTCTCTTATGGGTTACTCAGTCCGCAATCGGATGCAATTGAGTGATCTTTTGTTCTGTGTGACTGTCACAATGACTAACGTTGCCTATATTCTTCATATCAGGTGTGGGGGTTTTCCTCCCCAAATGCCACAAGAACCAGTTTTGTCATCTCTCTCTGAATCTAGCACCTTGCATCTTCTGACTTCCCCCAAAGAGATTTCAAACCATGGTCGAGATTAAGGAAGGCACAACGAAGCTGCTGATGGTGATCCCAAAGGACTTTGCCGGCTGTTTTGAAGAGTGAAAGAGACTCTGGGATAGGTGTGTGAGGTTCCCAGGGGAATACTTTGAATGGGACTAAGGCATCAAAGCCTGAGGTACAGTTTTTCCATTAATTTCAAATGGCTGGATACTTTCCAGACAAACTTGTAATTTTTACCCCATTTATGTTCAGGGTTTTTCACAAAATAATCTTTTTTGTCAAGCTATTCTTTTCTCTCTCAGTATCTTACTCTCTCCTGCTCACTTTCTCTCCTTTTCTTTCTCTTGCTCACTCTTTCCTTTTCCCTCTCTTACTCATTCTCTCCTTTTCTCTCTCTCACAATCTCTCTGTCTTTCTCCTATAGGCTCTCTCTCCCTCTCCTGCATCCACTTTATCTTTCGTTTGCTTTCACTCTCTTTTCTCTCTCTTTCCCTCCTTTTCTCTCTCACTTACTCTCTCACTCAGTCACTCTCACTCACTTTTTCTCTCTCACATTCTCTTTGTCTCTCTTTCACCCCCTCTCTCTCTCTCTCTTTCACATTCACTTTTTCTCTCTTTCACTCACTGTCTATCTCACTTTCTCTCTCTCACACATACACACTATTTATCTTTTTCCCACTCTCTCTCTCGTCACATTCTCTCTTTCTCTTTCACTCTTTTTTCTCTCTCTCACTCCTTTCCTCTTTCTCTCATTCTCTCTCACTCTTTCCATTCTTCTTAAACAGTCTCTCTCTCTCTCTCACTCTCTTTCTCTGCCTCTCTTTCTCTTTCTCACCTTCTCTCCCTCTCTCTTTTTCACTTTCTCTTTCTCTTTCTACTTAGCCTATTAAATTGAAGCTTTATCTGACAAAGCTTTGGCTTTGGGGAGACAAATATAAACGTATTAAGAAGCAATATAATCTTGATTGATTTTTTTTTAATTGTATGAAACATTGTCAGCCACTATTAATTTTTTGACGAGTATTTCTTTTCATCTTGATTTTAGTTACTTTTCATTGGAACCACTCAGACCATCGGTCTATGGGCGTTAGTTAACAGTGCAGATTGGAAATAATCATGGTTGACAATGCTTCAGCTAATTAAAAAAAGTAATAATCAAGATACTATTTCTGTAACTAATATTACTAGTATAAAAACTAGTTTGGTTAAATTATCTTGGACACACTGGTTCTCTTGAGATAGCCGAAGTTAAGCAACTAGATAGTTGGCCATATGGGAATCTGAGTCAGCTGAGTCATGCCAGAGGCACTGTAATGGGAGTTACAAAACCCCTCACTTTCCCCAAAATAAAGTAGCAATATGAGAGGGCCTTCAGGTTGCCTCCAGCAACGGGCGACCATTTATCTTCATTTATTTGAAAACAATAACAAATATGGTGCCAAAATATCGAGATAAAATGAAGGGTAGGTTCAATCTTCTCTCGCCCTCAGGGATCTCGAAGCTCAATCAACTGGTATGGTTAAACCGGTGCAAAAGTGAAGTGATTTTGAGTCTCAAACTCAAAGTCTTATTTCCAGTCTATAATGTTTACTTACGGCTGTAGATTGACCACCGGAGTGCTTGTGATTAAAAGCAACTCGAATTAAGGGTAATATAAATACTAGACAAAAAAGTTGTCCATCAGTACGAGCCATTACCATTTCTATTAATCAACATTGATAGTTTTTGCCTACTGCAATCATTCAGGGATCCATTGGTAATATGGTAACTTTTTCTAGCCTGTTCTTCAGAATCAAAGTGTAGTATCTGTTCCACGGCATAGACCGAGGAGCCAGCACTGCATTTTGTATATAATCTTTGAATCGATGTATTCCTTTTTCGATTTCATTGTAAAATAATTTGTATATTTGTGAGTTTTGTATTTTCTGGATAAATAAACACAGCATAGACCGAGTAGTCAGTACTGACACTTGCCTGTCGAATGGGCCGGAGAGGGAGTGTGTGTCAAAGACCGAGTGCACCGGTGCAATGCGTTAGCAAATGAGGTTTTACTGAGGCTACGCACTGCAAAGCGCATCGGAGAGCCTTTGGACTCGTCCTTAGGCTCTCCTATTATTACTCGGCCCAGCTGCGGAGGGTCAGTTTCCCCGGAGCAGCACTGCTCTATTGCACTTAAAGGAAGCAGGTCCCCTGGTGGACGCTTTCGTGGCAGTGGTTGCTTTGGCTGTAAAGCAAACCGTAGCTGCGTCGGCTGGAACCATTTTTGGAAGGGGTTACCTATTCTTCCAACGTTAAGCTCGACCTTGTGTCATATTTTGCTGTGGTGGGACAGTAGAAAAATAGAACACACGCGTACATTATTCATACTAGAGTAAATGTACGCTCTAAAAAGTGGGATAAATTGCGCTAAAAAAGTGATTCTTGTGACTTTTAGAGATACACGGAGTACTAAATCGCCCATTTTCATCTGCTCCTTGGTCATTCAGGTGAAGAGGAAGCACAGAATAACGTATAAATTTAGCTTAGATTTGCATTGTAATCCCTAAATGTTGGATGGGGGGTATTTTCATAAATTAAATAGGTAGAAAAGATTTCCCAGGAACATATATTTAATTTATATTGTGCGGTTTTTGTGATAGGCTGTCATGTACAGATTGATGGACAGACTTTGGGTGAATTTTGATAAGATGTATTTCTACACATATTTCTTAATATTCATAATAAATATTTTTATGCATATATCCTCTCAGTATCACCATCAGCAGCAGCAGTAGCAGCAGCCTTTTAACGTCTATGATATCTCGAACTCCTGTTTTTCCTCTATTGTACCCTCTTGTGATCGTTTGAAGGAGATTCTTCGATTGTTTTCTTCTTTTAATGGAAATTCGTTGCGCAAGGTATATTTAGTTGTCTACTGTCTCCAGTTCTGAATCTTCGATTTTGATTGTTGCATTAACGTATTCGTTGTACTCGGCATTTGTTTCACTGAAGTTCATGTGGTGGCCAACTTTCTTGCTTTTTTCGTTCAGTCTGTCCAGCATCCTCTAGAGATCATGAAGGTTCTCGGCAAGAAGGTCGATGTCGTCTTCAGATCTGAGGTTGCTTAAGTATTATTTCAATTCCGTCTATTTCAATTCCCCTGTTTCCCCAGTCTAAGTTTTGGAGGATCATCTCGAAGCAGAGCTTGGGTGAAGTTGTAACTCTTTGTTAAGCCCCTTTTTCGAGCTGGAAGGGATCCGAGTCTTTATGTAATCTGACGAAGGGACTAATGTGTCGGTAGATACGTTGCAATACTCTGAATTATAAGGGGTCTACGCCTCATTGAATGATAGCATCAATAACATTGGGGATTTCCACTGAGTCGAAGGCCTTCTTGAAGTCAACGAATGCTATGCAAGTGGCATTTTATATTCTACTGCTTTCTCTTCTAGGTGATTTACCCATTGGAGGTGGCCAATGATTGAGTAGCTTCTTCTGAAGCCAGCTTGTTCCCAGGGTTGGTTTTCATCTAGTGCTTCGGTGATTCGATTGGTGATCATTTTGATAGAAAGTTTGTAGATGCTGTTGAGTAGGCTTATAGGCCTAGCTGAGATCTCTCGGATTCTATTTTTGTATAAAATTATTACGATTGCAGAATTCCAATTAGGACTTCGTTTTGCTTGAGGCGTAAGTTGAATAGGGTGGCTAATGTCCTGGTGATATATTTTCCAGCCTTTTTTCAGTAAGTCGATGGGTATTCCATCCAGTTTAGGAGCCTTCCTTTTCTTTTGTTAGTTTGGATGGCTTGCTTCATCCCCAGGGAGTAACTTCTGAAAATCTTCGAACTAGTTGCTCGTATTTCGTATATTTCTCTGTTCCTTGTTTGAAGAAATGGAGGTTTTCGTGTAACTCTTGAGTACGTTCGACAATCTTCTCTCTGTCTATTGTTAGGTCTCCATTATCTTCAAGCACACTGGTCATTCGTTTTCTTTTCGGATTAAGAGTTTTGTTATTAACTTCGAAACCCCTACCATTTTCGAGAATTGCTTCGATGGCAGTTGTTGTGTATCTTCGTTTCTTTTGGACAGTTTTATTTAGTTCAGTTATGTCAGTCTTTCTCGATAAGATTCTTGGTCTCTTCTTAGATTTTACTAATGGTTCAGTTGCTCTTTGGTTTAAACATACTGACAACTTCTATTTCAGAGACTGTTATTTGTTGTTAGACTCTTTGTCGTTCTCCTCTGGTCCGGTGAGAAGTTCATATCTATTTTTTATTTCAAGCTTGAAGGGATTGGGTGAGTTCTTTTGGCACGTCCAGTTGTTGCACTTTGGTGTTGAACATAATCCTACGTTCTTCGTTGGTGTTAATTCTAATTTTCCATCTGACCATTCTGTGGTCGCTTCCTATATAGATTTTATTTAAGACATGAGTATCTTTGAGGGTATCGCTTTTTTCTTTCAGGATTTCGTTCTTGGTTCTGTGATTTGGGCTCCTCTATGTCCATTTTCTATTCGGTTTTTCTTGAAGAAAGTGTTCATAATTTTGAATCTATTCCCTGATGGAAATTTATAAGATCTTCTCTTCTTTCGTTCCGTATCTTGAATCCGAGTTGAAATCTCCCATAATGAAGTTGAAATATTTTCGTTTTTTTTTTTTTTAGAGTACGGAGTTCAAGTCACCGTAGAAGTTGAATATCTTCTCCTTGGTTGACTGTGAAGTGGAAGCATAGACTTGAATGATGTTCAGTGGGTACTTCTCTGAGAGTTGTACGATGACATTGACTACGCGATCCGAGACATCTTTGATTCCTAAAACGTTGTCTTTGAGTTGTTTATGAATAAAAAAAAGCCAACACCACTTTGTTTTCTTTCCTCTTTTCATAGCTGTATAGAAGATGTTGGATTTTCAGTTTGATTACTTTTTCTGATCTTCTCATTTCGCTAACATCAATAGAGTTTCCAATTTCATTTTCATGATGGTTCTTGAGATCAAAATAATACTGGCTCACTCTACTGGGTCATCGGTTCTAAAAACCCATATATATATATATATATATATATATATATATATATATATATATATATATATATATATATATATATATATATCCTGCGGTTTGCCTGTTCACCTGTCTCTCTGTCTGTCTTTTTTATTTTGTGGAAGGACATGCAATGGACTACAAAAGAAGTGATAGGATTTCGGGGAATATTTTCCTCCTCTGCATCGTTGGTATATATCTGCACAGCATCTACAAAAGTTCTCAATGAATTTCTTTGGAAGGGTTAGTCAAGGTATATAAGAGAATAGGTTAATTTTGGCTGCGATCCAGGAATGTTCCTACAATCACTAACCTTTCATTGTAGCTATATACCATTCAGTTTTTAGAGAAAATGTCATTGGGAGAGGTATGTGCTCTCCGAGTGCTTCCCAATATTGATCTCATTTTTATCGGAAAACAGAAGGACAGGTGGAGGGGGAAGAGGAAAATAAAAAAAAATGTAGAATTGTTGGAAACTAGACAACGAATGCATTTTCTATGTTAAAAGAATGAATATTTGTAATTTTTCTCTCTTTTTGAAAATTATTCTGATGACCTTACACATTAAACAAGGTCAAGATGTCATAATTTTAAGAGCTGGTGAAATCACAAAAAAAATTATATTACGGATAAAATTGTTTCTTAAATTTACCATTTTAAATTTACCTAACTGGCGGTTTGGAATCGATTTTCCGTTGGTTTATTAACGAGATGTCTTTTCTTTCCTTTTTCTTTTTTGATTTATTTATCCATTTATTTCTCCTTTCTGATGCATTGAATCGCCATGATTTATGGATTTGTAACCAGCAGATCTTTGTGTGCCAATGAAACTCCGTTTTTGAAGCAAGTTCTAGGGTTCATGGTGCCTCAAGCAAACTGAATTTAGGTGTCCTTTGAAGCATACTTATTGTCAAACTCCTACAATTGAGCTTTGACTTCATATTCGTTAGTCACAACGATGATAATGACCTCACCAAAAATCAGTGACGTCATGACGACATGACAAACGTTATGCATGCAAAAACTGATGACGAATTCACTGTCCCAACTCAGGTCGACTTATTTCATTACAGGGACTACTGACAACTTCGTTGAAGTTGGACACGTAGTTCAGGAATAATATAGAACGGGAAAATGGCTTTTGTTTTATTTACTTTCTAGATTTTGATGAAGCAAGAAAGTTAAACCTAAGAGCAGCCAAGATTGCTTAATTATGTTCAACTGTGAGGAAAAAAAATATGGAAATAAAAAGTTTATTTACCGGAAATTCCGACTATCTGGGAATTTTCTTATTTTGACTGTTTTCATTCTGGTTAATTTATTTCTTTTCCTTTTCTTCATTTGTATTTGAAAAATGCTTCTGACTCAGACGCATTACAGCCTAGCACTTGGCTCCCTAGGCGACAGCCCATGTTGCCAGTACCTTGGGCTAGCCTGGGCCAGCAGCAGCAGCAGCAGCAGCATCCTTTTAGCGTCTGTCGTTTGATATAGCCTTCGCCAGACCTCTCTATCATGGGCATTGCAGAGCCAGTACTTTCTAAATTTATCTAGCTCGTCACGCTATCTCGCTTTCTGTCGGCCACATTTTCGCATATGATTTCTGGGGATCAACGTCGTTAGTAGTGATGTCCAGCAGTTGTCTACCATTCTTAAAACATGCCCAGGCCATTGCAGTTTGAGTTTTCTAACTGTTTCTAAGATGTCTCAAACTCCTGTCTTTTCTCTGATATACTGTGCTGTCTTATGATCTCTCCATGTGAAGTTGAGCATAATTCTTTCATGTGTAGGTTGCATAGATCTCAGTTTGTGGGGCAATCTTTCAGTCAGACTTTATGTTCCAGGTCTATAGGTGACTATCGGGGGAATGCATTGGCTGTACAACCTCCTTTTTAAGACTAGTGGGAGTTTTGTGATATTGAAAGTCGTTTGCTCTACCGAAAGTTTGCCAACCTAGAGTGATTCTTCGCTTGATTTCTGCTTTTGTTGAGGATTTCATGGAGATTTGTTGTATGTCATACCATGCAGCCTAAATGCCGAAATGAGTAGGTAAATAAAACAAATCAAGAAACCTTCTGTGGGCTACTTCAAAGGATATAGGTACCCAACCAATCCCACCCAGGTTTGGTATCGATAAAATTTGTGCCAAGGGTCGCAACTTTTTCTTACTCCTACTTGAGTTTGAAAACATTTGAACACGACAAGTACAAAAAATATAATTTCAATATATACAAAGAGGGCCGTAAAAAAGATACCAGAAGGTTCTCTTTCAAGTCCCACGTCATTGATCAGTGGAACAATCTTCAAGAGGTAATAGTAGAGGCATTGAGCCTGAATGCATTAAAGAAACCGCCTGGACAAAGTGTTGGAGCGAAAAGGATTTATTTACGACCCAGATGTTAATCTCTATGCGATATCATCTGATCAACGAATAAGATACAAAGCAATCGACATATGTTAGAACATGGTACAAGAGGTCATCACTAAGGCCTTATCCTAGAATGTTGTTGTTGTTGTTGTTGTTTTTATTATTATTATTATTATTATTATTATTATTATTATTATTATTATTATTATTATTATTATCACACCAGTTGCCCAATGGTCACCGCTGGAGATTGAGTGACAGCAAGTCTCCTCAAGTCTCTCACCCTCCTACTCGCACCCCCACAGTCCATAGCAGTGCTATGGATTACGGTTTCACACCAGTTGCCTGGTGGTCAAGTGACAGAGTCTCCACAGGTCTCCAGCCCTTCTTTCATATCGTCTTTACCCATCACAGCAGCGCTGTGATTCGTATGCCCTCTATCATGGCTCTTCCTTTGCTGTTAGGCCATTGCTATCAGTTGGGGGTCAGGCGTCTCATATTTCCAGTACTCCCCTCAGTATTTGTGCAATCTCCTGTAGTGCTGAGGTCTGTGTACTCTCAATCATTCGTATTGACCTCACTTCCTCCAATCTCAGTTTCAGTGTTTTTGGTACGGTCTCAAGTGTACCTACAATTACTGGTACAACCCTGACTTTCATCTTCCACATCTTCAGTTCTCTTGCCTGGTCCACGTATTTCCCAAGTTTTCCACTCTCTTCCGTATTTACTCTGTGATCTACAGGCACGGTCATGTCTATTATTTGGCAGGTTCTCCTTCCTTTGTCTACGACTACCAGGTCTGATTAACGACTTCCATTTCCCAGGGCTGTCTCTGGTTTGTGCTGGTACCACTTGTCCGTGTGCTTGAATCTTTTCGTTCGCTCAGTTCCTAGTGTATCACTGTTGCTGCCCTATCGTGCCTATTTTTATACTCTTTCCGAGCTAGTTGACTATATTTACGGTCTCATCACTCCGCGTAGGTGGCATTTGCTGTTTGGGTCCTGTCGATTTTCGCCGTGATATAGTTTGTCCTGATGCATTTGTTTTGGGTTGCCATGAGGGGCGATTCTGTTCCTCTCTTCAGGTTTCCTTTATTCTTGTATATTCAATTTCATCCAGGAATTACTTCTTTGAAAATATGAAAACATGAGGGCGTAAAAAAAGTCAAATCGTTAGGAGAGAAATGTTCGGTAATTTTTTTCAAATGCGCACGCACGTACGTAAATGTTTGTGCATGTTCGTTTGTGTATATGTGCATGTGTGTATGTGTGTGTATGTGACCACTGCAATGTTGCTTTCTAGATGAGTGAAATTTAATTTTACTCCACCACTCTGTCTGCCTCTGTCTCACTATCTCTGTCACTCTGTCTCTCTCTTTCTTTCACCGTTACAACGTATCGAGGATGCTTGGTCTCTCTCTCTCTCTCTCTCTCTCTCTCTTCCTTTGGGTCACCTGAATATATTTGGTCCTTTTATCTTGTGGGGTGAAGAGTAGAAAACAGAATCACATTAATGCCCTTGGGAAAGGCATGAAACTGCTTCTCTCTTCCCTCCCATCTGCTATGAGTAAATACCAGGTCAGTTGGAGCCCTTTAGCCCTGTAAGGTAGTCTATCCAAGAGATCATTACTATGACAGTTACTATTGATGGTCCTAAGCCTAATTGATAAAAAAAAAAGACTACGATTACTATGGAAACAGTGAATAAATTTCAGATGGAGACAAAGATAACCCAATATGCTTTGTGGTATGGAAGGCCAATTGATTGATATCTGTCTGATATCTGTCCTCTGTCAGTGTTAATTAGGCTTATGCTGGTCAGATGTCACCACAGTCACACTCCACAAAAAGACAGACTTTTTTTTAAACTCATCAGACACAGGCATAAAAGAAGACCGTCACAATGGTTCATCTTGTAATAAAACTGATTTGGTTAGTCACTCAGTAGAAACCATCACAGAATCAATGTCTTATGGCAGCATGCTGTGCTGAGGGTGATGAATCAAAAAAACTAAAAAATGTTGATCAATGAATGAGTTACTTCTCTCATCTTTTGTTGGACGGTGATAACCCCAGAATTCCATTTTTTTTAAAAACAAGCATGATCATCAATGGACACAAACTTATTTAGCATAAACTAGTAGAAACTTACATTGTAAATTGAACCTCCCACTAAAAAGCTATTCTGATGATTTAAGTATTTACAGTTTATTATGTCTAGAAATAGTCTTTCTTTTAAAATTCCCGCCGATATAGGTTTTCAGTTGGGAGTTCAACAAACAATGTAAGCTAGATTGGTCCCTTAGTGACCATGATCACCCCAAACACAACCTGTTGCTAAAAGATGTTGATCGAATGACATTTTCAATTCAGTGACTTAACAGAACTGTTTCAGTTTGCTCTTTGAATGCATCTAAAGATATAATCAGAGACTTACATACTTTAAAAGTTTGGTTGAAAATTTCTGTTTGATTATAAAATGCAATAATGGCACTTGGTTCTTTGGGTTTTCGTAAGACATTCCTGAAATGATATTTTATTCTTTACCATGTGTGGTGTTTCTTGACTGCACTATTAGCTTCAACACTGATGTTCGACCTAGATATATGGTCAATTAAAACTTAATAATTTCTATGCCAAAACTCAATTTATTCTCAGGACCTATTTATATATGACATATGAGTATTTCAAAAATTATCCTTTGGGTAAAGTTTTAATTTATTTTGTTTCATTTTTTCTTTTGAAAGCATCTAAAGATAATCAGAAACATACACTCTTAACAATTTCACCAATTCGCTAAAATTAATCTGGTTTTCATCATGTTTCAGCTGCTATGGGCAAGTTCAAGACAAAGCTTCCATTACCAGATTGTAAGATATGCAGGTGTCTGTGGCGGAGGAATTTACTGCTGAGGGTAGATTTTCACAACTAATAAGTAAAGGAACAGCAGCAGTCAGGGACATTAGGAAACAGTGGCAGGACTTGGTGTGGCCTCTCTTGCTAAATCACATGGCACCCAATCTGAGGACTTTATTAAATGGGTTGAAAGGTGGATTGTGTGTCATCTTCTAATGTTACATTCTTGTCAGTTCCTTCAACAATATACATATATATATATATATATATATATATATATATATATATATATATATATATATATATATATATATGTATATATATATATATATTTACATATATATATATATATGTATATATATATATAAATATATATATATATATGTATATGTATATATATATAAATACATATATATATATGTATATATATGTGTATATATACATATATATATATATATATGCATGTATATATATATATAGATATATATGTATATATATATATAAATACATATATATATATATGTATATGTATATGTATATATATATTGATATATATATACATGTGTGTGTATATATATATATATATATATATATATATACATATATATATATATACATATATATATATATACATGTATTGTTGAAGGAAGTAGCAAGAATATATACATATATATATATATATATATGTGTGTGTGTGTGTGTATGTTTGAGTATGTGTGTATGCACGGGTGTGTGTGTGTATGCATACGGTGCTGTTAATAAGTATTGGAACAAATAGGAATTTTACATGTATGGCTTGGTTTTAAAAGTTGGAAATAGGAAAATAAAAACAACTTTTATAGCAATCAACACAACAAGGCATGCAT
>OY735231.1:6780092-6830092 GCA_963457665.1 Thysanoteuthis rhombus
AGCTCTTTGCAGCAAGCCATTATAGAGGCAGCAAACACTCTTTTCCACTCTCTTCTAAACCTCAGTCTCCTGTACCTCCCACTACCGCAACCTCTAATGACTCAGTCTCAAATATTATCCTCACAATTCTTTTTGTGTGGGAATGCTCAGAAATTTTTCTCTGATGAATTGATGGCAATGGCTTCTTTGATTCGTGCTATTTTGACTTACAAACGGCTTTTATAAGAATGTTCTATTTTCTAATAGCGGGGAAATCTATTAAACCAAGAATTTTTTCATGGGTACCATACTAGTGTACACATATTTGTGTCTATAAGACTTTTCACAGAGCACACATATACTTCACTCTGATCTGATTTTCAACTCCCTTGCCAAAAGGATGGAATGTAACATGAGGATAGTTTAATGTGGGGCCCACGTGCATACTTGAGGACAAGGACAAAAATCACCAAGGTCCACAGGTCACAAAGGCGTCAGAATACCTTCTCAGACTGCCCTTATAGAGCAATAGGGAGTTGTTGCCCTTGGTCTGGAACCCCTTGGACTAGGATTGCATTTCTAAGCTTTGTAGACTGAGTAGTTACATTATTTACTTGACTGAAGAGCCTGGGAGTGGCACTTTGATCTTAGGAATAGTGCGCAGATACTACTCTCTGTTCATAGACAGAGGACCAACACTTATATCTTCACCATAGAGCATAGATGCTCTGATCCTGAGCAGAAATGCCAATTCACACATAAATAATCCAGATATTTTTTTTTGGGTATTATATTAGTACCGATAACAAAATTAAAGGATAAACAGCTTTACCAATTGAGCTACAGACCTCACCCTTGTATTTCAAGAATTGTTTGTTTTGTTTTCGAATAAGTTGTCTGGATCTTTAGGCTATTTTTGCAGGTATTTAAATCACTCAAAGAATGCAAGTTTATATCACCAACTCAAAAAATCTGATACCCACTCCTCAAAGATGTTTAATGGGAAAAGAACGAGAGACAGATTTTAATTTGCTAGAAATAATGTTTTGACTGGAAATTCCACTGTGGATAATTGGTTTGGTTGGCAAAAAAACTGTGTATCCCGAGTACTTGAACATCTGAAGTGACCCTCTTCAGGTGTTCAGAACTAGGACTTGATCCACATTGCAACAACTTCCGTGAAAACGCAGCCTTCCAGATGTTAAACACATGTGGTGACTGCGTTGGTCTTTAATTATTCATGAGAGATGAACTGACAGACAGATAGACGGACAGACAGACAGATGGATAAGGAGACAGATAGACATGTCAAAGGGTAAAAAAATAACTCAGTGAAGGAACCTTGAGAATGAAATACAAATTAAAAAACAAAAACGAGAAAAAAAAAACTTGTAAAAGTGAGATACAAGATTGAGAAATAGAGACACCTCACAGTATGTTACATAAATTAAAACACCTAAAAAAGCAGATATAAAACCCGTAAAAAATGGAAAAAGATCTTAAAAACAAGCTGCAACATTCCTGCCTGCCGCAGGGTCAAACTCTGATCCTAAATCTATCCCGACTGAAGATGATTACAGCAACTTTTCTATTGTACGCGTAATAAATAGAAATATACATGAATATTTTTTAGCATTAATGTATTTATTTGGTAGAACGGAATGAGCTCTTGAGTTTCTGTGAGATAAATTTCATAAATATGCAGAACCTGTCAGTTAATTTCAGTCAGTAAGACACCAGCCTATCAGACAGTTAGTTGTGATTTCAAGTCGCGGTAGGGATTACTAGTTTTTATACCCGAAATTAGTTGAGGATTGTTCTTGTTGTTCTTGTTGTTCTTGTTACGGTAGAAAAACAAAGTCAACAACAGACTTGTTGGAAAAAAACACCTGTAAAAAGGAAGCATCATCGTCATCATCATCATTAGCAATTTTAAGTCCATTATTGGATGTAGGCCTTTCCCATGGTCACCCATTTGTTTGCTTCTGAGTATCATGGTGCCAAAACATCCCAAACTTGTCCAGGTCATCACACCATCTTATTTTTGGCTGGCCGCAATTTGTTCCCTGATATCAGGGCATCCATGTTTTTGAGTCAGGATGTCCAGCGAATGCGTTCTTTGTCCCCATCGCTGGCCCCACCTTCACGCGTATGCCCATGCCCATAGGTGACTATTGGGATGATGCATTGGTTGTAAGATCAATTTGATCTTCTTGTTCTGGAAGATCAAGCTTCCTCTTCTGATGACTCGCCAAACTTGATTGATCTTATGCTTTGGTTTCTTCCTCTTTAGAGGTTCCATCGAGATCTGTCATTCCAGGTTGATGCAGTGAGCTACTTCCTCTTCTTACATAATCAAATCAATAATTCGACTGACTACTAAGCCTGCTACTAACAACAACTAACAATACTAATGCTGAAAAGGCAATTACATCCCTTAGCTATGACGTCACTTACCTACCCAAAATACAGCATCAAAAATGTCTTCTACCTAAACAAATGCTTGTCTCTTGTCTTATCAATCTAGAATGGTAAAACAAATAAATCAGAATAGTTGGCAAATACCTAAGCAACCTTGGATTTGCTGATGACATCGTCCTTTCTGTAGAGAACCTCAAAGATCTCCAACTTGTGCTAGATGAACTGAACAAAAAAAGTTGGCCTTCACATGAACTTCAGTAAAACAAAGGTCATATACAACAAACATGTCAGAAATATACACACAACAATCCTGATCAAAACAGCATTGGAAAACATCTAGAATAGAGTTTTAAAAAATGCAAAAACGTCTCAATTCTCCTGAACCTTGATGTTTCTTGATGCTTTTTTACTGAATTAAAAATTAACAAGCCCGTCAAAATGAACCTCAAAAAGGTCAAAAAAGTTTTTTTCCAAGAATGAAAAAAAAGAAAGATTTTTAGAAGGGGTCTAGTGGAGTGCTGATGTCAATTTCCAAGTCTATAGACAAAACAGTATGTCCAGGAGTGCTGAGACACATAAACAAACACACATGCACATACATATATATAACCAGCTTTGATGGTTACAGTAATTCAATAGATATATATTTACAATAATAATTATAAATCTCTCTCTCTCTCTCTCTCTATCTATCTATCTATCTATATATATATATATATATATATATATATGTGTGTGTGTGTGTGTGTGTGTGTATGGAAGAGAGAGAGAGAGAGAAAGGAAATGAAAGAAAGACACACTGACAGACAAACAGACAGATAAAAAGAGAGAGAAGTAGAGTGTAATTTATATCATTTTCTTTGACAGAATTCTTTCTTTACTTCCTTTCTTCTTTTTTTTTCCTGGAAACTGTGTCTTCCTTCTAAGATTCCATCTTTATCAACACTGACAAATAATTCCCACATGATGCACAAGTCCTCTTTGAATTAAAACATCTACTCATCCAGGACGTTTCACGTATCGTATGTCAGGGAGGTGTCCAACAAAAAAAACTGTTACTCTCCAAGTCTAAGCCTCTGTTACGTTTCCTTGAGATCAGATTACCTCCCCCTTGATAATGAACTAGGAATTTCAATCCAAGTATTTGATTTTGGTGGATATTATCATTATTATTATTATCATTATTATTATTATCATTATTATTATTATTATTATTATTATTATTATTATTATTATTATTATTATTATTATTATTATTATCGGCAATCTCACGCCATATTATTATTATTAAAAGCTGTAAACTAAAACTGTCATCAAAACTATCAAAATCGGTTTCTTCAGTTTTCAAGTCAGTGCGGCTGGCTATGTATATATATACATATATATATATATATATATATATATATATATATATATATATATATGGGTGTGCGTATCATGTGCACAAGACACACTGATGGAGCTAGAGGGCTGGAAAGTCCAAACTCTTACTCCTTATTGTATCTAGAAAAAAAAAACCTTCTAAATACATTCATATTATTGGGGTTCTGTTTGCAATGCATGTTTATGCTAAATTGATCCTGCACTTTGTGTCCACTTTTTTTTTGTTGAAAATTCAGATTTTTTTAGGGATCACTGGCCGACAAGAGACAAGAGAAGTAACTTATTCATTAATCGCCCACTTTTCCAATCTTGTAATTGATCTCTCCCAACCTGGCATGTTGTCAAAAGATGTTAGTCACGTGATGGTTTTCATTGAGTGACTAACCACTTGTTGTTGTTGCTGTTGTTGTTGCTGTTGTTGTTGTTGTTGTTGTTGTTATTATTATTATTATTATTATTATTATTATTATTATTATTATTATAGCTGTGTTGTTTTTATTAAACTTCTGTTTCTATCTCTCTTTTCTTTTAAATACAAGTGTAATAAGTCTGTTACTTTAGCTTGGCAGATGGTCCCTCTGTTTTTGGGACATATTAGATTCTTTAGCTTTCGGCAATAAATAAACCCACAAAACTTCATCAGACAATGAAAGGTTTATATAACGTCAGTGTGGATGACAAGTATAAATTTCAGATATAGGGTGTGTAATGTGGAAGCAAAGACATTCCAGTCTGTAGTCACATTTAATGGTGGGACACATATGGATAATAACCCTGGGGTTAGGCAGAAGTGAAGAAAAAAAAGAAATTAAGATTTTCTTTTTTCTGAATTTTTTTCTAATTGCTACTGAGAATAACGAAAAAAAATTGAAATTTACTTTAAACACATTTGCAATTGTTAAACTTGGTTAATGTCAAAATAAAATGTACAAACGGCTTATTATTTAAGCTGTCCCTTCTTAAAATTGTTATAAATGATCCCATGGGAATATATGAAACTTTCCAGAGGGTCAATAGATATCTGTTGCTTGAAAGGAAAACAAAAGAATTCCTTGGAATTGAAAGCATTTCGTTCTAAACGTTTCAAATTAAATGCATTATACAGAAAATACATAGTGAATTCAAATTATCAAAGTGATTTATAGTAAAGTATATGGACTAATATCTTCTCCAGATGTTTTAGGGTTGTCTGAAGTTCTGAGATAAATGTTTGTCATTATTTTATGGAATATTTGGATTAATATCTTCTCCAGACATTCTAGTGTTGTTTGAAGTTCTGAAATAAATGATTGTCATTAATCTATGGATTAGATGGACTAATATTTTCTGAAGACATTCTAATGTCTGAAGTACTGAAATAGTCGGTTATCATTGATCTCAAAATTATTTGGATTAATATCTTGTCCGGACTTTCCAGTGTTATCCGAAGTTCTAAGATAAATGTTTGTCATTATTATTTGAATTATTTGGATTAATATCTTTTGCAGACTTCCTAGTGTTGTCTGAAGTTCTGAAATAAATAATTGTCAATAGTCTATGAAATAATTGGATTAACATCTTCTCCAGATAATCTAGTATTGTCTGAAGTACTGAGAGAAATATTTGATATTATTGTATGAATTATTTGGATTAATATCTTCTCCAGACATTCTAGTGTTGTTTGAAGTTCTGAAATAAATGATTGTCATTAATCTATGGATTAGATGGACTAATATTTTCTGAAGTCGTTCTAATGTCTGAAGCACTGAAATAGTCAATTGTCATTGATCCATTGGATTAATATCTTGTCCAGACTTTCCAGTGTTATCCGAAGTTCTGAGATAAATGTTTGTCATTATTGTATGAATTATTTGTATTAATGTCTTTTGTAGACATTCTCGTGTGGTCCGGAGTTCTGAAATAGATAATTATCAATAATCTATGAAATAATTACACTAACATCTTATCCAGATATTCAAGAATTGTCTGAAGTTCTGAGATAAATGTTTGTTATTATTGTACGAATTATTTGGATTGATATCTTCTCCAGACTTTCAACCGTTGTCTAAAGTTCAGAGATAAATGTTAGTCATTATTGCTTGAATTATTTGAACTATTATCTTCTCCCCTGGATTAGTTGGATCACTAAAAAGTCTGAATTTTCAAAAAACAATAAAGACTACCAGAATTGAACTAACGGACCAATTAAGCATTAACCCACATTGCTAATTGAACCCTGTCACCTAAAAAATGAATCTGCTATACTTTCATGCTACCGAGGGAAACTGGCATTTTAAAAAAAAGTTTTGAGAAATGATATGTTAAGATTCTCTAGGACAACAGAAACAGACATCAAAACAAAATTGCACGGAACAAAGATTAGATTATACTAGTAAAAGAATCGTTGATTTGCTAACAGTATAATAAGGAATGGGAATATAAATCCCTGTAGTATCTGGACAAACTCAAGTAAACCTTCCCAGCACTTAAGTTTATTATTGCTATCCATATTTCTAAACTTATACCTATTGAGCCCCTGCTGACCGGTACAATTGTTGCAATGTTCATTTTGAACGCATCAGTAGCTTTATGTCTTAACATGAAATCGTATTTGAAAATTAGTCTAACTTCTTTGGTGGACACCATTGCTGTTGAGGGATCAAAAATACCCGATAAAAAAGAATTATGAGAAGAAGGGTATGCAGCCAACACATCCTCCCAATAGTCACCTATGGAGCTGGAACAAAGAACCTAACCAAGAGACTGACCCACAAACTGAGAAAAATACAACATGTACATGAAAGAATCATGCTCAACCACACATGGAGAGATCAAAACACAGCACAATATATCAGGGGAAAAACAGAAGTCTGAGACATCATAGAATCTATTAGAAAACTTAAATAGCAATGGGCAGGTCATGTTGCAAGAATGGCAGACAACTGATGGACATCACAATTCACAACATGGATCCCCAGAGATCGCATGCACAACCGAAGCCGGCAGATTACAAGATGGAAGGATGAACTAGACAAATTCTGAAAGCACTGGCTCCATGATGCTCACAATGGTGTGGCGAATCCTGGGGTAGGTATATGTCCAATGACGGATGTTAAAAGACTGATCATGATGATATCTCTATTTACATTGAATCTGAGAAACAAAGCATAACACCCATTCTCATTAGTAAATCATTCACTTTCAAAGCTTTCCATACTGCGTGTCGCGACACTTTAGTATATTGCCAATAATCTTTAGGTGTGTCGCGAAATTAAGTATAATTTTTTATATCTTTCAAAAAATACTTTTCCTAGGTCAGTTGAACTACTGGAATGACATTATATGTTTGGCTTGGCTAATAAAACTTGAGTGATGGGTGATAATGAATTTTATTTTCGAAAAGTGTGTCACTTATGCAAAATCTCTTCAAAACTCTGTTCTACAGTACAAATAAAAACAACTTCCCATGTGTAACAATCTAATGTAAACAAACACAGGCTATAAATAAGCATTGGTTGAATTTCAACAGCCAGGAAACACAATCTCTTGCCGGCCATACTATACACTGATAAAACCTCTGTAAACTAGGTCACTATAACTGTATATCTATCAACTGTCTGCATTTCACGAATCAAGTTCTGAAGTGAAATAAAAAATTTAAAAAAAGACAAGGGGACATAATCCAAAACAAAGTTTATCTCTAATGCAACATGGCTGACAAAGGAAGATTATAGAGCTGAAGAAAGGTCATATGCAAGAAGCAAAAAAAACTAAACAAAAAAAATGTCTCCAGACTGACAGACATGAAGCCCCTAAACTTCCTAAAGACCAGGGTGGTGGGAACTGGAATTTAAAAAAAAACCCAAAAAACTCTTGAAAAATGCTGGGGCAAGATTCCCTGAATCAACAGAAAAAAGACACCAAAACAAAAATGTTTAGACCAAAGACCTGATTATACAGGTCTAGAAAGTCAGAACTGTCCAGTGACCAACGTATTTTTGCAGCATGGCATGTTGGGGGTGATCAATTAAAAAAATTGGGAAAGTGGGTGATAAATGAATAAGTTACTCGTGTTTTGTTGGGCAGTGATCACTAAAAAAAAGTCCGAATGATGCCAGACACGAACTAAGAGACTAATTTAGCACAGACTTAAATCGTAAATTTGACCTCGCCACTGAAAAGAATGTATTTTTGCAGGCGTTATAAATAGTGAATAGTTAAATTTTCAGTCCTTAAGCTCCATCGGTGGGGTCTGATACACACATAGCCATCCAAATGACCAGCGGGACTAACGGAAGGAAACAGTTTTGACGATTTCTAAATGCCTTTTAAAATGCTATGGTAAGATTCTCTGAGTTAACAGAAAGAGACACTGAGACACAATCTCTATTAGACGCTTTCCAATCTGTCTATCGGTCGGTCTCAGTAAGTTAAACAACGGTAATAAGAAAAAAAGGAAAAAGTGTGACGCCAGTAATCAGCATCAAGTCATTAAGATAACACTATTCTCATCAATTCTTTTAACCAGCTGCTAGAAATGCCATAATAGAATATGGGAGGTTTGCATCATCATCATCAGTCTTTCAGCGTCGGTCGTTGAACATAGACCTTCCCCAAGATTTGCCATACTTCTCTATCATGGGCGTTGCAGAGCCAGTACTTTCTGAATTTGTCTAGCTCGTCTCTCCATCTAATATTCTGCCGGCCTTTTTAGGATTAATGGGGTCTTCTTATTCTTTAAGGTTGAGCTTGCTTTGCCAAAAAGGGTCTCATAAAGATTTGTTGTCTTAGGTAGATGTTGTGATCTACTTTCTCCAGTTCTGTGTCTTCGATTTTGATCTTAGTGTTTTTATCTCCGATGTGGTTGTTGCATGCCAAAAAGCTCCAAAATGGCAATTTAAGATTTTTATTGAAAATAATCGTTGCGGAATATTACCATATCGCAATATTTTACAAGTATGAGAATCTATTGACTCCAAGAAAGACTACTTGTTCTTGTTGCTCTTGAAAACTAAGACAACTTCAGACTTTGTTCTGGACTTTGAGCATGAAAAAGCAAAATGGCATTGAAAGATGAACTTTTCTTTTAAGGGCTTAGGACCAGCCTCGGTAGCAACAATTTATATTCTGTTAGAGTTTTTAAAATAATATACTCGCTTGTAGGTCGCTTTCGGAAACTATTAAGCTCGAATGTCAAATCATTTCCCATCTATGTGGATCCCACAGGATCATTATTCAAATCCCAAGTTGGACTGGAAATTACTTTATCAGAACAATATAACGGTATTGCGTTAACAAAAATCTCGCTACAGTGGTCGCTCCAACTGTGTCAGAGCAACAAACATACGAACAAATATACAGATACCAGATCATTATGATATAGATCATCGAGTCGAAATACCGGTAATTTATTTTGTCTAAAACATCGTGAAGGATCATAAACATACTTATTCTTTTTTGACAGTTTACGTTCAAATATTCAGTTCGATAGCGTTTTTCTATTGCTTTTAACCACCAGAAGAAAAGACTGATATGAGAGACTCTTATGGATACTGCATTTTACATCTGAAGAGGGTCGTAGAAATGAATCGTCCGAAGCGTCGTGACTACATCGAAGATGAATAGAGGAGTTCGAAATATCCGAAATAAAGCCAGTAGTGAATATCACCCCACGCGAATTCTGTTTCAACAAAAAATACTACTTTTCAAAATTCAACAAAAAATTGATAAAATAATTTTTTTTTCATTGGAACCCAAAAGATTTTTCTCACAGCCCAATATTTTTGGTTGTGATCCATGGGTTAGGAAACACTATCCAGCATTATGTTATCATTATGATCATAAAGTGATGATCGATATTATTTCAGAATCAATAAATGTTGTATGTAATGTTGTTGCGTCTTTTTTGTTTTTATCCACAAACATCATGCTGATTAGAATCGCCCTATCGACGTTTTGGCATTTCCATCGGATCACCATCGTTTAATTGTATTTGTCACGTATACATCTCCAATCACATCTTCATTCATTTCGTGGAAATGCTGACAATGTTTCAAAAGCTTCCTCTTTCACTTCATCTACAGCTTCCTATCCTTCCCGGCCAATCCTATAATTAGTAATGGGGAATAAGTCTTCAGAACTAAGTATATAGCAGTGGTTCTCAATCTTGGGGTCTGCAGGCCATGGGGGGGGGCATGATTTCCAACATGGGTACCATGGCCACGGGACGGGAGGAATATATTAGTGGGTCCTGCAAGCTTGTTGAGTAGATTTTCAAAAGCTTGGGATCTGTGGGTTTATTGAGTGGGTCGACCTTTCAATAGCTTGGGGTTGATGAGAAATTTCATTTAAATAAGAGAGGTCCTGAATGAAAATGTTGGGAATCACTGGTATACAGTAAGGTTGTATCTAGGATTTATGCTCGGGAATCATAGAGGTGTCCTTCAGGGATGAGCGAAAAAAAATCTATCAAAAAACCTGAAATTGAGAAGTATATATATGGTTGAAATAGAAGTATCCGCTGCACTTCTATGTACCTCCCCACATTCACATCCCTGCTTATAATCTTTTGTGAGTGTGTGCAAGCTCGTAGGTGTGAGTGTTCACTTTGGTCATGAATTCCAAAAGCCAGCTCAATGGTTTCATGCGGCCAAGACGAGACTTGAGATTTGTGCCCCTGATTATATTCAAACAACTATATTTTTTTTAGTTTGGAGTACGCCTCTAGGACCTTTGCGTCCTAGGCGAATGCCTAGATTAGCCAAATGGTCAAGCCAGTTCTGTGATTTCCTCTCATCTCTTGTCGTCTCTTTGGATTGTGTGCATTTGAATTCGTCTATTTGTTTTACTTCGTTCCACCGACCGAAGATATCAGGAAAAGGATTGACAGAAATTACAACATTATTTTTTAAATTTTTGTCTAAATGTTGTTTGATGAGGAGTTTTAATCATCTGCTGGTATTTAAGCATCATCTAACCTCCCCATGGGGTCGGGATGTGATACAAATTCGAGTATAATGTGGAGCTCCACATGCGTACATGTGGGCAATAACAAAAATTACCCAGTCCCAATGAACAGTGTCACAGAGCCGTCAGAGCAACCCATGTCCATCTCTTTTTAGTGCAATGGACATGGTATATTTTTTTGCGACCACAGATCGAATCCTAGGTCATTGAATGGAGTGTATTTAGACCAATTTCTTTGCACCGTTTTTTGGCCGAGTAATCTCAAGCATTTCGGGAGCGTTTCTTTGATTTGACATCCCAGAGCACAACAGGCAGCGAGGAAGACCGTGATGCATATGACAGAAACATTGTGAAAAATAAACATCCAACATTGAGAAAACAGTCCGAATAAACCACAAACAATGATTGCTGTTTATATTGGCATACGATATCAACGGGATTTATGCCCCCGTGAACAAAATGAATTTTCTTTAAGGTTTTTCCAAGCTCTGAAAAATGTTCTTTGTTCTATATCTGATAATTAATTGTATCCATCGTACAATCGAAACAGAGTTGACAATTCACAGGAATATTTTTTACTTACATGCTGAGGTCATAAGTGCATTTAAGAAGACAGGGCAATTAATTGCTTCAAAGAAACGCTCAATGCCGGCAATGGTCTTACTTTCTTTGATTCTTGTGAGCCATTATCCCTCGACACTTCTCCTTCCACACTCCATCCTGGTACATGAGAACTAACCAATTGATTGATAGGTTTAGTGTTTGATTGAATATTTGGTCGATTCGACGGTCGGCAAGGATTTAGTCGATGGCTAATACAGTACAAAGGAGTACAAAGTCAAAGTGAAGAGCAATAAAGAAAACTGTGTCTCTCTCCGTGGAACGGAAGGGGTAAAACTCGAATGTCCATATAAATGGTCGAGGAATGTAGATATATTTGCACCCAAGTGACTTTTAAGAATGTCTGTTAGAAATGGTGAAGAGAGTGCCAGGAAGAATATGAGAAATGTTTCCCTTTGGACTGAGAAGACAATTTCCGCTCGAAAAGATGGTTGAAGTCGCTACCAATTGCCAGTGAGATTTCGTCAGTTTTCAAGTTTTGTCCTGCTAGCTTGCTGGCTGGCTGGCTGGCTGGCTATATATCACAAGTATAGGCTGTGCCTATGGGGTTGGGACTGAGAATTTGAACATCTACTCCTTATTATGTCTAGAAATACCATTTTTTGAAAATTTTCCCCAATAGATATCTAGAATGTAGGGTTCAATTAGTAATTTGAGTTTATACTAAACTGGTTTCTTAGTTCGCGCCCAGTTGCGGTCTTGGCTGTTTTTAGGAAATTTAAACTTTTTAGCGATCCAATAAAAAGGCAAAAGAAGTAACTTATTCATTGATCATCCCTTTCATGGACTTTTTAATTGATTACCCCTAATGTGGCATGTTGCCAAATGACATTGGTGACGTGATGGTTTCTATCGAGTGATTAAGCAGATGACCTGGTGGTTTCTTCTGAATTATTTATTCCTTAAAATAATAGTTAACGTTCAGGTGGTAATCATAGATACTTTTTAACAATGTGTATAACATTTTATGAATGAGACTTTCTCACTAGGTCCGAGCCGGAAGTATATAGCTTTTGGAAATGATAAATATCTCGAGACTCTCCAACGGGATAACTCCATCGACAGTGTAGAGGGGAGTTTGCATACTGCGTGACCATCGCGGTAACAATGACTGAGAGTTTGCTTATTCTTCAATTCTCATGGAGGTTTTTTCTGCCAAATATCACATCTCTCATATCTTTCAGACCCACGTAGCCCGAATCTGTCTCCCCGTGATTTCTGGATTTCTAAACTTGGAAGGGAGGAGAAAATAATCCACAGACGAGAATAAAGTGAATGCTTCAAGGCTACTGATAGCAATCCCAAGATAGGACTTTGTGAATTGTTAAAATTGAAGAGCATGCTGGAATAAGTGACATAGGTCCCAAGAAGAGCGCTTTGAAGGGGACTAAAGCTTTATTGACCTCGGCTATTTCTGGTTAATATCAAATGACTGATTACTCTCCGGACAGACGACTTATACATGAAAGAGAATAAAGTAAAACCAAGCAAAAAACTGAAAAGGAAGGTATTGGGTCAGATAGAGAGATTGTCCATGGTACAATAAATAAAATAAATTGTTACCATGTTGAATACTACTGTCTCTATTGTTGGGTTTCTGAAAAAACGAAAATGAAAATGCAAGCAGGAAAAGCCATTTCGATAACATCCAATCAAAATGCAGCAATATTAATGAGAATATTAATAATGAGAAGAGAAAAAAGAAGAGGAACGATTTGTGACTATCTCTTCATCTTCACTCTTAGAGAAAATGGAGAAAAACCTGACAAATATTTCATTGGAACCTTCGAAGCCATAACAAAATCTTCGAGATGTAACCTTTGATCCTGGGGAACTGGCTATTTGAAGTTGATATCATGGGCAACATTTCCATTTCTTTAAATGAAGTCAGAAAATTATTTCTTCGTCTTTTCTTCTTCTCCTTTCTTTCCTTCGCCATTTTTACTTCTCTTCTCCTTCCCTTACGTCACCTTTATCATTTTCTTCTCTTCTCACTTCTTCACTTCATCTTTTTCCTTTTCTTCTCTTTTGTTTCATTTATTTCACTCTTCTTCTCCGTCTTCTTCATCTTCTTCAATTCCTTTCTTTTATTGTTTGCCTGCATTTTTGCCTCTTTTTCTCCTCTTCTTTCTTCAATCTTTTCTCTTTCCTCTCCCACTGCTATTCTCACTATTTTTCTCTCTCGTTTTTCTTTTGTTTTTCTTCCTTTCCTACACTTTCTTTTCTATGTTCTCCATTTATGTTCTCTTCTCTCTCCTCAGCTTTTTTCCTTCTTTTTTCCTCTTCCTTCCCTTTTTCCTTATTTTTCACTATTTTGCAACCTTTCCTTTTCCTTCTTCCTTTCCCTTTTTCTCTTTCTTTCTCTTTTTCCTTCTTTCCTTCCGTCTTTCCTTTCTTCCTTTCCTTCTTCCCTTGCTTCCTTCTTTTCCCTCCCTCCCACCTTTCCTTCCCTTACTTCCTTCTTTTTACCTCCATCCCACGTTTGCTTCCCTTCCATCCTTCTTTTCTCCCTTCCTTCCTTCCTTCTTTCCTCCCTTTCTTCTTTCCTTCATTCCTTCTTTCCTTCCTTTTTTATTTTGTCCATCTCTTTCTCCTCTTAACTCTTTCTATTCTTTTTCTTTCCCTCATGCTTGATCGACCTCTCGTCTTCTTCCCTTTCACTTTTGATCCGAGCTAAAATGAAAGTCCATATTTGAAATAAACCTCAGCTAGATTAGTGTTTGGTCTAAGGTGTATATCTCCCCTGGGGGCGGGGGGTAGAAATAAGTCAGTATTAAAGCATGCAATCTATGAGCCAAAGAATTGCTCTACACAACTTCCATATACAGGTTCTTTTTGATCGAAGATATATTCACAGATTGCTTATATTTTTACTTATTTGTTTTTATCATTGCATCTCATTGCTACAGAAGTCTGGGAGTTCACCGGGGGTAAATGCCTACGAAATTGGCTACACTGGCTTGTCAGGCATCAGTGGGTGTGATGAGTGTCAAGTTTTACCATGGCTACTGGTTAATGGTCTCCATTTGAACATCAAAGGAATACGGTTTAATTTCAAATGGGATGCTTGGCTAAAAAATTGGCACCTTAAAAAAATAAATGCAAACCTGGCACATATACAGTGCAGCGATGAAGCTCTCTTGAAAGGAAGGTGAACAGTTTCCTTAGCATACACGTACACACACACACATGTATTGAGTGGCCTGAAAATTTTGTTCTGATTTTTTGTCAGATGGCATCAGGAGCATATAGTTTCAACTGAGTTCATTCTAAAAGCTTGCATTTGATTGACAGCTGTCATATTAGAATGTATTTGTTTTAAAAATTGTCAAAATTGGCATACTTTTGTATATTGGTTCTAATATTCAAGATGAAAGAATATAAACAACATTTTGAGCATATTACCCTTTTGCATTTTGAGAAAGGTAAAATTTCAAAAACAGATTTATTAAGTTTATGAAGAAGTTACCGTGAATTATCGAATGCATCAAAAGTAATTTGGCAACCAACTAAATCCTTGCCAACCGTTGAAATGACCAAAAATTCAATCAAATACTTAATCTGTCAATCAATTGGTTAGTTTGCATGCACCATGTTGGGAGGTCGGAAGGAGAAGAGTCAGGGGATAATGGTTCATAAAAAGTTTCATTCTGGAAATTTCTAGCTGAATGATCACTACAAAGCCAAAAAAGTGCTTGGTAATAATCAACGTTATATGATGGGGAAGATAGCCAACATATTGAAATATCTAAATCAAGTATTAAAAATATATTGCACCATTTTGGTTATGTTAATCACTTTGATGTGTAGCTTCCACATTGATCATGTCAAAAAACCCTACAAGACTGTATCTAAATGCTCTGTTTTTCAACAAACTGTGACGGGCATTGGAAAGTGGATATTTCAGTACATGTGATTTATTATTATAATGAAATCATGTTCTAATTCAAATGGTCAAAGTGATTATTCAGCCCCACGGCAAAACTGAAAGACCGAGATGCCAACAACTAAGGATTCTCTTTAGAGACAAATTTCTTTGCAGTCTGGAATTGTATAAGTATATTGGGTCTCATGACATCAACTTTTTCTCTTCAAAATACCCATATAAGAAGGATTCCCATGTTGATAAATGTTGATTTTTTTTTGATGAAATTGGATTTCCAGATATTTTACTTGATATTATAGACACACATCACATATATACACATATATTTTTCTGATGATGACTTGAAAAAAACATCAAAGTATGAATGAATTCACCACAACTTATATTTGTTGAACCAACATGGAAAATATTTATTTTTTACAAGCATGTTTTTCCAAAGTTACTTTCATGAATTATTATATACATAAGTGTATTTGTATATATATACATATATATATATATATATATATATATATATATACATATATATAGTCATGTAAACTTCACATATTGTAAGGTTGAAAATTTTTCTATATATATATATATATATATATATATGATTCTCTTGAAATGGCCCCAAGAAGAAAAGGAATAAATTGTTCACCATAAAGTGGTCGTATATTTATCTGGGATTTCTGAAGAGATACAGTTTATGGAATGTATAAGTGCTAATCATTTCATGTTCCCTTAATGGATTGAGCAATTTATATATGAACTGCATTTGCAGTTTCTTCATATCTAACTTTACTTATATGTGCACTTTTCTCAAGTAGATGATCTCCGCATCTTGCCACTCGTATTGTATGGCACTTTTCTGTTCCATTTCCTCTCTGTTTGTCACACGTACACACTATATATATATATATATATATATATATATATATATATATAAATATAATGAGTGATGGATATTATATAGCCAACCTAGGTTATATAGGTGCTCCCATGGTAATAGGTGTGGGTTCAAATTCCTCTTGAGGCTTTATTTTCCGTTCATCGCGGTTGTTTCACTCACTACTGTAAATAATCTGGTTCAAGCCCTGTAACCATCTATATTAAACTTCAATAGAAAGGGGCCTCTAGTCTAAATACCAGTGCAATGCTATATTTGAATAGGTTTTTGAAAAGAATTGAGTGTCCATTATAGTCTAGCATATACAGTACATAGGGTAGACCCAAATGGTTAGAGTTTTTATCATTAAATAAAGTCAGAAGCATCTTGTGTTAACTAACTTTATCCAATAAGATTGCTACTTAAAGTTATCTTATTGGTATTTTACAAGTATACTTTGAGTATCTTTGTTATCTCCCGCATCATATGCACATCATATATACAAGAAATATTCTGATTTATCAACATCAATTGGTCGAGGTGCATTGTATTTTCAGCACAATATTTTATAGACCACTTTTAACACATCCACTCATTCAGAGTACTTCCTCTATAAACTGCACAATTTCTTTTTAATGTTTGTGTTGCATTTTTACCTCTCTTAAAATGAAAAAAACCTATTATACCAGAAATATTGGTTATTTATTCTTTCTCCAATATTAGAGCAAATAATGCAATTTTCACAAAAGCAATCATTTTGACTGAAATTAATTAAAACTACATGTTTATCACATCAACTAACAACAAACACGAAACAAACATTTAGGCCAATCAGATACCTTAATTGCCAAGGAAATAGCAGCTAAAAGTTATTAATATATATACAATTTAATTCCCGAGGAAAAAAGATGCATTTGAATTTCTATGAAACAATCTTTTTAGAAAAGAAAGTACTGAACTCTTTTAGAAGAATCCACTGTCTCAATTGGTGGATAGGAGATATTTTCATTCTCTTATATTCCAGATTGTTACCTTTAAGCCGAACTGTTACAGACAGAGAAACAGGAAAATTTTACTGTTTGCTATAAAAGTAGATTTTACAAAACAATGCAGGTATTTAGGAGACTAAAAAATAAAACAGGAAAAGGTGTTAAGTTTCATTTATGACACGAAGAGTCGGCCAGCTGGTGTGAAGACTTGATATGGCTATTTGCGGTTTTTATTGCTTGACCTGGCTGAAGTAAAACAATCCTTTGTGTGGACAACATCACACCTTCCTACTTGAGTCTGACCACTTGAGGAGAAAACATCGAGGGACGCCCTCCCTCAGTGCCAAATTTCCACCAAAGATGAACATGTCAGGAAGTCAGTGGATAATGACAATCTGTCTGGTAAATGATCATTTTTAGTCTCTCTTCTTTTAGTCTTTATACATGAAGTACTCTATGTACATAGGTATATATATCAATAGAGCAGCGTATATTAATCTCATGGATTGAACATTATACGGTGGAAATTTCGGATTAAAATCCAGCTAATAACTACATGTCAAGAGATAGACCTACTGAGCTGTAGACACTCACATACAGGTGCACAGACATATATATGCCGATATATATATATATATATATATATATATATATATATATATATATATATATATATATATATGTACGCCTGTTTATATGCATATTCATACATATATATATACATAAGTAAGTATGTATAAATGTATACATATATATGCATATGTATACATATGTACGCCAATATATACGTATATATGCATATGTAAGCATATATATATATGTACATATAGATATATATATTTGTACGCTTGTATATATGAACATATATATATATATATATATATATATATATACATATATATATATTTGTACACCTATATATATATATATATATATATATATGTATTGGCCTTTGCATTACCTGCAAGGTTTTGGCTCAATTGTAAGAGCATAGCTACGTTGAAGCAGCTACCCTATCAGTGGCAGGTTTGATTCCTGCAGCAGTCCCATTTTCTTTAATTGTTTATTCCATCTATGTTGTCTCAATTGAGTGTTATATTAATGGTGTAACAAAAGGAGATAATTTCAAATAAGTTTCTACATAATTCAATGCAATTTATGATTCATTCTACCGGACCAAATATGTCCATTTCTTGAGTACATATATATATATATATATATATATATATATATATATATATATATACTATGTATCGTTATGTAAATTTTCCATTTTTTTAACCGCTGATATGGTAATTTTATTAGTCAAAATTGATATAGTCCAAAGGTAACTATGACCCTATGACATCGATATCATCCTCAATCCAATCAGTATTATTTTTACCATAGCCCTCTTTCAGAATATATATATATATATATATATATATGTATGTATATATATATATATATATATATATATATATATATATATATATATATATATCATTTGGCCTCGACAGTGTAGATAGAATAAACAATTGAAGAAAATGGATCTGCTGCAGGAATCAAACCAGCCATTGATAGGGTAGCCGCTTTTTTTTTCTGTCCAGTGATTGTCCACTTCTGCTCTATTCATTTCTCAGCACAGACAATCATATTATAGCGAAATGGATGTATAATCCAACAGAAATGATTTGGAGATAAAGGAGTTATTTAGGTCTTTACATTATTGGCGGCTGTTCAGCTTAATGGTAAAGAGCGGCATTATATTAAAGTAGCTACCTATTGGACGCAGGTTCAATTTATGCAGCTGTCCCATTTTCTTTAATTGTTTATTCCATTCATGCTGTTTAGGCTTAGGGATATATTCATTGTGTAATAACGAGAGGTCATTTTAAAGTGATAGAATGCATTTATAATTATTTCTGCTGGATTATATATTCATTTCTCAATGATATATGCATAAATATATATATATATGTGTGTGTATAGTTCTTACTTCCAAGTATGAATTGGAATGTTGAAAGGGGAGAGAGATTTCTAACCAATGGGAATCACAAAAGCGGACATTGCAAACTGTTTCTGAGAAGTGGGCTGCTGTTAAAAGTGTATGAGGTCTCAAGGAAAATACTTTGATGAGGACTAAGGCATCTCCATCCTTGGTAGGCTTACTTTCCGGGCAGAACACAAAAACATAGTTAAGAAAACATCTCCCAAAACTGTGACCAAAACTGTGAACCTAGGTTTCTTCAGTTTTTAAGTTGGTCTGACTGGCTGGTTGGCTGGCTGGTTGGGTACATACAACATATAGAGGTAGCACCAGTGGAGCTTGAGGGCTGAAAACATTTACTCCTGTCTAGAAAAAAACATGTCTTTTGTTTTTTGAAAATTCAAACCCCATACGGTTTTTAGTGGAGTAGGCTCCAATTTACAATGTCAGTCTATGCTAAATTGGTGCCTTGGTTTTTGTTTTTTTTCAAAGTTCAATTGTTTTAGAAATCACTGCTGAAACAAAAGGCAAGAGAGGTAACCTATTCATTGATCACCCACTTTTCCAATTTTTTGATTGATCACCCCCAACAAGGCATACTGCTGAAAGACGTTGTCACATGATGGTTTTTTTTTGAGTGACTAACCTGACCTGTCAAATAATTTACATTTCAATTTTTGTAATAGTTTATTCTTTGTATATGAATTAACAACCTTTATGAGAGTTTGATTGTTTCAGAACGCAGCAAAAGGGAAAGTATTTTTGTCAATTCCACTTTGAAACACAAGGATGTTTTCTTTTTTTTTGTCCGTGACTTTTCCTGTTGACCCACATCCACAGCTGAGCATAAAAATCTATTTTTTAAAACTTCCATTTTAGGCCGAGGAAAAAATGATTCAGGGTTTGTTTTCATTTTTTTTTTTTCTTTTCTGGCTTAAACATAATTCGGCTAAACAGAGTCGGCATGATACCGAAAACACCCACATGCATATGTAACCTGGTTTATCTCTGCCAGCAAAAACTAGTCTAGGAAAATGAAGGAATCAGAATAGACGGTGAATACCTCAGTAACCTAAGATTTGCTGACAACATTGTCCTTTTTGCTGAGAACCTCAACATTCTCCAAATAATGCTAGACGAACTTTATGGAAAAAGCAAGAAAGTTGGTCTCCTCATGAAGTTCAGTAAAACAAATGTCATGTATAGCAAACATATTGAAGACAAAAACATGATGATCAAAATCGAAAAACATAGAGCTGAAGAAAGTAGACCAGTACATCTAGCTCAGATAAAATATCCCCATGAAATCTAAAAAGAAGAAATCAATCAAGAATCATGATAGATTATGATAGATTTTACACAGAAATCATAGGTCACAATGTGGAATCCCAGAGATCATGTTTAGAACTGGCCAGCAGAAAATAAAATGGCATGCTGAACTGGACAAATTCATGAATCTTGGGGAAGGTCTATGTCTAATGATGGATGCTAAAAGGCTACTGTAGCTGATGTCTCTCTGTCCATATAATATCTCCAAAAGTTTTCAATGAAATTTAGTGGAAAGGTGGGCTATTGGCTAAGGAAGAAGTGATTAAATTTGGAGAGATATTTTCCATTATTCTACATGAAAAGAGGTAAAAAAATGAAAATAAGATAAAAATGCTGAATTTAAATTTCAAGAAAACTAACTCAATATTTGTACATATTGGCAGATTAGAATTCTCAATAGAACTACCATAGCCACCAATGCTGATGAAGGATTCTATTCTCTTTGTATAGGTGCATGTGTTTATGTCTTTGTTCCAATGTTCCTGGCCTTAACATTTGGTCAACAGAATTGAAAACTGGCATCAGTACTCCACTAGCCCCTGTCTAAAAATCTTTTTATTTTTATTTTTGGAAAAAAAAGCTATTTTGACCTTATTTTAATGGGTCTAATTATAACATCCAGATTCTCTAGAGTCCTTCAATTATTTTTGTTTATGGACAAACTGTTTGATGACAATATCGAAATTATGTGAAATTAAATTCTTTTCAATAACACATGATTAAATGAAAAATTGCTGTCTTGATACACACTTCATATTCATATATATGCAAGGTTAAATCAATGGGTACATAGCCTGACATATAGTTATTAGCTGAGATTGTATCTTAAATTTTCACTGCGTAATTTCTTAGCAATGTGACTTATCTTCACTCTTAAACTTAGGGCATTGACAATGAAGGAGATTACGTTGAAAAATATATAGTTTTTATGTAAAATGAGTACTTTTTTATCATCAGGCTACAAATTTATTGATATATCTTCATATGTGTGCATGTGTGTAAGTATGTGTATGGTATTTTGCTTACTTATGAATGGCATACTGACACACAACTGAGTACAAACTATCATTATATATATATATATATATATATATATATATATATGTTTTTAAGGAATGGATATATGCTCCGACAAAATGATTATAAATTGCATTTTATCATACTGAAACTCTATACTTAAAATGATCTCCAATTATAATACAGTGAATGTATCATTTGACCTAGACAAAGTAAATAGAATAAACAATTAGAGAAAATGGGGCTGCTGCTGCTGCATATATATATATATATATATATATATATATATATATATATATATATATATCAATAAATCTATGATAAATCTATAATAAATCTATATATTTTGAATTGTATACTGACACACAAGTACACACTATATATATATATATTCATGTTACATCTGCATAGATCTATAATAAATCTATATATTATGAATAACATACTGACACACCACTGAGTACACACTATTATATGCATATATATATATATATATATATATATATATATTGCATCTATATAGATCTATAATAAATCTATATATCTATGTAAATATCATACTTGCATGAACATTAGTCCATCCAATTATTCAATTGTTCAAAGTAAAACAGATTCAGTCTCACTATTTGCTCAACCAACCATTTGTCTACCCAGCCATCCAACCAACCATCTGGCTAATTTAACCTGAGAGAAACCACCCAAGCACGTAATGCCACAGCCCAAAGGCCTGGGTAGGAGAGTCTACCCCCAATTGGACTCTGTTTTGATCGGCTTACCCTATCCAATTGTAGCATCCACCCTCTGCAAGAATTGTCACTAGATCTTCTGAGGAGAGGGCGAAACATTTACCCACATCATTTTTCATCTTCTTTTCTCTCGCTGAAAAGAAAAATGGCCGACAAAACAAGAAAAGGTACATAAGTTATAGTAAAAGCGTAAAACTAGTGATTTCCGGAACATTTCCAGTAATTTCATGGAATCCCTAGTTTCACAATCACTACAGTAATGGTTAACAAGCTATCGATGCTGATTATTTCTGCAGTAATGGGTTTGATCCATTAGAGTTAAACTTAGTAAATATCAAATATATCCTGCATTTACAGGATATATCCAGCTTAGTTTGACACAAGGCCACTGTGATGAGGTGCCCAGTGGGTATCCAACTCAGTGCAGTTATAATGGTCAACATCACAAGCTTTTAAACCATTAATACACAAGTAATGAATTCGATCCTCATTGGCTGATTCATTACAGTGACCTTGTGTCAAACTCGTCTATATTATAAATATTGAAGCAGAAAAATCTTGGCATTTACTAAGTTAAACTTAGACACCCAATGGAGCACCCAGTTAGGATCAAACTCAATACTGTTGAAGTGGTGAGCATCACAAGCTTGTTAACCATTACTCCACTGATTTTGAAACTAAGGATTTTGTGAAAGCTTGTTAACCATTACTCCACTGATTTTGAAACTGGGGATTTCGTGAAATCACTGAAATGTCCAGGGATTCCACAAAATCACTAGTTTCACAATGTTACTGCAACAATTTGCATCTTTTCTTGGGATTTCAGGGAATTACTGTAATATTTGGGGATTTTTTTCTACAAAATCACCAGGAATTTCACGAAATCACTACTTTCACGATCTTACTGAAACAGATAAACTATTTTATCTGGGTATCAGGAGAGACAGATACACAGTTGTGTAATACGGTTATAAACACTCCCATTCAAGAGAAAGTGGTTGTTGTTGTCGTCGGGGTCGGGATTGGGGGACCGGAGGGGGGGGGTCGGTGTGCCCCCCCCTCCTCCCGTTTCTCTAGTGTTTTCATTTATTTGTTTTGTCTTCTATTTCTCTTTTATTATATTTGTATTATTTTTGCAGCTGAAGAAAAGCAGTGGAGAGAGGTAGGTTCCTCGGAGGGGCGGGGGAAGGGGGTAGCGAAAGGTTAGGTCTGAGGGGGGGATCGACTTGCAAGGATACAAGGGAGGTAATCTACTTATTGTGGCAGGCTCTGTTTGGCTCAGCTGTTCTAGGCCAGAAACAGACAACTCCCTGATACTTGATCTTAAGAGCAATTCTTTTTTTCTTCACTTTACATGTACATGTGTCTATACATATATATATATATATATATATACATATATATATATTCGTACATGTCTGGTTACATATGACGGACAAGGAACATCTTGTTGATTTTTTATTATTTTTTCTTGTTTCCGCATAAGAATCCAAAAGTGTCATCATAGGAGCAAGAAAAATTTTAAAAAAATATCAACAAGATGTTCCTTGTTTGTCGTATTTAACCAGACATGTATGAATGAAGGATATCTGCCCAACTATACATTATGTATGTATGTGTGTGTGCGCATGCATGTGTGTGCATGCATGCATGTTTGGGAGTTGTAAGTATAAACGAATATAATCCTATATATATATATATATATATATATATATATATATATATATATATATATATATATATATATATATATATATACATATATATATATATATATATATATATATACATATATATATATACATATATATATATATATATATATATATATATACATATATATATATATATATATATATATATATACATATATATATATATACATATATATATATATATATATATACATATATATATATATATATATACATATATATATATATATGCATATGTATATGCATATATATATATATATATATATATATATATATACATATATATATATATACATATATATATATATATATACATATATATATATATATATATATATATATATATATATATATATATATACATATATATATATACATACCTATGTGTGAGTATAAGCGTGCATGGAAGAACAGGTTGGATGCGTTAGTATAAACAAACATGATCAGATATATAGGCCTGTGTATGTATGCGTGTATGTACATGTTTGTAGTGTGTAAATACAAGTGTACATGAAAAGCTAACTAGATAGGTAGATTGTTGAATATGCAATTATATGAATAAGATTGCATAGATATATGCATATATGTTTAGCAAAACAAAAGAAGCACCGAATGTCTTATGATAATTGTTCATTTTTTCTTCATAATTCTAAAACCTTCTTTTGGTAACTGGAAGAAAACTTATGATATAAACAAGCCTGACTGCTTCCTGGTCAAACTCAATTCTTCTAACCCGACCGAAGATGATTACTGCAACTTTTGTATTGTATGTATAGCAAAAAAAAAAAAAAAAGGATTTAAAGAAAATGTAAAGGAGATAAACGTTTGTGAATCAGTATGCTAAATTTTCATCAATTTTCTAAGATTTGTCAATTTAGCTCAGTCAGTATGATAGTCTCCTGGCAATTAGTTGGTCTTGATTTAAAATTACAGGAGGCAAATGTGAATTTTACATATCGGTTTACCTCCCTTATTTTGGTGAGGATTGTTCTTGTTGTTATTGTTGCAACGGAAAAAGTCAACTCCAATTTTTGAGTTTGATAATTACTGTTAGGATTATTATCAATATATAATTATCATAATTACCATCAGCATATTTTGGCCAGTGAGCTCTCCAACCTTCCTGTGTAGGCATCCCACTGAATGTTTTCCAAGCTCAACAAATTATTGGAACCAGCATACATTGGAGGAAAGTCGGTAAAGTAAGTGAAATAATATTATTTGACTAACCACTGGTCGTTACGTCAGGGATCTGACTGGCTGGAGCATAGCAATTGAACCATCATAAGTGAAGATACTACTTCAAATAATTGACTAAATAATGACAACATATCTGCTTAGTCAGTCAATAGAAACCATCATGTAACAAATGTCTTTTGGCAGCATGCTGTGTTGATCAAGGGTGATCAATTAAAGAAATGAGAGCAAGGGGGATGAATGAATAAGTTATCTCTCACGCCTTTTGTTAATCAGTGATCACTAAAGATACCTGAATTTTCAAATGCCGCCAGATACAAACTAAGGGACCAATTTAGCAAAACGTTTTCACAGCTAAATGAACCCCCATCTGAAAACCTATTTAGGGGGGTAAATTAAAAAAAAATAGCTGTGCTTTCATTTTTGACATTTTAAGGAGTGAACGTTTTTGTCCTGCTGACAGCAGCTTGAATGCGTGATTCATACACAGCCAGTCTGCAAGTTGGACCAACTAAAAAACTGAAGAAACCTATGTCGACAGTATTAGTTGTTGGTTACTAACAATGACATTGCTCCTTGTCCAAACTCCAGCCAACAATTGCAAAATCATGTACATCAAAAGTTTCTCTAATTAAGTAATTAATCAATCAAGCTTTCGTCTATTATACCCATGAAACAAAGTGATTGTTATTGAATGGTGAGACTTGGATGGCAATAGTAGAGCACAGTTTCAATAGAGCTGTCCAATTATTTGACGGATTAAGTAAACACTCACACATAGATATTGGGCATCCTCAAAAGATATATGCACATTTGGAAAGTTGAACCATTGAAATAATGTTGAAATATAAATTATCTAAGACTCCTATAGAGAATCTCTATTAGATAGTGTCAACCAAAACTGTCTCCAAAACTGTCTTCATAAGTTTCTTTAGTCTTCAAGTTGGTCTGGCTGGCTGGCTGGCTATGCTTGTATGCATCAGGCTAAAGGCAGTTCCAATGGAGCTAGAGGAATGAAAATTCAGACATCTGCTCCTTATTTTGTCCCGAATGTTTTTTCTATTTCTTTCAAAATTCTCCCCTGATAGGTTTTTAGTGGTGGGGTTCAATTCATAACTTGAGTTTATGCTAAATTGTTCCCTCTGTTTGTGTCCAGCAGTATTCATACTTGCTTTTTTGAAAATTCGGACTTTTTAAAAATTTGCTTTTTTTGAAAATGCATAAAAAATTTCGATTCACTCTGTTTGAACATAAAAATAATGTTTTAGATATTTTTCAAATACAATACAATTGGAAAATTATTCAAGTTATGACATCATTTTTTGACGGCATGGGTAATGTAGTCTGTAACATTTGTCAAGGGAGATAACTATTGAATGTTACTTGAAGAGTAAACTCCTTTATTCACTTATTTTTTCTTGCAAATGCCTAAAACTAGTAAGATTCACAAATATGAATCTGCTTTAAGTTTTTTTTCCTTTCTTTCTTTCCTTTTCTTTCTTCCTTTCTTTCTTTCTTTCTTCTCCCAAACTCTCAAACCATCAACCAAAAACTGTCACCAAAATTGTCATTAAGGGTTTCTTCAATTTTCAAGTTGGTTTGGCTGGCCGTCTGTGTAAAGGCCATACCAATTGAGTTACAGGGCTGGAAATCAAAAGATTTACTCCTTGTTATGTCTTATTTCATTGTTTTTTTTTTTCAAATTCCCTTCCATGATAGGTTTTTACCAGGGGGTGTCAATTTGCAATGTAATTTTATGATAAACTGATCCCTTAGGCTTTGTCTGGCAATGTTCATGCTTGTTTCTTGAAAAGAAAGTAAGTTATTGATTGATTAGCTATTTTTCAACAATTTTTGAATTGATTGACCCAAGCACAGTTGTGAGAGTTTCTATTGAGCGTACAGGCCATACCAGTTAAACTAGAGGGCTGAAAAATTCAATGATTTACTCCTTATCGTGTCTATAAAAAGAGCTTTAGATCTTTTTGAAAATTCCCCTTTATAACAGGTTTATAAATGGGGGTTCAATTCACAATGTAAGCTTATGCTGGATAGATACCTCATTTTGTGATCAGCAGCATTGACGATTGTTTTTTGAAAAATTCAGACTTTTTTTTAGTGATCAGTGCCTAAGAAGAGGCGAGAGAAGTTACTTATTCATTGATCGCCCCTAACTCATTCATCGATCATCCCTGGTTAACAAATAAAATGCTGTTAGGAAAGAACAATCAAAAATGTAATAATTGTGAATTGGAATTTCTTGGAGGACAAACTTTTCTGTCTCTCTGTGAGTTTTTTGTTGTTTCGCATGGGGAAATGTTTGTTTTGATTGGAAATCAAACCAATTATCTTGATAACGATCAATAAATTGTCAAGATAAATGGCCGAGATCAATTAATATTTCTGGAAAGATCAATAGAAAATAAAGGTCTGGTTAGTTACTCAATAGAAAGTGTCACACGACCAATGTCTTTTGGCAGCATGTCATGTTGGGGCTGATGAATTAAAAAAAATGTATACAGTTACAGATCTTTCCAGCTAAAGATCTTACGAGATTCCATGCAAAGTCCACTAAGTTGTATTTTGATTTATAAATTAATAAATTTCTCAAAAAATTAATTTTATAACATACGCTTTAGTTCATTTGTTCTCAGAATTGTAGCCACCCCACGGTCATTTCTACCTTTAACTTCATTGACAAAGCTACCGCGGAGAGGTGAAAATTTCAAGTACTAAGTAAAGAAAGTATGTGTTAAAAAATTATGGTTTTGTTGAATTCATTCATAAACATGAAATTACCAAAATACAAATTAAAAAATGGTAAAGAGGGGTGATCAATGAAAAAGTCACTTCTCTCACTTTTTGTTGGGCAGTGATCAGTGAAAAAGTCTGAATACGGACTCAAACTGAGGGATCAATTAAGGAAAACTTACATTGCAAATTGAACCCATCATTAAAAACCCTATTCAGGGTTGAATTGAAAAAAAAAAACAAAGAAAATTTTTTCTGGACATAATAAGGAGCTAATGTTTAAATTTTCAGCCCTCTTGCTCCTCTGGTGTGACCTGTGTGAATGATGCGCATATAGCCATCCTTCCAGCCAGCCAGGTTACCTTAAAAACTGAAGAAGCCTATATTGACAATTTTGGTGACAGTTTTGGTTGATGGTTTCTAATAGCATTCCACCCTGAATGAAAAAGTTTAAAAGAACATCTCTGTTTTACCCACATGTCTTTCTGCTTAAAATACCCTAAAGGGACAAAAGAATTTATGCTGCTACCCCAGAAAAGATGGGTGTGGGTTCTTCTCAGTGTGTTTGTGTGTGTGTATGAACGTGTGTGTGCATGAGTGTATACATGATTGTTTGAGTGTGTATATGCATATTTGTTCGTATGTATTTTGTGTGTACATCTGTGTCTTTGTGTGTAGGGGTGCAAGTGTATATTTATATGTGTAAGTTTTTCTGTGTATATCTGTGTCTTGGTGTGTGTGTGTGTGTGTGTGTGTGTGTATGTGTGTATGGATTGTGGGTGTGTGCATGTTCGTGTTTGTGTGTGTATGCACATGCATGAGTTTGTGTATGTGTGTATGTATGTGTGTGTGAGCGTTGTGAAAGCGGGGGGGGGTAATACTAATACAGAAGGAAGGCACACCCAATTGTTTATCTTTCCTTCCCATTAAACATTATGACTTAAATTGTATGACAACACTTGATTTGAAACATTCAAAGTATTGGAAGAAAAGCGAGTGACAAAAAAAAAAACAAAACACAATAAAATTGAGAGAAACGCAGAATCGAGAGAAACAAAACATTGCCCCCCCCCTCACGCCATCCGCCCCAATTCTGATATGTAATCCTCGACAAAAAAAAAAAAAGAGCAAAGTAGAAATGTTCAGTAGAAACAAATATATTGCGTTATGAAAAAGTATTAGGAGGATCAAAGAAACCATCTTTAAATTTTACTTATAGATTCTTTAGTGTGGCCCAACTTTTCATTGAATGATGTTACATCAAGGATGGAAGATATACACACACATACACGCTTGTGCACACGCGTGTATACGGTATGTATGGACATGTGTGAATACATGTGATATGAATTCATGCGTGTATAAGTGCATATGTGTCCTGTGTAAGCATATGAGTTTGTGGTATGTGTGTATAAATGTGGGTGTATACACATGCATGAGTTTGTGTATGTGTGTGTGAGTGTCGCATGAATGTGGTATGAGTGAATATGGCATGTATGTACCTGTGTGTATGTTTCTGGTATAGATGTATACGTGTATGCATCTTTTGCATTCTTTATGAAACAACATTCAATAAAAAGTCATAACATTCCTCACTGTACGATCGACAGAAAGAAAGACAAGCCTGACTGCTGCAGGGTCATACTCCACTCCTACCTCCTTTCTGACAGGAAATGATTACTGTGACTTTTGTCATGTATACGTTATATTTAATCGGTAAATTTGTCTGATTTACAAAATTTTAGCTTTATTTTACTAGAAAGATAGATATATATGTAGTTTTAATTCGATCAAAATTTGATTTGATCACAACAAGGAAATAAAACAACTATTCTTTCATGATCAGAAGTTTGTGAAATGAAAGAGAAGGAAAGTAAATTTTTCCAATCAGACAATTTCAACGGATTGGTGTAACATAGACCTGTAAATTGAGAACCATGCAACGTGCATATGAAAGAATAATGCTGGGCCTCACATGGAGAGACCACAAGACAGTACAGTACATCCGAGAAAAGACAAGAGTCAGGGACATCATAGAATACATTAAAAATTTCAAATGACGGTGGACTGGCCATGTTGCAAGAACAGCAGACAACTGATGGACATCATGATTCACGACATGGATCCCCCGGGATCACATGCGCAACCAAGGCCGGCAGAATATTAGATGGAGAGACGAGCTAGATAAGTTCAGGAAGTACTGGCTCCATGATAGAGAAGTGTGGCAAATCCTGGGGAAGGTCTATGTCCAACAACGGATGTTAAAAGACTGATGATGATTGATGATAGATAAAATTGTAGGTATTCAAGACAGTTGTCAGTTTCATTCAGTCTGGAAGACAAATGGTGTAATTTCTTATCATGAGAGTAAAATGTTAATATCAGATATAGGTTTGGTTTGATGTGAATTGATATACAGAAAGTGAACAGCTGACCCCCTAAGTTTGGGGAGGATTGTTTTTGTTGTTCTTGTTACAGAGGAAAAACAAAGTCATCACCAGACTTGGACTGAAGTTTAGCAAAAGGAAGAATTAAGGTAAACAAATAAACAAAGAATTTGTCTTCTTAATTTTTCTTACTAATCAGAAAGTGTTAACTGCACCAGTTGAGCTAAAGGGCTGAAAATTTAAACCTGTACTCCTTATCATGCCTAGTAAAAAAATTTTTGTTCCTTAGAAATCCAGACCCTCAAATATATTTTTTGTTGTGAATTCAATTTACAATATAAGTTTATGCTAAGTTAACCTCTTAGTTTGTGTATAGCAGCATTCAAACTTTTTTTAAAAATTCAAATTTTTTAGTGATCACTGTCCAACAAACCATCTACCAAAATTTTCATCAAAACTGTCAACATAAGGTTCTTTATTTTACAGGTCTGTCTGGCTGGCTGGCTGGCTATGTGAGCTATTCATGAGATATCATGTATACAGACTGTACCAATGGAGCTAGAGGGCTGAAAATTTAAAAATTTACTCCTCATTACAATACAATAAATGTTTTTTTGATTTTTTTAATTTCAACCCATGTTGTTTTTCAGAGGAGAGTCCAATTTGCAATGTAAATTAATCTTAAATCAGTCCCTCAGTTTGTGTCTGGTAGTTTTTTTTGAAATCCAGACTTTTTTAGTGATCCCTGTCGACCAAAAGGCAAGAAAAGTAACTTCATTGCTTGCCTTATTTTCTTATTTTTCAATTAATCACCCCCAATGCAGCATGCTGCCAAAAACCTTTGGTCATGTGATAGTTTCTATTGAGTGACTCATCAGACTGGTCTTCTTTCTTGCTTTGTCCTTTCAGATCCCTTATTTCTGTATGGTCATAAACGCCTTTCTTCATTTTTGTAAAACAACAAGAGGTATCGAATCCCTAAAACCTAAGTGAGAGCAAGTGATTCTTTCCAATGGAAAAACAATACTTTATCAACTTTTTGTTCTTATATTGATTTCTATCTGATGTGTAAAAACAGTTTCCCTGATTAGATCAAAACATTGCAGTTACATTCATAACTAAGCATTTGCACACATAGACATAGGGACACAGGCTCATGTTTGAACTTCTCTGGTTGCTGCCATTTTCAGCTGCTTAGTAGACTGAGCAACAAATGTTTACCTAATTGGTGCAATGTCCTATAAACCAGATGTTGTGTTTTTTGTTATTAAGTAAATGTATTACAACTGTAAGTTCATGGAAGCAATGTTCTTTCTATTGAGAATCACAAATGGTTGCAATTGGAACCACAAGGCTCTCATAACAATATTGACGCTCTATATTGCTATAAAGATTATATCGACTGGTGTTTATGCACTTACTGTCACTGGCATTTGCTTCGTACTTATGAGACATTTCTAGGATTATGTGTAAATAAAATAAGCTAAAAATTTTACAGAATTGACTGCAGGATTTGCGGCCTCTATGCAAACGAGTGCAGTATTCGCACGGATCTCAAGTGCCCTTTAATAATTTTATCCAACCTAAAAGGAGTGTCATACGTCGGATTGCTGTGGTAAGCTGTACGCACTTTAATCTTTTTTTTTTCAACTCAGATATTTTTATGATGTTAAATAAAGATAGGAATGTTTGGACTCTACTCAGTGCACAGCCAATTAATAGGAAACAAATTGATGCTGTGTCCTACATGCCAGATATTGAGTTTTGTTATTATTAGATAAATCTAGTGTAATGGTGGTAAGTTCTTTGTTTAACAAAATACTGTTTTTTCTACTAAAGAATTGCAAATGGCCGCTATCAGAACAATATGGCTTCCATAAAAACTGACTGCTCAACAATAAAGGTTGTTCCCAGGTTTCTGCAAAAGTTACCAGCACCTTCTTTTTGAAAATTAGAGACTAAATACACAGCTGAAATTGCTTATTCACAGGACATTTTTGCACACATTTAATAAACGGTTGCCTTTCACAGTGTGGCAAGGCGAAATTTGATATGTGGAGCACACAATAAAAATCAAGCCGTAGTAACAGTTTTCAAGACTAGCTTTCTGCCAATTGCTCCCTGGCATAGCTACCCACATATAGGTAATAACTAAGCTCAGCTTAATCTGGCACAAGGCCACAAGAGTGTAGCTACCAAAGAGGATTGAACTCACTACAGTTTGCAAAACTAATTTGTTATTAGCTTCATCACAAGGCATCCACGCACACACACATGCATGCACACCATCACACACACACAAACTTTATAAATGATGAAAAAGTTCCCAGCATTGTTTTGACAATATCTTTTATTCATTTAAAGTCATGGCATTATTATTCAGTTATCAAAGATGCAGGGAGTGAAGCAAGTGATAATCTGAAAGTTCCAGAATTTAGAATGAGCCTTATGATTATTTGCAATTGGGGACAAGAATTATCATGCGGCAAAGTTGTTTCCCTTACTTAGGTAGAAGCAATTTATAATGAATTCTCTTTGAATCCCAACAAACACAGAAATAACTTTTTTTTCTAAGGAGATTCCCTTTAATCTAAAAGGTTGACATTCTATTTTCTTTCAGATAAATTTTGCCTAATTGGTTTTGTGTCCTATATTCCAGATATTGTTTTTATTCTGAATGAATCCTCCCAAACACAGAAAATATCTTTTTTCACAGCAGAATCCCTTTAATTTAAGAGTTTGAAATCTATCCTGAATCTAGCCACAATTTTCCTAGTTTGAAACCCTAATTATAAATCTATTTTTATCCCCACTCTCTATCTAGTCTTAGAATAAACATTTATTAGTATTATTAGAAACCATCAACCAAAACTGTCACAAAAACTATCAGCATAGTTTCCTTCTGTTTCTAAGTCAGTCTGATTATAAATGTATGTATCATGTGTACAGATTGTACAATTGGAGTTACTTGCCTGAACTTTAAACATCACTTCTTTATCATGTCTAGAAAGAATATTTTTTTGTTCTTTCAAGATTGCTCCCAAAATAATTATTTTATGGGGGCTCAATTTACAATCCATGTTCATGCTAAATTGTCCCCTTGGTTTGCATCTGGCAGTGTTTATGCTTGTTTGATAAAAAAAAGTAATTGATTGATCTCCTTTTTTAACAATTTTTGAACTGATCACCCTCAACATGGCAATTTGTCAAAAGACATTGGTCAGAAGATGGTTTCCAGTAAATGACTCACCAGTTTTGTTATATTTAACCTTTGTTTTGAAAAGCTACACTCATTTTTGCCAGTAATATGAAATCAGTTTTCTGATTAGTCAAGTCAAGCTTTTTGTTTTGCCTGATATTCCGTAATCTCTTTAGAATCAGCCATAATATGCAACAACCAAAATGAAATTTCTTTGAGTTGAAAATTCTTAAAGGTTCATCGGATAAGACGCAAAATACAAAGTTAAAATGACCGTCATGTATTGCTTCTCTTCTTTTTTTTATTTCATCAAAGAATCGTTCATGGCAGAACTTGGTCAAAGGTGCCAATCGGTTCTGGCAAATCATTTCCCAAATACCTGAAAATGAAATTCTTCACAGACAGTTTGGCAATTACTTATTTCTTTATCGTCTGGGAAACAATGAGAGAAAACCTGTTGGATGAGACAAAGCCAAGACGGGATATTTAAAATCAGAGATGGAAATTTGGCAAATAAGGATGGTGTTTTGGCATTTCATCCCAGAATGCAAGACGGTGCCAAAAAATTGTGTTTCCCAAGAATCTGATTATTTCAGGAAATCAGGAACTACAGAGAAAACTGTTTTTTATAAACCTTGATAGTGTAACAAAATGGTTATCATCATACAAATCAGTCAGTCCCAAACACTTTATCTAAAAAGAAAGAAAGATTATATCATAATATTTATATCATATGAAAATATACAAATTGATTTTTTCAAGTGAAGTTTTTATTGTAATAATGAATTTGATAACATGATTGTGTATAACATCTGACAATTATTCGGACTATCCTCATCTTGTTTGTTTTTCATACAATGTTTTGGCCGTTGTACTCTATGGCCTTCATCAGGTATCATCTGGTAGGTGTGGGGAAGTAACGAACCGAACCCTTTATTTAACCGACGGGGATATATAGACTGCACTCCCCTCTTAGCAGCAGTAGCTATGTGTCCATCTGGTTACAGAATCAGACAGAATTACTGCAAGTAATCTAAAGGTTCTAGGTTCAATCCCAGTGTGAGACAATAATAATTCGAAAATACAACCACTGCTAAGAGGTGAGTGCGGTCTATATACCCCCATCGGTTAAATAAAGGGTTCGGTTCATTACTTCCCCACACCTACCAGATGATACCTGATGAATGCTGTAGAGTACAACGGCCGAAACGTTGTATGAAAAACAACCAAGATGAGGATAGTCCGAATAATAATAGAAATAATAATAATACCTCATCTCAAAAATTCAGAGAAACACTGATAATTACAAATGTAATTTGGTCAAATCTTACATTTTTGATCGGTTGTTGGGGACAAAGACGCAACAACCAAAATCAAAAATGCAAAGCTGGAGAAAGTAATCCACTACATCAAAAGAAAAAGAAATAAAGCAAAGAATCATACTAGGTTGTCGAGCTTTCAGTAGAGCAAGCTCGACTTTTAAGAACAAGAAAACTCCACTAGTCCTAAAAAGAAGGGTATACAACCAATGCATCCAACCGATAACCACATATTGAACCAAAACATGGAGCCTGACAAAAAGATTAACCCTCTAACTGAGAACCATGCAATGTGCACATGAGAGAATCATGCTCAACCTCATATGGAGAGATCATAAGGCGGCACAGTATACCAGGGAAAAGACAGAGATATCACAGAAACTGCTACAAAACTCAAATGGCAATGGGTTGGACATGCAGCAAGTATGGCATATAAATGCTTGACATCACAACTTTAGCGTAGAAGTAGTAATTTCGAATGACTTATTGGAACCACACAGCAAACAAGGCTTTTATTTGGAAATTTTCTTGAAAAGTTCCAAGCAAAAATATTTTCTTGTATACTATCTATATTTATCAAAGATAATAGTTAGATGTTTGTACATCTATACTCAAATTCATAGGCGTATAAGCCAGGGGGCAACTGCCCTCCTAAATTTGGGCAAAACTGTAAAATTTGGGGCAAAATTATGTAAAATTTTTAGCCAAACTGTGTGAGATTTGGGGCAAATTAAGCCTTCTACCCTCCTTAATGAAGGAGTTCCAATATGCCTATGCTCAAATCTCACTCCTTCCAACAAATTTAATAAAAAGGAGGTTTCTTTAGAAACAAAATATCAGATAAATAAAAGTGTATAAGTAGAGCAGATTCAAAAATATCCAGTGATTCCTTTGGTTTCTTTCGTTTTCAAAAAGTGTCTGAAAAATTCCATGCTGAATCCTAACATGGTCTGTAAGTGTTTTCCCTGAATTTAATCCAAGAACAATAGAGAAATCCCATGAGGAGAGAGCAAAGGTCAGTCCGTGCAATGTTTTCAAGAAAGAAAAAAAATTCTAAAAAGCGTCCACTAAAACTGTAACCAAATCTGACAACATAGGTTCCGTCAGTTTCCGAGTTGGTCTGGCAGGCTAGCTGGCTGGTTATGTATGTATGTAAGTATCATGAGTACAGGCTGCATCATTAGAGCTAGGGGGCTGAAACTTCCAGCATTTACTTCTTTTTTTATGTCAAGAAAGAACTGTATGTGTGCTTGTTTTAGTGATAAAGGCTCAACAAAAAGTTTAGTGATCGATCATCCTTTTTTCAAATTTTTGAATTCATCACCCCAAATATGGCATGCTGCCAAAAAAACGTTGGTCACGTGATGGTTTTCTATTGAGTGACTAACCAGACTTGTTGATTTCTTTCAACTCCTGCTCTGTTAAAAAAAAAAAAACGACCCAAAGACGAGGATTTTTCTCTTCCTGATCTTAGAAACAAATTCTTCTTCTGCTCATAAAATATTTGACATTTGGAAAGACGATCATTCATCTTAAAATAGAGAACATTCAAGGAGGGGTTACGTGAAATTCAATAAGATGGACTGTAAAGTGAACTAGTGGCAGCCCCCCACCCCTGGGAGGAATTTCAGAAGGCGTTGAAGAGCTGTCCTCCTCCCACCCTATATGCAAACACCCTCATCCTTTAGCCACCCCTTTTGCATATGCTATAACCCTTTTAACACGCCATACTATGATCGGTCACAGGTAAATGATAGGGTCAATATATCAGAAACCGTCAACCCAAACTGTCACCAAAACTATCACCTGATCTGTCAACGTAAGTTTTCTCCAGTTTTCAAGTTGATCTGACTGGCTTGCTATGTATGTATGTATGTATGTATGTGTGTATGTATGTATGTATGTATGTATGTATAATGCGTATAGGTTGCACCTATGGGTTGAAAATTTAAGTATAATCTCCTTACATCTAGAAAAAAAACATTTTTTTCTTTTTTAAATTCCAAGTATTTTTTTTCAAAAATTCAGACTTTTTAGTGATCACCGGCCAACAGAAAGCAAGAGCAGCAACTCAGTCATTGTCCAGTCCTCATTTCAGTATCTTTTATTGATCACCTCTAACAAAGCTTTTACCAAAAGACGTAGGTCATGTGTTTTATTAATGGATATATTGTATCGACTTGAAAGGTTTGATACACAGTTCTACTCAAGGCACTCTCATGCCCCAGCAGCTGCACCCACCCCTCATAGGCCTTCACCAGTGGGATGATATGTATTTGATACTGAGATCTTATACGGTGTAGTCATCAGAAAATGGCAATAAGGTTTTCAGTGTTTAACCCAGTGTGTTGCCAAGTTTATTTCTTTATGTTGTTACCTATGTGCCAGGATTTTCTCATAAAAAAATTGATGAAAATAGAAAGTTTTTATTGCATTTTAAAAACGGATTTATTTTTGTACAATATTGGAATATTGGAATATTCTGGATGTTTCATACAATAAAAATAAAATTTGCATTGTAACCAGTTCTACACTGTACTCAGAGACAACACTATTTTCAAGTTGGAATGATTGCATTATGTGCTAGTCTCAATCGAGCATCCATCCTCTTGTCTTGTAACAGTTATGTCATCTTTTAATGTAATCGAACATTTATTTAATGAAACAGTTACAAAAGTTACAAACCTGCGTTCAGGTAAAAGGCCTAATTGTAAGTGTTATTGCCTAATAGGCAAATATCTAACTTTGCTCATAAAAAATAAATACAAAGATTGTTTGATTTGATCAAAAGTTCGTTTTATCAAAACAAGGATATAGAAGAGGTATTTTTTTACGATCAAAATTTGGTGAAATGAAACTTTTCCACAAAATATAAGTAAATAAATACTTATAACATTTTCACAAAAAATGAATAGAGTTTTAATTTGATCAAAAGTTTATTGAGTCAAAAAAGGATATATATAAAAGAACTATTTTTTGCGATAAAAAAGTTTATGAAATCAAAATGAGATCAAACATATTTCAATTAAAAAAAAAAAAATGAATTTCACCAATCAGACTATTTCACTGAAACAGCATTATATATATAATCAGCATGTTTTTGCAATCTTCTTTGTAATTTGTGTTTTTAAAAAAATGGTTTTCAGATTTAAAATAGTTTACTGTATTTGCTGGTATATATGTTGACTTTTTAAGCATCAAGTATTTCCCCTCATCGATCATATTCTTCTGTTAATACTCAATGAACTTGACACTCTGATGGACACAATGCTATTTCATGCTGGAGAGTTAACTTATCCGACATATATTGGACTAAACTTAAACTTTAGGGTTGACTTATATAATAGCATACACAGTAAATGAATGGTTTGGCCTCATGATCAAAGATTTTTGAGAGTGTTTCTTCACAGCAGTTGGTACCATAGATAGTGGAGCCTGTGTGAAAAATAACCCTCCAGTCTACGTGATGTAGTTTTAAAGTGACGTGCAACTTTCCAAGTGCTGACCCAACCCTTTAATCTAAGGGTTAGTATCCTATTGTCTACCAAGGTGGCGCAGACAGGAGCAAGGCCCCTAAGTCATAGGTTTGATAGTGCCCTTGGCGAATGTGAGCTAGCTATGGAGGTCTGCAGCCCCTTTGTGGGAGTATTCTGACAGTAAGACTGACCTGTAGTTAAACTACTGAATGTAAATATTCCATTGTTGATAGAACGCATCTGAGCTGGCTATAGAGTTCTACCAACTCTTTAAAGGAGATCAAGATGTTTGTAAATTCAAGTGCAGATCTTCAGGATAGTATGGCAATCTGCAACTTTAAACAGAGATACCAAACACTCTAACAAGAGCATTTTCATGCTGTAGAGACCAGAGTAGTGAATCGACACTATAGCAGCCTGGGTAATAAATAAAAGTTGTCAAAAAGACAGTCACATTCTTTATGAAACACTCTATAAATGGTTGGTTTCTATTCTTAGTTTGAGCATTCCATATCCTTTACGTCCCGGTCTCAAGTTTGCCTTCTTCGATGTAATCCATTATCCAGTAACCTGATACACCTAACTACTCTGCTTTTTTCTTTTGCACACTGACTAAATTGAATACGTAGGGATAGAGACATTAAAATAGTTTAAGTAGTCAAGCATGCCTTTTGTTTTCGGCTAGTGTGACATTCTTTGCTTTGCAAGACTCTCCAGAGACCATGATGGGTGATTTAGGGAAACTCGTATAGCAACCATGAATTCCAGTATATGACTTAGCAGTATGGCTGATTTTTTCCGTCTGCTGCAAATAGAATAGTCAGGACTGTACTTGGGGCAGAGAAAATAGTGCAGCTGCACCAGGGCCCCAATATTATAGGGACTACCCTCTCCCCAAATAAGTCTTTTTTTCTGTCTTTTTCAGTGTTTTTTTTTTATTACTGTATGAGGATTTATTGTTGTCACTTAGAGTTAGACTTTTTTCGTCCATAAATGGCTCATGTTAGATTAAATGAAACAATTTTATGAATATTAGGAACCGTCAATTGAAAGTGTGTCCATAACTATCAACATAGCATTTTTCAGTTTTCATGCTAGTCTGGCTGGCTGCATGTGCTCAGGTTGAACCAGTGAGGCTAAAAGGCTGAAAATTTAAACATTCACTCCAAGAAATGTTATTCACTGAGCTCCCAAGAAATGTTATACACTGATCCCCCAAGAAATGCTATGCACTGGGCCCTTGGGAGATGTTATTCATTGGGTGCCTCAGAAATGTTATTCACTGAGCCCCCAAGAAATATTATGCAATGGACCCCCAAAAATGAGTGTTAATAGTAATAAGATTGATCTTATTTCCCACTAATTAGCTGCATCAGGAAGTCTTTGAAAAGATCGCCCAAGAAGGAACTATTAAACTCTCCATCGCAGATAGTCATAACACTATTTTAACCCAGGAACCAAAAACTGTCACCAGAGCTGTCGACATGGGTTTCTTCAGTTTTCAAGTGTATTTGGGTGGCTGATTATGATTGTATCATGGAATCAGGCAGCACCAACGGAGTAAACATCTGCTCCTTATTATGCCTAGGAAAATGTTTGTGTGTTTTGAAAATTCTCAATACAATTTTAAAGTGGGGTTGAATTTACAATGTGACTTCATGCTAAATTGATCCCTTAGTTTGTGCTTAGCAGGGTTCACGCTTATTTTTGAGAATTCAGACTTTTCTGGTGATCATCTGCCAGTAGAAGGCAAGAGAAGTAATAATACCCTTTTTCCAATTTTTTATTGATTGCCCTCAACAAGGCTTACAGTAAAGAAACATTGGTTATGTGATAGTTCCTATTGAGTGACTAACCAGACTTTTTGTCATTTCCATACAAATAAAATGAAATAGAATGCGGGTGAGAAAAACTGGCTACCAAGAAAAACGAAGAAAATTGTGGCGATATCTTAATATATATCTTACTGCATAATTGCCTTCCTTGTCAAAGCACTTAATCCAGTAGTGAACAATAATCACATGGATCAAACAATACACAATGGAAATTTTATATCAAAACTCAGCTGTGGGCTAAGTGATATGAACTTATTGATCCACCCTCATATATATGCATACATATATGTATATATATGTATATATATATATATATATATATATATATATATATATATATATGTGTGTGTGTGTGTGTGTGTGTGTGTGTGTCTCTTTCTTTCTCTCTGATTATGTGTATACAACTGTGTGTGCACATTGTTGTCTATAGATATTGTGTGTGTGTGTGTGTCCGCATGTTATATGAATGTACAAATAGGTATGTATGTGTATATATGAGTATAAAGGTAATCAATAAGTCCGCTGTGTATATATATATAGTCTTGAAAGCTTTACAGCTTTAAACACTAAATATATGAAAAAAAACTTTCTCCAAAAACGGATGTTGTATCAGTTATATATCTCCCAATATCAATTAATGTTATTTATGTGATTTTTTCTTTGGTTTTTATGTTTTACACAGAATTAGATATTATGGTACGATGTTTGATTTTTTTTGTTTGGATTGTCACTTGCTTACCATGTTACAGTTTGGGGGATTTAAAAACAAAACTGTTATATTAACATGGCACCCCAACAGTGTTGATCAAACACCAACTTGGCTCCAGCTATAATTCTAATGTATATCTTTATTTTATTATTTTTAGGACTGTGTCATACTACATGTAATTTGTTATTTTAAGTTGGATATTATCATAAGGTAGTGTATATGGATGTTATTTTATACGACACATAACATATATGTATATCATCATCATCATCATCAGTCTTTTAGCGTCCGTCGTTGGACATAAACCTTCCCTAGGATTTGCCACACTTCTCTTTCATGGGCGTCACGGAGCCAGTATTTCCTGAATATGTGTAGTTCATCTCTCCATCTAACATTTTGCCGGCCTCAGTTGTGCATGTGGTCTTGAGGAATCCATGTTGTGAGTCGTGATGTCGTGGTATGTACGAATATATATATATATATATAAATATATATATATATATATATATATATATGAGTATGCATATATGTAAATATGTGTATAGAAATCTGATCTATGTATATAAAAACAAGTATTTATATAAATATAGGTATATATATATAAGTATTTATATAAATATAGGTGTATATATATATACGTAGATATGTATATATATATGTATATATTCGTAGATATATGTATACGTAAATATCAATATACATAAACATGTTTTTATTCTTTTTGTAAGTTCTTAAAGAAAACCATCCTCATTTTTGATATTCTTGTTTGTGTCTAGGAGATATATATATATATATATATATATGTATATATATGTGCACAAATATATATATATATATATATATATATATATATACATGTATAGGTATATATATGCATATATATACATGTATTATATATATGTATGTATATGTATTTCATGTATGTGTGTTTTTGTGAATGTGCATTAGTTTGAGAGCATGTACATACATATATATGTATATAAATATATATATGTGTATGTGTATGTGTGTGTGTGTATGTGTATTTATAAATATGTGTGTGTATGTTTGATTCTCTCAGTCCAGCCTTCATTTCTTTCTTTTCTTTTTTTGGTTTCATTTTTACCCCAACTCCCTTCTCACTCTGGGTAGAATTTATCTTGGATTTGATATTAAAAAAAAAGTCTTATGAACTTTTCTGAATATTACAAAATATGCCATCTCAAACCAGAAAAAAAAAAAATGAATGAGACTTACATTCGCAGATATAGACATACACTTATCAGTGCCTACGTATGTTTTTTTTGTATACATATGCACTTAATTGCATTATCTGCACTCTCAGATACGAACAAAAACATGGCGTGACATTCAATCGCGGAATTAGGAAGCAACAGACACTGGCTTTCATATAAATAGATTATAATAGAAATAACCAATATAATATAATATTTATTCAATAATACCACAGGTCTGGTTAGTCACTCACTAGAAAACCATCATGTGACTAACATCTTTGGACAGAATACTGTGTTGAGGGGGATCAATTAATAAATCTGAAAAATGGGTGAGCAATGAAAAAGTTACGTTCTTGCCTTTCATTGAATGGTGATCACTAAATTTAAAGAAAAAACAATCATGAATGCAACTTGACATTATATAATGCACCGATTTAGCAAGAGTTTGCATTGGAAATTGAACCCCCCCCTAAAAATCTATGTTTAGGGGGAGAGGAGAATTTTCAAAAATGAAAAAAATTTCTTTTTCTAGACGTTCCAAGGATCAAATATCTAAATTTTGAGCTTTCTGGCTCCATTTGTTTGGCTTGTACATATGATACATCCAATATAAGCCAGCCAGCCAGATCTACTGAAAAACTGAAGAAACCTAAATTGATAGTTTTGGTGACAGTTTTAGTGGATGGTTTCTAATATGGTTGTTTTCATCGACCATGGCACGATTTCTTTGTCTTGGGTCTCTGGCAGTGAATCAGTGATTCGAGACAATTCATAGATTTTTTTTTAGTTTATAAATTTGAATTGCATTTGCTTACACAATGGTAAATTTAAAAAAAAAAACATCAGCGCTAAATGATAACTTGAAGTGAGTTCGGAAAACTGACGAATTTCATGGAAGAAACAACGGTACTGTGGATTGCGGCTTATACAGCCGGACTGTTTTTGCCCACTCCCTCAGGCTAGTGAAAAACCTGGTTGTATCGGTCAAAAATGACAAAATTGACTTTTTCAAAAAATACCAAAATTAACCTGACTTGACCTTGGATTGATTGTTAGAGTTCACCTGAGGTCAGTGCTACCAATTATATATATATATATATATATATATATATATATATATATATATATATATATATATATATATATATATATATGTATATATATATATTCATAATATAATTGTCCACATTGAGAAATAATAGTGTAGGTATAGACAGTGAATGAACAAAAATTAAAATATTGGAATGAGGTTATTTTGGCCTTTGTCTTTCCATCAGCGGTTTAGTTCGATGGTAAGAGTAAGATTATGATAGAGCGGTAACCTAATCAGTTGCAGATTCGATTCCTGCAGCAGCCCAATCTTCTTTAATTGTTTATTCTATTTACGCTGTCTAGGTCAAGTGACACATTCTCTGTGTAATAAAGGGAGGTCATTTCAAATAGAGAATCAAACAGTATAATGCATTCATAATTATTCTGTCAGATTATATATCCATTTCCAATTGACATGTATGATATATGTATGGTATAAACTACATGATAATAAAGGGAGGTGGTATTTGATCAACACTGCTGGGGTGCCATAAACAGTTTTATGGTAAACAACTGATATCCCAATGAGAGACAATTTATTCCTTGTACAATAATATAAAATAAAAAATAAAAGAGAAACAAAATATAAGAGAAACAAAAAAACACTCTTGAAGATTACATAAGTTGCATTGACAGATATTGGTAAATTGGTTTACTGAAGTGACACAAAAAAATCAATTGAAAAAGTTTTTTGATATTTAGTGTTCAAAGCTGTATAGCTTTCTTGACTATATATATATATATATATATATATATATATATAATCCCAAACATCTGGAGTTTGTTTTTCATGAGTATTGCCATAACCTCTTCAGTCGTAGTCACCTGGATAGGTAAGCTACTCTGCATTTCCAATCCACAGTGTCATTGATAAAGAGCAACAATAAGATTAAGTATAACTTGTAATAGAACACTAATGATGATGAAGGAGAAAACAGGTCTGGTTATTCATTCGATAGAAACTGTCACGTGACCAATGAATATTGGCAGTATGCTGTGCTGGGGTGATCAATTAGAAGATTGGAATAAAAGTTGATCAATGAATAAGTTTCTTCTCTCAGAATTTATTGGTCAGCTATCTCTAAAAAAAAGTCTGAATTTAAGATAAGGAGCGGGCATTAACTGAAGGCTCAATTTGGCATCAACTTACATTATAAACTGAACCCCCACTAAAAACCTGTTTATGGGGAGAATTTTCAGTAATTACGCGTCAGACTTAGCCAACCAGCCAAATCAGACCAGCCAGTCTGACCAGCTTAAAAACTGAAGAAATTTATGTTGACAGTTTTAGTTGAAAGTTTCTGATATTTGTATGTTTCAGATGGGATATTTTGACAGTAACTCCTTGTAAAGCAAATGCTGGCCAAAGTACCGAGTTGGGGACATTGGGTGACACTGACCACAATTACAACTTTGGCAACAAAGTGACATGGCAACCAGAAGCAAGGGTTATAGGCTATGAAGTGAGTGACCAAGAATGCTGGCCAATGAAATGAGATTACGAAGGTCATGTGGATGGTCATGACCAATCAGAAGAGAGATAATTCTATCAAGATTAAATGTCAGTCTCTTGTTGTACAAAAGAAAATTCGAGTGATCAAATTAAGGATATCAGCAGGAGATTATTCAGAGTGGAGCACAGAAGAAGCTGTTAATCATAATTTCGGATGAGGTTATCGGCCAATTATTGTTATTAGAATCAGTTGGTTCCAAACACTTTATTTTAAATGATTTATAAATTTTAGAAGATTTTTAAAAAAGATAGTTTTAAAATGATTATTTTATAACATATAATTATTTTGAAATATGAATTGAACTACATAACCATGAATTTACAAAAATCAATGAAAATTTATAACAATGAATATGAATCATTTAAATTTTTACATCCTTTGCTTAATGCTATTGACTGGTCATTGTTATGTAAAAGACCCTGTTCTTCAGTGATTAAAATAGAAGGTTTTCTAATATGATATCTTGTGCTCTATGCTAACAAAAGAAATTGAAATGATTACACTATGGTTGAAAAAAAAATAGATGCTTTTTACTTACATTATGGATACAATATGTACATATCGAAGAAGATTTTCGGCGTAATTAGTATTTTTAAAGATATCATTATGGCACAATGGATTTGATATACACATGGGTGAACATTCAATAGAGATGACACAAACAGCAAGTCATGTCTGTTGTTATAATTACTGATCTCTCATTGTTAAATACATTTGGGGGTAACCTACGAAAGTAAGTGTGTTTCAAAAAATATATCATATGAAGTATAAAATAATATCAATGTACAATACATATAATACACTGTATAAAATGACAAAGTACCTGTATGACATAAACTATAGAGTAAATATATATCTGAAAGAGAATCGGTGTTTGATCAATACTGCTGGGGTATCATGATAATATAAGTGTTTGGTTTTTAGAATCCCCAAAACGGTTACATGGCCAACAACTGATGATCCCAACAAGAGACAATTTATACACCGTATCATAATTACGAAATATATGAGTATCTGGGGTAAAAAAACACTGAAGAAAAATTACAAAAAAAATTACAAAAACACTCAAGAAAATTACATAAAAAGCATTGACAGATGTTGGGAAATAAGTGACTGAAGTAATATAAAGAACTTTTTCAAAATTTTTTCACTGTCCATTTTTTGAAGCTGTAAAAATTTCTAGACTTTTTTTATATGAATTAATGAATGAATGGTGGATGGCTTAGCTTCATAAATAATAAGGAACGTTTTCCACATCTTAGTGCTTGATAGTAAAGTTTTAACTTTGTTTAAGTCCTCTCATTGGCTTCTACTGCATTTATCTTGTGTTTTACCTCCTAAATTCTAGTCAAGAGACAGGACCCCTCAATAATTCTTATCAGCAACCATTTTACTCTGACAGGGATCACAATACTTTTCTAATTCCAACTATTTATCGTCCCCCCCACCTCCAATGTTGACCAAAAACACGCTTCTCTAGTGTTCAGTCTTTTTTTTCTAAAGACCATTCCAACTGTCTCCTCCTTCTGCTACATATCTTGGTAACTTTCAACTGGATAATAAGAATATCTACTACCAGTGCTACTATTAGTAATAACAATGAAAAAAATTATTAAAAGTTGACACAAGTTATCCAGAACACACGATTAAAAACAACAAATGAAATGTAGTTCAGCCAGATTTAGTAAATGATACAATATAACAATTGGTCATTAAAAAAATCACGTGGCTAATTACTTTTGGCAGCATGCCATGTTGGGGATGATCAATTAGAAAATTGGAAGAAGAGGTGATCTATGGAAAGGTCATTTCTCCTGCCTTTTGTTGGGCAGTGATTTAGTAACAGTTTTGTTTGATGGCTTCGAAAAACATTGCACAATCAGATTTACGATAGTGAATAATACGATATAATACACAGCTACTTGAATCAGTCTGGATAGCATTGATTCAGGAATAGTTATGAATCTCATACTTCATATGGCACAACCGAAGAAGAGGGAGGAGAAAATATCTTTATTTAAGAACAAAAACTGAAAGTTCAATTAAGACTCCACCACAAAGTTTAAATGTCATTATTGCCAGATCATATGACCCAGAGTAGTAAATCTGACTAAAAACAGCTGAGAAACGATATGAGGACTGACCTACTTACCGACCAACCTACCCATTGACCAAATGACTGAGAGTTTCTTATAGAAAGGCAAAGACCTCTAAAAATGAAATACATAAAGAAACTGACACTCTCAACAGGATTTCACCTTAGAGGTATTCTTCCACCGGCCCTCCCCCAAAATATCATCGGTAGAAACAAACAATTTTACTTTGATATTTACTCCATAGATAGGAAAATTAAAACAAACACACAAAAGAAAAAAACCCTAAAAATGAAGCAAAAGTTAATCAGCTTCGATATGTGGTTCAAGTCTCCCACTGAACACATTTATTCAGAAATAGCTTTATGGATAATCACACTAAATCAGAAAAAAGAATCTGCATCAAAGAGATGCAGCAGCTTTGTAATATATTTCTTCTTATTGGAAACTGTCAACCAAAACTTTCAACATAGGTTTCCTATGTTCTTAAGTCGGCCTAGCTGGTTATGTATGTATTTATCACACATGCAGACTGAGTTTTTGGTCACAAATAATAACTGATAATATCCGTTTCGGATGTGTAATGTGCCCCTAGAAACAATAAAATCCTGCTTTGTTTAGTTTAGGGGAGAAAATTAACTTTCAATAAAAAAAGTGGTAGAGGTGTACTCATTTATGAGTGACACTATATACATATATATACATACATATATATATATATATATATACATATATATATATATATATATATATATATATATATATATATATATATATATATATACATATACATATATATATATATATATATATATATATATATATATATATATATATATATATATGCAAAGTAAATGAAAAGTACTAAATAGCTAGAAACTTGGTTAATGGGACATTAAAGAATCAGGTTCCTCAACAACAATATATATATATATATATATATATATATATATATATATATATATATATATATATATATATATATAAGAATGGAAAAGTAATAATGAAAGAAAATAGTTCACCTATTTTTTCAGTCTGCATATCTATATGTGTGGGCGTGTTTTTCTGTGTGTATACATGCAAGTGTATATATGAAAAGCGTCTGTATATGCATGTGTTATGTGTGATGTGTACATGTAAGTATAAAACTGTATTTATATATGTGCATGTATATATGTATGCAACTGTGATTACAAATATTTTGTGTATATATAAGTGTATGTATTGTGTGTTTACAGATATCAAAAAGTCAATTTGAAAAAAATTGCGCATTTTTATTATTATATATATATATACAGACAGGAATATATGCGCAATTTTTTTCAAAAATTGTGTGTATATATATATATATATATATATATATATATATATGTATATATATATATATGTATATATATATATATGTATATATATATATATATATATATATATATATATATATATATATACACACACACACATTTTGCTTATTTGTAGGTGAATATAAGAATGCATTTATGAGAGAGGGGTTTCGTATGTGTATGTATATATTTGAATGAATATAAAAATGTTGGAGCATTGTAAGTGTATACACATATGTGTATTTGGTGTTGTATGATTGTGTGTGTGTTTGTGTGTGTTTATGCAACATGAGTTAAAAAGGTAAACGAAAGAAGTTTAAAATTCCAACCTTTAGGCTTATTACGTCAGTTAAAAAACTTGGCATCTCCATCAACCTTATCACAACAATATTCTGAAAAGATTTTATCCTGTATGTATCTGTTTATATTGGTACGAGTTTAAATCCTGTAAAAATTTCGGGTAACTTTTTTTGCTGTATTATGGTAACCAGCTGACAAGCTCACAGAATTACGACCGTTAGTCTAAATTCAAACCAAAAGTTACGGAACAAAATCAGGAACCATTTCTGTTTTACTATTGGTTTCTTAGTTTTTTAGTTTTAGTTACGAAAAGTGAGGGTCACATTATATTCAAGGCTGCACTGTACTCAAGCAAATATGGTAATAAATGTTAAATATTTATCTAATGAAACTAAATATTACATGAATAAGTATTCAGTAATTGTAATCTGTTTGCTTTTTCAATCCATCCGCAATTTGCTTTTTCAAAGTGACAACTATTCCCGGTGACCAATTTTCTGTCTTAAAAAAAAAAGAATTAAGCCGTCTGTCTGGCAACTTCCACTGCTTTGATATCTGCATCCCCTTCCCTATTCAACTGATTGACCTTACTCAAAGCTTTAAATCCTGATTCATTCATCTTTGCTCCAGTGGCTCATGTGTATATCAGCTGCTTATTAAGGTCAATGTCATGCAATCGAGTTGCATAGCAATGTTTCTTAATCTTATGTATATTTTTTTAATATATCGGTGTGGAATAGTGTGAGAGACAAACAGACGTCTGCATTATAGGAGCGGCAATGTTATTTATGAAGTTAGGTGTGTGAGGGTCAAAATTTCAGCATCTGTTGGTATGAATATACGGAGATTATGAGATGGGCCTTGCTATTTCTCGGAATATCAACAAATGAGTCACTTTTTGTGGGTATTTTTCATTTGGGGGATATATTTTATTCTCTATATTTGTGTTCAGTCGAATCAAACATTTGTTAAGTGAGTAGACATGTAAGAGACTCTTCCATGAAACCCTTAGTACTATGAAACAAGAACTATAAGTTCAATGATGCGTCCACCATGGGTAGTCTTTCTTTGGGTCGATTGATTCTCATATTTATAAAATATTGCAATACGGAAATATTCCAAGAGTATTATTTTCAATAAAAATCAAAGATGACGCTTGGGGGGGGGCATTTTTAGCTTCTTTAAAATACAAAAATAGTAAACTTATACACTCTATTATGACATCATAGCAGTTGGTTTCTCAATAATGATACACTTTCAATGATAACATACCTCTTGCTTTGGATCGATTAAAAAAATCTGAAATTCACACACAAACACACGCATAGACACGCACACACATGCACACACAGAAACACCTGATGTTTTTTTTTTATATACTGTTTCTGTTATTACACGCATGGCTTCTTGATGATCTAACACTACACAGTTTGAAATTTAGTCAGCATGGATTGTTGGTCAGTACTGCAGCATGTACATTCATCAAAAGTCTGTGAGAGCTACACAGCAGATGTTTAAGAAACATTCCTTTAAAAGTTGTGTGCTACTGTAACTTTAGGATAATCCTACTTATATATATATAAAGAGAAAGTATATATATATGAAACCATCAACCAAACTGTCATCAAAAACTCTCAACAAGTTTCTCCAGTTTTCAAGCTGATCTGGCTGATTATGAATGTATGTATTGTACATACAGG
>OY735231.1:6832592-7025092 GCA_963457665.1 Thysanoteuthis rhombus
ATGGTGTCTAGTGGTGCGCTTTTCAAATTTTTCAAGGTTTCAACCCCCAAAATATGACCAGGCTTGTCCAGAGACATACATACATGTATACACACACACGGACATTCAAAGAGATGAAAATCTGGAGCCCACTTAACTGGTTGGTCAGGCGTGTCATTTGTGGGGCTATTGTGATTTGATATGAAAGTATGTATGTGCACAGATATATAGATGTGAGGAAATACATTTGTTTGTTAATAGATATAATTATATATACATGTATAAGAATGTGTATATATATATATATTCAAATATATATGAGTGTGTTATCTCCTTATCTGTTTGAATTATTATCTTTCTTTCGATTTTGGCACACTGTGTTAGTTACATAATTTGAGTAGTATCATGAGATTTATTGGAATGGTCTACCATAAAATCAAACCCATTAAGAATACATATATATATATATATATATATATATATATATATATGCTAGTGCTCATCTAGCATGTGTGTACACATGTGATGCTAAGTACACATTCACCCTGACAAGTTCAAATTCATATGCCGTATTATATATTTACACTTGTGTAGTTGGCATCTCCGGTTGAAGCTCGGTACTAAAATTATATGGTTTGAATACATATGCCAGAATTAATGTAAACAAACTTGAAGCAAAATTCCTTATAACTCACTACACTCAAACATTAAAACCAAATAAATTATATGATATCAAAGTTTAAGGTAATATTTGCAAGTAGGGTCATCAATACAATGAATGGCATGACAAATTCAGGTCTGGTTAGTCAATCGATGAAAACCATCACGTGATTAACATTTTCTGGCAGTAAGCCATGTTGGGGATGATGAAAAAAATTGGAAAGAGTAGTGAGCAGCTGATAAGTTATTTTTCTCATCTTTTGTTGGGTGGTGATCACTAAAAGAGTCTTAACTTTCAAGAAGAAAACAAGCGTGAATGTGGCTGGACTCAAAACAAGGGGTCAATCTATATTGCGAATCGAACCCACAACTAAAAGCCTTAAGGGGGTTGAAAAAAGACAGTTGTTTTTTTTTTTTTTTAATTGATATAATAAGGAGTTAATGTTTCAAATCGCGTGCCTGTTAAGTTCATTGGTGTGGCCAATATTTGCAATTCATACATAGCCAGCCAGACCTCCTTAAAAAAAACTGAAGAAACCTACATAGACGCTTTTATCGATAGTGTTGGAATCATTTGAAAAAAAAAAAAAGGAACGTACTTATGCAAATTAAGTTTTTAAAAATGAATATTCATATATATAATCATGAGGCAAGTGTGGTTGCTAATAGACGAGTTTCTTACTTCCTCTCACCCAAGCTGTCATGGTGTAGCGGCGTGAAGATTTCCACCCGGCCCATGAGACCACGGCCAAGCGAGAAGACAACAAGTGCAGACTTGAAATCAACGACCGCAATTCTAAGCTCTGACACAAAGGAAAGAATGAGATGAATTTCCTCATTGAAAAAAAAAGTCAACCTAGACCCAACAAAACGCAGATAAAAAAAAAAAATATTAATTAAATTTCAAATCCCCAAGGTACGAAACAACGTTATCTATTCTCGGGCACACACATTTTTATCTTCTACCAAACCGTTACCACTCTCCAATACGAAAAAGAATTAATAAAATGTTTGAATGAAAATAAATATAATTTTTTCCCTCATTAAAAGAATTATTGGAACCTTTCACGTCATGACGACTTCATTCATTCATGGAACTTTCCTTGTGTATATGGTTCTCTTCAGACATTGGACTTTTTGCTTACTAACTCCTCTTTTACTAATTTGTTGTTACAAAATAAAAAAAATATCGTTTATTGTGATATACAGTATCAGTGCTTTTTACTTATTCAATTCTGTCTTTCTTTTCTTGCTTTTGTGTGGATGGGGTTCTTAGTTCCTTGCTCTACCATTGAGCCGAATATTACCCATCAAAACTTTAAAATTCACTGAAACAAATGTCATGTATAACAAAAATATTGAAGACAAAGATACAATGATTAGATTAAAAACGCAGATCCATGGAAAATGGACCCCAGCATTTACCTCGGACAATGGATCTCCATGAAATCTTTAAAAGAAGAAATAAGGTGGAGAACCCCTCTAAGTGGACAAAGCTTTCGATAGAGCAAGCTCAGTCTTCAAAAATGTGAAACTCACATTAGTTCCACATTTGAAGGGTATGCAACTGATGCATACGTTCGATAACCACCTATGGAACTGAAACATGGCACCTAACTAAAAGATAGACCCTTAAACCGAGCACCATGCAACGTGTAGAGGAGAAAATCATGCCTAACACTACACGGTAAGATCACAAGACAGCCCGTTGTATTAGAAAACAAACAGAGGTCAGAGATATAGAAACCATTAGAAAACTTAAATGGCAATGGGCTGGTCATTTTGCAAGAATGTCAGATAATCACTGGACATCACGACTCACAATATGGATCCCCAGAAATCATATGCAAATCATCTAATATTTCTTAGCACCCCATAGGTGTCATTATAGATTTTGATATGATTTCAATTGATGGCTCTTTTTCTAGAGACAAATGAACCCTGGAAATTTCAGCTTGATCAAACGAACAATTAGGAAGCTACCTTGCTTAAATTTGTATGTCACAAGATTGAAAATCGATCAATATACAAATTTCATTGTTTTATATTTTCATAATTGTGTGAATATCAAAAAATGGTATAATTATATCATATTGTACTTTCTGAGCCTTTGTATGAGGTTTTGGATGCACTCACGCACACCTATACACACATACATTTATATGCATATATTATTAAGAAATGGATACATAATCCGATAGAATAATTATGAATGCGTCATATCATTTGAAACTCTATATGAAATGAGCTCCCGTTATTACTCAGAGAATGTGTCACTCGAGCTAGACAATGTAAAGAGAATAAGCAATAAAAGAAATGAGCTGCTGCAGGAATTGAACCTGCCACTGATAGGGGGCCACTTTAACGTAGCTGGTAGTCAAAAGTCCAAAGACCGCCATATCTTTAAAAAAATAGATGTATAATCCAACAGAATAATTATGAATGTGATACATTTTTTGAAACTATTTGAAATGACCACCCGTTATTAGGCCTTGACCAAGTGACAAATTCTCCATGTAACAACGACGGGGGGGGGGGTCACTCTAAACAGCGTTTCAAATAATATGATGCTTTCATAATTATTCTGTCGGGATATATATCCATTTCATAATGATACAATTTTCCGCGTTAAGAAACAATAGTGCAGATATGGACAGTGAATGAACAAGTTTAGATCTGAAGATGTTTGGGTTGTTTAGCGCAATGGTAAAAGCGATGCTATGTTCAATTCTTGCAGCAGCCAATTTCCTTATTTGTTTATACTATTTACGTTGTTTAGGTCGAATGATATGTTCACCGTTAATTAACGGGAGGTCATTTCATACAGTTTCAAATGATATAACGGACTCATAATTATGAAACAAACTCAAGAGCAATAGTATATGGAGATTTTATTTGTTGTTTAATCAATTCACAAATGAATTAATTAGTATGCTATACATGTTTGGGAAAGGTTCCCATCTTCAGTAGCATGTGTGCACTTTTTAGTGATTAAAAAGTTAGGTTCCCATTGAAAAAAATAGCATCAGATTTTTTGCTTTGAAATCAAGAATGGAAATAAAAAACGTGGATTCGTTGCAGGCCATGGCAGTGAGTCCAGGCTATATTATGTCTTCGAAGGATCTTTGGTGGTTTATACATATACACACACACATTCTTAGCTATAAAGTTATCTTAAAATAAAATGAAGACAATTTTTCGCCATTTTAAAAGAAAAAAATTGCTACTGCATATTTGACCTGTCAAACCAAAGATAGCCAGAAAACGTTCTAAATTTACTACGACTCTCCATTTTGAATTACTATTACACAACGATTTGTTATCACAAAAATTATCTACCTTCTTCACAAACTCTAATTTTTAACAGTCTGATAATAAAAATTTTCTGAACAGTTACGCAACAAGATTTTTTGAAACTTGGCAAGAAAATCAAGGACCTGGAGTGAGGCTTTTTTCAAGAATGTTTGCAACCAGCCAGATTGTGTTTAAGGCCAGCAGATTTCCAATATGTATTGTATCTCTCAGATCTTTTTTTCGACTTTCACAATATGAGGTTGACTGGAGAGGGTAGAATGTCGGATGCTCCCTTTACCAGTGAACTTTCCCTCTTCTAATACACATGTTCGTCTTACTATGTTCAGCAGTCTTCATTTGATGCTCTCCTACTTGCGATCCCAATGTCCAATGGCTGTAGCTAGTCGCTTGCTCATTTCAGTGAGTAAAATCTCTTCTAGCGCCATAGAGCGTCCACCAACGCAATCAAAATAGGTTTCTTCACATTGAACGTGTGGCTGTCTGTCTATCTATGTATTCATTTATGTGTCGCGCATACAGGCCGCATTAATCGAGCTAGAGGGCTGCTTTTTCTGTTTATCGTAGTCTCCTTGGACCAACAACAGTGTGGGTGGAATCTATCTTCTGCTTTCTGAACTACTCTCATCGTAAGGGGATGATTCTGTATCCTCCAAAACAGTGGTCTTAAACCTTTCTATGCCAAACACCCCCTGATTTAAATTCTGTGGGGATTTTAATGCTGCACATCAATATTCTAATTTCAGGAAAATTTTATGATATCAAACATAAAGCAAGGAAATTGCTCAAAATCTATATAATAATGATCCGATATCTGGTTTGCTTTTTACCGTAACTCAGCAAAAATAGCACAACGTAACAAGATGCTTTAGTGCCGTTAAAATGCTCAATTCAGGGAATCAAACAATTGTTAGAACAATTTGAACCGAAGTCATAATATTACGGGGTCTGCGTTCGCACTCACCTAAACAACAAAGATATGATGTTTGGTACCAAAGTTGAAAAAAAATCACATTCACATTGAATGAGGAAAATAAGTAAAAAAAAGGTTGATAAATGAAATAATCATAATGATACATTTAATCTGTACAATATATATATATATATATATATATATATATATATATATATATATATATATATATATATATATATATATATATATATATATATATATATATATACATATATATATATATATATTTATATATCCTCATAGAAATAATTTCCTTTTTTTTAATAAGACAAAGGTATTATTTCACTGGAGAAAGTCATCAAAAAGACGTCGGGGAGAAGAGATGAAAGACGAAAGGCTATGAATTCCAAAGAAAAATGTATTATGGAATTCTTTTCATACCCTATACCAAATATTTTCACCTGATCGTGTTTCAGAAAAGGCTACTGATCCATGAAAATAATGATAGTTCAATTCTGTAAAAAGATATTCTTTCATATTTTTATCAAGAAAAAATCAAAAAGTATGTAAAAAAACTTTTCTGAAACTCTACAGCTTATTTTTCTTCCCCGAAAAGTCAACGATCGTTGATTTCCTTTTTACTCTCTAAACTTCAAAGATAAAACAATGACAGATATTGTGGAATTTTTCTCTGGATCTAAATCGATTTTTTTTTATCCATTCATGTCTAAGAAAAGCCAGTGATCCATGGAAGTTATAATTCTGTAAAAAAAAAACAAAAAAACAAAACATTTCTTTCACCAAAAAGTATTAATATTTTATCGATCTTTTCTTTTCTAATTCTGTCCCACTTCCATCATGAACATTTCAACACCTTATCACAAAAGAAAAAATTGTGAATTGTAAGCACGTATATGGAAAGATTATTTAACAAGTTTTCTCGTCGTAAAAATGTCAACGACGAAATCTACAAGGGATGTACAAAGTTTTGTTGCATATTAACGAAGTCTGATATATTATTAATTGATGGGCAACTTTTTGCTGACGTTTTTCCTGTTCTCCCTTGAAGGTTTTACACCTTGCTTTAGAATGGAAAAAAATTGGACCTCAACGTTCCTAACAAACATTATTCGTTCGGTCTGAAGATCTGCCAAACCCTTCTATTGTGGGCGTTACGGAGCCAGTACTTACTTAACTTATCTCGTTCGTCATGCCGTCTAAAATTCTTTCGATCCTGATTTCGCATGTAATCTCTGGGAATCCACGTTGTGAGTTGTAATGTCCAGGGGTTGTCTACCATTCTTGCAGCCTATTGCCATTAGGGTTTTGTGATGGATTCTCTGATGCCTCGGACTTTTTTTCTCTAATAGTTTGAGATTCAGTCTCTTGGTTAGGCTCCATGTTTCAGCTCTATAGGTGACTATCGGAAGATGCATTGGTTGTACACTTTTCTTTTTAGCATGAGTGGGACTTCTTGTTCTTAAAGATCAAACATGCCCTGCTGAAAGCTTGCCAACCTTAAGTGATTCTTTGTTTGATTTCTTCTTTTGAGGATTTCATGGAGATTCGTTGTCCTAGGGAGATTTAGTTGTTTACTTTCTCCAGTTCTGTATTTTAAAGAGTAATTAAAAAAATATTTCCCCTGTTCTGAGGGGAGTGTCCTTGAATCAAGTTTTTGCAATGAACAGTTAGGACTGGGTGATATCCAGTCCTAGAAAGATTGATACATTTAAATGTCAGAATACATGAACCTAAACCCAGCAACAGTATTTAAACCATCGGTGTGGGTAGCAGTGATTAATAACTTGAACCCATCAACAATTTTTAAACCAGAGTTGTGGATAACAGTGACTAAAAAAATGTTTTTTCTTGACATAATAAGGAATGAATTTTCAGACCTCTAGCTCAATTGGTACGTGTGATACTTACATACATAGCCAGACCAAGTTCGAAACTGTACAAATCTATCTTGAAGGTTTTGGTGACAGTTTTTAATACAAAATCAATTCCTTGCACTTTCAGTTATGTTTTAATAAGTTTAGCTTAGCTTAGCTTGGACATAAAGCTATACATGCAAGGCCCACAGTGAGAATCAAACTTACTATAGAGTAGTAATGGTCTGTAAGAATTGCTAACCAAAAGAAGAGCTGAATTCAGTCGTTGCTACCCGCAACGGACTGGTTTAATCACTGTTGATGGGTTTAGGCTATCCATGTTCTAACATTTATATGCATCTATCTATTCATATATTTATCTGAACTTCGGCCTGCCTGACAATTCATGGAGGAAACTTGAAATTTCGCATACTCATACCCTCTACAAGTAGGGAAAAATTTCCTCCTTCAATAAATTTTCATTGGATGGTTCAATTTACAATGAAAGTTTATGACTAATTGGTCCCTTGTTTTTTTTTCTTGAAATCATAAATCCATTGTTCAAACTATACTGGTTGTATTTTTGTCAAAGGGATTTGATTTTACAAGGTCCACTGCTTGATTTACGAGGTAAAAAGCAGCATATATGGGTGGCGTTGATTCATAATTTCCCTTGGAATGCTAGGTATTGAACAAATTTAACTTTGACTCTGCATAATAAGTGCGTGGCACCCAATGAGGATCGAACTCTCTTCAATATCAATGGTCTACAAAACTAGAATTCTAACCATTGCTCTATGGTGAGGCATTAAAGTTTTAAGAATAAAAAGAATGGGTTTTGTTTGTCAGAACCATTATGTGATCCATGTCTTTTAGCAGCATACTATGTCGGGGATAATCAATTAAAGAACTGAAAAAGGTGTGATCAATATTGTTGTGCAGTAATCACAAAATATCTGAATTTTAAATGCTGCAGGACACATTCTGAGCAATCAATTTAGTAGAAACTTGCATTGCAAATTGGACTCTTCATTGAATACCTTTTTTGTGTAGGAATTTTCAAAAAGCAAAAAAAAAATTCTATGACAATGAGTAAATGTTTTAATTCTCAGCCCTCTAGCTCCATTGGCGTGGCCTGTTATAAGTGTACGTTTTTGTGTATCTGTAGCACACGGCACACCAAAGATACAAAGCATGATATGCCACTGGTTTTGGTTGGCGGTTTTGAATACGCCAAAGATGGATTGCCGTCCAGAGCTAAAGGGCTCTAACTGCTCTGCTGCTTATCCATAGTCCAAGAGAGAAGAGGGTTTGCAGCTTTTTCCAAGAGTATTAGTCGATGGTGATTGCAAACTGTTCAAATCAAAGTTTAAATTCGGTTCCTAGATTCTATTCTCTGTATTGGTAATCATTAGGCGTCGGACGCATCCTGTATTAGTTGTAGAAAATTGAGATATCAATAAAAGCATTCGTACCGTGCTATAGAAGCACAGTCATACTGACACAATTACACCGAGAGTTCAAGACAGAGAAAAAAATAAAATAAAATAAAATCCTCCGCTCTTTTCATCTTTAAGCTTAAATTATTTTTAGCCTGCTACTTGACAGCCTATTTGAATTGCCTGTGAGTTAAAACTGAGAGCTATCGATATGGAACTCTGCCCATTGGCAGAAACCCGAAACATCTGCTGTTCACGTCCATGTGCCTCGCCGGCATGCTGATGGGGACATTTGATTGTATGAAAAGAAATTTCAATCTGCTTATATGTTATATTCTGTGGGATACGAATTTTGTTCCTAGGTAGTCAGTGTTATTTTATAATTGCTTACGTGTCAAAAGGATAGGAAATGGCTTTTGTTTCCTTCTAATTTAGCTTTTGTGACCAGTAATTTATTGACATTTTTCTATTTCCAATCGTTTAATAAGTGACTTTGCATTTTTCTAGGGAAACAACTTATGAAGCTAAATTTAGATGTATCTAGGCTAATATTAAAAAGAAGTAATTACAAATAATTTAGGAGTAGTTTTTCAAGATTTACGATTGTACTGTAATTCACTTCGATGAACCAGATCCCAAAATACGATCTCTACTCATTTTCTCGCGTAAAGCTCATCGTGTATATCCTGGTGGAAGTGCTGTCTTTTCTCCTCCAAATACTCTGCCAGGTTCTTTTGTGAATTTATCGAGACAAGCCTGAAGAATATGGAGAGTCTGCAGTCCATTTTACTGTCGTTCTTCAACATAGTCTCAACCAGTTCCACATAGTTTTTAGCCTTGTGATCTCCTCAGAAATCCTGAACTACTGTGACAAAGCTATACCAAACTATTTTCACCTTTTTAGTGAGCTTCTTGGGGAATTCCTTGCACTCCAGGAACTTCTTTATCTGTAGTCCATCAAAAACAGAACCATTACATCTAACAGTACTCCATGGCACCATCTTTTTTCCCATCAGCTAAGGATAAATAGTAAGGCAGAAAGGGCTCTCTTTGTTGAGGAGATGAACAACTCTGGATCCAAACCAGACAATGGAGCCAGCAATGCATGGTGGGGCACAAAGAGCATGGGATGACGCACAGAATGCCTTGGTCATCTTTGGTCTACTTCCAGCCATCCTGGCTATGTCTTGCTGTTAGACCTAGTGACTGACAATGTGTGTAACTTTTCCCAACTGTAATCTAAGTTAGCCCCTTCAGAACTTCATAAACTACAGTGTGCCATAGTTGATGTACCCCTCAGGACCAAAGACATGGCCATCTTCAACCAGTAAACGACAAGCATGGTGGTAATGATAATATGCAAACCAATACTTAATAGAAGTATGGACTTTCTGACCTTTGAATTGTTGAATATTTTTTCAGAAACCATGAACCAAAATTGTCACCAAAATTGACAACACAGGTTTCTTCAACTTTTGATTGGTCTGGCTAGCAGGCTATATATTGAGTGTTGAGAGTAAAGGCTGCATCAACAGATCTAGATAACTCAAATTTTACACTTTTATTTAGTATTATGTTTTGAGAAAATGTAAGAAAAAAAATTTTCTGCTAAGTAGGTTTATAAGGGAATGGGATAGGAACTCATTTATGCGAAACTTTTCTCTTAGTTTGTGTCTAGGAGCCTCCATACTAGTTGTTTTTTTTTTTGAATTCTTAGTGAGCTCTGACCAACAAAAATGCAAGAGAAGTAACTTATTTATTGATTACTCCTTTTTCCAAATTTGTTATTCATCACCCCAAACATGGCATGCTGCCAGAAGACATTGGTCATGTGGCAGTTTCTATTGAGTGGCTAACCAGTCCTGTTTTCTTTTCCTTTTCTGAAAACTTCTTGCAATTCTTCGATTTGACAAAAAGATCACCAACCAACATATATATATATGCATATATATAAATATATATATATATATATATATATATATATATATATATATATATATATATATATATATATATATATATATATATATATATATATATATTAGGATTCCTTTCCAATGGCTAGTCCACAATAAGCAGTTTGATAGTGATCCAAATGGTGACACATGGCCAGCCATGTTGATAGCCCGCATGCTTCTAAGGTCTGACCGATTCTCAAGACAGAATTGTTTTCAAAGCCATCAACCATTATTCAGTGCAGGCGGATTCTTTCAGCATTGTTCTTGTTTCATGTTTTTCACGTTCCAGAATCCTGTCTTTTGGGGTTGAAAATGTTATAGAGAGAACTTAATTATTGATTCTTGGTTCCCATGGAAATGGAAACCAAGAGGGTTTTCAAATGTTTTTAATTAAGTGGTCTTGGACTCCACATCAGATTGCTCGTCCTAACCTTCCCTTCTTCTTGTTCTTGTTCTCATTCTTCTTTTCCTTCGCCTTCTTCTTTTTGTTCTTCTTTTCCTTCTTTCATTCTTTGCATGAGAACTAATAATCCTTCATATAAAAACCATGATAATATCAACGATAGTATCGACCAATATGAATTATAAAAATAAAATCTTTAATAATAGTAGTAGATATCATTTGTCAACAAAATAGTAATAAATAATAATTGGAAAAAATGATGAATCCTAGGTGTAAAAAGTCAAACTTTACCATATTTCGTATAACAAAACAATCCTAATTTGAAAAACAAATTAATTTGTACTCATGAAGACAGAGAAAGACAGAGAACCACTATTTCTGCAATACAAAACACATTTATCTAAACATCGATTTTTCCTGTTGGGTTAAAATCATTAACTAAAATGTAAATAATATCATTCGAAGAGTAGCGTGTAGATTATTATAATTTCAGGAAGGAGATGCGATTTCTGTTGTCGGTAATCGCTTGGACAATGGAATCATTGATCCAAGTTCAAACTCCATTTGGGGCTATTTATGTTCACTTCACAGTAATGCCTCTTGGGAATGGCATGAATCCATCTTCCATCCCTCTTACAGCAATAGATAAAATAGCACAGCAAAGTGAGCTCTTCAGCCTTGTGAAGGCAACCAGTCTAGGAAAAAGACAACTCTGATTTAGAACCTGAAATTCTTGAGGTGGTTTGACCCCTAATTTGACATACTTCTGACAATTCCTGCAGCCAAGCTAATGCCAGATGTATTGCTTCCTGGTTTCCTCTGGACTATATCAGCAAACACAAGGGGGTCATTCAGAAAGCTGGGCATTCCAGGAACTCCATACACTTTGCCCGGGCATGTGGCTCGGAGGGAATATTCCATTTTCTGATGAGACAGGACAGAGGTCATTCATAATCTGAGGAATCAATTAGATTTGTTCCAGAGGCTGAGTTGACCGAACCCAAATTGTAATAAGTAATTCAGTAAGTTTGTTCTTCTCAAATGAGTGAGCCATAGAGTAAACTGTACAGGGTTAGGGTTTAGGGTTAGGGTTCATATTAGTGAATATTGCACTTAATCCCAGATTGATAAAGGCTTTGGGTAAACTTTACACCTTTCTATTTCACACACATACGTACACGCACCCGTATACACAAACATACACATTCACAGAGATCAGACACACACACACTCCTATAGGTACATCAGTAAGTTCATTGTGATATAAAAGAGCATTCATTTTACACTGAAAATACTTATTTTTCGACATAATCCACTTCCTTGTCAATGCACTTAAGTGCGGAATAAATCAAAGTTTCATGCTGGAGAATGATATTCGACTGACGGGTAGACTGGATGAGGCTGATAGTGATCAAATCCAGATATTACTTGGGAATAATCAACATTATATGACGTGTGAGAAAATCCAATATACTTGAGGGCATTAGTGCGAAGTGGATATGAAAGGCATTGGCTGAAACTTGAACCTTTTCTGTCAATTCAGTTTCCTGTGTTGGTAACCATTATGCCATCTCCTGCATCTTTATCATTAGAAACTGTCAATCAAAACTGTCGCCAGAACAGTCAGCGTAGGTTTTTTTAGTTTTCAAGCTGGTCTGGCTGGTTGGCTATGTATGTATCTATTACGTAAACAGGCTGCACCAAAGTGCTGAAAATTTAAACATTCATTCCTTTATTCATTTATTGAGAAAAAACATTCTTTTTAATCTCTCCAGAATTCAACTTTTTTAGTGAGAAGTTTAATTTGCAATGTAAGTTTATCCTAAATTGATCACTTTGTTTGCGTCTGGCAGAATTTATGCTTGTTTTTTGATTATTCAACAAAAGGCAAGAGATGTAACCTACCAATTAATCACTCCTGTTTCCAATCATTCAATTGATCACACCCAACATTGTGTGCAGCCACAACATATCAGGCATGTGACAGTTTCTATCAAGTGACTAACCAAGCCTGTTATCATTTAGGTGAAAAGAATCCAAGGAGAAGGATAATACCCCAAATAAAGATGAATATGCTTTTTTTGGCAAAATCTGAAGCTTTGTTTGCTGATTGGTAACAGAAATGGGGTTTGGTACCTAAGTACATGGTAAGGCTTACTTTTGGGAACAAGATAAACAGAAAAGTCTCCATTAGTGAATGATCACCATTCTATCTCTACAGACAATGGAATGTTCCATCTAGGGTGCATATCTGGTTAAAACCTATTGAGATTCTGGGATGCACACTTAGCTACAGGAGGGACATCTCTGAAGTTTAGAATCAGAGTTGTCCTTCTCCTAAACTGGTTGCCTCCCAGAGGACTCAATCTTCCTTCTATTTCCCCTATAGCTGGAAAGAGAGGAGATTGATCTATGCCTTTTCCAAGGACATTTTTGAAAAGTGAGCGCAAAGTACTCTGACTAGAGTTTGAACTTGGTTCGCCGATCCTATTCTCTGAGCCATTATTGACTATGCCAATCACACCTCCATTAGTAGTCACTGAAGATACAAAAAAACCTGGAAATTGAAAAGTCGACACAAGCCGCCCCCCCCACCAACTACATCATTTCACTTCCTGTCGCTGATTCTATTTTCTGTGCTAGTAGCCGTTAAGCCGCTCCCCACCTCAATAATCATTATTATTCAGGTGAAAAGAATTCAAGGAAAATGGACAATGCCCCAAATAAAAATGAAATGGGCTTTTTTATTTTATGTACATACATACATATATATGTATTTCATTTATTTCAGAATTCTTCATCTTTTTTCTTTCTGGACCAATTGCCAAGTGATTAAAGTGCAAATAAAGCCATCCTGGTTTCTAAAGTGAAGCTGGTGTTGCCATGGCCACCAGAGATTACCAACAATGCTTACCCCCTGAAAGAATCTTTTGAAGCTTCTTAATCACAGAGAGTTCGGCTTTGGTAGGATTAAAATGCCATCACGAGAGTTAGTGTCCAATCAGTTCAAAACCATGCGTGTGCCATGAAAATTGGTTTCCGTGGTGGCAGAACTTGGCAAAAACTGCACACGTATGCAAACACACTCACACACATGCACTCACTCATCCATAAACATATGCGTGCAGATATGCACACACTAATGTACGGAGTATATGTGCACATAAACATACACACCAAAGCACACTAAGACACAGAGATGCATACACTCACACATAAACATATGAGCCCATATATACACCCGCATTTATAGATTTTACAGGAGAAAATCTCTTTTCAATATTTTAGTGCAGTTAATGTGAGCTCTTTGCTTCATTAATATATGTCAGTGATTTACCAAGCCTCATATCCTGAAACAGTGTTTAAGAACATTTCTAACCTTCTTTTTCTATTTTTCACTTTCTCTTTTCCTTGTTCTCTCTCTTCTTTTTTCATCTTTTCCTTAAATCCTTCTCTCCCTATTTATTATAATTTTATATATATATATGAAATATCAGTAAATAGATAATTCATATCCAACAAGAGCATTTATAAGGAAATAATTGCTCTGCATTGATGTCACTTGTTAGCAAATCAAGCGGCCTTGAATCATGTAAATAAATAGAGAAATAAGCTTCGTTTGGAGATTGAACCAATGTTCATTTTGGTAGCAGCCTTATATTCTGGCTCTTCTCTTACCATTGAGCTAAGAAACTTTCAGATGGTTAGGCAGGAATCTGAAATGCACGTATTACTCATTTACTTATTTGATGATCATTGAAACATGGAACCTTACCAAAAGATTGACCCACAAACTGAGAAGCATGCAACATGTTCATGAGAGAAACATACTCAACCTCACATGAAGAGATCACAAGACAGCATAGTATATCAGAGAGAAAACTGGAATCTGAGACATCAAATGACAATGGGCTGGTCGTATTGCAAGAATGGCAGACAACCAATGGACATCGCAACTCACAACATGGATGCCCAGAGATCACATGTGAAACTGTGGCTGGCAAAATATAAGGTGGCATGACAAATCAAACAAGTTTACTTTACCCACTGTCTTTTCAATACCATTCTGCCTGGTAAATTAAATCGTATCCATACATTTATCATATATATATATATATATATATATATATATATATATATATATATATATATATTTCAAAACTAAAATGACTAAATGTGAATGAGCTCATTGGGTTTTCCCCTCATCAACAAAACCAATAATGTTTATTGAGGTAACATCATGTCTCCCATAATATGAATGTCCACTGCCGTATGTCTTATTTTGAGTGTTTTTCGATTCAGGGTATGAATAGTTGATCTGTAAGGGGTGCTCTGTTTACGATGAAAACCTGTACTGGTCATCTTAATGGTCCTTGTAAGTCTCAAGTCTGGTCGAGACCACGACTTTATATCTACAAGTTTTTATGAACACTCCCTTGGCAGGATGCTAGTCCATAGAATGGATACCTCCTCCTAAATCACACAGCTTAGAGTATATTCAATTAGCTACTGAGTGCACAGGAAAATTCAACCTAACAAAAAGTTTTCAACACTCCTTGCTCACACTGGGAATTGAACCCAGGAATTTCTGCATGCTCACCATTACACTATCCAAGTGGACAGACATAATGAGAAGTAAATATCTAAATTTTCAGCCCACTAGCTCCATTTGTCCTGCCTGTATAGGTGATACTTAGATAGATAGCAAGCTGGAACCACTTGAAACCTGAAAAAAAACCTTTGATGACAGTTTTCGTTGATAGTTTCTAATCATGTTGCAGTCGAATAATTAATGAAGCTGTTGAAATTTTCCTAATGAATAGATACTTTGGGGGAGTGTTGGAAGCGTAAATACATAAAATCATTGCTGACCAATTCAAACAAATATACAGATATACAAAAACGATCCAAAAGATATTGAGGTTTGGCACAGAAAATGATAAGAGGAAGTTGACTGTTGTGTCCTTCGAGTCAGACAGTTCTAAGAAAGCAAAAAGCTTTTTCCTTAAGATCAAAATTGAAGTAGTTAATAGTGCTTGTAAGAAGGGAAGGATAGAGAGAGTATGCAAAAAAAAGAGGAAAAAACTTTCGTCATACTATGTTATGTAATTGTTTTTTAATCAATTCTTGAAATAAAAAATAAAAAGTACAAGAGAGAAACATGAATGAATACAGTGTTTATAATTAATAATAATTATTATGTAAACTGTATATACATTCATATATATATATATATATATATATACATATATTGTGTCATCCACAGAGAGCTGTTTCGATGTATTACATCTCTTCAGTGTGGCTATTGACTTTCCATTATCCCATCCAATACCGTGAGGCAGGATTGAAACCTTTACTTCAGTCCTGGAGGCCGATATCCTACCTCTGGACTATGGAAATGAATGGTCAGTAAAGCTGAATTTAAGCGATATATTTATTTACATAGAAATTCCTCATTCACGAGAGTGCTCCATTCCTATGGAAGAGATATTTTTAACTTTTACATTTTTCAATAAATTATACTGTATTTTAGATAATTTTCATTTCACTTTTGATGCACTGATTATCTTTTTTTATTTTAGCCTTTTTCATTATCATTATCATCATTGACCTTTTAGCATCCGTTGTTGGACGTAGACCTTCCCTGAGATTCGACGGACTTCTCTGTATTGGGCATCGCGGAGCCAATACTTTCTGAACTTGTCTAGTTCGTTATGCTATCTTATATTTTACTGGCCACAGTTTTGCATATGATCTCTGGGGATCCATATTGTGAGATATTATCTGCCATTCTTGCAAGATGACCAGCCCATTGCCATTTTATCTTTCTAATGGTTTCCATGATATCCCTGACTCTCGTTCTTTTTTCTGATATACTGTGCTGTTTCGGGATCTCTTCATGTGATATTGAGCATGATTCTCTCATGTGCTCATTGCATGGTTCTCAGTTTGTGGGTCATTCGTTTGGTTGGGTTCCATGTTACAGCTCCATAGGTGACTATCAGTAGGATGCATTGGTTGTGTACCCCTCTTTTAAGAAGTGATGAAATTTTCATGTTCTTGACGGTGGTACATGCTTTACCAAGGATAAAATATAATTAGTGATGAGAAAAATGTAATTGCTTCAAATGGGTCAGATTTGGTCAAGTATCTTTATTGTTTATATAATCCTTCATCTTACAACCCAAAGACTGTCAACATAGGTTTATTCAGTTTCTAAGTTGCTCTGGCTGACTGGCTGTGTTTCACATATACAAGATGCACTAATGGAGCTAGAGGGCTGAAAATTCAAACATTCACTTCACTCTTTGTTATGTAAAAAAAAATGGTTTATTTGTTCATTCAAAATCCTCCCTGAATAGATTTTCAGAGGAAGTTCAATTTGCAATGTAAGTTTATTCTAAACATATCTCTTAATTTGTGTCATTTGCATTTTTTCTGCTAATTCAGACTTTCTTCTTGTAATCCCTGTCCAACAAAAGGTGACAGATATAACTTATTCATTGATCACCCGTTTCTCCAATTTTTTTATTGATCACCCCCTCCAACTCAGTATTCTGCCAAAAAGATGTTGCTCACATGATGGTTTCTGTTGAATGACTAACCAGACCTGTTTCTAAAAGGGATTGAGATAGAAGGGAGATAGATTGCAACAATCACAAAAACACTAATGCAAGCTACTTTATCTTTAGAGAATTTTATTTTCTAGGTTCCTTTTTGATTATGAAGCTGCTGGAGGCTCAAGGCTGGAGTAATTAACAGCAACTAATTATCACTGCATTTATTGTTTATCTACCTTTTTTTCTACATACACATTGGAAAGTATGGAGAAAACAAGAAAACTGTTCTGGTTAGTAACTTAATAGAAACTGTCATGCAACCGCCGTCTCTTGGCAGCATGTCATGTTGGCGGTGAAAAACTGAGAAAAATTAGAAAAAAAGGGTGATCAATAAATGTTACTTTCCTCACCTTTTACTTGATAGTGATCCCTACAAAAGTCTAAATTTTCAAAAAACAAGCATGATTGCTGCCAGACAGGAACTAAGGGAACAATGGAGCATGAATTTACATGGCAAATTGACACCCCCCCCCCCGATAAAAACCTAATTATGGGGGGAATTTAAAAAAAGAAAAGAAAAAGTTTTCTTCTAGACATAATATGGAATAAATGTTTAAACTTTTAGCCCTTTATACACAGCATACACTCATATATAGCCAGCCAGACCAACTTCAAAACTGAAGAAACCTATGTAGACAGGTTTGGTGACAGTTTCGGTTGATGGTTTCTAATTGATCATAAAGCAAATTAATGTAATAGAGTGTCCAACTGAATCTGCGAGAAATTACGAGATTGGCTTTTTTAGAAAAAATGGGAAAAGTCCACATGTGCATCATTTTTCAAAAAATGTTTTTGACTGTGTTCTTATTCATTACCTACATGAATAAGGTAGCTGCGAATGAAAGAAAGTAAGAAGAAAAATCAGGCAGGAAGCAGGATTAGAAAAAGAGAGGAAAAATAGAAGAAAGAAAGAAGGGAGGGAGGATTGGAAAAAGAAAGAGAGAAAGAAAGAAGGGAAGGTTTGAAAAAGAAAGAAAGAAGGAAGGATGGCGGGATTGGAGAATGAGGGAAAGAAAGAAGGAAGTATTTGAAAAAGAAAGAAAGAAAGAAGGATTGGAAAAAAGAAGAAGGAAAGAAGAATTGAAAATAGAAAGAAAGAAAGAAAAAATGAAATGAAGAAAGAGTGCAGGACTAGAAAAAAATGAAAGAGAGAATGAAACAAAGAAAAAAGAGACGGAAGGATTGGAAAAAGAAAGAAAGAAGGATTAGGAATATGAGATAAGAAAGAAAGCAAGGTTGAAAATAAAAAGAATGAAAGAAAGAAAGGAAGAACAAGGGAATCATTGGAAAAAATGAAGGAAGGTTCGATAAAGAAGGAAGGATTGGAAAAGACATATTGAAAGAAAGAAAGATGAAGAAAGAGAGAAAGATAAAAAAAAAAATGAAAAAAAAGGCATACACACCAGGAAATGAATAAATAAAGTTATAAAGGAAAGGAAAGAAAGAATGAGGAAAGAGTTAGAATTGAGGGGAAGAAAGAATAAAAAGGATTGAAAAAGAGAAAAAAGAGAGAAGGAATGAAACAAAAAACTTAAAAAAACAACAAGAAGGAGTACTTTTAAATCAGTGAGGGCATATTTATTGCAAAGTTTACCAAACTTTCTTGGATTCTAGGAAACCTCAGCAGAACTTCCTGGCACCAAGATTCTTATTTCTGTCAGCGAAGTGGGTTAGGGAAAGACTGATAGAAATGGCATTGTTCGGAGAAAAGCTATACTTTAAAAAATATTGGACAATGACTTATAGACCTTATTAACCTATCTCCTAATAACACTAAAAAAAGATTTGTATAAGGAAATAAATATCTTGTAATCTTGATTGAAAATAATTGTCCAAATGTATTTTTTTAATATCATCACAGAAGTAAAGATACTTCATGAATAATCAGAAACATAAAAATAACAGGTCGGCCGGATCTAGCTAGAAAATGGCTAATTTGACAACTTTCATTGCACACTCTCCTTCCTCCTCCTTTTTTTGTTATTGCTTTGTTAGCAGTGGCAACTTTCTCTCTTTTTCCCTGCTCCTTTATCGAAGTACCTACCCAGTCTGCTGATCTGTTGGTCAAGCACATCTTTCTTTTTGCCCCCTCCTCTAATAAAGTACGCAACAAATGCAACATCATTTTATCAGAGCATATTGGTTACATGCTTTGATTATTGCGATACTGCTACGATGTCTAAGCAATGACAAGAAAAAAGATGGAAGAAAATAGAAGAGCTTGAAGGAGAAGGAAAAAAAGGATAAAAGAGAAAAGAAGGAAAAAAAGTTCTTCATGGAGGAGAACAAGGAAGAAAAGCAGCTTATATAACTGACAGCATTAGTAAATAGTCCATGAAACTAGCCTGCTGGTCGTCACTTTATAGCAGGTGTTATATATGTACAAATTCACACATATGTTGAAAACTTTTATAGACAATGAGGAAAACACAGATTGGGTGAATTAGTATTTATCTATGGACATTTCGTAAAGGGTTACCCCCCCATCATTGGAGAAATGATTTTTCTTTTCTCTTCATTTCTCCATCTTGCTGATGATGTGGACTTATATCCCACGAACATCTGTGAATAGATATCTATTCAACCAATCTGTGTTTTCGTCATTGTCTATAAAAATCTTCAACATTATCTGATATAATCTATCCATCAAATAATATATATATATGTATATATATCTACCTATATCAATATATGTATATATATATATATATATAAGTTTATTTTTGGGTAACCTTTGTAAGTATGGCCTGTTTCAAAAAATAGATATGTGGTATAAAATAATATCAATATACAATACACATAAAACCTTGTATTAGATGACAAACTACAAGTATGGGATAAATCATATAATAAGAAAGGGAAGTGTTGTTTGATCAACACTGCGGGGGCGCCATGTAAATATAACTGTTTTATTTTTAAAATCCCCGAAACTGTTACATGGTAAACAACTGATGATCCCAACAAGAGACAAGATATACATCGTACCATAATAACAGAGTATATGTGAAAGAGGGGAAAAAACACCGAAGAAAATGATATAAATTGCATTGACAGATGTTGGATTAGTTAATTGAAGTGACACAAAAAAAATTATTGAAAAAGTTTTTGAATGTTTAGTGCTTGAAGCTGCAAAGCTTTCTAAACTATATATATATATATATATATATATATATACATATATATATATATATCATCAGTAGCAGCAGCAGCAGCCTTTTAGCATCTGTTGTTGAATAAAGACCTACCCTAAGATTCGCCATGCCTCTCTATCATAGGCATTGCAAAGCCAGAACTTTCTGAATTTATCAATCTCGTCATGCCATCTTACTTTCTGTTGGCCACAATTTTGAATATGGTCTCTATGGATCTACTCTGTGAGTCGTATTGTTCAGCGGTTGTCTGCCATTCTTGCAACATGTCCATCTCATTACCATTTGAGTTTTCTGACTTTTCCTATGATATCCTGGACTCCTGTCTTTTCTCTAATTTACTATGTTGTCTTATGATCCCTCCATGTGAGTTTGAGAATGAATCTCTCTTGTGCACATTATACGGTTCTAAGATGGAGGGGCAGGCTTTTGGTTAGGTTCATGTTACAGCTCCATAGGTGACTATCAGTAGGATACATTGGTTATATACCCATCTTTTTAGGTATAGTGGGATTAGCATGTTCTTGAAAATTGAGCTTGCTCTACTGAAAGCTTGCCAACCTCATGTGATACATATATATATATATATATATATATATATATATATAGATATAGATATAGATATATATATATTTATATATATATATTAGCTGCAAAAAAATCTAAATAAAACTGAACAAGCAAAAGTGTTTTTGGCTAAGACTTGATTTCCCAGCAGAAAGGAGTCTTAGTACATCTGGATGACACTTACAAAGTGAGTTGGTATCTGTATACTATGAACCGTCCAACTGAGAAGAAATATTGTTGACCACTCAATTTGAAATTTTTAGCTGTTTTTGGATCACCACATCTAATTTTGAGTGCCACTGTTGGACGGTATAATCTCATAACTAAAGAGAAATTTCATGCTTTGGCCCAGCTGGAAGAAAGAGTGGCACAAGACATTTGAGTTCAAGTAAGGTAATGAGTGACCTGATGAAAGCTTTTGTAAATATTGATGTATAGTTCTCACAGCCACACTCTGCATGAGATCAGCAACTTTTTCTTCAATGTATTAGCTGAGATGATAAGGTTGCTCATGTTTTAGAAGCTTGTTGGTAGGAAAAGTCTTCTTCTTCCTCCCAGTACTAATTCTCCATATGGGAGTGCTACATTTCGTCAGCTTCTATGAGGTCATAAACTGCCTTATTTCCACTCAAATATCTTGCACCGCAAGAATTACGAGAACACCTCCTTTCTCCTGGGCCAAGGCATGGGATTTCTCTTCAATTGTGAGCAGAAGTCATCCCATGATGACTCTCAGAAGCAGAGTTATAGTGCTCCAAATGTTGCTAAAATTGGTAAAATAAATATGCAGATCAAGTGGACGACAGTTTGTTTTCTCAGATGAACAGTTTTTGAAGCACTGATACCAATTCTGTCTTGATGCAAAGTCTAGAGATGTGAGTGTCTGCCCGATGTATGATGCTTCTCTCCTGCTTTTTCATTGGCAGGAAATCAAGTCCAAGCGAAATAAACTTTTGATTGTTCAGTTTTATTTTGTGTATTTAATGTGAAGATTTCTTTCACTATATATATATATATATATATATATATATATATATATGTTGCTTACAAACAGAAGTTTGGGGATCTTTTGCATAGTTTCCATTGTCTCATTCAAAGTAGTCACTGGAGTATGTGTACAGTGATGTAAGAAAGGGTAGTGGCAAATATCAGTACTCATTCGATTCACACATGCTTTTTAATTTCCACAAACTCTCTTATAGTGCCACACACATATATACATAGATATATGCACATAAAAGTATACATGTACACATACACACATATATTTACACGCCTGGCTGCTGCAATGTCAAACTCCACTCCTATTTCTACCCCGACTGATTACTACAACATTTGTTTTGTATGTATGATAAATGAAAAATTACTAAAAAATCTTTCAGTAAAAATGCATTTATTAGAATGAAATAAGCCGCTGCGTAACTACAAGATAAATTATGTTGAAATGTAAAACTTGTCAGTTCTTCTCAGTCAGTAAGATACCAGGAAAGTTTTAATTTTTATTCCCCCAGGTTTGGTAAGGACAGTGGTAAATCTATGAAACTAATGAAGATTCAGCTTCAGGGCCCCTAATACTGAGGAATGGGGGATCTCCTTAGGCAACTTTTTTGTGATGCAGTTTTAGTACAGTCCAAGCCCGGATCAAGGACACTGTCTCATCACCCAACTCTCTGCCCTTCTGGCCTAGTGGTCCTAGCCAGGACAGCAAAGCCCCTCAGAGATAATTCGATGTTACCCTATTGTCACTGGTTGTGAAAGGGTCCCCGTTATCAAAGCTTCAAGGGTCGTTACTCGGTGAGAATTGTTCTAGTTCTTGTTACACTTATAGAAAAACAAAGTCAACCCAAAGTTTGGATGGGAGTTTGCCTAGGGGGGGAAGGGGTGAAAGGGGGAGAGAAAGTGGTGAGAGGGGAGAGAGAAAAGGGAAAAAAGGGGAAAAGAAAGTGGAGAGAGGGGAGGTAGAAAGGGGGAGGGAAAGTGGATACAGGGGAGAGAGAAAGGGAGAGAAAGGGGGGGAAGTGAAGAGAGGGGTGAAAGAAAGGGGGAGGAAGGGGGAGAGAAGGTGAAGAGAAAGGGGAAGAAAGAGAGGAGAAGGGGAGAGAAAGGAAGAGAAAGGGGGAGAGAAAAGGTGAAGAGAAAGGGGGAGAAAGAGTGGAAAGGGGGAGAGAAAGGGGAGAAAAGGGGAGAGAAATTAGGGAAGAAAGGGAGAGAGAGGGGGTAGAGAAAGGTGGGAGAGAAAAGTAGAGTTTAATAGATAGAGAAAAATTTTAAATACTTGAGGTTCAGAGGTATCTCAACTTACTGAATTAGTTTTTCAAGAATATTCTTTGGTAGATATGAGAGATTTTCTTCCAATAATCTGTATGCACACACTTGAGTGAATAATATTCTACATGCAAACATTGATGTACGACAAAGCTACAAGTTATTATTCAATATTAGATTATAGGCCCATCCCTTCTCCAAAAAAACATTTATGTAATATAATATCATATATATATATATATATATATATATATATATATGTGCATGATTGCATGATTCAAAAATTAATTTAGGTATTCATGGATACAATTTTTATACACATATATATATATATGCTCAGTCATCCGATGCTTTCTCATTGCTGGCATGAAAAATAGACATGTATATTTAGATAGATCAATAAATAGATATGAAGAGACCAAAATAGATAGATTGATAGTTAGATAAATATGGAAAGACCAAAATTGAGCGATAGATATGAAAAGATCAAGATTGATAAATAGATAGATAGATAGATAGATTGATGATGAAAAAACCAAGATTGATAGATAGATAGATAGATATGAGAAAACCAAGGAAGATATATATTGAAAGATAACAATATATAGATAGATAGATAGATAGATTGATTGAAAGATAGAGAGATAGATATGGAAAAACAAAGATAGATATGAAATGACCAAAATGGATACATATGGAAAGTTCCAGATAGATAGACGTAAAAAGATCAAAATAGATGATAGATAGATTGATAGATTTCAAAATACCGAGATAGATTGAGGGATAGAAGACAAACATTGATAGATAGAATGTGTGCTTCAATTTATCTATCAAAAATTGTATTTCATATTAACCTTTTATTACTACAATCGAAAAGCTGGAAGGCACTCATTTACAATGAATGAAAGACGAAAAGGAAGTCATATATAATGAATGAAAGACAAAAAGGCAGTCAAATTCAATGAATGAAAGACAAAAAGGAAGTCACATGCAATGAATGAAAGACAAAAAGGAAGTCATATACAATGAATGAAAGACAAAAAGGAAGTCACATGCAATGAATGAAAGACAAAAAGGAAGTCATATACAATGAATGAAAGACAAAAAGGAAGTCACATGCAATGAATGAAAGACAAAAAGGAAGTCATATACAATGAATGAAAGACAAAAAAGAAGTCACATGCAATGAATGAAAGACAAAAAGGAAGTCATATACAATGAATGAAAGACAAAAAGGAAGTCACATGCAATGAATGAAAGACAAAAAGGAAGTCACATGCAATGAATGAAAGACAAAAAGGCAGTCAAAATCAATGAATGAAAGACAAAAAGGAAGTCACATGCAATGAATGAAAGACAAAAAGGAAGTCATATACAATGAATGAAAGACAAAAAGGAAGTCATATACAATGAATAAAAGACAAAAAGGAAGTCATATACAATGAATGAAAGACAAAAAGGAAGTCATATACAATGAATGAAAGACAAAAAGGAAGTCACATGCAATGAATGAAAGACAAAAAGGAAGTCATATATAATGAATGAAAGACAAAAAAAAAATCATATATAATGAATGAAAGACAAAAGGGAAGTCATATACAATAAATGAAAGACAAAAAGGAAGTCATATACAATGAATGAAAGACAAAAAGGAAGTCACATGCAATGAATGGATGACAAAAAAAGGAAGTCATATACAATGAATGAAAGACAAAAAGGAAGTCATATACAATGAATGAAAGACAAAAAGGAAGTCACATGCAATGAATGAAAGACAAAAAGGAAGTCACATGCAATGAATGAAAGACAAAAAGGAAGTCATATACAATGAATGAAAGACAAAAAGGAAGTCACATGCAATGAATGAAAGACAAAAAAGAAGTCATATATAATGAATGAAAGACAAAAAAGAAATCATATATAATGAATGAAAGACAAAAGGGAAGTCATATACAATGAATGAAAGACAAAAAGGATGTCACATGCAATGAATGAAAGACAAAAAGGAAGTCACATGCAATGAATGAAAGACAAAAAGGAAGTCACATGCAATGGATGAAAGACAAAAAGGAAGTCCTATACAATGAATGAAAGACAAAAAGGAAGTCACATGCAATGAATGAAAGACAAAAAGGAAGTCATATATAATGAATGAAAGACAAAAAAGAAATCATATATAATGAATGAAAGACAAAAGGGAAGTCATATACAATGAATGAAAGACAAAAAGGAAGTCATATACAATGAATGAAAGACAAAAAGGAAGTCACATGCAATGAATGAAAGACAAAAAAGAAATCATATATAATGAATGAAAGACAAAAAAGAAATCATATATAATGAATGAAAAACAAAAGGGAAGTCATATACAATGAATGAAAGACAAAAAGGAAGTCATATACAATGAATGAAAGACAAAAAGGAAGTCATATACAATGAATGAAAGACAAAAAGGATGTCACATGCAATGAATGAAAGACAAAAAAGAAGTCACATGCAATGAATGAAAGACAAAAAGGAAGTCATATATAATGAATGAAAGACAAAAAAGAAATCATATATAATGAATGAAAGACAAAAGGGAAGTCATATACAATGAATGAAAGACAAAAAGGAAGTCATATATAATGAATGAAAGACAAAAAGGAAGTCACATGCAATGAATGAAAGACAAAAAGGAAGTCATATACAATGAATGAAAGACAAAAAGGAAGTCATATACAATGAATGAAAGACAAAAAAGAAGTCACATGCAATGAATGAAAGACAAAAAGGAAGTCACATGCAATGAATGAAAGACAAAAAGGAAGTCACATGCAATGAATGAAAGACAAAAAGGAAGTCATATACAATGAATGAAAGACAAAAAGGAAGTCACATGCAATGAATGAAAGACAAAAAGGAAGTCATATACGATGAATGAAAGACAAAAAGGAAGTCATATACAATGAATGAAAGACAAAAAGGAAGTCACATGCAATGAATGAAAGACAAAAAGGAAGTCATATATAATGAATAAAAGACAAAAAGGAAGTCATATACAATGAATGAAAGACAAAAAGGAAGTCATATACAATGAATGAAAGACAAAAAGGAAGTCATATACAATGAATGAAAGACAAAAAGGAAGTCATATACAATGAATGAAAGACAAAAAGGAAGTCATATACAATGAATGAAAGACAAAAAGGCAGTCATATACAATGAATGAAAGACAAAAAGGAAGTCACATGCAATGAATGAAAGACAAAAAGGAAGTCATATACAATGAATGAAAGACAGAAAGGAAGTTATATACAATGAATGAAAGACAAAAAGGAAGTCATATATAATGAATGAAAGACAAAAAAGAAATCATATATAATGAATGAAAGACAAAAGGGAAGTCATATCCAATGGATGAAAGACAAAAAGGAAGTCACATGCAATGAATGAAAGACAAAAGGGAAGTCATATACAATGAATGAAAGACAAAAGGGAAGTCATATACAATGAATGAAAGACAAAAAGGAAGTCATATACAATGAATGAAAGACTAAAAGGAAGTCATATACAATGAATGAAAGACAAAAAGGAAGTCACATGCAATGAATGAAATACAAAAGGGAAGTCATATACAATGAATGAAAGACAAAAAGGCAGTCATATACAATGAATGAAAGACAAAAAGGAAGTCACATGCAATGAATGAAAGACAAAAAGGAAGTCATATACAATGAATGAAAGACAAAAAGGAAGTCACATGCAATGAATGAAAGACAAAAAGGAAGTCATATACAATGAATGAAAGACAAAGAGGAAGTCATATACAATGAATGAAAGACAAAAAGGAAGTCATATACAATGAATGAAAGACAAAAAGGCAGTCATATACAATGAATGAAAGACAAAAAGGAAGTCACATGCAATGAATGAAAGACAAAAAGGAAGTCATATACAATGAATGAAAGACAGAAAGGAAGTTATATACAATGAATGAAAGACAAAAAGGAAGTCATATATAATGAATGAAAGACAAAAAAGAAATCATATATAATGAATGAAAGACAAAAGGGAAGTCATATCCAATGGATGAAAGACAAAAAGGAAGTCACATGCAATGAATGAAAGACAAAAGGGAAGTCATATACAATGAATGAAAGACAAAAGGGAAGTCATATACAATGAATGAAAGACAAAAAGGAAGTCATATACAATGAATGAAAGACTAAAAGGAAGTCATATACAATGAATGAAAGACAAAAAGGAAGTCACATGCAATGAATGAAATACAAAAGGGAAGTCATATACAATGAATGAAAGACAAAAAGGCAGTCATATACAATGAATGAAAGACAAAAAGGAAGTCACATGGAATGAATGAAAGACAAAAAGGAAGTCATATACAATGAATGAAAGACAAAAAGGAAGTCACATGCAATGAATGAAAGACAAAAAGAAAGTCATATACAATGAATGAAAGACAAAGAGGAAGTCATATACAATGAATGAAAGACAAAAAGGAAGTCACATGCAATGAATGAAAGACAAAAAGGAAGTCATATACAATGAATGAAAGACAAAAAGGAAGTCACATGCAATGAATGAAAGACAAAAGGGAAGTCATATACAATGAATGAAAGACAAAAAGGCAGTCATATACAATGAATGAAAGACAAAAAGGAAGTCACATGCAATGAATGAAAGACAAAAAGGAAGTCATATACAATGAATGAAAGACAAAAAGGAAGTCATATACAATGAATGAAAGACAAAAAGGAAGTCATATACAATGAATGAAAGACAAAAAGGAAGTCACATGCAATGAATGAAAGACAAGAAGGAAGTCATATATAATGAATAAAAGACAAAAAAGAAATCATATATAATGAATGAAAGACAAAAGGGAAGTCATATACAATGAATGAAAGACAAAAAGGAAGTCACATGCAATGAATGAAAGACAAAAAGGAAGTCATATACAATGAATGAAAAACAAAAAGGAAGTCATATCTAATGAATGAAAGACAAAAAAGAAATCATATATAATGAATGAAAGACAAAAGGGAAGTCATATACAATGAATGAAAGACAAAAAGGAAGTCATATACAATGAATGAAAGACAAAAGGGCAGTCATATACAATGAATGAAAGACAAAAAGGAAGTCACATGCAATGAATGAAAAACAAAAAGGAAGTCATATACAATGAATGAAAAACAAAAAGGAAGTCACATGCAATGAATGAAAGACAAAAAGGAAGTCATATACAATGAATGAAAGACTAAAAGGAAGTCATATACAATGAATGAAAGACAAAAAGGAAGTCATATACAATGAATGAAAGACAAAAAGGAAGTCACATGCAATGAATGAAAGACAAAAAAAAATCATATATAATGAATGAAAGACAAAAGGGAAGTCATATATAATGAATGAAAGACAAAAAAGAAATCATATATAATGAATGAAAGACAAAAGGGAAGTCATATACAATGAATGAAAGACAAAAAGGAAGTCATATACAATGAATGAAAGACAAAAAGGCAGTCAAATACAATGAATGAAAGACAAAAAGGAAGTCATATATAATGAATGAAAGACAAAAAGGCAGTCATATCCAATGAATAAAAGACAAAAAGGAAGTCATATACAATGAATGAAAGACAAAAAGGAAGTCATATACAATGAATGAAAGACAAAAAGGAAGTCATATACAATGAATGAAAGACAAAAAGGAAGTCACATGCAATGAATGAAAGACAAAAGGGAAGTCATATACAATGAATGAAAGACAAAAAGGAAGTCATATACAATGAAAGAAAGACAAAAAGGAAGTCATATATAATGAATGAAAGACAAAAAAGAAATCATATATAATGAATGAAAGACAAAAGGGAAGTCATATATAATGAATGAAAGACAAAAAAGAAATCATATATAATGAATGAAAGACAAAAGGGAAGTCATATACAATGAATGAAAGACAAAAAGGAAGTCATATACAATGAATGAAAGACAAAAAGGCAGTCAAATACAATGAATGAAAGACAAAAAGGAAGTCATATACAATGAATGAAAGACAAAAAGGAAGTCATATATAATGAATAAAAGACAAAATAGATATCATTTACAATGAATGAAAGACGAAAAGGAAGTCATATATAATGAATGAAAGACAAAAAGGCAGTCAAATTCAATGAATGAAAGACGAAAAGGAAGTCACATGCAATGAATGAAAGACAAAAAGGAAGTCATATACAATGAATGAAAGACAAAAAGGAAGTCACATGCAATGAATGAAAGACAAAAAGGAAGTCATATACAATGAATGAAAGACAAAAAGGAAGTCACATGCAATGAATGAAAGACAAAAAGGAAGTCATATACAATGAATGAAAGACAAAAAAGAAGTCACATGCAATGAATGAAAGACAAAAAGGAAGTCATATACAATGAATGAAAGACAAAAAGGAAGTCACATGCAATGAATGAAAGACAAAAAGGAAGTCACATGCAATGAATGAAAGACAAAAAGGCAGTCAAAATCAATGAATGAAAGACAAAAAGGAAGTCATATACAATGAATGAAAGACAAAAAGGAAGTCACATGCAATGAATGAAAGACAAAAAGGAAGTCATATACAATGAATGAAAGACAAAAAGGAAGTCACATGCAATGAATGAAAGACAAAAAGGAAGTCATATACAATGAATGAAAGACAAAAAAGAAGTCATATACAATGAATGAAAGACAAAAAGGAAGTCACATGCAATGAATGAAAGACAAAAAGGAAGTCATATACAATGAATGAAAAACAAAAAGGAAGTCATATATAATGAATGAAAGACAAAAAAGAAATCATATATAATGAATGAAAGACAAAAGGGAAGTCATATACAATGAATGAAAGACAAAAAGGAAGTCATATACAATGAATGAAAGACAAAAGGGCAGTCATATACAATGAATGAAAGACAAAAAGGAAGTCACATGCAATGAATGAAAGACAAAAAGGAAGTCATATACAATGAATGAAAGACAAAAAGGAAGTCACATGCAATGAATGAAAGACAAAAAGGAAGTCATATACAATGAATGAAAGACAAAAAGGAAGTCATATACAATGAATGAAAGACAAAAAGGAAGTCATATACAATGAATGAAAAACAAAAAGGAAGTCACATACAATGAATGAAAGACAAAAAAAAAATCATATATAATGAATGAAAGACAAAAAGGAAGTCATATATAATGAATGAAAGACAAAAAAGAAATCATATATAATGAATGAAAGACAAAAGGGAAGTCATATATAATGAATGAAAGACAAAAAAGAAATCATATATAATGAATGAAAGACAAAAGGGAAGTCATATACAATGAATGAAAGACAAAAAGGAAGTCATATACAATGAATGAAAAACAAAAAGGAAGTCATATCCAATGAATAAAAGACAAAAAGGAAGTCATATACAATGAATGAAAGACAAAAAGGAAGTCATATACAATGAATGAAAGACAAAAAGGAAGTCATATATAATGAATGAAAGACAAAAAAGAAATCATACATAATGAATGAAAGACAAAAGGGAAGTCATATATAATGAATGAAAGACAAAAAAGAAATCATATATAATGAATGAAAGACAAAAGGGAAGTCATATACAATGAATGAAAGACAAAAAGGAAGTCATATACAATGAATGAAAGACAAAAAGGCAGTCATATACAATGAATGAAAGACAAAAAGGAAGTCATATACAATGAATGAAAGACAAAAAGGAAGTCATATATAATGAATAAAAGACAAAATAGATATCATTTACAATGAATAAAAGAGAAAAAAGAAGTCACATGTAATGAATGAAAGACAAAAAGGAAGTCATATACAATCAATGAAAGACAAAAAGGAAGTCACATGCAATGAATGAAAGACAAAAAGGAAGTCATATACAATGAATGAAAGACAAAAAGGAAGTCACATGCAATGAATGGATGACAAAAAAAGGAAGTCATATACAATGAATGAAAGACAAAAAGGAAGTCACATGCAATGAATGAAAGACAAAAAGGAAGTCACATGCAATGAATGAAAGACAAAAAGGCAGTCAAAATCAATGAATGAAAGACAAAAAGGAAGTCATATACAATGAATGAAAGACAAAAAGGAAGTCACATGCAATGAATGAAAGACAAAAAGGAAGTCATATATAATGAATGAAAGACAAAAAAGAAATCATATATAATGAATGAAAGACAAAAGGGAAGTCATATACAATGAATGAAAGACAAAAAGGAAGTCACATGCAATGAATGAAAGACAAAAAGGAAGTCATATACAATGAATGAAAAACAAAAAGGAAGTCATATATAATGAATGAAAGACAAAAAAGAAATCATATATAATGAATGAAAGACAAAAGGGAAGTCATATACAATGAATGAAAGACAAAAAGGAAGTCATATACAATGAATGAAAGACAAAAGGGCAGTCATATACAATGAATGAAAGACAAAAAGGAAGTCACATGCAATGAATGAAAGACAAAAAGGAAGTCATATACAATGAATGAAAGACAAAAAGGAAGTCACATGCAATGAATGAAAGACAAAAAGGAAGTCATATACAATGAATGAAAGACAAAAAGGAAGTCATATACAATGAATGAAAGACAAAAAGGAAGTCATATACAATCAATGAAAGACAAAAAAGAAGTCACATGCAATGAATGAAAGACAAAAAAGAAATCATATATAATGAATGAAAGACAAAAGGGAAGTCATATATAATGAATGAAAGACAAAAAAGAAATCATATATAATGAATGAAAGACAAAAGGGAAGTCATATACAATGAATGAAAGACAAAAAGGAAGTCATATACAATGAATGAAAGACAAAAAGGCAGTCATATACAATGAATGAAAGACAAAAAGGAAGTCATATATAATGAATGAAAGACAAAAAGGAAGTCATATCCAATGAATAAAAGACAAAAAGGAAGTCATATACAATGAATGAAAGACAAAAAGGAAGTCATATACAATGAATGAAAGACAAAAAGGAAGTCATATATAATGAATGAAAGACAAAAAAGAAATCATACATAATGAATGAAAGACAAAAGGGAAGTCATATATAATGAATGAAAGACAAAAAAGAAATCATATATAATGAATGAAAGACAAAAAAGAAGTCACATGCAATGAATGAAAGACAAAAAGGAAGTCATATACAATGAATGAAAGACAAAAAGGAAGTCACATGCAATGAATGAAAGACAAAAAGGAAGTCACATGCAATGAATGAAAGACAAAAAGGCAGTCAAAATCAATGAATGAAAGACAAAAAGGAAGTCATATACAATGAATGAAAGACAAAAAGGAAGTCACATGCAATGAATGAAAGACAAAAAGGAAGTCATATACAATGAATGAAAGACAAAAAGGAAGTCACATGCAATGAATGAAAGACAAAAAGGAAGTCATATACAATGAATGAAAGACAAAAAAGAAGTCACATGCAATGAATGAAAGACAAAAAGGAAGTCATATACAATGAATGAAAGACAAAAAGGAAGTCACATGCAATGAATGAAAGACAAAAAAGAAGTCATATATAATGAATGAAAGACAAAAAAGAAATCATATATAATGAATGAAAGACAAAAAGGAAGTCATATACAATGAATGAAAAACAAAAAGGAAGTCACATGCAATGAATGAAAGACAAAAAGGAAGTCATATACAATGAATGAAAGACAAAAAGGAAGTCATATATAATGAATGAAAGACAAAAAAGAAATCATATATAATGAATGAAAGACAAAAGGGAAGTCATATACAATGAATGAAAGACAAAAGGGAAGTCATATACAATGAATGAAAGACAAAAGGGCAGTCATATACAATGAATGAAAGACAAAAAGGAAGTCACATGCAATGAATGAAAGACAAAAAGGAAGTCACATGCAATGAATGAAAGACAAAAAGGCAGTCAAAATCAATGAATGATAGACAAAAAGGAAGTCATATACAATGAATGAAAGACAAAAAGGAAGTCACATGCAATGAATGAAAGACAAAAAGGAAGTCATATACAATGAATGAAAGACAAAAAGGAAGTCACATGCAATGAATGAAAGACAAAAAGGAAGTCATATACAATGAATGAAAGACAAAAAAGAAGTCACATGCAATGAATGAAAGACAAAAAGGAAGTCATATACAATGAATGAAAGACAAAAGGGAAGTCATATACAATGAATGAAAGACAAAAAGGAAGTCATATACAATGAATGAAAGACAAAAAGGCAGTCAAATACAATGAATGAAAGACAAAAAGGAAGTCATATATAATGAATGAAAGACAAAAAGGAAGTAATATCCAATGAATAAAAGACAAAAAGGAAGTCATATACAATGAATGAAAGACAAAAAGGAAGTCATATACAATGAATGAAAGACAAAAAGGAAGTCACATGCAATGAATGAAAGACAAAAAAGAAATCATATATAATGAATGAAAGACAAAAGGGAAGTCATATATAATGAATGAAAGACAAAAAAGAAATCATATATAATGAATGAAAGACAAAAGGGAAGTCATATACAATGAATGAAAGACAAAAAGGAAGTCATATACAATGAATGAAAGACAAAAAGGCAGTCATATACAATGAATGAAAGACAAAAAGGAAGTCATATACAATGAATGAAAGACAAAAAGGAAGTCATATATAATGAATAAAAGACAAAATAGATATCATTCACAATGAATAAAAGAGAAAAAAGAAGTCACATGTAATGAATGAAAGACAAAAAGGAAGTCATATACAATCAATGAAAGACAAAAAGGAAGTCACATGCAATGAATGAAAGACAAAAAGGAAGTCATATACAATGAATGAAAGACAAAAAGGAAGTCACATGCAATGAATGGATGACAAAAAAAGGAAGTCATATACAATGAATGAATGACAAAAAGGAAGTCACATGCAATGAATGAAAGACAAAAAGGAAGTCACATGCAATGAATGAAAGACAAAAAGGCAGTCAAAATCAATGAATGAAAGACAAAAAGGAAGTCATATACAATGAATGAAAGACAAAAAGGAAGTCACATGCAATGAATGAAAGACAAAAAGGAAGTCATATACAATGAATGAAAGACAAAAAGGAAGTCACATGCAATGAATGAAAGACAAAAAGGAAGTCATATACAATGAATGAAAGACAAAAAAGAAGTCACATGCAATGAATGAAAGACAAAAAGGAAGTCATATACAATGAATGAAAGACAAAAAGGAAGTCACATGCAATGAATGAAAGACAAAAAGGAAGTCATATATAATGAATGAAAGACAAAAAAGAAATCATATATAATGAATGAAAGACAAAAGGGAAGTCATATACAATGAATGAAAGACAAAAAGGAAGTCACATGCAATGAATGAAAGACGAAAAGGAAGTCATATACAATGAATGAAAAACAAAAAGGAAGTCATATCTAATGAATGAAAGACAAAAAAGAAATCATATATAATGAATGAAAGACAAAAGGGAAGTCATATACAATGAATGAAAGACAAAAAGGAAGTCATATACAATGAATGAAAGACAAAAGGGCAGTCATATACAATGAATGAAAGACAAAAAGGAAGTCACATGCAATGAATGAAAAACAAAAAGGAAGTCATATACAATGAATGAAAGACAAAAAGGAAGTCACATGCAATGAATGAAAGACAAAAAGGAAGTCATATACAATGAATGAAAGACAAAAAGGAAGTCACATGCAATGAATGAAAGACAAAAAGGAAGTCATATACAATGAATGAAAGACAAAAAGGAAGTCACATGCAATGAATGAAAGACAAAAAAGAAATCATATATAATGAATGAAAGACAAAAGGGAAGTCATATATAATGAATGAAAGACAAAAAAGAAATCATATATAATGAATGAAAGACAAAAGGGAAGTCATATACAATGAATGAAAGACAAAAAGGAAGTCATATACAATGAATGAAAGACAAAAAGGCAGTCAAATACAATGAATGAAAGACAAAAAGGAAGTCATATATAATGAATGAAAGACAAAAAGGAAGTCATATCCAATGAATAAAAGACAAAAAGGAAGTCATATACAATGAATGAAAGACAAAAAGGAAGTCATATACAATGAATGAAAGACAAAAAGGAAGTCATATATAATGAATGAAAGACAAAAAAGAAATCATATATAATGAATGAAAGACAAAAGGGAAGTCATATATAATGAATGAAAGACAAAAAAGAAATCATATATAATGAATGAAAGACAAAAGGGAAGTCATATACAATGAATGAAAGACAAAAAGGAAGTCATATACAATGAATGAAAGACAAAAAGGCAGTCATATACAATGAATGAAAGACAAAAAGGAAGTCATATACAATGAATGAAAGACAAAAAGGAAGTCATATATAATGAATAAAAGACAAAATAGATATCATTTACAATGAATAAAAGAGAAAAAAGAAGTCACATGTAATGAATGAAAAACAAAAAGGAAGTCATATACAATCAATGAAAGACAAAGTTTAAGTTATATACACTTAAAGAAGGAAAGATTAATTGAAAAAACAAACTTGGTGATTGTCTACAGCAAAAAATCATTTTTAAGATAAAAAAAATCCGAGTAGAATATTTTTGTGGAGAATTTTTCTCTTATTTAATTTACGTGTGTTCCCACAAGCACGTCTTTTTTTTTCACTAATTTTTAAACATTGCTCACACTTTGCTGAAAATGTCTTCATTCTTTTTCTCCTATATACTTTCCTTTGTTAGAAACTGTCAACCAAAACTGCTAACATAGGTTTCTTTGGTTTTCAAATTGGTCAGGCTAGCTGGCCATATACGCATATATATATATATATATATATATATATATATATATATATATATATATATATATATATATATATATATATATATCAGGCCACCACAATTGAGCTACAGTGCTAAAACTTCAACATTTACTGATCATTACATCAAGGAAAATTTTTCTTGTTTTTTGAAAATCCCCTCCCCCACAAATAGGTTTTTAGTGGGGGGTATAATTTCACAATGTAGGTTTATTCTAAGTTGATCCTGTAGTTTGTGCCCGAAGGTTTTTTTTCTTTAATTCATCCTCTTTAAGTGATCACTATCCAACAAAAGTTAAGAGAAGTAACTTATTCATTGATCTTCCTTTTTTCAATTTTTTCAATTGATCACCTTCAACCCAGCATGCAGCCAAAAGATGTTGGTCAAGTGACGGTTTCTATTGAGTGACTAACCAGACCTGTTACTGATAATGATTTACTCTTCCATGCCAGAGTGTCTCAGCCTTATTGTACAGTTAAATGGCAACTCCTTGATCACGCCGACGAATACATATTCTCTGATCAATGGGTACAAGGGAACCCTACCGAGAAGAAAGGATACGTGCCTCTCTCCCTAGGTCCGTCTCTCTCTGTTTCTGTTCATTCGAACTATGTTGACAAAAGCAGAGAAAGAAGAAAGGAAAACATATTTTGAAAAAAAAAAAAACGGGGGGGGGGGAGAAAATTATCTCCCTTAGAAAGCTCTCCGTAATTTGATAGAAAGATTTAATTTAATGCTTATTGATGAAAAAAAAAGAAGAAAGAAAAATGGAATATGAAAATTATTATTGAAGACAGGCATATTTTTGCAGGGAGATGGGATTTTAATACAATTTAGATAGTAAATGATGCGTTTGCATGCACATTTTACTCCGGACTAGTCGAGAACTTTTTTTTTTTTCATTATTTTTTTCAAAAATACAATTGCAAAGGATAGGATCCCATAATAGCTATACATTGTAAATCAAATAGACTTTCTATGCGTTTCATGTTTTAAAAACATCTTTTGAAAAAAAAAGAAAAAATCTATCAATCGAAATTTATTCTTTTTTCTCTTCCTTTTCTCCCTTTGCTTTAAATTTTTTTTTTTTTCCTGATTTTATTTTTTAGAAATGTACGAAGCTAAGTTTGAATACAATAGAGCATTTCAATTAGTACTTGGGTAAGGGCTGAAAGACATTGCCAAAAAGAAAATGCTTTAGTTTATTAAAAAAAAACTTTAGTTTATTAAAGAAAAACTTTAGTTTATTAAAGAAAAACTTGCAATGAAGTATAGTACCCGGCAGTAAAGGAAGGAGAAAATATCTCGAAGAAATATTCCACTACCACAAAATATAATGAAAAAAAAACACATTTTGGTGAATTGAAATTTTTCACGTCTATACATATTCCTGATAATTGATATGATGAGATCGAATCAACCTTTTCAGATTCTAAATGTTCTACCTTTAATCCCAAACTGTCAAAATTGGTTTCCCAAGTTTTTCAAGTTGGTCCGACTCGCTGGCTGGCTGGATCGTTCTATATGTATGTATATATGATGCATACAGGCTGCACAAATGGAGCTAGTGGGATGAAATTTTCAACATTTACTCTTTATTATATTAAGAAAAAAATGCTATTTATGTTTTTTTCAAAATTTCACCCCAGAATTTGATTTCTAAAGGGAGGGGTCCAGTTTACAATGTACATTCACTCTAAAATGGTCTCTAATTGGCGCCAGCTTGTTTTTGAAAATTCAAACTTTTTAGTGATCCAACAGAAGGTGAGAGAAGTTACTCATTCATTGATCATCCTTTATTCTAATTTTTTTTATCGATCACCTCCAACATAACCTGCTGCCAAAAGATGCTTGTCACAATGCACTTCCTATTGAGTGACTAACCAGACCTGTCTTTTTTGTGTTTTTAAACCGATCTCCAGCCACGTTTGCATCGTAGACGTCTTCTCTCACCTCCAAAAATCTAATGTCTGCTACCAGGGTACTCACTCCGTCAGGCGGCACCTCCATATGGCATTAACATAGGTCTGGTCAGTTACTCAGTAGAAACTGTCACATGACCAATGTTTTTTAGCAGTAAGCTATGTTGGTGGTGATCAATTAAAATTAGAAAAAATGTGGTGACACCTAAAAGTCTGGATATTAAAAAAACAAACATGAACACTGTCCAACACAAAAGAGGGACCAATTTATCATAAACTTGCATCGTAAATTGGACCATCTACAAAAAACTTATTTGGGGGAGGAATTTCAAAAGAGACAAAAAAATGTTTTTTTCTAGACATAATAAGGCTTTTTCAATCCATTGGTGGCAGGGCATCCCTAGATGCCTTGGCATGCCAAGGAAGGTAAGTCTGAGGGAGACTGACAATTTTTGTCTGAGTGGAAAGGCAATCAAATATTGATCTCCAGCCATCTCGATAAGGAGATGGAGACACAAAGGATATCTTCTTCCAAAAAACTGACAAGTACACCTCTATTCCAAAAATTTGATTTAGATCTTAAGAAAAAAACGTTGTTGAGCATTGAGCTATTTTATTATTGATAAGCAATTCGATTATTCTCACATATACCCTATGAAAAATGATCAACGCTAAGAAGCCTAAAGCTATTTCATTAGGTAATTTATTTTTGATGATTCAAGTATTCTAATTTTAAGTTTTTTTTCAAGTCTCAGCTCAACATTAAACATTTCTTCCAGTCACTTACAGACAGTTTTTTCTTTTATTTTAGTTTGAAACTTCCAGGTTTTCTGAGATGTATTATTCATAGTTACTCATTTTACAACAACCTTTTGATTGCTTTTATTAGCTCTGTTAATTTAATTCACATGGACCAATCTATAAAAAGTTTAGGGTTATAGCAGGAATCAGACGGGATTATTCAACTTTACAATTAAAGATACTAATTTGCATACAAGGTTTCTATCTTGTGAGATGATATTGTCTATGACTTTTATCTGCATTTACATATGAAATATTGTCTGTACAATTGAATTCTCTATTTGTGTTCTTGATGCTGTTACCGTTTCAGCAGATCCATTCTTCAGCCTTTGTCAAATGTATAATCGATTTAAAAAGTGGAAAACGCTATTGGAGACTGTCAACCAAAACTGTTTTTTTAATTTTCTTGGCTGATCTAACTAAATGGCTGGATGGCTAATTACGTATATATGTGATTATGCATGATGTGTACAGGCAACACCAATGGAGCTAGAGGGCTGAAATTTCAAGCATTTACTCCTTATGATGACTACAGATAATTTTTTATTCTCTCAAAATTTTTCTTAAAAATAAGGGGTTTAGGGTTGTCCAGATACATTTTGTCCCCAAACCTCTGTAGCCATAATTTTTGGCTCAATGGGTCCCATGTACCACCTCTCCTATGACATGCAAAGTACCTTAATCATCCACTGCATGCTGGTCTCTAGTTGTCCTGATCAGTCCTGTCACAAGAGAATGAGGTTGCCGTCTCACGCAACTCTTCCTTACTATAGTACATGTCAAGCTAGTGGTCTTGCTTCAAAGCCTCTGACGCAATGCAGCTGCTTCACCATTCAGAATTGAGGCCATAATCATCTTTGGCTACAAAGGACAAACAAGAAGATGGCACAGCTTATTCAACTGGAGTTTAATCATGAATTCAATGCCAGCTAACACAGATGTCAAAATGATTAAATGTCCAAAAGGGTTTAAAATTGAATCAATTTCAAATAAAGTTTTTCAATAAGTCTATATGTGAGAAGGACCAAAAAAAATGTCATCTCTAGTCAAGACTCAACACCCCACCACATAAAATGACATTGATAGGATAAAGTTATTATCTAAATGCCTATTTTGCAATACGGTACTGTTTAAGTATTAACCAGAATGCTTCTCTTCAAAAGAACTCCCTCATTCCACTCAATGATCCTGTCATTGGGAGATTGGCATTTTAAGGTCACTTAACAATCTCTCCACTATTGGCCCTCCTTCTAAGATCTCTTCAGGTTATTCTATGGTAATCCTCACTACTCAAGTAGCCAATGATATGGCATTGTTTCTCTCTGATTCAGCCTTAACTTTGGTGCCTTTCTTCTTTCTTCGGCTCCATTCCTCCCTTTCCTACTGCACTCTCATTTCTTCTTTGATATTGAGTTTCTCCTTCCATCTGTCTCAGGACACTTTCATTTTCACTTTCACTTTCATTTTCTCTCTTATTTCTTCCTCCCTTTTACCTCCTTTCTATTTCTTTTATTATATTTTTTCTTTTACCCTTTTTCCTTCAGCTTCATTTTTTTCTTTTTTTTCTTTCAACTTCCTTTTCCCTCTTTATTATCATCTACTCTTATTTGCTTCAACTTCTCTTCTTCCTCTTTGTAATATTCATTTATCATTGAATCTGATTAAACCCTTCTGCTTCGTTTTCTTCTTTTACTTTTCTACATCTTTTTCATTTAACAAAATACTCATTTTTAATCAACCTCCTTCTTCACGCTCCTTCCATCTTTCTTTCTTTATCCCTACTTCTGAGTACTGTTTTCACTTCATACATAAATTTCAACAATCACAATAAACACTTTTTCTCCCATTAATTTCAGTGAAGACCATCATACACTAGATGGGATTATAAATAAAGGATGAGGTAAATTTGAAAAGGAATTTCTTTCATATGAACACAGAACAATTTCGTGAATCAATCACAAATGTCTCATCAATGTACAATATGTGCGCAAGACATGTAATAAATACATACACAAGGCAGTGTAACAATTCCATACACTCATAATACATACATAAGATGATAACTACATACACAAGGCTATATAATTCATACATTTAACAACATTAAACCTGGAACACCTTCTTTTTTTTTCTTTTCCCCCATTTTGTGCTCTCTTCTCAATTTCTTATCCTTTTTTTTCTGTTCAACTTTTCTTCATCTGTTTTCTTCTTCTCTCAAATTTCCCTTCTTCCTTCTTTCCTTCCTCCTTTCCTCATTCTCTTACCCTTGTGCTCTTATGACTTACTTCTCTTTTCTTCCGCTTGCTCTCTCTTCCACACACCTCAAATGTTATCACATTTTGCTCACTACTTTTTTCAACTTCATTTCACATTCTTTTTATCATTCTCTCTTTCTTTCCTTTCTATTCCCTCTCCCCTTCTCTCTTCTGCTCTTTCTTTTACCCATTTCTTTACTTTCTCTTCTTCATCTCTTCTTTCTTCTTCCTTTTCTCCTCCTTTTCTACATCTCTTCAAATTCATCTTCATTTCCTCCATCATTGTTTTTCTTTCCATTTGATCTCCACACTTTTAATTATTGTCAAGTAGGAGGGAGATGTCCTTTGAACAACTGAAAATGGTCAAAATCTCATCAAGTTCAATTAAGGGTCTTCTGTTTCCCGGCAATTACCCAACCAGTTAATTACGCTGAAAGTTCACCAATTGTTTAAATTTATTACAGAAGATACTTGACAAAGATCCCTCTTCAAACTGGTCACATCCAAAATGAAAGAAAAATTGTCAAATAATCAGTTATAATCCATGATCTGGTTAAAGTTCTTTGGGGAAATTTGAGTACGGGAAATTTTTTCAGAAAATTATAAATATTTATTTTTATGATTAATTAATATTACTTTATTCATGGAAAAATATCAAAAAATTATTTGTTGTCATAAAAAAATAATAATTACTGAACAAAATGGATTATCTAAGCATTGTGTTTAACCTCATGAATTCTAAGTTAACTTATTTACAAGATTTCAATGCAAATTAAGCTAGTGTTAAGAGTGATATGACAAGTTACATTTGAGCAGCTTCCATCTTTGATGACTCCGTAGCTGGAAAAATGTATTATTTGAAAGATGTCTACCTGAGTCAAAAATACTCATTAGGACAACTACTTTTTCAACAGAACTAGATCTAGAAGTATTTGATAAAAACTTTAACTTCACAAATGATGGATATCTTCTTGAAAGTTTAGACCAAATACTTTTGGAAGAATTTTTACAACTTTTCAATTATTCTAAACAGTCAACCAAAACTGTCACTAAAACCTTCAAAATAGATTTCTTCAGTTTTTGAGTTGGTCTGGCTGGCTGGCTGGCAGGCTGGTTTGTTGGATGTTCTGATTGAAATTTTCTGCATTTACTTTTTATTATTATATCTAGAAAAAACAGTTTGGTTGTTCTCTGAAAATCCCCCCTCCCCAATAGGTTTTCAGACTGGGTTCAATTTGCTATGCATATTTTTGCTAAATTGATCCCTTAAGTGATCGCTACCAATCAAAAGATGAACTTATTCATTGATCACCTATTTTTCCAATTTTTCAATTGATCTACCCCAACGCAGTATGCTGCCAAAAAAATATTGGTCATCTGATGGTTTCTTTCAAGTTATTTACAAGATCTGTTTCTTGTTTTTTGGGTTTTTTTTTTTCTCTCAAGAACCCAATAAAGATTTATTGCATTAGTAGGCATGAAGCTACTTGTCCCTTTGCTCTGTCCTACAACCAGATATCATGGCAAAGGCCATAGCACTGGTTTGCCTGAATGGTTGATACGGGAGACTGTGACATGCTATTGATTCATGGCTATGCGAATGACCCATGGGCATTTAGCTGGGGATGTTTCACCCACACACATTCCAACAAATGGACATTTCACCAACTGACAATTGACCAAATGGACATTTGACCGATGGACATTTCACTCAATGGATAAAATGATACAAATCATAAAATAATGATGAAATACAAACAAGGGAAACGAAATAAATTTACTTGGAATTCCTTTTGAATCAAAAAAAAAAACCTTCCTCTAAGTCTGCCAGCCACAATGTCAAGGATCAAGGTTAGGCAGATGTGGAAGTCTGAAAATGCGGCAGTATGCTCGACTGCTTAGCCTCACGCATTTTTTCTTTCCTGCAGTTTCTCATAGATACTCAAAACATCCTGCAAACCTATCCGATATCTTTACACCCTTTCAAAATGGAGTCCTTACTTCTCTGCTATCATTACAGCAAATTAAATTGTTGAAAAAAGTCATGCAAGGTTATTTTTGGGGCATGGGAATGCTCAGACATTTATAGATTAATTCAAATGGCATGAAGCAAAGCAATTACCATTTTGTGGGTATGGGAATGCTCAATGCTCCCCATATAAATCAATGTTAATTGCTTTGCTTTAGAACATTTAATAGTAAAACTCTGCTTTTGGAAACATACACATAAACACACATATATATATATATATATATATATATATATATATATATATACATATATACATATACATATATATATATATATACATATATACATATACATATATATATATATATACACATATACATATACATATATATATATATATATATATATATATATATATATATATATATATATATTTATATGAACTACTACTGAGGCAAGGAACAAATATTAACTATACAATGCTTATCTAATTATGAAAATATCCCCAAACTGCGAACAGCTTATTAATACTTCAAAAGGCTTATGATAATGTAAACTCATTCAACAAAAGGGCAATTGGTTCTCTGAGATGCTTTATATACTTACATACTTTCATATCAATGAATATTAAGGCATGATACATGTATTGCCTTTCAAGTCAAGTTTGAAAGGGGGGCAATAGGTACTGTTCATATTCTTGTTATTCTTTTCAATATCAACAGCTGATCTATTTCCCATTATCTGCTTTTCACGTTGATAGGAAACGGTGAATATAAGAATGATAATAACAGGTCTGGTTAGTCACTCAACAGAAACTGCTATGTGAACCCTTTCTTTTGGCAGCATGCCTTGTTTAGGGGTGATCAATTATAGAAAATTGGAAAAACTTAAGGGATCAATGCATGAACTACTTCTCCCACCAGAATTTAAAAAATAGACAAGCTTGAATGCTGCAAAAAATCAAGGGATTGAATGGAGGCACAAAGTGAGGGATCAACTTAGCTTTAATCTACATTGCAAATTGACCCCCCACATGAAAACCTACGTGGGGATGAAAAACAAAATAAAGCTTTTCTACACAAAATAAGGAGTAAACATTTGAATTTTCAGCCTTCTAGCTACTTTATTGATTGGCGATATATACATACAAATCCAGAAGGCAGTGATCTCTAAAAATGTCTGGATTTTAAAAAAAACAAAAACAGACAGACACAAATGAAAGGATCAAGTTAGCATTATTCTGTTAATTGAAGGCTCAACTAAAAACCTACATAGGGAGAATTTTCAAAAATCAAACTGATCAATTTTCCAAGATATAATAAGGAGTAAAAGTAAAAAATTTCTTGTCTTCTAGCTCGATTGGTGTGGCCTGTACGTATGGTAGATAGCAAACCTGCCAGCCAGCAGAGAGCAGCTTAAAAACCGAAGAAACCTATTTTGACAGTTTTGGTTGACGGGAATATAAGAATGAGAACAATATCAGAATAATGAAATAAGTGAAGAACCTTGTGGAAAATGATGGTTACATTATGCAAGAATAACATGGATTATGAATTCAAGAAGGAGAAAATTAGGAATATTGGAATAAGATTATAATAATAATAATAATAATGATAATAATAATAATAATAATGATAGCAGAATATAAGTATGATAAACTAAGAAAACTACTTTCTGAATAATGATGATGGAAATATGCAAGAATGACAAATATATAGATATATTCAAATATTCATCAATAATGAATATAAAATCGATAAAAATAAGAATAATGAATTAAGATAACTGACCTCTGAATAATGACAATAGGCAAGAATAAGGATTATGAGAATAATAGAATTGAAGAATTAATGAACTAAGAATGTCATAATCATAAGAGTAAAAGAATATTAGAATAATGAAAATAATGAACTAAGAAAATTTCCCTCTGTATTATATGATGGCAATAGGAAAGAATGAGAAATATAAGAATAAGAATAGAGAATATAAGAATGAGAAGAAAAGGAATATCAGAATACAAATATAAGAATGATAAGAATCTATCCATAGAAAAACCATTAGTATTTTTAATTGAATACTCGTTTGTATGGTCATATATCTGTTTTATTTGATTCCTTTTGTAAAGTCAAAGTTACAACAGATTGGTCCTTTTAATACAACAATACAGTTGAAAAAAAAAACAATTATAAGTTTTTGAAATGAGATTGTTGTGACATAACAATGAAGATTACATCACAGAAACTTTTCGGACCAATTTTATATCTGATCACACATTGAAACGGTTTGATTTGAGCTGAGACTTCTCATCAAAATCTTAAAATTAAGATATTTGGATTAGAAGATGAATTACCTCATAAAATAGCTTTAAACTCCCCAGGGCAGATCCATACATAAAAGATAGTGTTATGTTTAAAAGGTATATGCTAGAGTGAGAATAAGAAAAATTGCCCTCTGAAATTTGTAGGCATAATATATATGTAGAAATATATTTAGATATATGAGGATTATGGATATAGCAATATTGAGAATATAGAATATAAGAATGAGAACAAAAAAGTATTGGAATATGACTATAAGAATAATGAAAACATAAGAATATAAGAATAATTAATGAAAAATATCAGAATAATAAGAAGACCAGCATAATATGAATATCAGAATTATGAAAAAAGAATATCAGAATAATGAAAGCATAATTGATATAAAAATATAAAAGAATATATACAAATCAGGAATTTCAGAATAACAAGAATAAAGAATAAAAGAATTAGAGCAAAAGGATATCAGAATAAAAGAATAATGATCTGAGAAAACTACTTCTGAATGTTGATGGTGATGATATGCAAGAATAATAACTAGTGAAATATATGAGTATAATGAGAATGAGAATAATAGAATGATAGAATGAGGATATAAATCAGAATAATGAATTTATAAATAATGAAAAAAGGAATATATAAATAACTATATAAGAATAATAGGTTTATGAGAATAATGAACCCAGAAAACTGCCCATTGGATAAGGATGATGGTATTTTATAAGCGTATGTAAGAATGTTTTAGAATGCAGAATAAACATGTATATCAGAATATTAAAAATATAGGAATATAAGAATAATAAGAATAATAAGGTTATTAGAATAAACTGCTCTCTGAATAATAAGAATGAGGAATGGAAGAATATAATGTGAATGTAAGAACATAGGAATATAAGAATAAAAAAAATAATGAATTCATATGAATGATAAACAAAGAAAACTGCCCCCTGAATAATCATTACAACAATCTGCAAGATTAATGATTAGGAGAATGATAAAATTGATAAAAGAGCAAGAAGACAAAGAATATAAGAGTAAAAGAATATCAGAATAAGAAGAATATCAGAACAAGAAAAATATCAGCAAAATGAACTAAGAAAACTGCTGTTTGAATAACAATGAAAACAATATGCAAGATTTATAATTAAAAGAATAATAGAATTAATAAATATAGGATTAAAATGACAAAGAATATAAAAGTAAAAGAATATCAGAATGATAAGAATATCAGAATAAGTAGAATATCTGAATTATGAACTGAGAAAACTACCCTCTGAAGAATAACGATGACAATACGCAAGAATTGAAATGATGATGAAATGAATTAGACAAATAACAATTGTGTAATAATAATTCTGTTCCCAGACAAATGGAAGTGGATCTTTGGAATTTGACTTTTAAAAAAAAATATGCCGGCAGACGTGAAATATCAAATTAGAATAATAAAAAAAGAAAGAAAAAGATCATTTGATTAGGCATATTCGAGAAGGAACAACATGATGTAATAAAATAATTTAATTTTAAAATGAATTTCTGCTTTCGAAAAAATCAAGGATTAAAACAATTTTTCTTTCTTTTGTTGTTTTTAATTTTTTTTTAAAAGGCTAATTTTAAAAGAAGAGCAGAGATGGTTTTAAAAAAAAAAAAAGATAAAGAATTCTGAATGAAAAAAAAAAACAAATAACAATAATGAGAGTGAGACAGATTGTACCCCACCATGATCCACCCCCAATAAAAAAAAAAAGAATGACAAACAAAAATAATTCCTTTATTCTTCTAATGAAATTTTTAATGCATCAACCCCAAAATACAAGAATTCTGACTAAAATAGAAACAGACAACTCCAAAACGTGGGGTTAAAACAAAATTATGGGTAGAGGGTATGATTATATTTGGGTGGATGAAATGACTGAAAATTTTCAAAGATCCTTTAATGTTATTCGAGGTGCACAAAATAAACTGACCATTTTGATTTTTTTGGACTGAAGTTATTTTTTAAGTTTTTAATATGTCATAACTTACTAAAAAAGCGACAGAAATTATTACTTCAGCCTCGATCAAGTTGACTTAACCAACAATGATCAGTCTGGTGAGGTATAAGCATATTTTGCTACACACTGTACAAATACAATGAACTGAGCAAAACGATCTCTCCAAAAAATTACACAGGTAGTAATAATAAAAATCTGTAACATTTTTTTGTCAAGTATTATTAAACAGATCCAAAACCAAACTTTCAATACACACGTGTTTAAATGTATACATTCAAGCATACATTGAGAGATGAATCAATTTAGGTGTGTACAAAGGTTCCAAACATTCCTTTCATGAAAACCAAAACTGAATCCACAGCTGAAAAACACTTTTTCATGGGAAACTTCTGCATATACCTAATAGATAGGTAGATAAGTAGATTTGGAACAGTACAACCATAATTGTATACACGGGAAACCCTCGGTAAACATGATTAATGTATCCCAAAATGTGGGGCTAATCAAAACCATGTTAATTATACATAAAACCTGTGAGAAATAATGTAATTAACCCAGAACTTCAAATTGAAAAAAACAAACAAGTCTGGTTATTCCCTCAATAGAAGCAGTCACGTGACCAACGTCTTTTGGCAGCATGCTGTGACGGGGATGATTAATTAAAAAAATTGAAAAAAAGGGATGATCAATAATTTACGTCACTTATATTTTGTTGGGCAGTGATCACTAAAAATATGAATTTTCAAAAAATAAGCATGAATGCTGCTGGACATGATCTAGTCATCAATTTAGCATAAGTTTACATTGCAAATAACCAAAAAAACTAAAAACCTATTTCCAAAGGGTGAAAAAACATTTTTTCATGGACATAACATGAATCAAATGTTTATATTTTCTGCCTTCTAGCTCCATTAATGCAGCCTGCACGTGTGAATACATACATAGTCAGCCAGCCAGCCAGCCAGCCAGCAGTACCAACTTGGAAACTGAAGAAACCTATGTTAACAGTTTTGGTCGAAGGTTCCCGTTCGAAAATGTGGTGTATGTATCCCAAATAAGTGTCAGACTAATCAAAACCACGTTAATCAAACTCAAAACCTACGGGAAATAATGTAATTAATCCTGCATTTCAATTTAAAAGAAATTTTTTAAATGGTTTTTAAGACTAAGACAGTTTTTTACATCATGTTAATTGAGAATAATCTTTTAAAAATTTCAGTTTTAAAACTTCATAAGAAGAAAAGGAGTATTTTATTGAAAAAAAAAAAATACTGAGGGTAGGTAGTTTGGTGAGTTGATTTTTAGTAAATTTTAAAAATCTTGGTGTGGTTTGTCTGCCATTGTTGTCAAAAGTGTCTCTGCACATATCAGAGATCTCTACTGTAAAAATCGTCTTGGGAGGAAATGTAGTATAATAGAAAATCTATTTTATCACAAATTACATTATTTTGAATAACCTTTTAATTACTACTTTAACTGAAATTATGGGATTTTGCCTAGAATAAGTGAAAGTGGGTGCATTATTCAATTTTTTCGACAAACATCTTTTAGCCCTTTAATAAAAGAGCATGTCAATATATATATATATATATATATATATATATATATATATATATATATATATATATATATATATATATGTATATATATATATATATGTATAGATATATATATATATGTATATGTATATATATATATATATATATATATATATATATATATATATATATATATATATATATATATATATATATATATATATATATATATATATATATATGTGTATACAGTCTAGAAAGCTTTAGAGTCTTGAACATGAAAAATGTAGAAGAATTTTTCCAAATTTATGTCGTTTCAGTCAATTATTTCCGAAAATTTCCACAAATGCAATTCAAATAAGCTATTCAAAGGATTTTATGTTTTCCACAGAATTAGATATTTTGGAACGATGTGTGAATCTTTCTTGTTGGGATCATTAGTTGTTTATGATGGAACTGTTTTGGGGATTCAAAAACGAAACAGTTATAAAAGCATGGCTCCCCAACAGTGTTGATCAAACATCACCTCCCCTCAAGCTATGATTTCAATACCTAGTTTTGTTTTATTATCTTTATGCCGTGACTATTTTGGGGGTACAAACAGATAATTGGAATGATGATTTTCATAGTATATAGATGTTGAGAAAACGTTGTTATCCCTCCTTGAAAAAGTAAGGGATTACCATTCCTATGTATTTCCACAGCCCTACACCACTTTATATATATATATATATATATATATATATATATATATATATATATGTGTGTGTGTGTGTGTGTGTGTACATACATATATATATATATATATGTGTGTGTGTACATATATATATATATATATATATATATATATATGTGTGTACATACATATATATATATATATATATATATGTGTACATACATATATATATATATATGTATATGTATATATATATATATATATACATATATATATATATATATATATATATATATATATATAATATGTACTGTAAAGAGTGAGATAGACTCGTGAGTAAAGTGTTTAGAGGTAAGGTTTATTAATCCTTAGATGTAAATAGTCCAGACATGTTTCAGGATTTTTCCCATCTTCAGGGGTGTGTGCTGTGTGAGTGTGTGTTTTTTGGATTAAAAGTTCCCATATATATATATATATATATATATATATATATATATATGTATATGTATATATATATATAGATAGATAGATAGATAGATAGGTATAGATATATACGTATATATTTGTTTGCTTATCTGTATGTGTGTGTGTCAGCATGTATGTGTATAGATCATAAATAAGTAGTTGCTTTATAGTGAATTTTTTTTGCAATCGAAATTACATGTCATGCATATTTTCCTTATCAGAATAAAACAACCATCATAAAAATCATTCAAAATACAAAAAATAAAATATTATCTCTAAAAGCTTTCGATATTTACTATTGTTCTTTTTTGAACGTTTATGGGTGTGTGCTTAGGGGTTTTTCTTCATTGCTTTTTATTTTTTCGATTTCAATCATTTCTCTAACTTTCAAATAAATCTCTGAAAATCAACGCAATTAAATGGACTATTAGTATTCCCATATTCGACAAACAAAAACTCCCAAACCAAATTGTTAGTAAAAATAAAATAAAGATAAAATGGGATAATCAAAATTAAAGACAAATCGATGTCACTGGACAAATAAATATATTGCTAAACATTGGGGAAACATAATGGCAGGTCAGGAGGCATCATGGGAGAAAAATTGCATCATGGTAGGAAAACTGAGAAAAAAAAGAAGAAATTACAAGTAGTTGATTGGTTGGATGTTTGATTGGGCAAAATGGTGGTGAGGGGTGAAGTAGAGATCAAATAATTTAGACACCAAACATCACAATCTGGTTACAACCAAACAGCATTTTACTTGCCTTTCCCGGAGAACCGTACATGCAATTATAAAGTGTTGAACAGAAAGGTGAAAGGACACTCTGCTCATCAATCATTGTGACGAGTAAGAACTTTGAACATCACTTGCTTTCTTCTATGATAAGAACTCTCTGCCAAAACTTTGGCCATATACTGCCAAATGATCAACTTCCCTTCCTGTACCCCCAAATTTTCCACCCTTCACTGACTGTGTTTTTAACCCCGGCTCCACTCCACTCGACTTCGGCTACCAATTCTTCAATTTCTAACCCTTTCAACTCTTTTCCTGTTGCCGTTTATCCGAAGAGGAAACAGAAACAATGAAGAGTTGGAGTCAGTACAATCGATTGATAAATGAATAAGAATTCTATAGATTTGGATATGGCAAAAATAAAAATTTAATTTACGTAGATTAGATGTATTGGACATGTTAAGAAGTACTATAATACCCCTATATCACGTAAATGATTCACCATAGCTTGCATGTGTACCAGATCTAAAAAAGTAGATCTTTTATTAGAAATTATCTAAAAAAAATGCCAGTACAAGATTTGGGCCCAAAATGACCAAAAGCACTTTTTGAAAGAAAAAAAAAAATTAGATTGTGCATTAGATCGTGTGTACTCATGCAAATTTTCATGCAAAAGTTGTTGCCAAAAAAATTTGACCAGGACTGCCTGGAGACACATTCACACACACAGAGACAAACAAAGAGAGAAGGATCCGTAGCCCACGTGGCTGGTTGGTTGTGATGGGCCATTTGCGGGGCTAAGTGATTTGATACTTGATAAAAAGATCAACTCATGGAGACTTATTAGATAGTGAATTATCAGTGTTTCTCTGAATTTTTGAGATGAGGTATAATTCATTATTTCTATTATTATTCAGACTATCCTCATCTTGGTTGTTTTTCATACGTTTCAGCCGTTGTACTCTATGGCCTTCATCAGGTATCATGGACACATAGTGTAGTGGTTACAGAATCAGACAGAATTACTGCAAGTGATCTAATGGTTCTAGGTTCAATCCCAGTGTGAGACAATAATAATAATACTAATGCTAGGTGGGGAGTGTGGTTAATATACCCCCGTCGGTTAAATAATGGGTTCAGTTCGTTACCTCCCCATACCTACCAGATGATATCTGATGAAGGCCATAGAGTACAACGGCCGAAACATTGTATGAAAAACAACCAAGATGGGGATAGTCCGAATAATAATAGAAATAATAAATGTGAATTATCAATTATTGTTTTTGAATAGTGAGATGAAGAGTGATATAAACAACAAAACACTGTAAATACTCAATCAAAATATAACCCGCTTGAAACCACAACCTTTTTCCAATAATCCTTGAATGATAATACGCCATCTCTATAAATCATTTTTGGTTTAGTGGAGACAAATTCAGTAAAAGCATAATTCAAGGCTTCCCTTTTATTGAATCTTTTTCCAGAGATATGAAGTTCAAAATGCTTGAAAAATGATCATCTCTCAGAGGAATATCAAGTGAATGTTGAGGATGCTGCAAAACTTCATATTCAAATTCTCTAAACTTACACACGGTCAGTACAAAGGTATTAAGTCAAAGACCATCATGGAGCATTTCATACAGATTATGAGGAACCTTATTTTCAATTTTTTTGACTTTTCTTATTCCCTTCAGATAATGTGATATGCTCACTGTTGAAATCGTAAAGTTTCCAGAAAGTACTTGAGTCACTATTTGTAGATGTTGGAAACTGCTGTCAATAATTCTCCATCATAAAGAACAGGTTTAGGCTTCCTTTGAGATTCATTATTGGCTTCCACATTTCCATGCCTTAGCCTAATTAGTCAAATGATGAGCAGTTTGCACTGTCGTAATGTCCACTCCAAACATTTTGTTGACATTAGCAACATCTTGGGCAGCATCATGTCCTTATTTGAAATTGTTCTTAAAAATTATTCTATCTTTTTGGGTAGACACCATTGCTGTCAAGGGCTTATAAGCCTCAAATAATAATAATAAAATCAGTAAATATTGAATCTGCTAAAAACGTAATTATATTAGTAAGTCTTCCATGCAAAGTATTAGACTCTATGATGTTAATAAAATGACAGCATGAACTATAACTATTGCAGTAAGATTGTGTAGCTTGTGACTTTGTGAAATGTCCAAGCATTTCCGTAATTTCATGAAACCCCTAGATTCACAATCTGTATAGTTATGGTTAAGTTTGTGATGCTGACTGTTACTATTGTGATGATTTTGATGCTCACCCTGGGCCCCACTATAGTGGCTTTGTGTGAAACTATCTTAAACTTAGCAAATATCAAGCATGTTGCTCCAGTTTTACGATTGATATAGAGTTTGTTCTAATCTGAATTTTGTTTGACAGAGAGCATTTGTCATTGTGTAGGACATTGTGACTCATGACATGGATCCCCAGAGATCATATGTGCAACTGAGGCCGGCAGAGTATTAGATGGAGAGATGAGCTGGAAAAATTCAGAAAGTACTGACTCCGCGATGCCCAGGATAGAGAAGTGTGGCAAATCCTGAGGAAGGTTTATGTCCAATGATGGACATTGAAAGACTGATGATGATGTTATTATACTTTCTTCAATCAAACTAATTAGCTGACCAAGCATTGATATCAGTAGCATCTGGGAGCCTCTCATCATATGAGACTTCTGAAAAAAAAGAAAGATTATCCAATGCAAGGGAGGAAACTCGGAAGTTACCCCAATAAGACAACTTAGATATACAAAACATGTAACATGTCAAGTCCAATCAAGTAGGCGCTCTAAGTAATGATTCAACATTCTAGAACCAACAATGAATGCTGGAGGGTGCACAGCCAAAACATTGTGAATAAATGAATACAGAGACAAGGAAAGTTTTGCGACCATATCATATATAATGATGAATATACTAGTTAGTTTGACACAAGGCTTATACAATGAGGCACCCAATGAGCATGAAAATGAAAGAAGAAATGGTTATTAGATATTGAACAACCATAGCCATCACAGATGGCATATGGTTCTATCCCTTTGTATATGTGTTCATGTATTTGTATGTTTGTTAATGTGTTTGTGAGTTCCAGGGCCTTTTGCTGTACCGTTTTATCTACAGACTTGAATATTGACATCAGTACTTCACTGGATCCCTTTTAAAAATGGCTCTTTTGATCATTGGAAAAAAGTTTTTTTGACCTCCATTTTTTGACAGGTTTATTAATAACATCTACAGATTCCAGAATGTAGATGTTTTTCAATGGGAAATGCCAGTGATGTCCGTATCTATTCCTCGATGGAATTTTTTTTACATGACTTCAAGTTTCGATGCTACAGTTGTTCATTAATTGACTGTGATGAGTTCTTGTGATTAATAATGAGAGTTAATAAAATAGTTTGAATGATACTACTAGTATTTGAACACAAAAGAAGAAACATGGCATCAATACTCCTGGTGAGAAGTTGTTTGGAAAGCTGAGATTTTATTTGCGATAACCATGAAAGCTTCCATGGTTGAGTGGTTAAAATAGCTAGGCATAAACAAGGCTTAACTCTGGCTTGAGGAATGTGAGTTTGAATCTCACCAAAATCTTACTCTCTATTTCCGATCCATGTTGTTTATTCCCTGCCGTGAAATGACAGTCGGAGTTGTGATAAGAAAACATCAAATTACAATGAAAGTTTAAAGTAAAAGGTAGTTGAAAATGAATACAATATAAATTAGTAAATCTCACACTTTTAGCAATATTCTCCACTTGAGCAGTGCCTATTTGGAACGTGCATGTTAGGGAGGGTCCAGACTTTATAATATGTGGAGCAGCCTCCCATAATTGTTATATAAAATAAATGGATGTAGTACAAAACTATGGCTTTGAATTATTTTTAATATTTCTTTTCGTGTTGCCAATTTAGATATAATATAACTACATCTAGATCAATAATCTTCAGCTTTTAAAATTTATTTTGATTGGATCTCCCAAGAACCGTTGAGCAAAATAACTTCAAACTCAACGCTGCACTGCCTTGTGTGCTGACAAAGATATCTGGTGAATGCCAACTTCAAACAATGGCGAGTTGTTGAGTAATCACGGTGTATTAGATTTTTTGAGAACTGCTGATTTAAACAACTTCAAACTTGATACTGCAATGCCTGATGTGCTGAATAATTTATGAGGCGAATATCAACTTTGTACAATGGCCAATTGTCAGGTTATCTGGATGCATACACACACACAAATTTCTTTAATTATAGATAGATTATGGTTAGATGATATGAATAAAGAGGCTTGTGTAGTGAAACAACGTAACAGCTCTAACATTTTTGGCATGTCTTGGTTGAACAGAAAAACAAGTGCCAATTTTCTTTCTTTTGTTTGCTTTTTGAAGGGCAAAGAAACATGTAAATCTGTCAACTGTAAAAGCTAAATTATCAAGAAAACGAAAGAGAAAAAAATAATAATTAGATATTGTCTTGTGAATTCGTTGTTTGGGGGATAAAGAAACCAAATCACTTCTGAATGATGAAGACAACCAAAAGAATAAGGAGAAAGAAACAAAACGAGTTGTTTAAATCATTTTGAATAAAACCGATGCCAAATATTGACTCGGGTAAAAGTTGAAAAAGAGAAAGAAGGTGAGGTGAGGGGGAAAGATTAATAATTATTGAAGAAGATTTCAGAGTAAATTGGGAGAGAAAAGGTGAATCGGAAAAAATCAAAGAATTGATGAAAATATTAATATTCGTGAAAAGAAAAGTCAAGTCGATTATTACAATAAAACAGAAATGAGGCTAATATGTTGTAACTATAAGGTTAATAACAAACAGTAATGAAAAAAATAATGTCAATAACAAACGTAATAATAATGATTAATATTCTTAATAATAATAATAATGATAATAATTATAATAATAATAATAATAATGATAATAAGAATAGTAATAATAATAATAATGATGATGATGATGATAATAATAATAATAATAATAATAACTTGAGAACACTCGAAGAGCGTATACATCTACCAAGGCATTTGTCAATCTGTTTGTCCATAAAGTATCTCAGTGAATAACTGAGGATTCTACTTAGTATTCCACTTGATTTTAGTAGTGCTGTCATCTGAATGGTCACACTTCTTCTCCAGATCACCAGTTGAGGGAGATAGTCTGAATCTGCCCCCCCCCCCATTCAATTTCTTTACTAATAGTCTACTGTTCATCCTTCCAAAAGATTTCATTTAAATTCATTGAGAACTTTTGGAGATATCATAGGGACAGACATGAAATTTTAGTGATATTATGTTGTTTTAGACTTATAATTACGACGTAGGGAAGGTAATTGTACATGGATCTGTCCAAAAATTTCCATCAGTTCTTCCGCACTGTATTTCCTATGCAACTACAAAATTTGGTAGAATTTCATTGAGAACTTACAGAGATATCATGTGAACAGATATGAGCATATGCATAAATGTTTGAAAACCCCCGGATAGCTACCTCTTAATCAAAAAGAAATTTTGGGATCCATTGCAAAATCTTACCACCTCTTTCTTAGCCCATTGCCCAGCCTCTCATTGAAATCCATCCAGTACTTTCTGAGATATCAAGTGGACAGGTAGGAAGACAAACATAGATGGAAAGAAACGATCGAATACGTTAACATATACATATACCTCTCTTTGTTGATAGAGGTAAATAATGTATATTATTTTCTGGGACTTTCAGATCCAAATGGATCGTCCAATCCAGGCCAAAGGACCAGATCTTGTGACAGGGAATAAGGAAAAAGAATGTCCCAGGGGATCACAGAGTGAAGCTGGAAGAGAGTGGAAAACTGAATAATATCTTGACCTTGTCAGAGAACTGAAAAAAATATGGAATGTGAAGGTGACAGTATTACCAATAGGGGTCGAAGCCCTAGAAATTGTCTCAAAGAGCTTAGTTAAGAGGTTTGGGGGATTGGATATCTGGAGAAGAAGCTTGACCATCCAGATGACAGCACTACTAAAATCAACTGGAATACTAAGGAGAATATGGAGTAATCATTGAGATACTGTATGGACAAAAAGACAAAGAAGACAAGTGAATACTTATACTTTCTCCAACTTTGTTGGCGGGGGTAACAAAAGTGAGTTCAAATTCCACCACTATCTCAGTACAGCCTCGTCTCTTTCCTTTTTCTTTATTTTAGAAATCAACCAAAACTATCACCAAAACTGGTTTCTTCAGTTTTATGCTGTTCTGGCTAGCTATGTCTGTATGTGTGTACCTTGTGTACAGGCTGCGCCAATGGACTTACATACCCGGGCCAACCACAGTCGGATCAACCAAAAGGCTACCCTTTCAAACAGAGGAGGATGCGACTCCATTCCAAATTTTCCCCACCCTGATCAAACAGCTTAGGGTGTACTCAGTTAGCTGCTGAGTGCACAAGGAAATTCATCTCAATGAAGAGTTCTCCACACTCTTTGCTCATACCTGAAATCAGACCTGGATCCTCCTGCAAATGAGGCACACAAGCTATCCATTATATGATCAGAGCAGACACTACAGGAGCTAGAGGACTGAAAATTAGAATATCTACTCCTTATTCTGTCTGAAAAAAAAACTTCTTTTTTTTTTTCAAAATAACCTTACTAAGTAGGATTATAGGTGAGTGTTCAACTTGCAATGTAAATTCATGCTAAATTGGTCCTTCAGTTCATATCCGCCACAATGTTTTTTTTTCAAATCCATCTTTTTTAGTGATCATTATCAAACAGAAGGCAAGAGAAATGACTTGATCATTGGTCACCCCTTTTTTCCAATTTTTTAATTGATCACCTCTGATATGGCATGCTGCCGAAAGACATTGGTCACAGATGGTTTATATTGAATGTACTGATAGTTATTACTACAATAAACTATGATATTAATTAACTCTACCGGAATGAAAAGACGGGAACAGTTGGTTTTGTTTTCTTTTATTTTCTCTAAATAAAGGAACTGTCGACAGTGCATTGCTCCTCAGTTTTATTGAGAATCAATCTTTTTAATATATAAGGATGAAAGCAACAACAACAAAACAGAAAAAAAAACAGGTCTAGTTAGTCACTCAATAGAAATTGTCACATGACCAAGGTTTTTTGACAGCATGACATGTTAGGGGTGATCGATTGAAAAATTAGAAAAAAGAATGATCAAAGGATAAATTACTTCTCCCACCATTTGTTGGGCAGTGATCACTAAAAAAGATTGAATTTTCCCCTCCAAAAAAGCTAGGACCAATTTAGCATAAACTTTCATAGCAATTGAAATCCACTAAAAATCTATTGGAAGAGAGGGATATTCTTAAAAAAAAACTGAAGTAAGCATTATTTTTTAGGCACGATATGGAATAAATGATGAAATTATCAGCCTTCTAGCTCCATTGGGGCAGTCTGTATCAGTGATGCCTACATATACACATAGCCAGTAAGCAAACCAGTAGTTGAGCGCTGATCACTATAAACTTTCAAAAAAACACATTTGAATGCTTCTGGAAAGGGATCGATTTAACATGAAATAACCTATTTAGGGCAGGAGTCTTTTTTTTAAATAAAATTATTTTTTCTTGGCCTGATAAGGAGTAAATGTTGAAAATTTCAGCCATCTATTGCTATTGGTCAGGCCTGTAAGTGCAATACATACCTATGTAACCAGCCAGACCAACTTGAAAACCTGAGAAACCTATGTTGATAGTTTTGGTTGACTGTTTCTAAAATGAATGAAAGCAACATGAAAAAAAAAAGACAAACTATATTAAGGTAAAATGTGCAACTAATAAAAGTGTTGTTTATGAAGAATGATCTATAACTTTCTCTTGAAATCTTTATAGCACCAAAAATACCACATGCTAATAAAATAGGTTTTTTAATGATTTATACCTCTTAGATTTATTCCCTCTCCCTCATTCTAATTATTCTTATTCTCTCCTTCCCCCTCGCTCTCTCTCTTTCTCATTCTCACTTCCTTCATCTCTCTCTCCTTATCACTTTTCCTTCTCACTCTCTCTTTATTTCATTCATTCTCAACCTTACTTTTTCTTCCTCGCTCTCTCTCTCTCTCTTTCTTTCTCTCTGTTTCTTCTTTTCTCACTTATCTTCCTTTTTCTCCCTCATTGCTCCTTTCTGTCTGTCTGTCTTTGTATCTTTCTTTCTTCCTTTCTGTCTTTCTTTCTTTTTTCCTCACTTTCTCTTCCCTCTCTCTTTCTTTCTCGCTTTTATTTCTCACTTTTTTCTTTCTTTCTCCTTTTCTTTCTTTCCTTCTTTCTTTATTTCTCACTTTTCCCCCTATCTCTTTGTTATTTACCTTCCCCCTCTTTTTCTTTCTCCCTTCCTTTCTTTTTCTTTCCCTCTCTTTCTTTTTTTCCACTCTCTTTTGTTCTCTTTCCTCTTTTCTCTCTCTTATTTGCTTGATCTTCATTTCTCTGATTCTCAAATTTTCTGTCCATTTTTTCTCTATCTCTCTGTCAATGTCTGTCTTCCTCTTTCAGTGTCTTTTTTTCCTTTTTCTATTTCTCTTCTGTTCTCTCTCTCTCTCTTTCTCTTTCTTTCAGTGTCTCACTCTCTCTTCCTATCTTTTTCTCTCTTTCTCTTCCATTCTCTCTCTCTTTGTCAGTATCTTTCTTTCCGTCCATATCTTTTTCTTTCATTCTCTCTCTCTCTCTGTTTCTCCCTCTCTTCCTTTCTTTCTGTTTATCTTTCTCTTTTGTTCTTTCTCTACCTCTCTCTGTTTCTCTTTTTCTTCTCCATTCTCTCTCTATATTTTTCACTCTCTTTCTTTCCTTGTATTTTATCTTCTTTCCCTTCCATTCCACCCCTCTTTTTCAATCTATCTATCTACCTCAGTCCATTTATATTTGCTCCTCCACCAGATTCCATTTCATCCGCATCAACCTGTTTGTCCCACTTTTTTCATATTAGAAACTGTCACCCAATCTTTTACTTGATCATCCCCGACATGTCATGCTGCCAAAAAACGTTGGTTACATGACAGTCAAGTGACCAACCAGACCTGTTTATCTAGCTCGGACCTCTGTTTTTATTGATTTCTCCACCCATAGCAATCTACTCATTTAACTTGCCACATGTATTTCTATACTTTTTGTCTGTAACATCTGTTGAGGGATATAACTATTAAATGTTAATTATATAGTAATCTCCCTTATTGACTTTTATTTTATTTAAAACTGATCAGGTTAGTCACTCAATAGAAACTGTTGTGCAACTATTGTCTTTTGGCAGCATTGCATTTGGAGGTGATACAATTAAAAAATTGGAAAAAAGGTGATCAGTGACAAAATTATTTTTTCACCTTTTGTTGGGAAGTGATTCATAAAAACCTCTTAATTTTCAAGAGATAAACACGAATGGTGTTGGACACAAACTAAGTGATTAATTTAGCATAAACTTAGATTGCAGATTGAACACCTCACTGAAAAACTTGATTTTGGGATTTTTGAAAAAAATTTTTTTCTAGATATAAGAAGTAAATTTTCAACCCTCTAGCTCCATTGGTGTGGCCTGTTTGCATGAAACATACATGCTTAACCAGCCAGCCAGACCAACTTGAAAACTGAAGAAACCTATGTGAACAGTTTTGGTTGACGGTTTCCCAATACGAGGCCCACATTGACAAACATACAAAGTTCTCACTTTCTTTCTCTTTTGATTCCTCTTCTTCAAAAGTCATAACATCAAAACTTTACATCTTTTCTCTATTCTTAAAACGGTGAATTTTATTCATTGGTCAATGTCACAAGATTACTTTCATCTTCATGTGCAGACTCCCAGGAAGTGTCTTTGAAATGCCAACAAAAGATGCCAGAGACCATTCCATTAAAGATAAGATACTTTGTAACTTGTAACATTCTTAATTTATTTCCTGCTCTCTTTGAACATACCTGAAATCTATAGAAAAATAAAATGTATATATTTTTCCCAAACTTTTATTTATTGATTTACAAAGTAATTTTTTGTTTGAGATTTTAACATGAGTTAGAAATTGAGAGCCAAAACTGTCAAGACAGGTTTCTTCTGTTTTTTAATTGGTCTGCCTGGCTACATATGTACGTATATAACCTGTGTACAGGCCACACCAATGGAGCTAGAGGGCTGAACATTTCTCTTCTTTTGAACGGTGTATTTCATTATATTGGTCAATGTGGAAAGATTTCTTTCATCTTGATATACAAACCTCCAGATAAATTCATTTCCAGTACTTTTTCACCAAATCACTGAAATCTGTATAAAAAATATAAATTTTTTTCTGAAAATTTATTTATTGACTTACGAACAATTTTTTTCTGAGACTTTGAAATGAATTGAAAACCATCTGACAAAACTGTCAAAATAGGTTTCCTCTGTTTTTAAGTTGGTGTTGCTGGCTGGCTATATATGTATGTATATATAGTGTGTACAGCCACAACAACAGAGCTTGAGGGCTGGACGTTTCCCTTTTTTTGAACAGTGTAGTATATCATTTATTGGTCAATGGGGAAAAATTCCTTTCATCTTGGTATACAGACTCCCAGTTGCCAGAGACTATTCAACTAGAGATAGTACACTTACCAACTTGTAACAATCTTAATTTATTTCTTGTGCTTTTTCACTAAAACTAAAGTTTATTTCTCAAAAAAAACAGAACAGAAAATTAATATTTTTTTATAAACTTTTTTTATTGATTTACACATGAATTTTTTGTCTGAGGTTTCGAGATGAGTTTTTGGTATTATCTAAATTTATCAGATGAAGCATTCTCAATTACTATTATCTACTTACCGTGTATATATTAAAAAATGTATCTCGACTGTGGCTATAAGACAATTTCTGAATTCAGCATAACATTTCAGAATATCAACTGACTTTTGTATAAGCCGAGTCTGTCATTTTGCCATAATGTCTTCATGAGAAATATCTCCTCCCGATGAATTTACCATTTATGGCACTTGTTAAGTTGTCTCACAAACATGAATTTCTTACTTTCTCAACACATCAATTGTTGTTTTCAGGACGTAAAAGTGAAATTCTTATCGATGATAATGGGTCTACCCAGAGTAATTATTCTAAAAAGATATCACATAATACGCACCATTTGATACCTTCATAACATTTCATACAAAACTATGGTAATGAGATAAAACAATGGGAATTATTACTCAGTAATATGCACTGTGTTTATTTGTGCTATATTCACATGAGCAAAAGTACTGAGCATTTTGACTGACTTGAGTATAAATCAAAATGCTTATTTTGGGCCATTTTTCTTGTAAATAAACCCCATCTTATATCTAAGACTATAAACAGTACATCTTTCATCTTATATCTGTTGGTTTTAATCAAAATTCTCAGATCATTATTGTATTGTCAGTAGTTAGCAGCATGAAACAGAATTGAAGAATAAGCCTCCTTTCCTTTCTTTCTGACTTTAAATGCAATTTCTATAGAAAAATCATTTTCTATACATTTTGATAGTAAAACACTGCTATAATAATGTAATTACACATATTAGAGCCCTATTCTATCAGTAATGCATGCATTAATTCCTGACCACTCACAATCCCTTTTTAAAAATGTTCAATTCATTTCTGTCATAAAATCATTTGTAATAGATTTCTACAGCAGAATCATTTACAATGCAATACTATAGTTTAATATTTGTCTCTTTTATATGACAGCCCTATTCTGTCTGTAACATTTACTCTAATTCCAAAGCACTCAACTCACTGTTTTTGCATAACTGTTGAAAGTTTTTCTTTTTGCAGATTAGTATCCCTACACACTTGGTCCAAATATTTTATGCATGGATGAGTTATTCATCAATTCCTTTGAGTTTGTTCTCATAGGAACAGTTTGTGCAGTGCTTGGTTTTCCCCCTCTCCACTGATGTCAGATGAATCTTGGTTTGCAATTTCATTTCATTTTGTAGATGTGATCAAGATTTACACATTTATTTGTTTTTTGCTCTTTCAATGAGGTTATTATCCATGCTTTTTGTTATTGTCCAACTTTAAGCACCATGTATTAGGACTCGAAAGCTCAAAAGAAATGGACATAAAGTTTTATGCTTGACCTTAATTTCCATACCACCTGTATTTTATTAGTTGAAGTCAAATTCCAATTCCAGTCTTGTATGCATACAGTTTTTGGAAGTGTTTATCCCGCCAACAAAGTACTTGAAATAGTTAGGACACAGCTGAGGCGTTTTTTACTTAGTGTTGTAAAATCACTTACATTCTGATTCCATAAACTCTGTTTTTGTTATCTACATGGAGACCAGCAGTTCTGGCTGCTAATCTGAATCTTAATCATAGTAATTGTGTATTATCCATTGTGTTAAAAATCAAAGCGATATCATCAGCATAGTCTGTATCAGTAATATTTATTTTTGGGGTGATCAGAACTATAATGGTGATGTAAGGTAAAAGCTGTTGATGAGAGTTTGGTGTTGCTACTCTTGTTCCATAATGAAACGATGGATAGAAGAGGGGCTAAAATATACCTCGGGTTACTCAGACTGACCTCTTAAAGAAATGTGTTTTACCCTCTGGAGATAGCATGTATCTTTCTGTGTGTTTTCATTCAAAATAATCACTGCTTTTATGCTTTGCACAGGTACTCTGTAGGAATTTATAATTTCCATAAGTACGACATGATGAATTGAATCAAAAGCTTTGTCGAAGTCAATAAATATCAGTACTACTGATGAATACTTTGATACCCTCTATAATTCACCCTAAGGTCAATATCTGAGTAAGCGTAGATCTTTTCAGTTGGAGACTATTTTGATTTATATGTAGTATTGGTTCTAGTTTGGGTCTAATTCATTTAATTGTAAACTTTCGATGCACTAACGATGCTATTTTCCCTCTTTTAAAATGCATTTTTATAGCTAGCTAATATAATTACTAAAACCGAGAGCTGATTATACAAGAAAATTATAGCAATAAAGTCAAGAACAATGGGCTGACATTGAAAGATTTTGTTTTTACTGGTGCACCTTTGATTTTCTGTCATCTTTGGTTCCAGAACTGTACCAGAATATCAAAGTCATGTAATTATAACTCCATAATAGACCTCTGAATCATTAATCATGCTCATCCCATATCTTTAGAGCATTGAGACTGTTGGGAACTTGAATCAAACAAATACCTTTTCTTACATTTAAATGGAATCGTGATCACAATTTATACCATCACAGACACCTGCATTTTGACTGGAAGCCGGATGAATGAAATATATATAATTAGTCTAGGAGTTTTATACAATTCGATGGAACAACCTCTACAGTACAGAAAATACCAAGATAACTAAACACACGGTGCTACCTGTGGCTACTCAGTAAACTAGTATGAGAGCCACAAGAAACTCAAGTGTCCATTCATACTTTTTCAGTTGTAAAAGAGATGCCAAACAATTTTTTCTTTTGAAAACCAGTTGAGTATCTGTATCGTAAAGTAAATCATATTTTTTATTTGATTCTCGACAAAACAGCCAAAAGATTTATTTTTATAAAACATCAACCACAGTTTACAAATCACATTTTGGAAGTACGTATTCTATAGAGGAAATTATTTAAAATGCATTTCAATAAAAAGTTTTTTTACGATGCATTTCTGTAGAAAAATCACTTACAATGTATTTCTATGATGAAATCATTTACACTGCATTTCTATAATAAAATCATTTACATTGCATTTCTATAGTAAAATCATTTACAAGGAATTTTTAATAGAAAAATCCTTTAAAAGACATTTCCAAAGAAAAATGCAATGCATATCAATAGTAAAATCATTTAAATTTAGTTCAGTGGAAAGATCATATCTGCTTTGATTCTATAGTAAAATCATTTAAAATGCATTCCAAAAGAAAAATCATCTAAAATGCAGTTCTATAAAAAGATCATTAAATTTGCCAATTCCATCTTGACAAAACACTTGACTATGTTGGTAACAGATTTATCATTATAAAATTTCGACCAGAGTTTACAAATCATGATTAAGAAATAGTTACGACTGACAATGGATCGTTTTGAAAGACAAACCAAATAATCCACTCCTGTAGCTGACAACCATTTTTTTTTTTCCGATATGTATTTCATATTTGAAGAGTTTGAGAATTCATCATAAGTGCAATATCGTTAGTGCCTACAAGACGTGTCTGTTACCCTGACACCAAAGACCTCATCTATCACAGTTGCCAGCCAGCTGGTAAATAAACCTGGTGTACATCCATATCTCTGTGCTCTTCCTTGCTTCTCTCTGTTGATAGCCGTAAAAGAACACAAAAGGATTGACATTAAAAATCTATGATTAGATACGAATACGTGCGATATTTGAGCAATGTTTTCCTTTAAGTCAATAAGGTTGTTACAGATCTATTTACAGATATCGCTTAGCTTTGTGTATTTGCCGCTCTCCAATACATTCTGATGTCAGTCGATATAAGAAAAGAAAGACATGGGCAACACTGATGTCTAGTTTGTAAATGATATTTTCGGTACTTAAAGGAGGGAAGATATACTGAAATACGTATCTGACAGTAATCAATATTTGACGAACAAACAAGAGAGCGGGATTCATGTAATAGATATTTCCATGTTTACTTACATCATCCTCAGACAGAGTCTATGAGGGACTGGGATCCAAATGTTTGCATTTATTGAAGAGGATCAAATCAAGATGACTAATGCCATTGTGTATACGTAACTATTGGTACTCTTGTAATAGTGGGGTCCAAGCTGTAGTATGCGTGTTATTCCTTTTGCATTATTGTATTAAAGTAAACTATTAAAATAAGTTATTAGATAACTTAGTACAAAATTGTATATCAAATTGATATCAAATTATTTTGCATTGCAATAAATTATCAAATTACTTTGCATAGAATTGTGTATCATTGTTATTAAATTGTTTTGTATTGGAATGAATGATTTTTTATAGTTTCTTTTGTAGTTTTTTATGAAATTATTGTGTTTGTTATGGGATTTTTTCCCAAATTTAAAAAAAATCTTACAAAAGGAAAAACTTTCAGTCTTTTAAGCGTATATGCCCTGAACCTCATTATTACAAGAGCATCCAACAATCTCACCCACAACACTGGCCCAGTATATAAATGAATAGATAAAAAAAAAATTTTGTAGATGTTTTTTTTTTCATTTTTATATTGCTTTTGGCCAATTGAAATCTCAGCAGAGAACAATTATTGCCAACCAGCATTAGGTCGTTTTCTGGAGAAGAAAAAAAAACAAATTGAAATGGGGACGACAAGTACAAAAAAAGAAGATTCGAAGAAACACATTTTGTCTTATGGAAAAAGAGGGAGATGAAGTGAACCTTCAAAATGTCTGTCAATCAAAGATTGTAGCTGATAAACAATTTAGAGTTGGGATGAAGAGTTTCGGTCAATGAGAACATATAAAAAATGTGATGAAAAAAAAAAAATCCAAATAATAACAATGATAATTTATTACCTTTGACAATGTCAACAATCTTTTGACTCGAGGCTTTTTTTCTCAAAATCTGAGTCAAAAATGAGCAAACAGACATACAAAAAATTGGAAGGATCTTCGAAGAGATTTCAACATCGTATTTAGACCAGAAGTGAACGAATCTGACATTGATGAAAGTCGGGCCAGGGAATGTGAGAAAAAAATTGGGGCAGTAAATAAAGTGTACAATAAAGAAATGGGTCAAGGTTGAAAATTTTGACCAGAGATATTTTTTTTTTATTCCTATTTTTATTTTTCATTTTTACTCCTGGTGAGATCGTCATCATTAGCTGGCACAGGAGTAAACAGTGATCAGCCGGGTGAGATGATATCCTGCAAAAATGTATTTTCATATCACCGCACCCCCATCCCTGGCCATAGATGTATAAGAAAAATTGACATTCTCTTGTAGATGATTAAGATGATGAAAGAAAAAAACATAAATCAAAAATGAAAAAAAAGCATCTGAATAATTGTCCCTCAAAGCATTCTCCCTCAATCAAAACATAACATGGAAATAAAAAAAATCAAATCAAATTGTGGAATTCCTCCAATTTCCGACAAGGAAAGGGCCGTTGTTTATGAAACCATTTTGTGGATGACTTTCGACCTCTCTCTTTTTGTTTTTGTGGAACGTTCTCCTGTTCTTTTCGGGCATTTTTTTTTGTTGTTGTTGCTGGTATGAGATAGAGACATTTGCCAGCATGACACAGAGCACCTTGTCTAGATGTGAGTTATCATAACAGGTGGAAAAGTGAAGATGTGAATGACCCTGACAGAAAGAAAATCTCTTCTTATTCCAGAATATGTAAAAAGAAACAGAACTGAATTGGCCATCAACTCTGTGGATTCAAGCCAAGATCAAACAACACACACACACACACACACACACACAAACACACACACACACACACACACACACACACACACACACACACACATACATATATATATATATATATATATATATATATATATATACCCCTTGGCATAAAAAAGTGAGCCAAATCCATAGGCATATATACCATTTGTAAATTTTTTTTGCTCAGCAATATATCTATATCTATATCTATATCTATCAATCTATCTATATATCTATATATATATATATACATATGTGTGTGTGTGTGTATGTGTGTGTGTGTGTGGGTAAAAAATGACATTTACAAGGACATGACCCTGTGAATGTAATCATTTTGTGCCTCAACACTCTCTAGCAGCCACCTGTTTGTGTTTGTGGTGTCCTTTGGATTCTGAGAATAACCAGCTCATTATACTTTTGAATAATGTATACTACAATTATCCAATTAGGTTTGAAGGTTTCCAAAGGTCTAATGGTTTTAACTATTACTACTGAGTATGTATATGAACAAACTCTTAGACTTACCTCCCTTTATGATCATTCTATCCTTTTTTTGTTCAGTCGATTCTTTGTTAAATATATATTTATGCAATTTTTTGTAATATATTCATAAATATATATATATATATATATATATATATATAATCAAGAGAGTTTTACAACTTTAAACACTAAACATAAAAAACCTTTGTCAAAAGATTTTTTTATTGGTACTTCCATCATATCCCGATATCTGTCAATAGAATCTGTTCAATTTTCCAAAATATTTTTTTTGGTTCACCACCTCCTTTTCTTACTATATAGCTTATGTCATGCATGTAGTGTCATTTTATATAGGGTATTATATATATATATATATATATATATATACATATATATATATATATACACATAAACAATAACAAAATATATTCGTATATATATACATATATATATATATACATATACATATATATATATATATATATATATATATATATATATATATATATATATGTTTGTATATATATATTAGGGTCATCAGGAAATGATTACACAATCAAGATACAATGCACAAATGTTTCTAATTTCTCCTCAAATTGATCATTCACTTTAGAGCCATTTGTTCCCCATAAAAAGTTACTTTTCGTCAAAAATCAAGAAAAGTCTCCAAGAAACTAAAGTCAAATTCAGTCAATGCATTCTACCTTGCATAGAAAAACATCTGTTTTTATAACAATTTTGCAAATTTTGATTCAATGAATCGAGACCAAAGATTGTGTAGGGACAATCTTCTAAGTAGGAAGTGCTGCCTGCTTTGAAAATTAACATTTGAAATCCTGGATCGTTTTCTAGGTTCAATGCACAGCCACCATTGCCTCAAGGTCCTTTGGAACATGGTGTTACCTCTATTGATGTTTCCTTTGGACTAGTATCAGAGTTTATTTTTTAATGCATTTATATTTAGGATTTCATTTTCATTGCTACAAAAATGTTACAAATTCCACTTTCTTTGAGATAAACGCAATTAGTAATGACTCGCTTGTTAACTGACAAAATGTACTCCGCCCAAATGATTACATACTAATGGAGGTATTTACTTAGCTTAACTTACCTGCTGTAATTTTGATATAAGTCATTATCATTCCAACACTTGCTCGGACTATTGAGCTTGTTCTTTTTATAGAAACCTTCAACCAAAGCTGTCAACATTCCTTTCTACAGTTTTTAAACTGGCTGGCTGGCTCTGTATGTACGTATCACACCTATAACTTGTACCAATGGAGCTTGAGGGCTGAAAATTAAAACACTTATCTTTATTATGTCTAGAAAATAAAAAATGTTCTTTTTTGTTTTTTGAAAATTACCCCAGATTTTGAGATTCAATTTGCAAAGTAAATTTATGCTAGAATGGTCCTTTATTTTATGTCCAGCAGCATTCGTGCTGGATTTTTTTAAATGCAGACTTTTTAGCAATCATTTTTTAGCAATCACAGCCCAACAAAAGTTGAGAGAAGTAACTCATCCATTGATCACTACTCTTTCCAAATTTTTGATTGATCACCCCCAACACAGCATGTTGCCAAAAGACATAGGTTGAGTGACGGTTTTTATTGAGCAACTAACCAGACTTATTTTCATTCTTTTTCTCATAACTTTTGTTGCTACCACAAGATTTAAGACAATCCATTCTGTGGCCTTCTTCATGTGTACAATTCTCAAGAATACGGGTGCTTTGCTTTTTTTTGGGTGATGCAAACAAAAAGCTAAGAGGCAGCCAAAAGAAATGATGGCAAATACAGGTTTTCACAACTTTTTGGAAATAGAGCATTCCTATAAAAACCTTTCTAAGTCAAAATGGCATCAAGCAAAAAAAGACTCACCATTAATTTATACATGAGAGATTTTTTGATGCTCTCAGGCTCCAAGAGTAAAGGAGATTATATATTAATCTGGGTCATAGGTATAAGGGAACTCTTTAGTTGAGGGAGTTAAAGTGCTTTATTTGCTCAAGTTTTTACAATTTTGCCAAAATTACTGTTTTACCTGAAAATTTACAATTTTGCCTAAATTGGTTAAGTGAGAGGGTGCCTGGTTTGTATGTTTCTGGTCTGGGTTGTTGGGTTGAGATAGCGGGAGGTATTGGAGACTTATGTTGAAAAGAGAGTAAGAAAGTGTGGGCTGCCTCTATAACACTTGCTGCAAACAAATACTGAAGGCAATCTTTGCTTTTTACCTTTCTACATGAAAATGAAAAAATGATGCAAGGCAATATTTTGAAAATCTGGTGTTTACCTGTCCAGAGACTTTACACCTGAAGTGAGTCATAGCATAAATATAGGCAATGCGTCCGTCCCTTAAGAGACAACTACCATTGTAGTTTAGCTGGCAGGGACAAGATCTTAGTTTCTGTTGCATGAGCCAACTTAGTGATTCTTGCAAGTCTCAAGACCCCCTTGACCGGATGCAAGTCCAATGAAGGGATACATCCATCTAATCACACAGCTTGGAGTGTACTCAATTAGCTGCTGAGTGTGCAAAGGAAGCTGTTCTAATGAAGAGTTTCCTAGACTCTTTGCTCATACCAGGAATCAAACAAAGAACCCTCTGCATGTGAGACAGAAATATGAACCATTACACTATCAATGAAGGCTAGAGTCATGGAATAGATTTTTACAGAATGTTACAGTGACAACAAAAGCAACAAATGGAATGAGAGCAAGAGTCTAAAAGACTCTTGGAATCATTAATAATTTCTGTTTTTTATGACTACTTTTTTGAGTTCATAATTTATTAGTTGCTTTATTTTGCAACTTTCATTAAGACCGATTCCCCTCTTGAATTGAGTAAATAGCAATTGATCGGAAAATAAAAAGAGTAAGCCTTAGGTAGAATTTGATCCTACATTCCCAACAAGAGGCACTGTTTACGCCGGCCTGCATTACCAATTCAGCTACCAAGACTCAACCAGGAGACAGAATCCCAAATAACATCCTGAAACCCATCCTTCATTCAGATTGGCAGCCATGTTTGTTAACATTCTCGTAGCTTTTCTGTTTATTTCCATTTTTATTAGATGAAGTATTTCAAATCATTAATATTGTAAATTTTTATGGCTACTTTTTACCTTCAACTTAATTTATTAGTTGCTTTGGAGGTAAAAAAAATTGTCAGAAACTTTTTTGGGGATCAACAATTTATAACACTTCATCCAATAACAATAAAAAAAATTAAAAATCTATAGAATATTATCTAAATTATCATATTAATATTTGAAGATCATAATAGCAAAATTGATATTGAAAATATTCACTTAAATTCAAATTTGAATTGATTGTGATAGTCAGAGGACGATTTTTAATTAGTTCCAGACTCAATAATGTTTTTATGTAAGGAGGGTACCTAAGGTGAAAAAAAAAATAGTTTTTACGTAGATGATAAGTACAAATGTAATGAATTGATTGAAAGACAATGTTTTGGTGATAAAGTCTCTGCTTGTTTAGTGAGTAACAATTACTGAAAGGAAAAGGGAAGAAATAAATACTTGAAAATACATTTTAATTCGATATTGATTTCCTACAATGGTATTTTTTTCAGAGTTACAGTTATCCTTTCACTCAACAATCATTTGATGATACATCGAGCGGAAAAACACATACCAACGGCATCTTCAACAAGAATCACATACTGATGGATTTTTTTTTTGTTCACTCTTAGTTATACTAAGTAAAGCCTTATGGACAATTTCCACATGAAAGGGTTAGTAAGGAAGAAGTTATTTATGCTAGAGAATTAGGACCAGAAAAAAAAAAAAGGAAGTTTATACATGATAAAATTGTAAAGTTAGAAGCACTTAGACATGACATGTTTAAAATGAAGACAAAAAATGACTTACAAAAAAGTAATAAGTGAGTTAATATGACTTATAAAAGTTAGAAACACTAAAAAGAAAAAGCGGTATGAGAATTGAAAACAATTAAAGACTAACATTGGGTAAGTCACTTGTTCGCTCTAGATTTAAAAAAATGTCGAGATTGCACTCGTGGGGAAAATATTCAGAAAGGAGTTTATACCGCATAGTGAATGTTATGAAGAAGCTATCAGGGTAGAACATGCATTAAGTTCTTGATATATCTAATAAGTATGAATATGCCTTAATTGCAGACTGAGTTTTAACTGAAGAGAACGGACAAGGGAATGTAGTTTCGTCTGAACACTTTCCACGGGAGTAACGGTAGAAAAGATCCAGCCGCTGAGACAGTGGTTGGGGTGTGGCAAAAAGCTCATCATCCTCTAGACCACATATTCCCATCTGTACTCTATTGAGCGGGGAAAGTGCCTGATGAGAGGCTCTTGTCCATATTGACACACAGTACACTATTTCTGGATAGATTTGGCTCATAGAGATACAATAGTGCTTTTGGCATTAGAAACCTTCTCGATTGGTAAAAAGATCCTATCCATTTTAGCTCTGTACCTGGCACCGATATAAAGTAAGAGTCCCATTTCAAATCAGGAAATATTGGGGTTTATTAAGCAAGAAACATATACAGATGGTATATTGAGCAGAAAATATATACTGATAGTTTATAAAGCAGGAAACAGGTACTGATGGTATATTGAGTGGAAAATATGCTGATGGTTTATAAAGCAGAAAACATATACAGATGGTATATTGAGCAGAAAATATATACTGATGGTTTATAAAGCAGGAAACAGGTACTGATGGTATATTGAGTGGAAAATATGCTGATGGTTTATAAAGCAGAAAACATATACAGATGGTATATTGAGCAGAAAATATATACTGATGGTTTATAAAGCAGGAAACAGGTACTGATGGTATATTGAGTGAAAAAATTTGCTGATGGTTTATAAAGCAGAAAACATATACAGATGGTATATTGAGCAGAAAATATATACTGATAGTTTATAAAGCAGGAAACAGGTACTGATGGTATATTGAGTGGAAAATATGCTGATGGTTTATAAAGCAGAAAACATATACAGATGGTATATTGAGCAGAAAATATATACTGATGGTTTATAAAGCAGGAAACAGGTACTGATGGTATATTGAGTGGAAAATATGCTGATGGTTTATAAAGCAGAAAACATATACAGATGGTATATTGAGCAGAAAATATATACTGATGGTTTATAAAGCAGGAAACAGGTACTGATGGTATATTGAGTGGAAAATATGCTGATGGTTTATAAAGCAGAAAACATATACAGATGGTATATTGAGCAGAAAATATATACTGATAGTTTATAAAGCAGGAAACAGGTACTGATGGTATATTGAGTGGAAAATATGCTGATGGTTTATAAAGCAGAAAACATATACAGATGGTATATTGAGCAGAAAATATATACTGATGGTTTATAAAGCAGGAAACAGGTACTGATGGTATATTGAGTGGAAAATATGCTGATGGTTTATAAAGCAGAAAACATATACAGATGGTATATTGAGCAGAAAATATATACTGATGGTTTATAAAGCAGGAAACAGGTACTGATGGTATATTGAGTGAAAAAATTTGCTGATGGTTTATAAAGCAGAAAACATATACAGATGGTATATTGAGCAGAAAATATATACTGATAGTTTATAAAGCAGGAAACAGGTACTGATGGTATATTGAGTGGAAAATATGCTGATGGTTTATAAAGCAGAAAACATATACAGATGGTATATTGAGCAGAAAATATATACTGATAGTTTATAAAGCAGGAAACAGGTACTGATGGTATATTGAGTGGAAAATATGCTGATGGTTTATAAAGCAGAAAACATATACAGATGGTATATTGAGCAGAAAATATATACTGATGGTTTATAAAGCAGGAAACAGGTACTGATGGTATATTAAGTGGAAAATATGCTGATGGTTTATAAAGCAGAAAACATATACAGATGGTATATTGAGCAGAAAATATATACCATGGTCCATTAAGCAGGAAACATAAACAGAAGTTTATTAAGCAGAAAATTTATACAGATGGTATATTGAGCAGAAAATATATACTGATGGTTTATAAAGCAGGAAACAGGTACTGATGGTATATTGAGTGGAAAATATGCTGATGGTTTATAAAGCAGAAAACATATACAGATGGTATATTGAGCAGAAAATATATACTGATGGTTTATAAAGCAGGAAACAGGTACTGATGGTATATTGAGTGGAAAATATGCTGATGGTTTATAAAGCAGAAAACATATACAGATGGTATATTGAGCAGAAAATATATACTGATGGTTTATAAAGCAGGAAACAGGTACTGATGGTATATTGAGTGGAAAATATGCTGATGGTTTATAAAGCAGAAAACATATACAGATGGTATATTGAGCAGAAAATATATACCATGGTCCATTAAGCAGGAAACATAAACAGAAGTTTATTAAGCAGAAAATTTATACAGATGGTATATTGAGCAGAAAATATATACTGATGGTTTATAAAGCAGGAAACAGGTACTGATGGTATATTGAGTGGAAAATATGCTGATGGTTTATAAAGCAGAAAACATATACAGATGGTATATTGAGCAGAAAATATATACTGATGGTTTATAAAGCAGGAAACAGGTACTGATGGTATATTGAGTGGAAAATATGCTGATGGTTTATAAAGCAGAAAACATATACAGATGGTATATTGAGCAGAAAATATATACTGATAGTTTATAAAGCAGGAAACAGGTACTGATGGTATATTGAGTGGAAAATATGCTGATGGTTTATAAAGCAGAAAACATATACAGATGGTATATTGAGCAGAAAATATATACTGATAGTTTATAAAGCAGGAAACAGGTACTGATGGTATATTGAGTGGAAAATATGCTGATGGTTTATAAAGCAGAAAACATATACAGATGGTATATTGAGCAGAAAATATATACTGATGGTTTATAAAGCAGGAAACAGGTACTGATGGTATATTGAGTGGAAAATATGCTGATGGTTTATAAAGCAGAAAACATATACAGATGGTATATTGAGCAGAAAATATATACTGATAGTTTATAAAGCAGGAAACAGGTACTGATGGTATATTGAGTGGAAAATATGCTGATGGTTTATAAAGCAGAAAACATATACAGATGGTATATTGAGCAGAAAATATATACTGATGGTTTATAAAGCAGGAAACAGGTACTGATGGTATATTGAGTGGAAAATATGCTGATGGTTTATAAAGCAGAAAACATATACAGATGGTATATTGAGCAGAAAATATATACTGATGGTTTATAAAGCAGGAAACAGGTACTGATGGTATATTGAGTGGAAAATATGCTGATGGTTTATAAAGCAGAAAACATATACAGATGGTATATTGAGCAGAAAATATATACTGATGGTTTATAAAGCAGGAAACAGGTACTGATGGTATATTGAGTGGAAAATATGCTGATGGTTTATAAAGCAGAAAACATATACAGATGGTATATTGAGCAGAAAATATATACTGATAGTTTATAAAGCAGGAAACAGGTACTGATGGTATATTGAGTGGAAAATATGCTGATGGTTTATAAAGCAGAAAACATATACAGATGGTATATTGAGCAGAAAATATATACTGATGGTTTATAAAGCAGGAAACAGGTACTGATGGTATATTGAGTGGAAAATATGCTGATGGTTTATAAAGCAGAAAACATATACAGATGGTATATTGAGCAGAAAATATATACCATGGTCCATTAAGCAGGAAACATAAACAGAAGTTTATTAAGCAGAAAATTTATACAGATGGTTTATTGAGAAGGAAATAAATACGGATGACTTTCAAAGTGTTTTCTGGATGATTGAACACCTTCTTGTTCACCTAATGTTATAGCCAAAGCAGTCAACTGGCCTCTCTCAGGTACACTATCCACATTTAATGTTAGCAAACGGGAACAGGGATAAGGTATGGAATTCTTGGCCTAACAAGGAAAAAAGAGAAAAACACCTGAATCCTATGATATAAGCATTGCCACAACTGAAAGAAAAAAAATTCTGTGAACTACCATTAAATTTGTAGAGTTAGTCTGAGAAATTCTTTGAATGTTATGGTCTTCAAAACTATAAACCACATATGAGAAACCATTGACCCATGGGCCAAATCTGGCCTGCAGTGTCATTTTTTGTGGCCTGCTGGTTATCTAAGCATTTATCTAAAATCGTACATAATTTTTCTCAGCAAGTTAATCTTATAATTCATATTGTAAAATTGCAATCATCTTGGCTTCACAAATCAGAAATATAGTAATTGTAATTCATATGTTTGTCTAAAATAGAAACTAAGTGTACTCTCTGTAATATGAGCAACAATCTCAAAGTGAATGAGTGGCTCGAATAAAGATAAGAAATGTTTTATATGACCTGTTAGAACAAATAGGTTGCCATGCCTGCTACAGACAGTATATATACTATTGTTATATAATATATTGATTGACTGAATTCGCTCTTATTATGACAATAAATGAAGAGTGATAAAAATGGGGCGTGATGCCCTTTCCGCTACGTTTTCTCCTAATCTTGCCGGTCATGATTTCAATTGGAAACCATTTTTTCAATTAAATCTTTAGCTTTTGGTTTTTTTTTATTGTTTTGCCATTCAAATAAGATACACAAACACTTACTTAGTTATTTAACTCTCAACAAGTAAATGATTCTGTAATGTTTACTCAAAGAAGAAGAAAGAATAAAACCGTTTTTAACTTCCTTATCTTTTAATAAGAAACTGATCTCCCTCAGAAGATTGTTCATTCTGCAGTTTCTCAACAGGCTGAAATTACTGAGTATAAAGTTTGTTATCGTGACATACAGGAAAAGTATTTCCAGAATACAAAAAAAAAAAATAATTGCTGGTTGTTTAAAACTGGTCATATTCAAGGTTGACAATGGTTGTAACAGCTTAGTGCTGCTATTGCGTTAGGCAACAAGGTGGTTTTGGGAAAGCGATTTGTTAAAGAAAAGTAGACAGAACTTTTGTTTTTAATAGCTAATTAAAGATAGTATGCATTATCTGAGAATGATATGAATGAATATCTGACTGTTTATGAAACTTTATTTCACTTTCTACTAGTGCCTTCAGCAAAACACAATCCAATCGAAAAAAAAAATGTCTTAATACCATGATATTTAATCCGTTCTCATTACTGATAAGGTAAGATAAGATATATAGTGAGTAAGGGTTTTTTTGCACCTATTTGTGCTTGTATCTGACTTTTAATTTTAGAGTTTTGATATTTGTCTTCTTTCAAAAGTTCTTGCTTTGTCATTTCTTGTGGATCGTGTAATCATAATATTCCACTTTTCTAGATTCTATCATTTCTGGATCTGGATCTATTGATTTCTCCCAATCATTGACAACTCTTTACGAGAAGAAGCCTCTTCTTGAATTTTTTCTGCAATGTCCTTTATGCTTTTTTCTTTTTATCGTAATAGAAAATTTTTCGGTTAGGATGATGTCGATGCATTTCAATATTTCAATTATTATGTCTCCTCTTGTTTTCCTTTCATCTAATATTATCATTTATAATTTTTCAAGTCTTTCCTTCTTGGAGAGGCTTTTTAGCTCTGGAACTTTTTGTCTTGAAGTTTTGTTGTTCTTCTCTGGACATTTTCCGATTCTTTCACATCTTTTTTGCAATGAGGGGAACATGCTTGCACTGCATATTCTAACTGTGGTCTTATATATGTTAATAGTATTTTAGATGTTTTCATATGAAGAGAATCGAATCTGCTTTCTATTATTTGATTTATTTTGGCAGGTTTCTCCATAGTTTTTGATTATTGATTGAATCATTGTTTTATTATTAATTTTGACTAGTTTTTATCCTCATCTAAATTTTTAATCGCTTTCTATCACAACCTTCAACTTGGACCCTAATCCCCCGGCTACAATTGAATAGCGTAATCAGAAATAATCATTGCCATAAGATAATGGTCTGAGCAAAAAAAAATTGTGATAAAAATTTAGATGAAGATAAAATCTAGTCAAAATTGATAATAAATGATGGTTGATGTGTGTGAACATTAGAATAAACCACTCCCCATTTAAAACTACCTTTCTATCCAGACGGTGGTAAGAAAAAGCAAGCAAAATTATCAAATATTGGGTTCAATACAAAGAAAATGTATTTTCCTAAAGATAGAGAACTGATTAATAAAAATCAAATCTGGAAATTCATTCTTGCCAGGAACAAAAATACATGAATTTTGCACTAATACTATTTGCAAAGGCGTGAATCCAAATTTCCTTGATCTCTGTACATGTGTAACATGTGTGTGTGCGTGCACATAAACAAAACTAGCCAGTGAACAGAGAAGAGAAATGAATGAGTTAGGGGTGTTATTCAGACCTCTGCCGTGGTGGCTCAATCGGTCAGTGCAGATCTAGGCTACATAGGTGCTCCCATGGAAAAGACGGGTATGAGTTCAAACCTCATGTGGGGCTAATTTCTCTATTTTCCGATAATTGCTGTTGTTTCTATCATGAATAAATTGGTCCAGGCAAAATTTTATTCCTAAAATTGTCTTTTCTTATTCACATTGTTGGACACTAATATCCATTACTTATCATACTATCAACATAGGAACAACAATATATTTGTAGAAGAACATATATACCCATAGTTCTGAGACTAGCAGAGCACATAAACAAAACCAGCCAGGAAAGGGAGGGAATGTGTTAAGGTTATTAGTCAGACCTCTGCCTACTGTCAGGGTCTCAATGACATTAATTTATGCATGAATTGTACCTAGTTAGTGTGAAACATGTGCTTGTTTTCTGCTGCAAAATCATTTGATTTAGAATCAAACTTTCAATAAACAAACTCAACGTTCATCTTCCATTAAAACAAGATTGTTGGGTGCATTTTTCACACATGTATAATTTTTTGTGGAACCCTTAATAACCCTGGTTTAGAAATGCCAATCCAAGTCATCAAGCAGTGGTGACTTCCAGGGATTCTAAATGTGGGTGCTAGCACCCCTACCTGGGGCTGGGGTCATTGGTTTGTTTCAAAGGGGCATTGAGGTGATTAAGGACCTTAAAGGGTATTTGTGCTTCTAGTTAGGGGCTTGTGGAGATTCCATAAATACCTATGATTCTGATTTACATACAGTTGTTGTTTAGTAGTATCTGCTTACAAACAAGAAGGAATTAGCATTAGGCAGTTATTAAATGCTTTCTTTGCCAACCATTTCTTCTATCTGAGTGAGAAACTGGCAAGTGAAGAACTAATATGCTCAATACCCTGTAGTGTTACTGCTATTTCATAATTAAAGGGAAATAATCATTTATAAATATCTCTCTTGCTATAGTTTTTAAACTAGTGCACCATAACAGAAATAAAGAATGCTCAGTAATTGTTAGGACAACCATGTGTGATTATCAAAAAAGGAGAAATTTTCTTCAAGTCATTTCTGTGTATTTGCATGTGTATAAGTGCATTACTGCATGTGTATTATACCATAATTTTTTTACTTCCAGATATGGATAAGAACTTGAAAATTAATTTGATAATGAGCATCTAATGGAAATGCATTGATATACTTTACAATAATATTTCCCTTAATAAAACCTTTGAACCAAATGTTGATGTTTTTTTAAGAAATAACAAGCTACCACTTGTCTTCAGAAAAAGTAATTAATATCAAATATTTAACATTCACTCATATTGAAACTACACGGGGATGTTTACATGTAACTAGGTGTCATGTGGGTCTGTTGAGCTGAAAAAGGTTGAGAAACACTGTATGGAGCAATCGCTACCTCTGTAAAGAATCAATGTTAACCAAATTTGTTTTTTTTTAAAAACAGCATCATTTATTAGAGAGAAGTTAAAATAGAAAGTTGGCAGAGATTGGAATATACCTGGGAGTTAAGTAGAGTTAAGTAGAAATATTTGTTACGTTGTATGCATGTTCATTTCTTTTCTTTTTTTTTTTCAAGAAGTGGGCGGAATCGTAGCTGGTATGAAAGTCGGGTGTCGAATATCAACATGCTGAAGTAAGGAAAAGAGATTATTGTCATCTGTTTACTTTTGCGTTAGGACTGCTACTGTCTTCTGAATAGGAAGGGCTTAACTACCAGCCTTTGAAATCAGCATTTGGAATACTTTACTTGTGTTTGAACCTGATTGCAAATGCTGGAGGGATGTACACAATTACCACAGCAGACCAAGATATTCAATAAACTTAGTTCAGTCTGGTGCAAGGCCAAACTCTACTGAGGTACTTTGTGGGAATTAAACTTACTAAACCAATTAATGATCTTCTAATTGCCAGGGATCAGTAATTACCTAGTATGATTTACTGTAGCCAGAGACCACAATAATGGTGCCCGATATGCATACCAATTAAAAGGGGGATGACCCCCCTCCAATTTTGAGCAAGATAGTGTGAATTTTTTTAGCGAATCAAGCCGTCTGCCCCTTACTTAAAGAAAGAGCTCCAATATGCCTATGTAGGACATCCAGTAAGATCCAAACTCAATATGCTTAAGAATAGGTCTGTAAAACAAGATTGTTAACTATTAGACTATACTGAATACTCTAAGTTCTTTATTTCTCAATTAAAGGCTTCAGTATTATATAACAAAGCTAAAAGCCGACAATGTCCAAATCTCAATTATTTACAAGACAGGTCTGGTTGGTTACTCAATAGAAACCATCATGTGACCAACACTTTTTTACAGCATGCCTTGTTGGGGATAATCAATTAAAAAAATCGAACAAAAGGGTTATCAATGAATGAGTTACTTATCTCGCCTCTTGTTGGCCCATTAAGATGTCTGAATCTTAAAAAAACAAGCATGAATGTAGCTGGACACACAAAAGGGATTAATTTAACTTGAACTTACATTGCAAATTGGATCCCCCTAAAAATCTTTTCCGCAGAGAAATTTTCAACGAATGAAACACTTGTATTGTGAAGACATAATAAGGAAAAAATATTTAAATTTTCACGCTCTGGCTCCATTGATTTGGTCTGTTCACATGACTCTCACATGCATAGCTAGTCAGACAGACTTACTTGAAAACTGAAGAAACCTACGTTGATTATGTTGATAGTTTTGGTTTCAAATATTGTGAAAAAAATCCCAAAGTTGAAAAAACCTTTTTCTTTAGATAGAGAAAGTGGTCCCCTCTTATCTGCAGTTCTAGTTACTGGCATTTAACCCCAGAAGTAAATGATATATATATGTATATATGTATATATATATATATATATATATATATATATATATATATATATATATATATATATACATATATATTATTGAGTAACAATCTCAAAGGGCAAGAACAGTGATTGTGACAATTTGGATTTGCCAAAGAAAACTCATAAAATACTGACATTAATTGAAAAGCTATAATTTCACTATTCAATGAGGATAGAAAAAAAAGTCATATTCTGAGGTTGCTAAGATCTATGGTAAAAGTGAAACTTTTCTGTGTCCCATAACTTTTATTGCAGTATAGTATTCTAATCCTTCCATCATTTTACTTTTGTTACATTCTCATTATGACTGATTTATAATGTAAATTTGATCATAGATATGTAAAATGGCATTCAGGATTATTGGCACCCTTGAATTTCTTGTATAAATTATACAATATCTTCAGAAAAAAATGGAAATCTACCAAATTTTTATCATCAGAATATTTCAACAGCATGTTTTAAGTAATTTGACAATAATCATTATTTTAAACTTACATGCAGTAATTCCAAAGGAGGGATTGGAAATATGACTTGGACAATATTATTGGCACACTTCCATAATTTAGTTGCATAACATCCTTTGGTAACAATGACTGCCTTCAAATGTTTCTGGCTGTCATCTATGAGCTTCTTACAATTATCAGCTAGCAGCTTCTCTGACTTTTTCTTTTTTGATTCTTTAAACTCTTGAATATTACAGGGTTCCTGGGGTGTATGGTACGCATTGAAATCATGACTCCAGATTTCTGCTTTCATTGCTGGCCAGTTTCAAACAGTCCATTTCTTACCTTTGTATGATTTAGGGTTTGTCTTTTAGGTTTATATTATGCTGGGGCCCCCATGATCTTTTGACCAAACCTAGTTTTCTTAGATTGGATCGTACAATTTGCTTCAAAACCTTTTAGTCACCCTTTGATTCCATGATTCCTTTGATCCAGTCAAAGCAGCACCGTAACCTTATGGATCCGCTATCATGCTCAACTTCGACAGTCATTATTGCCAAAAAAAGGGCAAGCAACCAAATCTAAAGGAAGGTAACCATTATTACTGTCCAGGTCATATTTTTGATTTCTTTTTAAAAAAATTACTTCTTTTGAGTTGAAAAATAGTGATTTTAAGTTAAATTACTTTTGAAATCTAATTGAAATATTTTGATAATATAAATTTAGTAGATTTGCATTTATTTCGGATATTGCACAGTTTATAAATAAAAAAATTGAGGGCACCAATAATCCTTAACGGCATTGCATGTATAAGAAAAAACATAGCATACTATGGGGTTCATTACTGTCCATGGCTTGAGGCATCCGCTGGGGGTCATAACCCCAACAAATAAGGAGGCACAACTGTTTTAGAAATCATTTCCAAATATTTCCAAGTATCAAATCAAATATTCAATATCTGCCAATTAGGGAAGACCTACCATTGAGATAAAAAAAACAAAAAAAAAAGTTTGCTTTTTTTTTTTAGGTTAAGGGGCTGAATTTCTCTTGGGAACCCCGTCACCAAGGGCCTGTCACGTCCAGGGTTGGCATCTTGGGATTGAAGAAAAAACTGACCCCACCGTCTCTGAGAAGACCAAACTGTCTTGAAGAACCATAAGATGGCTAGATAGATACATTCTTTGAGATTCTTTTTTTATTTCAGGTTAAGGGGCTGAGTCTCTCTTGTGATCCCCCCTTGGCTGAGGGCCTGTCAGGTCCAGGGCTGACATCTTGGGATTGAAGGAAAAACCCGACCCGTCTGTCTTAAAGAAGAACAAACTGTCTTGCGGCACCATAAGATGGTTAGATAGATTCAAGTCTTTGAGGTTCTGACATTGACAGAGATGATAGTAATCTCATTTACTGGCACATTTTAGTCATTTCTGCAAACTGTCATGGACAAATTTTGGCACCATCAACGAACAAATGACCCTACTCAAGCCGGATGCCAAAGTTATCTAATGAGTTTACACAAAGCTGTCTCTGCCAAAAACAATGAAAAACTTTGTGGGTTGGGTAGAGACCTGAGGGGTAGTGCTGTGTAAATGCTTGTGGGTGGGTTGGGTCTAGTCAGGACGGACAAAGGTACTCCTCAGGCCAACAGTAGAGGAGAAATCTATGTACAATATTCAATCCTATCAAAGATATATATGCGTGCGTGTATATGATTATTCATATGAATAGATACATGTACATGCATGAATAAAGTCATACATTCATATACTAATACATAACTCGCTTCATAAGCATATGTGTAAATACACACACACACACACACATAAATATATGTAAATAGTTTTCTATCAGATGTGGATGCACATGCTTGAGTAAATTCTTAAATGTGTGTGTGTAATCAATTTAAGGCTATATCTTGCTTGAATACATATATATTTATTATTAATTATTATTATTATCAATTATCATTATCAGCGTTAATAATCAATTATTAAGTATATATATATATATATATATATATATATATATATATATGCACACACACACACACATACATATACATATGCACTGAAACATATATATGTATATATACATACACTCACATTCACATACATACATATATACATATGCATATATATATATATATATATATATATATATATATATATATATATATATATATATATATGTACATGAAGAGGCTACAAGTAAAATAGCCAGGCAGTTTGGGCTTTTTAGCTTTGTGACGTTGACTGGTTGATTTTGAACCAGGGAGTGGAGCCTTCTTGAGGTGTCTTGATGCCCAATTTGGCGTCCTTCTGGCAGCTCCTGCAGCCAAGTTGATTTCACTACTCTGCTTTCCACTGGACTATATCACCAAGGTTAGGAGGGAGATTTTGACAACTGGACATCTTAGGATCTCTACACACGTCCCTGTATATAGAGTCAGAACAGAGGCCATTCGCTATTCATATATATGTATATATATATATATATATATATATATATATATATAAACATATATTATTAGGAAATGGATACATAATCCAACAGAATATTCAAATAATATGATTCATTCATATATGTATATACATATATATATATACATCTATATATATATGTATATATATATATATATATATATATATATATATATATATATATATATATATATATATATATATATATATGCATATGTAAGTGTGAATATAAAATTGTGTCATATTATATAGAAGTTATTTGAGATGAACTCCTGTCATTACATGGTTAAAGTATCACTCAATTCAGACAACGTAACAGAATAAACAATGAAACAAGAAAATAGGGATACTGTAGGAATCAAATCAGCTAAACAGCCCAGTAGTAATGCAATGGTCAAATAACTGCTTTCAACCCAGATTCTCATCTCGTTTATTCTCAGTCTTTTTCATCTCTTTCAACACGACAGTATGTACTTGAGAAACAGACTTATTTGGTCCAACGTTATCTAAATCAAATGATATATTAACCGTGTAATGACAGGTGATAATTTCAAATGAGTTTCTATATAATACAACGCAACCTATAATTTATTCTGTCAGACCAAATATGTCTATTTCTTTAGAACGTATATATATTCAAGTATATATATATAATAATAATTATATAATTGTGTCCTCCGCAGACGGCTGTTTCGTTGAATTACAACTCTTTAGTGTGGCTATAGACTGTCCATTATCCCATTCAGTACCATGCGGTTGGATTGAAACTTTTGCTTTGGACCCAGAGGCTGGCATCTTATCTCTGCCCTACGCAGAACTGAATGGTCAGTAAGGCTGAATTTAAGTGATACATTCACTCACGCATGAATTCCCCATCCACCAAAGTGCTCTATTCCTAAGATGGAAAGATAGATATTATATAATTGTATGAATACACAGTGAATGTATCATTTGGCCAAGTGTAAATAGAACGAACAGTTAAAGGAAATGGGGCTGTTGATATGTATGCTGTCTAGGCCAAATGATACATTCACTGTATGTTAGAAAATGAGGGTGTGCACTGTGTGGATTCAGGGTGGTCAACGATGATAGGTCCTTATGGAATGATGAACGTTTTCACGGATTGCAAAACTCAAGTGTCTTTTTCCGCTGGAGAACAATCTGCATTGTTTCAAACAATGAAGATGGTGTACTTCAGAGAATAATAAGCATTTCACTGACCCGCAATTCCTTTAGGATGGAACAATTGTGTCAAGTGGTGACCCTCACAGTTCAAAAATAACATTTGTTTATTTTCATGGCTTAATTAACTTAGGCATGTTATAAATACCATCTACATCCTAATCAAGAGGCCTTTCCTATAAAAAGCCGTTCATAGCTTGTGGTCAACATGGTATGCCGAAAAGTGACCTAACAGGAAAGGTCCCCCATTTTCTGTCATACCCCGCCAACTTTTCCATCCTCCATCTGTTGTTCTCGCTTTGTTACCTGCATCCGCCATGTTGAAATTTCAGACATCATTCATTAGCCGCAGAACCCTGAAGCTGAGAAAAGGAGAAATAATCAAGACACAAAATTTTAACTATGGCTTTCTGTTCTTTTTTGTCTCTTCTACTTTTCGCCCTAACTACAGACATGCAAATCATGGGTCCCACCTTTTAGCTGCTGCATCTTTTCCCCTTGGTTGTTCGACACGTGCAATAACAGGAGGTCATTTCAAATAGAGTTTCAAAGTAATATAAGGCATTTATATAATTATTTCTGTTGGATTATTTTTCTATTTCTCAACATATATATATATATATATGTATAACACAGAAATATTACCATTCTCCTCTTCAGCATCGAAATGTATATAGCATATTTTTCTCTGTGAACTGCTACAAATATTTTTCTCCGGAAAAAATGGCTGGCCTTCCATCGAAATGCAACAAACTATGTCCACGGAATGATAATAAAGAAATTTTGAGATGTAACAACTATCTCTTGCATTTTTTCCACCTTCCAATTGTCGTTTTCCACTCTCTCTCTCTCTCTCTCTCTCTCTCTCTATATATATATATATATATATATATATATATATATATGTATGTATATATATATATATATATATATATATATATATATATATATATATATATATGTGCGTGTGAATGTGTGTATGTGTGTGTATACGTACAGATATATATGATAATTGCAAAGACATTTTATTAGGTAACATATTTCATCCAGCACTTGAATTAACTGAGAGTGACAATATCCATGTGTGTAAACATCCATGATGAATTGTTCTATGTTGTTCATAAATTTGATTTATCCTTTATAACAAGTGTTTATAGTGTAAATATATTTACTGGGTTTAAACTGACAACATTTAGCTCTTCCATCACAACAGCTTCTCATTTCCATAAAAATCACAGAACTAAAAATATTCCAAGTTGAATGACTTTCTGCAAGAAAAACAAATAGTAAGAGTGACACACTGTCTCACATGTTGTTTATACCTGTAGACTCCCTGTGGAGCAGAGGGCCACAATCATTCTACTGCAGTTTCAATAGTAAGTGGGTTTTTATTGGGTGGAGTTGCTGATTATAGATAAAAGTTTTGATGAACAAAAAACATATTTCTCTGGAAAAACTATTCAGAGATAATCAGTCTTTAATTAACAAAGGAGATATTCACAATTTCAAAGATGTAAATAAACATTGAAATATCAACAAACTTAATCATATTTTTTCCGTATGGTATAATTTTGCTTCATATTCTTCAAAGTGTTCGAAATAGACAAGTCTGGTTAGTTACTTAAAAGAAACCATCACGTGACCAACGTCTTTTGGCAGTGTGCTATGTTGGGGTTGATCAATTGCGAAATTGGAAAAGGTGATCACTGGATGAATTACTTTCTCTGCATTTTGTCAGATGAAAAAAGTCTGAATTTTTAAATCAAGGGACCAATTTAGTATAAACTTAGATTGCTAAATTAAGCCCTACACTAAAAACCCACTCAAGGTGGGGAGGGATTTCAAGAATAAAAAACTTTTTTCTAGACATTATATGGAGTTAACATTTGAATTTCAGCTCTCTAGTTTCATTGGTTTGGCCTGTGTGCATGATACATATATTAATAACCAGCCAGACCAACTTGAAAACTGAAGAAACCTGTGTAGACATTTTTGATGACAGTTTTGATTGATGGTATCCGATATGAAATAAGTAATGCTCTTACACTGGCTTTGGCTACAGCCTGGCCTTCACTTATCACATTACAGGTGACAAGATCACTTCTCCCAGTGTTATCTTACCCTTGCTCGGGGGAAAAAGATGGGCTAATGCCTCTCCAAAAAATATTAGAGTGAAATGAACACTAACAGTCTCAGTCAGAATTTGAACCTGGCACGTCAAGTCTATTCTCTGAACCGTTTACACCGCTCAACAACCTTCTAAGCAATTATAGTGGCTACATTTGTAATTCCTTCTACTTGACAGACAGAGGCCATCAGCTGCTCTATGCCCGCTCGTTAATGACCGAAGCCAGATGGGGACATAGTTGACATTCTTAGAATTTATAAACATACATGTAATTTTGTTTTGAAATCTTAGACTTTTTCATGGAAACCAAATTCAAAATCTTGGCACGCTGGCAGTCACTGACACGTTAACTAACTGCGCAGTTTCTTCAAAAAAGTCACGGCAACATCCCACATCTCTGCAGACTGAAGAATTTCTCTTTCTTTAATCGGCACAGAATTCCAAGTCCTTTTCCCCCAGACATGACAGTTTGTACAAATATTAAGTTACACATGGCCTGAATCACTAACTGCGACTTCATTTGCTTGCTATGAGTTCAACAAAACATGCTGTGCACTTAAGTAAGTAAGCTAGACAACTACTTGCATGTATGTGCAGATCCTGGAGGGAGGGGCAGGGAGTCTAGACACCTTACCCCTTTCTCAACCAAAGAACAATTAATTTTTTTTAAAAATATCTAGATGAACAGATTTTCTAAATGAAGAAACTAATTAATTCCAAGTAATCATAAATTAACCTTGAAAGTAAAAATTTTTATTTGTTTTTCATCCGATACACGTGAGACGATTTGCATCTTATCGTTTATAATTAGAAATTGTTAACCAAAACTATTGCCAGAATTGTCAACATTGGTTTCTTTTGTTTTTAAGTTGGCCTGCCTCCCTGGCTATGTATGTATCATGTTCACAGGTGACACCAATGGAGCAAGAAGGCTGAAAATTACAATAATCACTCCAAATTATGTCTAGACTAAATGCATTTTTTTCTGTTTTAAAATCCTCTCCTCAAATAGGTTTTTAATGGAAGCGGGGGTTCCATTAGCAATGTAAATTTATGCTAAATCGGTCCTTTGGTTTGGGTCCAGCAGCATTCACACTCGTTTCTTGAAAATTCAGACATTTTTAGTGATCACCCCCCAACAAAAGGTGAGAGAAGTAATTTATTCATTGATCATCCCCTTTTGACAATTTTTCAACTGATCACCTTCAACACGACATGTTGCCAAAAGACAATGGTCATGTGACAGTTTCTACTGAATGACTGACCAGACCTGTCTATCTATCTGTCTATTTATCTCTATTATAGATTCAAAATAAAATATAGAGAAACAGGTCTGGTTAGTCACTCAATAGAAACCGTCACCCAATCATTATGTTTTAGCAGCAAGCAATGTTGGCTTCGATCAATTAAAAAATTCAGAAAAAGGTATGAGCGATGAATAAGTCACTTGTTTTGCCCTTTTTTGGGCAGTGATCACTAAAAAAGCCCCAAAACAAGCATGAATGCTGCCATACACAAACAAGGGAACGAATTTACCATAAACTTACTCTGCAAATTGAGCCGTCAACTAAAAACCATATTTTTGGGGATGAGAATATTCAAAACATTCTTTTATAGATATGAGGAGTTAATGTTTAAATTTTCAGTCCTCCAGTTTCATTGGTGGAGTCTTTATGCATGGTACTTACATAGATACATACATAGCCAGCCAGACTCCCCCACCCCCTAAAAAGTCTGAATTTGAAAAAAAAAAAAGCATGAGTGCTGCTGGGCACAAACTAGGGAGATTAATTTATCATAAACTCATATTGCAAACTGGATCCTCATTTAAAAACCTACATAGGGGAAGAATTTTCAAAAAACTCATAAATTATTTTTTGTTGACATGATAAGGAGTGAATGTTTAAATTTTGAGTCTCCTAGCTTGATTGGTGCCGCCTGTACGCTTGATACATACATACATCGACCAACTTTTGAAACTGAAGAAACCTCTGACGACTGTTTTGATGACAGTTTTGGTTGATGAATTCAGAGCACTTGATGTATATTTAGATCTAAGCTAAGTTGGTGTGATTTGCAGCACCTGTTTAGCATTTTTGACAGGGTTGCCAGTGAATTATTTCAACCACTCCCAAACCATAAGGATCATCAACAAAAACTAAAGAGAAGGCTAGGGAAATCTTAGAAGCGCTTTTAAAGTTTATCCAGCTCTTTATTTATCATGTGATCATGCTCTCAGGGTAATGTTTGTGGACAACTGATAATCAGAATTATTCATAAGATATTCCGCTCTCTGAATACCGTTTATTCCAGTCACCAGAGTATTAGAAACTGTCAACCATAACTATTACCTAAACTGTCAACAGGTTTCTCCAGTTTTCAAGTAGGTCTGGCTGTCTGCAAAACTATCAACATAGACTTCATAAGTTTTCAAGCAGGTCTCTGGCTGGCTGGCTGGCTGGCTGACTGGCTATGTATGTATGTGTGGCTGCACCAATGGAGCTAGGGGGCTGAAAAATTTGAGCATTTACTCCGTTGATGTTTTTTGAAAATTCTCCTCCTAAATAGGTTTTTAGTAACAGTTTTAATTAACAATGTAAGTTTATGCTAAATTTGCCTCTCAGTTTGTGTCCTCACCTTTTGGAAAATCTTTTTAGTGATCACTGTCAAACCAAAGGTGTTTGAGGTAACTTATTCATTGATCAGACTTTTCCCAATTTTTTTTATTGATTACCTCCAACATGACATGCTGCTAAGAGACATTAGTGTTATGACAGTTTCTATCGAGTGACTAACCAGACCCTATCATCTTAGGGAAAATCATGACTGAATATGAAGAGTATGATAAATATAGTTTATTCTTCGTTATCACTAAAGCTCTTAGTAATGATGCAGTAGGTGCAAGCATGTGTTTTGAATGGTTTGCTCAGTTTTAAAAATGAAATTTTCAACTCAAGGGCAATTATGATGGTAAAATGATAAAATAAATAATGGTAAAATACTTGAGGCAGAAAGAAGTGAAGAGAAGCAGTAAGTAGCAAAGAGTTTGTTATTTCAAAAAGCTTTTATACAGAGACTTGTGGATAAAATAATTCAGGGTTATCAGGTGATCAGTGCAATTAAAAGCATATAAATATTAATTTCAAGTAAAAGTTGGATTCCTCTCATCCCAGATCCAAAACCTTTTAAAAGCCAACGTGATGTCTCAAGTGTAAAATTCCACATTTGTAGTATGATTCAAAGACAAGAGACGAGCATTTAACTCATTCTAGCAACAGCAAAAGCTTGCTTATCTAAACTACACTTACATCAAAAACGGTGAAAGGAGAAACAAGTCCTAATCAAAACAAATTATCATCATAGCCAGACTTACATGCATTAATCTCTTTTCTTTTACTTTATTCTGTTATCTTTACAAAGATATTTTTTGAAAATATCAAAAAAGGCTGCTGATATCCCTATGAGTAACACTGATTAGGAAAAAGAAAATGCTAATACTAATCTCATTATGTATAAGCAGATATTCCAAAAGCTGAAATAATAATAAATCTGAAACATTTTTGGTCCCTAGCATTTTGGATTAGGTAAGTAATAAATGATATATTTGCTTCTATTTGTTTTTCATTGCTTCTTGCAGTGATAAAATATGAGAAATAACAAGAAGAAACAAGAGACAAAGTGAATGTAGTTTTAAAAAGTTGCTTCTTGTCGCTTCCCATTGTTGCTTGTATTTTACCCATAACCAGGCAAAGATTGCCCCAGAAGGCCCCAGAACTTGGAACAGGATGATTCGGGAGAAGCTTTTGAAAGAAGAGGTAATACAAACAAGCGAAAAAAATTGGTCTGATTAGCCACTCAGTAGAAACCGTCTTTTGGCAGAATACTGTGTTGAGGCGATCATTTTAAAAATTGCATTTTCTTAGGCAGGGATACTGTAAAAAAGTCTGAATTTTCAAAAAACATGCATAAATGCAACTAGAAACAAATAGGTGACCAATTTAGAGCAAATTTACATTGTAGTTGAACTCTCCTCTAAAACACTATTTACTGTTCTTTTTGTTATAATAACAAGTAAATAGTAAAATTTTTAGCCCTCAAGCTGCACTGTTGCAGCCTGTATACATGCATAATAGCTACATAGACCAGACTAACTTGAAAACTGAAGAAACTTATATTGATAGATTTAGTGACAATATTGGTTGACATCTTCTAATTCAAAATTTCTTCAAAGGATTCATCGAATCCAAGCTGGAAACATCCTTTTATGATTGAATACATATTTTACTTGTAAGGTGTTATAAGGTTATAGAAATCCAGGTAAAATACTTTGATGACTGAATAATGATGTTATGAATTTATATGTGTAAAAGATTTAGTCAAAAACCCTGTGAACCTAATAAAAACAAAATTCTTACTGATAAGTGAAAATTGAAATTCTGTAGATTTCCAGACAAGCGAATCTACCTCGGACAGCAAAGTTCCATTAAACCCTCAAAAGAAGAAGAAATCGAACAAAGAATCATTCTAGATTGGCAAGCTTTTGGTCGAGCAACCATAACATTCAAGAACAAGAAAATCCCATTAGTCCTGAAAAGAAAGGTCTATAACCAGCATATCTGCCTGATAGTCACCTATGGAACTTGGAACCTAACCAAAAGATATCACAAGACAGCACAGTATATCAGGATTAGAGATATCATAGTTTTCATTGGAAAACTCATATGGCAGTTGGTTGGTCATACTGCAAGAATGTCAGACAACTACTGAGCATCATAATCTATAATAGGGATCCCCAGAGATCATATACAAAACCATTGCAGGCAAAAAAAAGGAGGTGTTACTAACAAGAAGATCAGAAAGTATTGGCTCTGTGACGCCCATAATAGAAAGGTCTGGCAAACCTTGAGGTAGGTTCAAGTCCAACAATGGGCACTAAAAGGCTGCTGATGATGATGATCCTTGCAAAGTCTCTTAAGTAACTCTATATAAACAACATCAGTTCAGGTCTAGAGAAAATAACCGACAGCCTTCATTATCTTCTTGTACAAAATAGTATTATCTTCCATCTAATCATTTAATTGCTTTTCGAGTTGTCATTGTCAGGGGTTTAGAACTATGCATATTTTTAAAAGCACATATATTTGTACCTATACTCCAAAAGGCTACTGATGACAAATGTAGTCTGACCGTGGTTGAATAAGTGTTGAGTAATCCAGCCATAATCAATCAAAAGGTATGTTGGTTAATTCATCCTTGCTCAATTAAACTAATTGTTGTCCTCCAAAATATGAGGAAATTTTTCTGAATATGCTTGATTCATTATGATTTTTCAGGATTTGACCCAATTAACCAGATTATTAATTAATGACTCAATCAGCCAGATTATATTGTACATCTTCAGATAGTTCAAATTAAAACAAGTCATACGATCATTAGAAAAAATATGCCTCATACATGGTAATACATTAATTTTTACCTAATCTTGACATTGAATTAATAAATAAACATTTCGAAATCCAAGCTAGAATTTACTTCTGAAAGTGGCACTAATGAATTTAATTGGTAATAATTAATCAAATTAAGAGATAAATTAATCTATCTACTCCCTGAATGATTCCCTGATGTTATATTTGATTCTTGGAGATAGATAGCTGTACGATATGATATCAGAAGCCCTCAACCAAAACTATTAACATAGGTTTCCACAGTTTTCAAGTTGGTATAGCTGGCTGGCTGCATATATATGTTTATAAGTCACTGGAACACTATATCATTATCATCATCATCATTGTCATCATCAGTATCAGTATCAGTCTCTTAGCGTCCGTCATTGGAGATAGACCTTCCCCAGGATTTTTTTACAACTCTCTATCATGGGCATCGTAGAGCCTATATTTTCCGAGTTTGTCTTGCCATACCATATTTTCCCTGACTTGGTTCCACATTTGATTCCTGGGGATCCATTGGTTGTCTGTCAATCTTGCAACATAACCAGCCAATTGCCATTCCAGTTTCCTGAGGGTGTCTATGATGTTTCCAACTGCAGTTTTTTCCTCAACATACTGTGCTGTTTTCAGATCTGTCCATGTGAGGTTGAGCATTATTCTCTCAAGTGCATGTTGCATGGTTCTCAGTCTGAACATCACTCTTTGGGTTAGGTTCCATGTTTCAGCTCCATAGTTAACTATCAGGAGGATGCCTTGGTTGTATACCCTTACTTTTTAGGACCAATGGGATTTTCTTGTTTTTGAAGGTTGAGTCTGCTCTGCCAAAGGCTTGTCATCCTCAAATGATTCTTTGTTTGATTTTTGAGGGTTCCAATCAACAAAAACAAAAGCAAACTCCAAATACTAGATTTAACGGTAAGATTTAATTGTAAAATGACATCAAATAAGTACGACTACATCCTGATACAAAAAATGGCAGAAGATGCTGGATGAAAAGACTTTCTCTTTTAGAAAATATTTATATACGTAGAAACCAAAGATCTGTTCTTTTGTATGAAAACATGTAAAGATAAGTAAAAAATTCATAAAATACTCCTTGTCACTTATTGGTAATGAAACATGTATCGAAGAAAATATGCTGCCAAATTGTATATATATATATGTATATATATATATATATATATATATATATATATATATATATATATATATAATATATATATATCAAATATACAGGCCACACAAATGGAGCCAGAGGGATAAAGATTCTAACATTTATTCATTATATCAGCAAAAAACTTCTTTTTTTTGAGAACCCCCCTTCCAAAAGGGTTTTGTGTATGCATTTGTGTGTGTGCGTATATGGATGTATGTATGGGGGGGGGGGCAATTTGTGATGTAAGATTATGCTAAATTGGTCCATAATTAAAGCCCAACTGAGTTCATTCGGACTATTTAGAGAGCCAACAAAAGGCAAAAGAAGTAACGTATTCATTGATCCCCCCTTTTTCTAATTTTTCAAATAATCACCCCCACCACAGAATGCTTCTAAAAGACGTTGGTCAAGTGATATTTTGCATTGAGTGACTAACGTCCCATTTTTTCTGAATTTTTGGGATGAGGAATTTTATTATATTCTTTTTGGCCACTGTACTCTTAGGCCTTCTTCAGGCACCCGTCAATTTTGGTAACTGTAAATTGTAGTCACAACTTTCCTGTCAATGTTCATGAATGGTTGATACAATGACGTGAGATCTAAATTAACTGACCAGATGACAATGTCAAGATGCTGAATGGTACTTGTGAACTTCAGCTGGAGAGTCTGGGAAATGTTCTAGCTTATCCAATGTGAAATGACAGGCACTGCAAGGGGGTGGGGGCAACCCACCCCAGGTGACACCATGATGTTTTGGCAGAGCGAAAATTCTACATTTACTGCTATTTTGAGTGATATTTTTCAGCAATTTTAGCCTATCTTTAGCTATTTACTAGCCACTTTCAGCTATCAAAGATTGCCTTAAAGAGGCTAACAGTGTTTTTTTCTCAAATTTTCTGACATTTTTTCAGATTGATCTCGCGCAGAAAAATTTTGACTTGGCCACATAGGTGGTGATACTCTGAGTTACCACTTTGGGAAACACCCTGACTTACCAACCCGGGTTACACCAACCCTAGGAATGCCACAGCTTAGTACTGACAAACTGTATCTTATTTGTATGCAGAATGTGCTGATCAGAAAATTCATGTGTTGGATTGAAAATTGATGAAAATTTTCCGTGGTCTCAATTACCAATTACTACAGGCACATGAAGAAGGCCGGAGATATAGAAGCCGAAACATTGTGAATATAAAGAATAAGGACTAAAGCCCAAATAAATCAGTGGAGTAGAGACCAAACCTGTCACCAAAACTGTCGACATAAGTTTCTTTCTTGTACTGACAAACTGAATCTCATTTGTGAGGAAAGTGATTTAGGAGTGGTTTTTAATAATTCCTTCAATCTTAATTATCATATTTTATTAAATGTGTCAAAAGCAAATCAGAAAATTGGCCAGATGATTAGAAATATTTTCTCAAGGGATACATACGTTGGTAGAATATATAAGGCATTGATTACACCTCATGTAGAATGCTGTACTCAGACTTGGGTGCTGGTAGCCAGGCATGAAAACTAGAATTTGATCTCAGAACTAGAGAGCGTACAATGAAAAGTGACCGAACTAATTAATTGAATAAAAGATCTTAGTTATAAAGGAAGATAGGAGTCCTCGGGTTTGATAACTTAGTTTGAGAGAAAAATGAGGCAGGATTTACTTGAGACATTCAGAATAATAATTAGAATTTCTAAACATGGTACACCATTCTTTAATATCTCTCCTCAAACTGGAAATCTATTGGCAAGAGTTTTCCAAAACTAAATTTACTAAACAATTAAATCTTTTTCTGAAAGTGTAATATACTGTTGGAATAAGTTACCTAGTCTTGTCAAAAATAGCAATAGGGTTCAAAGTTTTAAAAATAATTTTGATAAGTTCAGAAATTATGGAAAGTGCTTCAGCTTAAAAAGGACATTCCCTGTATTTGTCTTTGCTGAGACTTTCAAGAGAATATGATCTGCAAATTATGTTAAATTTCAGATGTTGTCCATATTCATAAACATTCAAATCATTTTTATGAATTAAAAACTGTCCACCAAACCTGTCTCCAAAATTGTAAAAATAAGTTTCTTCATTTTTCAAATCGGTCTGGCTGGCTATGTATGTATTATGCATACAGGCTGCACCAATAGAGACAAAGGGATGAAATGTTCAAGATTACATTTACATTTTTTTGTCTTTTTTTAATTTTTAGTTAATCACCCTTAATATGGCATCTGCCAAAAGATGGTGGTCACATATTGGTTCCTATTGGGTGACTAACCAAATTTGTTTTGTGTTTATTTTGAAGCTGGTGTGCAAATATTATAAATAATTGGAGATGCCCATTGAAGCACAATATATTAATAGATGAATGAATGACTTCTCTGCAGACAGTCATAGCAGCCTCTGGACTGAAGCTGCTATACCTGGGCACTTTGTAGTATTGTGTGTTAAGTTCCACTTTCCCCTCTCGACCTCACTGAAAGTTCCCAGAAGAAAGAAGGGCTCAATATGTTTGGAGATTAGCGTAGCTGCAGGGAATGCCTACCCCTGCTGGTTATGGTGCCTGATGTTCCTAGACAGTCACCCATCTAGGTATCAACCAGGTTGCTTAACTTCGGTGATTGTACAAGAACCAGTGTATCCAACATGATTTGGCTGTAATAATATAATAAATAGATAATAAATAGAATGTATTGGTCAGAAAATTGATTAATCAGATCGAAAAATTAGTGAAACTTTTCAGTTTACCCAGTTACCAAATATAAAGAAGGTCGGGGTGTACTAACGTGAATATAAGAAGTAGAGACGAAAGTCCAAATAAATAAGTGCGTATATTTTTTCTGGTAATCTTGTTTTTATTCTGGGTATCACCTTTGTCCTATGGAACCAAACACTGGCCATGAATAATTGCTGCAGTCTCAATGACAAGTATGAAAAAATGAAATAAACTGGTCAGGTAAGTCACTCAATAGAAACTGTCACTTGATCAATGTCTTCTGAAAGCATGCTGTGTTGGGGTTGATCAGTTCAAAAATTGTAAAAAGAGGTGATCAAGGAATTAGTTATTTCTCTTGCATTTTTTTGCATCAATAAAAAGTTTGAATTTCCCAAAAACAAGTGGACCCAAACAGGGTGATCAATTTAGCATAAACTTATATTGCAAAATTGAACCCCCATGCTGAAAACCTAGAAGGGAGGGCATTCAAAAAACAAACAAATAAGAAAAGCATTTTTGTTGACATGATAAGGAATACATGTCTAAAATTTCATCCCTCAGTCTCCACTGGTACGGCCTGGACATATGGTACATATATATACTTACATCTATCGATAAATCATGTGACCAACATACATACATATATACATACATACTTATGTATCCAGCCAGCCAGCCAGCCAGCCAAGCTAACTTAGAAACCAAAAACTGTGTTGGCAGTTTTGGTTGACAGTTTCTAAAAACAAATAGAAATTAGGCGGAATATTGAATTGCATGTCGCTCCAATCAGGTGATGCACATTCTTGCAGTCACAGCTGCAGCTGTAAAACACTGCTGCCCAATTACTCTATATTGTGTATGAGTAACACAGAATTGTCATCTAACGTTACATTCAGCCATCCATCCTCTCCAAATTGAGCCAGCCTTCCTCTCCTATTTGAGCCAGCCTTCCTCTCCAATCTTAGCTTCTCTTCGCCTCGTTGTCTTTTTCAGAGATTATTTCCAACCTAACCAATCCTAGCTCTTTTCTGTTCATCCAATCCAACTTTTTCTCGCTGACTTTCTCCTCCTCTTAGCAAAGTTTCTTCTCCGATTGGCCCTGCCTTCCCTCGGACTTTCCTTCTGTCACGTTTAATCTCAACTATTTTTTTTTTGTTGTTGTTGTTTTTATTCCTGACAATTTGGTGATTAGCCTTGTGCTACCACTCACATATTGTCTTAGTAACCTTCCTGGATTTTAAAACCTATTTTAGTTCCAGATCAGGCTGACTTTGGAATAAAAGGGGGGGAAAGGAGGGATTTTAAGGGGGGGTTAGAAAGAGGGAAGAGAAGAAAGAAAGAAAAAGTAAGAACAAAAGAAAGAAGAAAAGAAGGAAGAAAGAAGAAAAAGAAGGAAAACATAAAGAACAAAAGAAGAAAAGAAGAGAGAAAGAGAACACAAAAAAAAGAGAAAGTTATTGAAAGTGAGAAAATGAAATGAACAATGCATGGAAGAAAAGGGAGAAAAAATCGAAAAGGGAAGGGCAAAAAGAAAGTTGAATGAAAATGGAGGGGAAAACAATGAATGAATGGAAGAAAAAGGAAAGAAAGAAAGACAGAGAGAAAAACTAATAAATTTACAGATTTCAAAAGAACGTAAACTTTAAATGCTGAGAGTGCAAGGTAATGAATTGGATATTCCAATTAAGAAAGAGAAAGAGATTTAGATTATTCTCTTCGAAAGAAGGAAAGGTGAAGGAAACAAAAGGGAAAGAAAGGATATTTTTGTGAAAAATGAAAAAAATAAAGGAAAAAAAAGGATAGAAAAATGAATAGAATCTATAGTATGATGGAAAGAAGCAAAAAAGAAAATATTTGATTCAGGAGAAGAAGAAAGCAAAAAAAAAAAAAAGGAAAAAAGAAAAAAGAAAGAAAGAAAAAAAGAAAGACAGAGAAAAAGAAAAGGTTGAAAAGGAAATGAGAAAGGAGAAGATGGGACGAAAGGATAAAAAGAGAAAAAAAGAGAAGAGAATAGAAACAAAAAGGAGAAAGACGAAAAAGAGGAAGAAGGATCAAAGAGAAAAAAGAAGGAACAAGAACAAAAAATGTAGCAAAGAAGAAGAAGAAGAAGAAGAAGAAGAAGAAGAAGAAGAAGAAGAAGAAGAAGAAGACCACCACCACCACCAACAACAACAACTATAACAACAACAAAAAATCAAGTAAAAGGTGAGGAGGAAGATGAAGGAGAAAATATAGAAGAATAACGAAAGAATTTGGAGAGTTAATAGAAATATAAAGTAATAAAAAAAAAGAGAAATTGAGAAAAATTGAGAAATTGAGAAAGAAAGAGCAACAACAACAACAATAACGAGAAGAAAAAAGAAGAGGAAGTACCAAATGAAGTAAAAGAAGAAGATGAAAAAATGAAGTAAGAGAAGAACAAGAACGAGAAAAAGAGTGAGAAGAAAATTGGGTGGAAAAAGAAGAACGAAAACAACAAGAATGAGCGTAATAATGATAATTAGAAAATGGAATTGAAGAAGAAGAAGAAGAAGAAGAAGAAGAAGAAGAAGAAGAAGAAGAAGAAGAAGAAGAAGAAGAAGAAGAAGAAGAAGAAGAAGAAGAGTCAAGTGAAGAGGAAAGAAAATAGAAATAAAAGACGAAAAGAACTGACAAAAAGAATTTTGAAAACTCCATTGAAATATTTAAAGAGTGAAAGTCTTCCAAGTTTCCTTGTCGATGATTTGTAGGTAAAAATGTCAAACGAAAGAAAATTGTAGATAATGGCTCGAAATGAAGGGGAAACAAATGAAGTCCGGGAAAGTTCTTGGATGTTGGAAATGAAATTTAAATTGGGAAGATTTATGACTTGGAGATTTGAAAGGAAGGTTACTGGAAGAATCGAGTGAGGAATTTCTGGAAGGGGACTTGATATCTTGATAGAGTCAAAGAGGGCTGTGAATTAAGGAAAGGTGAAAATGGAATTGGCGCTGAATTAAGATTTAAAGAGATGATTAGAGAATAAAGGAGAATTTCTCGGAGGAAAAGGGAGAACGAGTTGAAAGAATCAGGCGACCATAAAAGAGGTGGGATTTATTCAAAGATCAAAGGAAATTTAAAAAAAAAGACGGACAGGTCTGGTTAGTCACTAAATAAAAACTGTCATGCGACTCATGCCTTTTGGCAACATACCGTTTTGAGGGATCACTAAACAATAAGAGTGATCAATGAATGAGTTCATTGGGCAGTGGTCACTAAAAAAGTTTGAATTTTGAAAAAAAAAATCAGATATGAATGCTGCCGGACACTAATTGTAGGAACGATCCAGCATAAACTTACATTGAAAATTGAACACCGTATTAAAAACCTACTTCAGAGATTGGATTTAAAAACAAACAAAAAAACATTTTCTTCTCGACACGATAAGGGGTAAATGTTCCAATATTTAGCCAACTAGCTCCTCTGGTAAACACAAGATATACGTAGCCAGCCAGACCAATTAAAAAGCTGAAAGAAACCTATGCTGATAATTTTGGTTGACAGTTTCTGATTGATATGTAAAGTAGGGATGAAATTAAGTAAAAGAAGGGATCTGTGAAGTTAGGGGTGGACAGAGATTTATGAATTGGAATTTAAGAGGGACATTTTTGATTTGAATGAATTGGAGAAAGAAAATGGCTAGTGATTAAATAAAAGAAAAATTGAATGAATGAAATGTTTTATAATGGAAAGAATGAAAAAGAAAAATTGTGATTGATAAGTTGGTGGTGGAAAGAGAAGAAGAAGAAGAAGAAGAAGAAGAAGAAGAAGAAGAAGAAGAAGAAGAAGAAGAAGAAGAAGAAGAAGAAGAAGAAGAAGAAATGGGAGAATGATTCAAGGTAAAGAAAGAATGAAAAGAATTGTGATAAAGAAAAAGCACTATAAAGAAACGAGAGATAAGATCATAAATTTAAATAGTCAAATAAGATAAGAAAATGTCAAGTTCATATTAGATCGTTATACTTGAAATGTCTTTTTTTCACATCATAGAGAATAACGCTTCAAGTAGAAAATTTACAGATGTAATTGCATTATTTAAAGAATCAATGTAAGTAGAGAGATCATTCGTTATTAGTTGAGGTCTTTGAGCCCTTAACAGCAATAGTGACTACCAAGGGTGTTGGACAAATTTTCAAGTACGATTTCAAATTAACACATAACTAGGGCAATACCCGTTCCAAAGGTGCATCTTTGAAAGGGGTTTGACTTCATGCAGGCTAAAGCAACTTACCATAATTGTCCTGTAAAAAAGCAAATATTGGTGACCACCATAAGGAGAGACATTAACTGCTTCTTTTTCTCGATTTTAAATGCAGTCATCTTATAAAGTTGTTTAACAAGGAATGTTTTGACTTTCTCATACATCACAGAGAATAATGCTAAAATTGAAAGATTTATTATTGTAATAGCAGTTTTTCGAAAAGTCAATGTTCAAATGGAAATAGAGTGTCGCCAATGAATCAATACATTCACAACACTTTTTTTTAAATAGAAAGTTAATTTTCTTCTAAACCAAACACAACGGAATTTTATATTTACTTGTGAAACATAGATCAATCAAAACAGATATTATCAAGTTTTATTTATGAACGATGTCTAAAGCATTGAAAGTCAGTTGCCAATAATTTTTTTTGTAGGGTGTACTCATTTTTTGGACAACACATCTATATTTTTGGCAACAGAATTTCATTGTCGTGGAGTTTTATCATGAATAATATCTGCTAATATCTGTTTTGATTCCACAAGAAATAACAAAATCTTGCTATGTTTGGTTTAGGAGAAAATTAACTTTGCACAAAAAAGTAGTAGATGTGTACTTATTTATGGACAATACTGTTTAATTCATCATTATTGGAATCTTTTGAGCCTTTAAAAACAATGGTGTCTATCAAAGAAGCTTGACTAATTTTCAAGTACTAATTCAAATTATGGCGTACTATTACTCATGTTGTTGATAACGTCAACGAAGCATATGGAGTGAACACAACTACAGTGCAACAATGCTGTCTCAAAAGGTTGGGCGGGGAAAACCTGTTCTTGAAGATGAAGAATTATCGATAACAGTTGCCATCAACCAACAAACCAAAGTTTATGGACTTTCTAGAGACTTTCACCTCAAGACAAAGTTCGTAATGCAGTTGAATAGGCTTATAAGCCTATAGTTGCTTTGATCCTTCAGGTTTCAGTCATTATATAACAGCATTATGATTGCAGTGTTCCAATTTACAGGGACTTTACTCTGTTTAAAAGTTGAATAAAATGGCTACTTTCTTAATGATGACATCTCCAGCTTTTTTTTTGGGGGGGGTCAATGGTAAAGTTATCTGTCCCAAGGGCTTTTCCTTTTTTAAATTAATTTGATGGCTTGCTTCACCTCTCAGGTTGTAACGTCTGGGAAATCGTTGAACTGGTTATTCGTGACTTGTATATCCTGTTCATTGTTTTACCTCCCTTGTTTGGAGAAATAAAGGGTTCTGTAAAATCCATGGACGCGTTTGACAATCCAGTCCCAATCCATTGTTGGATTTCCATTCACTCTAGGCACACTAGTTTTTTTGGTATCCCCTGTACTGATAGCTTTTTTGATAATTTTTAAGCCGTTACTTTTTCGAGAATCCTTTCAATGACTGGTATTGTGTATTTAAGTTTATCTTGTTTTCGTTCCTTTTTAGATGGTTTCGTTTCTTTCGGTTGCTTGAATCTTACACTTTTTGTTATGGGTGGCTTAAGGTTTCTGTTTTTTCTCTGAGATTTTTGGTTTCTTCTGAGAGTTTACTGATAATTTGTTTGCTCTTTGGTTCAAACATATTGGCGGCTTCTATTAGAAACTTTCTTATTTTGTTGCTAAGCTTGTTGATGTTCTCTTCGGGTTCAGTGAGAAGTTCATATCTGTTTCTCAGCTCGAGCTTGAAGAAAAATCACGAAAACGTTAGATGAAAACCAACCACGGGAACGGGCTGGCTTTAGAAGAAGCTACTTGACTATTGACCCCTCTATTACGTAAATCAACTAAAAAAAAATAGAAATCAGAAGAATGTAAGATGGCACTCATTGACTTCACGAAGACATTCGACTTCGTATAAATTCCCAAGGTCATTGATGCTATCATACAATAAGGCGTAGACCTCGTATATAAGATAATCATGCCACCGTTTACGCATGTGCACCGAACCAGAAGATCAAGACCAATGCTTCTACTCGTTCAAGGTAGACGATAAAAGCAGAATGAAAACCATCATCGTCATCAGCTCTTCTAAAATCTTTATGCATAGAAAGTAAATTAGACTGAAAAAATATTTGACCAACTTACGCATGATGTACACCATAGATAACTGTTCCGACTTACAAACAAATCCAACCAATGAACAAACGTAGGAACCGAACTCATTTGTAAGCTCAGGGCTCAACATATATATATATATATATATATATATATATATATATATATATATATATATATATATATATATATCCTTACAATTCTCATTTTACAGTCCCAAATAGAAGAGCACACAACCAATGCATTCTCCCGATAGTCACTTATGGAGCTGAGACATGGGACCCAACCAAGAGACTGACTCGCAAACTGAGAACCATGTAACGTGCACACGAAATAATCATGCTCAACATCACATGGAGAGATCACGAGACAGCACAGTATATCAGAAAGAAAATGGGAGTCCGAGACATCATAGAAACTATCAAAAAAACTTAAATGGCAGTGAGCCGGCTATATTGCAAGAATGACAGACAACCGATGGACATCAAGACTCACAACATGGATCCGCAGGGATCACATTCGAAACCGAGGCCGACAGAATACAAGATGGAGAGATAAACTAGACAAATTTAGAAAATACTGGCTCCACAACGCCCGTGATAGAGAATTGTGGCTAATCCTGAGGAAGTTCTATGTCCAACAAGGGACGTTAAAAGACTGATGATAACGATGACCCTGTCAGATGTTATGCACTGTGATTAAAATCTACAACGGATAAAATTTGTTTTCAATTCCTTTCTATTTTGGATTTTACGAAAATGTTTTTTTTTTCGACAATTTGATTGAAACCAATAAAAAATGATTGAAAATACCATTATGAACAGAATTTTTCTTCTAAATATTCAAATTTTTGAATATAATTTTTTTCCAACTAGTGTGGTTAATTCTTACTTCTCATTTATCTCTTACAATTATTGCACTCACCTCTTGTGAAACACTTGTACCTTTGTATATATATATATATATATATATATATATATATATATAATACAGAATATATATATATAATACAAGAATGATCCTCTGAAAAAGTTTTTTTGACGTTTAGTGTTTAAAGCTGTAAAACTCTCTTGACTATATATATATATATATATACATACAGTGTTGATAAAAACCCCACCTCCCTTTCTTACTATATAGTTTATACCATACATGTAGATTGTCATTTCATGTAAGGTTTTATTTTTATTGTATGTTGATATCATTTTACGCTACATGTTCATCTTTTTTTCGTAACAGGGCTCACGTACGTAGGTAACTCCGGAACGTATTCAACGATGAGGGATCAGTAAGTATAACAACAGATATCACACGTGTCATTTCCATTTAATATTTACCCATGTGAATATTAAATATGTGTGAGTGTATGAATGTGTGTGTGCATGTGCCTGGGTGTATGTAGGTAAATTTATAGGTATGAGATCAATGAAGAAGATTGAAGTTTGAATAAGAAATAAGTTCCTTGAAAATAAGTGGAGATAAAAAAAAAAGTCACCAAGGAAGAAATAACGATGTGTTGTCAAGGAAGTGTGACTGATTTTAGTAATCTACGATGGCATTTGATTCAAAGAAAAGGCAGCTTCGGCAGATAAACCAAATAATGATTCCATCTTGGGTCTGTGTTCTCTGATGGCAACGATCAATAATTTCAAACAAACACATTAGATAATTAAATTCAGGACATGCAAGCAAGTTAAAATTTTGTTGAACCAGAATTCCTGGAATTTAAATAACGAAAAAGTACTTTAAAAAAAATTAAAGTAAAAATCAAAGAGAAAATCAAATCACCGTAGCTCCACATATGGCGCAGCCGACCAACCAGTGGGCTACAGATTCTTCTCTTGGCTCATCTGTGTATACGTCCGTCTGCGTGTGTTCCTGGGCGTTCCTGGTCACATTTCTTGGCTACAGCCCTAAAAATCTGAATGAGTACATCACTAGGCACGATCTAAAACGTTTTATTTGCAAAAGAGTGCTTTTGGAGGGTTTCTATAATCATTTCAGACCAAGAATGCTCAAATATTGTGTTGGTATTTTTATAGATGATTTTCTGATAATGTTGGACAGAAAAAAATCAGTTTTCTATGATGATTTGAGAAAATTAAAAAAATCAATTTTTAGATGATTTTAGATAGAAAATCAATCTATTCAGATGATTTTAGATCAAAAAATCAATTCTTTTCAGATAATTCTAGATAAAACATTGAATTTTTCCAGATGATATCAGATAAAAAAAAATACATGATTTTTGGTGAAAAATCAATTTTTTCAGATAATTTCAAAAGATTTATTTTTTTTGTAAAATATTAGATAATTTTTTAGATGATTTGTTCTGGTACTCACGCAGGCTACGGTGATCCATTTATACGAGGTACGGATATCTCTATAGGAATTTAAGATAGTATTCATGAAGAACATTAATGTCCATTAAAACAAAAGCTCTTCATAATTCCCTTAGACATCATACATACCCTTCCAGGATCGATTGTTCCATACACAGAATATTTGACCACTGAAACAATTTACTTCTTAGTAATTAGAAACTGTCACCAGAATTATCAGCATAGGTTTCTTCAGTTTTTAAGTTGGTCTGACTGGCCATCTATCTATCTGTCTATCTATCTATCTATGTGACACGCTTACTGGCCACAACAATGGGATAGGAAAGCTTAAAATTTAAATACCTTAAAAAAAACGGATTTTTGTTTTTGGAAAGAAAACCCCGAGTAGTATTTAGTGGGATTCAATTTATAATATAAGTTCATGCTGAATTGATCCCTTAGTCTGTGTCCAGTAGCATTCACATTTTTTTTGTTTTCTTAATTTCATACTATTTAGTGATCACTACACAACAAAAGCCGAGAGAAGTAACATTCATTGATCACCCCTTTTTCTATTTTTATTAGTCAACCTCAACATGGCATGTTGCCAAAAGATGTTCGACACGTGACAGTTTCTATCAAGTGTCTAAATGGATCTGTTTTTTTTTTACGGAGGAAAGATCTGTATGGATATTCAAAGAAAGTCAATCGAAGATTGGATTGGAAAACCTTAGAACCAGCCCTTTTTGACCAGGCGAATTCTAGATGGGGCTTGTTGACCTTTATTTATTTTGGAGTGGAGTAACCTTCTACTTTGTCGTGAATCAAGAGTGTAAAAAAACGTTTTGCCGCGAGTAGCTCTATATTACCATCAGGTTGAAGCAAAAGTTCTCAGAGATCATGTATATTAAGAGTCTTATTACACACACTAGGTTCGTTTCTGTTCGTTTCGCTGGGTTTTTTTGTCTTGCTCTTTCTCGTGCATTTTTTGGTCTCGCACGTTTTTTTTTTGGTCTTGCTCGTTTTTTTTTTGGTCTTGCTCGTTTTTTTTTTGGTCTTGCTCGTTTTTTGTCTTGCTCTTTGCCCCATTATTTTTTCGACTCACTTTTTTTCGTTGCAGCCATTTTTTCACTTCGTTTTTTCTTTCATTTTGCTTTTTTTTTTTTACCTTGCTCTTCTTTTGTCTTGCTCTTAAAAACTTTTGCTCTTTTTTGGTCTCTCTTTCTTTGTACAGCTCAATTTTGTCGTGACTTTTTGAAAAAAAATGTTTTTTCTTGTCTCTTTCTTTGTCTCGCTCTTCTTTGTCTTGCCTTAAAAAAATGCTCTTATTTGTCTCTTTTTTTTTTGTTTTGCTCTTTTATATTGCCCTTTTTAAACTTTTCCTCTTTTTTGTCTTGATTTTTTTTGTCTTGCTCTTTAGAACTTTTGCTCTTTTTCGTCTCTTACTTTGACTCGTTCTTTTTTATCTTGTCCCTTTTAAAATTCTGTTTTCCTGTTTGTTTCTTTTTTTTTTGCTCGTTTTTGTCTCTTTTTCGTTCTTTTTTATCTTATCCTTTTTGAGATTTGCTCTTTTTGATTCTTTCTTTGCGTCGCTGTTTTTTGTCTTACCTTTTTTCGATTTTGGTGTTTTTGTTTGTGTTGCTCTTTTTTGTCTAATCATTTAAAAAATTTTGCTCTTTTTTCTCTCTCACCGTCTCACTCTTTTTTGCCATGTCTTTTTTGAAATTTTGTCTTTTTTTTTGTTTCTTTCTTTGATACGCTCTTTTTTGTGTCTTTGTTGTCTTGCTCTTTTCGTCTGACTCTTTCTGGAATTTTGCTCTTTCTCTATTTTTTTCTGTGTCTTGCATTTTTTAAATCTTGCTACTTTTGTCTCTTTCTTTGTCTACTTCTTTTTTTGTCTTACCCTTTTGAAAATCGCTGTCTCAGGGCCCTTTTTTTCTTTCGCTCTCTTTGTCATACCTTCTGTAAAAGTTTACTCATCTTTGTCTCTTTCTTTGTGTTGCTGTTTTTTGTCTTACCCTCTTAAAAACTTTGCTCTTTTTCGTCTCTTTGGTCTTGCTATTTTTTATTTATTTATTTATTTTTTTTGTCTTTCCATCTTTGAAATTTTGCTTTTTTTTTACTATTTGTCTTGCTCTGTCTCACCATTTTTAGAATTTTGTTTTTATCCTTTTTTTGTCGCGCTGTTTTTTTGTCTTACCCTTTTTGAAATTTTGCTCTTTTTTGTCTCGCTGTCTTACCCTTCACAAGTTTTAGCTCATATTTTTACTCATTCATTATTTTGCTCTTTTTTGTCTTGCCCTTTTTAAATTTTTGCTCTTTCTGTCTCTTTCTTTGTCTTGCCCATTTTTGTCTTACCCTTTTTAAAATTATGTTTTTGTCTCTTTCTTTGTTTCGCCCTTTTTTTTTGTCTTATCCTTTTAAAAGATCTCACTCTTTTTTGTCCCCTCCTCTGTCTTACAATTTTATCGACTTCTTTGTCCTGCTATTTGTTGTGCACCTTTTTAGGTCGTTCTGGGCAGTTTTTTTTTTAAGAGAAAAATTTTTAAAAGGGCAATCAAGAGTTTTATCATTAGTATTAGCGAGGAAACACCCAGACATGCGCTTGCACATAAAGCTGCTATCTTCAGGGAATGTGGTTAGATCCTCTTTTCTGTCTGTGAAATTTCAAAGCAAACCAAAAATCAATTCTTCCCGAGTGAGTAGTTTTTAAAGATTTTTGTTCTTACATAAACATTTTTCAAAAACAAATATGTGAAAAAGGAAGCATAATTCAAACATCAAAAGAATTTACTAATATATCGACCAACATTTGTCGCTTACACTCAAATCACAACTTTTTAGCCGAAGATTCCAATAGAACCAATAATACATAGTATTAATAAAGAATAAGTCATCATACTTATGTTAGTTGAGAAACTAAACAATTTGTCCTTTTTTTAAATAGTATTTCTAGAGCTATATTCCTTTTAATGTACCATTGTTTGTTTCAAGGACTGTAATATGTGATATCGCATTTTTCAATTACATTGAAGTGGTAGCTTTTCTGCGCTAGATTGGATAAAAACTACTTGTAGAATAAAAAAAAATTGAATCATCTCACTAAAACAATTATCTTCACGCGCGTTTTAATACAATTTCGATAATGTATTACGCCCTATTGCTTTACTCAACATTTCCACAGGCAAAAATTCTAAAATTTTGATCCTAAGGGAAAATAATTTTCCAGTCAGATTTTCATCCAATCAGTCGTCTTATGAATGTGGCAAATATTTATGACCATTAAATTATTATTTGAACAAGTTCTGCTTCGTCTTTTGTTATATTTACCTTTTCCGTCAAATGAGTTTAGGGGTACTACTTACAAATGTGTAAAACGCAATTATACATTTCTGTTTTCAAGCTTATTTTCTATAACTTTTTTTTTAATATTTCGATAACTTGGAGTTATTTGGTTTCTTTTTGATGTATACTTTTTTACGTACATTATGTCAGGGGCACTTCCATGAATTTTGTCAGGATAGGGTCCAAATGGAGAAATTATTTTTCTTTAGATAAATATTTGGATAAGCATGGAAAAGTCATTTTGCTATCATTTCGTGGTCACTTTTCTAGAGGTAACTATGGTTAAATGGGTTGAAAGTAAAGACATTTACTTCCACAAATATTTCTTTTTCTGTTTAAATCTTTAAAATTGGGTTCTTTAAACTTGTAAGCAAATTGTCCCGGGCAATTCTAAGTATCCCTGAAAGCATATATATATATATATATATATATATATATATGTGTGTGTGTGTGTGTGTGTGTGTGTGTGTGTGTGTGTGTGTGTGTGTGTGTGTGTGCGTGCGTGTGTGTGTGTGTGTGTGTAAGAGCTAGAGAAAAACATTAAGAATATACTCAAGGTATAAGATAATTGTTATCTTACAACGTGGCATGGATTCAAGTGTTAGATAACAATGAACTGTTTAAAATAAAGAAAATAAGTCTGATCAGTCGCTCAATAGAAACCGTCACGTAACCAACCTCTTTTGATAGCATGCCGTGTTGGGCGTGATCAATTAAAATTTGGGAGAAGGGTTATTCAATGAATAAGTTACTTCCCTCATCTTCTGTCGGACAAAAGTCTAAATTTTCAGCAAGAAAACAAACGTGAACGGACTAGGGACTAATTTAGCATAAACTTGTATGGTAAATTGTAAATATCTGCCCAAATATAAAGCTATTTTGGGGTAGGAATAAAAAAAACAAAAGATTTTTTCTAGACATGACGAGGAGCAAATGTTGAAATTTTCAGCCCTCTAGCTATTTTTTTTGTTTCACCTTTTTTTTTTTTTTTGGTCTCGCTCTTCTTTTTTCATCTCGCTTTTGTCTCGCTTTATTTCACTATGTACATAATCAGCAAAGCAGACCAGCTTAAAGACTGAAGAAACCTATGTTGACAGTTTTGGTTGACGGTTCCAAAATGAATAAAAGGAACAAAAGAGAGAAATCCACTTGAAAAGCTAAATAAAGAATTTAAACTCAGACAAGGTATGACCAGAAGAATGTTTGCTATTAGAGAGAGACAGGTAAGTAAGTATGTAAGTAAAACATTATCTTTGCCAACATTCAGGTAATCTAAGCCAGTCTACCATTTTCTGGCATCTTTGAAAAATCCCTATCTTTGGGTGTTAAGTTAAAGAAGGTCAGAAGAGAGAAACAGAAGATAGAAATACGAAGTTGAATGTTGAGGTCGGGTTTGTAACAAAACAGTCTGTGTGTGTTGGGACATGTCAGGGCAGGTTTGCCATTTGGTATTTTTCAAGAACAAAATTGAACAAATTTCGTACCAAACAAAAACCTGTTTGGTAAAGAAAATAAAGATACTGATATAAAATTAGCAGAAGACAACGATCCTTAAAAAACGTATGATATGGCTCAACATGAAATGTACATTACCAATAAATACGCCTTGAATCAGTGTATCCACGTTCACCGTCCGGACCAACCAACAAAAAACCTGAGGTATTCTCCTCTCACTCGGCTGTCCGTCTGCTGTTGTGTTCATTTCAATACTCCTGGTCACGTTTTTCTGGCATAGAGGCTTGAAAACTTTCACGTGTAATCTAGTTGCTACCTTACGAAAATATCCTTTTATTTTTTCCGTAATTCTTCTTTTCTTCTCTTATCTTCAGGGGGGTACTACATTTACAATAATCGATTGCAAGAGAGACTCTTTTTATTTCGTCATGACGTAGCATTTATGACGTTCAGGTGTTTGTGGAAAAGCTTGGTTGGAATGATATATATATATATATATATATATATATATATATATATATATATATATATATATAGAGAGAGAGAGAGAGAGAGATAGATAGATAGATAGATAGATAGATAGATAGATAGATAGATGGATAGATATATAGATATATAGATATATAGAGAGAGTATGACAGAGAAAATGAGTATGAGGGAGAAAGAGAGAGAATATATGATTAAATTTAATTTTCTTTTAAATGAAAAATACATCTTTTTTTCAACTGGTTGTGTTTCACCCGTTCCTTTGAAACTGACAATACCAGGGTCAGAGACTTTGATCATGATGAGTCATGTGTTGCTCTATGTAACCTTGTATGACTGTCCAAAGAGTCTGGATGGGGTAGGTGGATAAGTAAAGTCTTGGGTGACAGGGAGAGAAGAACTAACAGAGTGAGGGTATTGTGAAAAAAATAAAGCCACTCAGCTACGATGATTCATTGTTAGGCAAAGGTGGCAATATTTTGATCTATTTCTCCTGCAATCTTTGGCTAATGATGGATTTTAACTTATATGATTATTTTGGAACTGAAGCTACTTAATTTGGTCCCTAGACCATGACATCTGGCAACACGGTGCTATGGGGAATAGATTGTCTGCAAGAGGTTATGGCAATTCATTGGTCTGGGATATAATATTGTTTAAACTGCAGTCCTAAATGTTCTTTCAGAGGTGAGGCTGGCCCAATGATTAACAGCATTGAGAATTGAATTGATGAAGCGAGTTCCAACAGTTTATGTTCACTTTACGCTAATGCCCTTAGGAGAGTCATGAATCGATCTATGTTCCCCCCACCACTGGTTATGAGTTGATAGAAGGGTGGGTTTTACATATTGGCTTACACACCTCATTCTAGCGAGACTTTAAACTTGAGTTGGACAAAAATTCAAATTGACAATGATGGATCCACAACTTGAAAAAAAAAAAAATAACATCTAAATTGCCAACATTGTCTCGGTCTGTCTCCAACCATCCTAATCATGTCTTGCCGCTTGACCCAGACAGGTACAGACGACAGAGTGAGGATGACAACATGCGCCAGTCTCTTTGACTTTGATCTATGTCAAGTGCTAATTCTGATTCCAGACTCTGTAGTGCACTCGCAACTGCTGTACCACTCTAAAGATGAAACAAAACAGTCACTCAATAGAAAATATCAAATGGCAGCATGCTATGTTGGGAGTGATCAATTAAAAAATTAGAAAAAGAGGTGATCACTGAATAAGTTACTTCTCTCACATTTTGTGGGGCAATGAGCTCTAAAAGAGTCAGAATTTTCCCCCCCCAAAAAGCATGAATCTCGCTGGATACAAACTGAGGGATCAATCTAGCATAAACCTACATTGCAAATTGAACCCCAACTAAAAACCTATTTGGGGGTTACTGAAAAATCATTTTTTTCTGTACATAATAAGGAGTAAATGTTTGAAATTTTAGCTGTTTTGTTCCAGTGGTGAGGCTTGGACATGTGATACATACATACATACATACATACATACATACATATGTATCAAGCTAAATCAATTTAGAAACTGAAAAACCTTATTATGACAGTTTTTGATGATAGTCAAAAGTCAATTATGGTTGACAATGCTCCATCAATAAATAAATCAGGATCGTATTTTTGTGTACTAGTATTATATGTAATCAACTGCAAATTTAAGTATCACTGAATGCCCCAGATATTTCATTTTGAACCAGACTTGGATCATTCTAATTGAAATAGAACTCCTGAGAGCTTTTGTGATGGGGTAGAGATTGAGGTACAAAAACATTGATTCAGAAGCATAGCTGAGAAAGAAGGGAGTACTATTTTAAAATGTACCTTAGGGCCACAAATGGAGAGGGGCCTCAAAAGCTTTATGAATAATTGTTTATCAACTAGATTTCTACTGACATTATACAATAACTTGCCATCAAAGTCAATAATTGAACAACCATAATGTTAAAATTTGAAGTAATGTAGAAAACATTCCATCGAGGAATAAATATGGTCAGAATGAATTGTATTTATGACATTAGTGGTATTTTCCATTGGAAAAAAAAACATCTGAAAAGAATAAAAAGCGTATAGAAATATCTAGATTCTACAGAATCTGGATGATATCAATGAACCCGACGGGTGGTCCAAAAAGATCAAAAAAACTCTTTTTCACAAAATCAAAAAATAATTTTGTGAAAGGGGTATATGGGGGCTTTGATGCGAATTTTCAAGTCTCTAGACAGAACGGTATGGCCAAGAGAACTGGAACATACGAACACATGCAGATATGAAAAGAGAAAGAACCCTCCACCATCTTTGGTGGCTACTGTTGTTCAATTTATAGTACTTCATCAAATAAAGATGAGAAAAGAAGTAAAAACGTACGATTTTTGTATAAGTATATACAAGTACAGGTAGTGCAGCTGAAGAACTGGAATAATTTTTCATCTAAAAGTAGATCCCTCTAAAATTGTGGGCTAATGCAAACTGATCCATCTGACTCTGATTTCTGTTGAGGTGTGGCTATGCCACTGGGGGAGAGATTGAACCACAAAAAATTTGGTTGAAAGGAAGAGAAACTGGCAGAATATTTGAAAAGTCTCTCTTTGATACAGAGTTGCATAAAAGTCATGAAGGGATTTAAAATAATCATAACCTTTTCTATTTTTTGTTTTTTTTCTTTTCATGTATATATATATATATATATATATATAATTAATAATTGTTTCATCCACAGACAGCTGTTTTGTTGTATTACAACTCCTCAGTGTGGCTATAGACTATTCAATATCCCATCCAGTACCACAAGGTAGGATCGAAACATTTGCCAGAGGCTGGCATTTTACCCCTACCCAATGCAGAACTAGACAGCCAGTAAGATCAAATTTAATCAATATATTTTACTTATGTACAATTCCTCATGGAAGAGCATTACTATAATAGCTTAATGTGTTTGAGTTGCCCTACCTAAAGAGTGCTCAAACCTGAAAAAGAGAGCGTTAATTATAATAATTAATAATTGTATCATCCATAGACAGCTGTTTTGTTGTATTACAACTCTTCAGTAGTATATATATATATATATATATATATATATATATATATATATATACAAACCCTCAGGAATTCATCATTGAAATATACATAAGCAGCTAACTTAAAAAATAGAATTATACTTTGAATATCTTTAATGTTAACACAAAGGGTATATTCTCATTATCTAAATGTACAGACACCACCATCTGAGTCCATGATTTGTCATTTGTTTGTGTGTTCTCGAGAAATGGTCTCCGCTAGTGATCACCCACGAACAGGGAGACCATGTTCAGGCCAAAATGCTGAGAATCATGCGCATGCAAAGCACTGCAGATATCCTTCAAAATGTTATGCAGAATGTTATTGAGAGTGCAAGACTTTGTAAAGCTGAAATTAATGGGCGATTTTTCCGTACATAGGTTAATTAAATTCTCCTCATTTAAATATTTCATTTGTAAAAGACAATTTGAAAAAATCACCCAAACTAAAAAGATACGAATGTTTTAAACTCCGTTGATATTTTTGTGCTACTCTGTTCCATCATATTTCTCTTCATGATAATGTCCATTATAACGCTACTCTCCGCACCTTGCACACAGATTATAGCCGGTTGGAAGTGGGGAACGGGGTGGATTGGTTAGGTGGTCTTCGGTGGATGGGTGGGTGGGGAGGATTCCTAACCAATGATACAACCATGACTAAGCACCACTATCACTGAACTAAGGCCTTGCCATTGTCGTGTATCTAATACGTCAGATAAGGACAGCCTCGATTCACTTCTAAAGGGGATTTTATGCCTCAAAGGTATTCTGCACTAATCTTCGAGGCTTATCCGAGTCACAAAATGGAGAATTAGCTGCAGTTTTCACATGGAGTTGACGCATATCAAATTGAATTGTTACAGGATGCAAGTAGGATTTAGCTAATGCCCAGTACACCTTGATTGGAGCGAATTACCTCGCCAACAAAGGAAAAGCTGAAACACGAAACGTGGAGGAAAATAGGGTGACACACTAGTGGACACCTTCTTGTGATCTGACGATGCTGGATATGCGTGTGTAAGAGGAAGGGGGTGGTTGTTAAGCCAGTGCACTTAAGAGATCGTTTTGAGGTAAACAGATTTTCCAAATTACATTTTTGTTGACAAAAATTCCTCACCGAAAGGGAAATTCCCATCTGGAAATTGAAAAAAGTAAAATATAGAAAAAAAAAAGTTTGTTTTTTTTAATACAAAACAATTTAAGAAAGAATGGGAAAAAAAAATTGAAAATAGAAATATAGGGATGAAAATTTTTTTTTTTTAATATCAAAAATCTAAAATTGAAAAATTAAAGATAGAAATAAAAAAAAGTTCAAATTGAAAAGGAAAGTTTGAAGAAATGTGAAATGAGATCTGTGACGAAATCTTTTAAAAAAATGAAACATATTTGCTTTAAAAGGTTGAATTTATAACTGATTCTTGGGACTGTTTTCTTCTTTAGTTTAAGAAAAAAAATCTTAAGACGCAAAAAAATGGGTTGATCCCCCATTTGAAAGGTAGAGAACTTTATTTATTTATTCTCGATTTTTCTCTTTATTGTTGCAAGTTTTGTTTGGGTAGGTTAGAGAAAATGGCTTTGAGTCAGAAAATTTGAGCTGGTATTGATATAGAAGATCCGGGGAAAGGGCAGAGAACCGATTCTTGATTTCTTCTTATTATTAAGAAGATGAAAGAAAGGGTTTGAGACTACATTAAAAGAGGTAAGGCAGAATCAATAACTTTGCTGGGATGCACACGTTAAGGCCCATAAAAAGGGGGTGGCAATAGTGATCAAAGAACAACATGGACGAACTGCAAGAAAAAAAAAAAGGAGATGGGCGTTTCTTCGTTCAGACTTTCGGCAAGGAACTGACAAGATCAAAATCCATTCTGCAAGGATCAAATGATAGCAATGTCTGTGTTGACAATGGCTGTGATGAGGAATATGATTGCGGTACCAATAATGGCCAATATAGTGACCTCTCCTTCATCTGAGATTGCTCAAAGCACATCACCGTTAAATATCACAATAAAAACAACAACAACTTCAGTGAAAAAATAAGAGGGAAATGCTTTTTTTCTTCGAGGAAAAAAAATTCTGTGTTGCGTATGAAGAACATTGATTGATTAAATTTTTATCTCCTGGTTAATTAATAATTCATTTACATCAAATAGAAATATTGGGACTTTTCCATTATCTTTCGCCCAAGTCTTCATTTCACTGATCCTTAGACCATTCCATTTTTTGAGTGTTAACGCCAATCAATAATAGAGTAATACAACAACAATATCAAATCGGCTTGGCTGCTACAGTGTCAAACTCCACACCTACTCCTATTCCGACTTAAGATGATTACTGCCACTCTTGTATTGTTGAGATGATAAATAAAAAATTAGTGTATCTCTGAATTTTTAGATGAGGTATTATTATTATTTCTATTATTATTCGGACTATCCTCATCTTGGTTGTTTTTCATACAACATTTCGGCCGTTGTACTCTACTATAATTGATCAGGAAGAACACTGGAAGATTCGAAAATTGAAAAGTAAAAACATATAATTTTTGGAAATTGAAAATTGTCACTTGAGGTTTAAGGCTACTAAAAATTAGCAGTGGTTGTCCACGTGGACTCATAGTGTAGTGGTTACAGAACCAGACAAAATTACTGAAAGTAATCTGATGGTTCTAGGTTCAATCCCAGTGTAGGACAATAATAATACTACTAATGCCAAGAGGTGAGTGTGGTCAATATACCCCCGTCGGTTAAATAAAGGGTTTGGTTCGTTACTTCCCCACACCTACCAGATGATACCAGATGAAGGCCGAAACATTGTATTAAAAATAACCAAGATGAGGATAGTCTGAATAATAATAGAAATAAATAAAAAAATTATTGAAATTTTTTTTTCTATATAAATATTAAAATGAAATAAACCCGTGTGTATCTGTATGATAAATCTTTGTTAATATCTAAGACTCATCAATCTAGCTCAGTCTATCAATCCTGTTGGTAGTAAGCTTAAGTCATTATAGTAGATAGAGAATGTGAATTTTACATATTGGTTTACTTATCAAATTTCGGTGAGGATTGTACTTACTATTTTCTTATACTATATTTCTTGTTACAGTAGAAAAATAAAGATAACTCTTTTTTAATTAAATAATAGATGGGTTACTTCTCTTGTCTTTTGCAGGATCATTAAAAAGTTTGAGATTTCCAAAAAAACAAATAGGCACGAAGTAGTGGTCAATTTAGCATGAACTTACATTGCAATTTGAAACCGCCACTAAGGACCTATTTTTTAAAGTTTTTTTCTGGACTTGATGGAAAAATTAGAATTCATAAAAAAACAAAACATTCATGAATGCTGCTGGGCACAAAGCAAGGGATCAGTTTAGCATAAACTTTCATTGGAAAATTCAGCTGTCGACTAAAACCCTATTCTGGGGGTTGAATTTTCAGAAAACCAGAAAAATTATTCCTTGACTTAATAAAGAGTAATCGTTCAAATTTTCAACTCTCCAACTATACTGGTATGGCCTGTATGTGTTATATATAAATGGCCAGCCAGACAACTTAAAAATTGTGGAAACCTATGTTGACAATTTCAAGGAAGGTTTTGGTTCATGGTTTCTAATATTGGTACTTCTCCATTATTGGTATCACACTCTCTATTTTGCTGATATTTGTATCCATTCTACTTCGTGTGTGTCAACGTTTATTTGTATTACGGTAATGTGACAATGATATTAAGAAAACAAATAAAAGAATAGGTCAGGTAAGTCATTCAATAGAAACCATCAAATGACCAATGTCTTTTGGCAGCATACTGTGGTATTAACAATTTAGAAAATTCGAAAAAAGGGGTGATCAATGAAAAAGTTATTTCTCATGCCTTTGTTATATGGTTATCTCCAAAAAAGTCTAAATTTTGAAAAAACAAGCATGGACATTGCCAGACACAATTTAAGGGAACAATTTAGCATATACTTACTTATTCATTGCAAATTGAATCCCCCAACAAAAACCTGGAGTGGAGGGAGAACTTTGAAAAAAAAGAAAAATGATTTTTCTAAACATAATAAGACACCCATGATAGAGAGGTCAGGTGAATCTTGGGGAAGGTGTTTATCCAACAACGATCACTAAAAGGCTAATGATGATGATGATGATGATGATGATGATGATGATGATGATGATGATGATGATGATGATGATGATGAAGAAGAAGAAGAAATATTAAATTCCTGAAATGAACTATTCAACAGAAATATTCTACAATATTAATCTATCCAGAAATAAAATTTTTAAAAATCCAGTCATTTTTGACGGACATATTGTCTGAACTTCTGAGACAAAGTATTATCAGTATTCCATGAATTGTTTGGACTGATATTATCATTTTTGATGAATCAATCACTGAATTTGTACCACTGCTTTATCCAGGTTTCCTAACATCATCCCCAGACCTCGTAATTTGCCTCTATGTATTATATGCAACTCTCCAAAAATTGCCTTTAGCTAATCTAGTATTGTTCACAGGTTTCTTCAAATTACCTTCAGATCTCTAGGTATTTTTACAGCCCTCCTACAAATATTGACAGGTTTCCTCGTGCTGTCTCAAGCTCTACCTAGTATTGTTTCTAGCATTCCTAGAATTACCTCTCTGCCTTTCAGTATTAAAAGTCGGCTTTTTACAGTTTTCATCATTTTTTACTAACCTACTATTGCTTACAAAGCTCTGACAAAACCTGTCGTACATAAGCTGTTACACTCTTTGATAAAAAATTTGAGATTTACTCACTGGTCTCATCCTTTTCCTTTTCAAGTGTTCACTTTTCCATAACATTCTGTAAGATCTACATCCTTTCTCCTCATATATATATATATATATATATATATATATATATATATATATATATATATATATATATATATAATTGTGTCATCCATAGACAGCTGTTTTGTTGTATTACAACTCTTCGGTATGGGTATAGACAATCCAGTATCCCATCCAGTACCAGTATATATATATATATATATATATATATATATATATATATATATATATATATATATATATATATATATATATAAGTATATATGTATATATATATATATATATATATATATATATATATATATATATATATATTGTATCTATCCAATTCCCCATGAGAGCAAGATGTGACACACAGGTTAGTTTAATGTGGGTTCCCACACATGGGAAGCTTAAAAATGATGTATAATATGAAAAGAATCATTAACCCACATGTATATATAGAAGGTTTACTCACAAGACAATGGGCTTCATTTGATATTAAATTCATTGAAGTAAAAACATTTGACAGCCATAATCACAATTTTTACGATATGTATAAGGTGTTTTATTTTTAGACCTGAAACACAATTTTTTTTTACTTCCTTGTTTTTTTTCTGTATTGGGGAAACTACTTTGTTTAATGCCTTCCCTTCTTCAAATATCTGTTGCTATTCATGTAGTCAGTCACCTGGAATGATTCGTTTTATGTTCTCAATAATAAAGTAAAGATTTTCTAATAATCATGACAATTTTATGGACCTTGGTATATTTGGCTGGGTTGGCTTTCAGTATTTCTGGGTAATTGGTACAGAAGAAACCTTTCAAGCATTAATAAACTTATGAATCTTTTAAACATCAAACAGTCTACAAGAGACAGCCATATATCATTATTCAAAATTCTTATACAAAATATGTATTAGTATACACACACACACACACACACACACATATATATAAATATATATATATATATATATACATATATATATATATATATATATATATATATATATATATAGGTGCAACAATAAGTAAGTAGCCTGCTGATGAAGAAAGCATTTATTTTGTACCACAGACATTTATTTTTCAACATAATCTCTCATATCGATGCACTTAATTGAGTGGTAAATATTGATCCACGAGATCAAATATCTTTGATTAAAAATTTTCAATTTTCCCTCTGCCATCGAGTCAGGTCCTTGTGCAGGCATGGGTATCATTTCCCCAATAATCATTGTCCTTTTCATCTTGTGTTTTCTGTCATCTTTTTTGTGCAGAGAAAAGCATAATGGCTAAAGAAGCCAACATTTTTTTCTGTAAATATGAACCCAAACAGCTTGGTAGGTACAGGCAGTGTCCCTGAGAGGGATTTTGTAAGTCTTTCAGCGGGACAAAAAAATATGTCAATTCTTATTAACATGGAGGTCCTAAAAGAGTTATGTTAATGGAAAAAGGACGGCTAAAGGATGAGGGTATTTGAGTAGTGTGTATATAGGGGTTGCATTGTTGTTTGTTTGCCATTTTCTAAACGTTTTTTTCGAATTTGTTCAAATTATTTCCACACATTATATCTGGACATTTTCTGATGGGTCATTCTCTGATGAGTATCAGCTGAAAGGAACTTTAAGGATTTATCCTAAAAAACAAATTTGAAACTTTTTTCTACTATGCATCCGCTAATTACAAGAATTTAAAAATTGTGGTGCAAAGTTTTGCACCCTACATGCACACTATCAAAATACCCTCATTCTTTAGCCATCCTGTTTTCATATACTATAATTTGTTTAGTACCCCCATGTTGATAAGAATAGACATATTTTCCTAGCTTGCCTGGAAGTTCTCCTACTGAATCAATTCTTGGTGTCATGATATTGTCCATTTGTGGTGTCCGTGTTAAGGGAAAGAAAAAAACAAAAAAAGATCACTGGATACCACTTGTATCTGAAGAAAGCTGAAGAATATATCTACCTAAATCTGATCAAAACAATAAGAATGAAAATATTGGTCTAAATAATGTTTAGAGAGACATTTGAGGAACGCCAGATTAAAACATGCACCAAACAAAGGCTAAAGAACATACTAACCACAGTGTTGTGATAGAAATAATAAAGATGAAGATACTGGTCTGAATAATGTGCAGGGTGATATCTGGAAACACCAATTAAAACATGCACTAAAAGGTGGCTCAAGAACATAATTGGAAAGCTATGAAAAAACCAATAAAATGGATACTGGTTATATAATGTGTAAAATGTCATCTATAGAACATGGTATGCAAAGAACACTTGAAGAAGCCTGAAGAACATATCAATCAAAATATTGTGATTAGAACAATAAAATGGATACTGGTTATATAATGTGTAAAATGTCATCTATAGAACATGGTATGCAAATAACACTTGAAGAAGCCTGAAGAACATATCAATCAAAATATTGTGATTAGAACAATAAAATGGATACTGGTTATATAATGTGTAAAATGTCATCTATAGAACATGGTATGCAAAGAACACTTGAAGAAGCCTGAAGAACATATCAATCAAAATATTGTGATTAGAACAATAAAATGGATACTGGTTATATAATGTGTAAAATGTCATCTATAGAACATGGTATGCAAAGAACACTTGAAGAAGCCTGAAGAACATATCAATCAAAATATTGTGATTAGAACAATAAAATGGATACTGGTTATATAATGTGTAAAATGTCATCTATAGAACATGGTATGCAAATAACACTTGAAGAAGCCTGAAGAACATATCAATCAAAATATTGTGATTAGAACAATAAAATGGATACTGGTTATATAATGTGTAAAATGATATCTATAGAACATGGTATGCAAATAACACTTGAAGAAGCCTGAAGAACATATCAATCAAAATATTGTGATTAGAACAATAAAATGGATACTGGTTATATAATGTGTAAAATGTCATCTATAGAACATGGTATGCAAAGAACACTTGAAGAAGCCTGAAGAACATATCAATCAAAATATTGTGATTAGAACAATAAAATGGATACTGGTTATATAATGTGTAAAATGTCATCTATAGAACATGGTATGCAAAGAACACTTGAAGAAGCCTGAAGAACATATCAATCAAAATATTGTGATTAGAACAATAAAATGGATACTGGTTATATAATGTGTAAAATGTCATCTATAGAACATGGTATGCAAATAACACTTGAAGAAGCCTGAAGAACATATCAATCAAAATATTGTGATTAGAACAATAAAATGGATACTGGTTATATAATGTGTAAAATGTCATCTATAGAACATGGTATGCAAAGAACACTTGAAGAAGCCTGAAGAACATATCAATCAAAATATTGTGATTAGAACAATAAAATGGATACTGGTTATATAATGTGTAAAATGTCATCTATAGAACATGGTATGCAAATAACACTTGAAGAAGCCTGAAGAACATATCAATCAAAATATTGTGATTAGAACAATAAAATGGATACTGGTTATATAATGTGTAAAATGTCATCTATAGAACATGGTATGCAAATAACACTTGAAGAAGCCTGAAGAACATATCAATCAAAATATTGTGATTAGAACAATAAAATGGATACTGGTTATATAATGTGTAAAATGTCATCTATAGAACATGGTATGCAAATAACACTTGAAGAAGCCTGAAGAACATATCAATCAAAATATTGTGATTAGAACAATAAAATGGATACTGGTTATATAATGTGTAAAATGTCATCTATAGAACATGGTATGCAAATAACACTTGAAGAAGCCTGAAGAACATATCAATCAAAATATTGTGATTAGAACAATAAAATGGATACTGGTTATATAATGTGTAAAATGTCATCTATAGAACATGGTATGCAAATAACACTTGAAGAAGCCTGAAGAACATATCAATCAAAATATTGTGATTAGAACAATAAAATGGATACTGGTTATATAATGTGTAAAATGTTATCTATAGAACATGGTATGCAAAGAACACTTGAAGAAGCTTGAAGAACGTATCAACCAAAATGTTGTGATAAAAACAATAAAGATGAGGATACTGGTTTGAATGATACGAAGAGTGATATATCAACACCATAAGAAACAACAGACACTTGACAAAGGTCAAAGAATATAAATGCGGAAGTGTTGTAATGGAAACAATGAAGATGAAGATACTAGTCTGAATAGTATGAAAGTTGACATCTGAAAACCACCAGATGCAACATAAACCTGAGGAAAGTTGAGGAACACATCAACCAAAATGTTGTGATAAAAACAACAAAGATGGAGACACTGGTCTGGATAGAGTATAGAGTCACATTTAAAGACCTTTGAAGTGACCCCAAAGAATCTGACAGATTGATCCTAGCTGGAGAATAGAGGGATATCATGGACAATGCCCTGTCATCATGTAACCTGGATAAGACTCAGTGGTGTGGAAAGTGAACCACTGGGGTCACCCACTGGAAGGTCTTGATCTGATCAGAATACGTTACAACCTTTCAAATCTGCCTATGAAATTATTGGGAAGAGTCAATCCAAAAAATAAAAAGAAATCGAGAGAAAACAAAAGAAAAACAATTAAGCCAAAAGTGCAGAAAGGGTTTTAAAATTAATCAATTAATTAGACTTTAAACATGTGAGGCCGCCTGAGTGTTTTTCAAGTCAATATGAAAGTACCTTTCTCCTGATGATTACTGCAATCAAGAATTTGCCCTGTGTGTAGGACAATTCCAAAGATTGTCTAATTGGATTTCTCAGACCATCCTGAGAGTTGGATCCAGTTTGATAATTTCAGATTATAGTAATTAGATGGGGAGTGGGATAAGGGGGAGTAAAAGGTGGATGGCGAGCAGGGGGGAAGAAAAGAGCGGAGAAAAATATAGGAGAAATGAAGTAGAAAGAAAGAGGGTATCAAGGAGAGGAAGAGAAAGAAAAGGGAAGAAGAATAAAGTGGGGTAGAGGCTGTGGATTGGGGGGACAATAGAAGGAGAATGAAGAGGGGAGGGGGAGAAAAGAGTAGAGAAAAAGGAGTGGGTGGAGAGAAAAGAAAGGGGAATAAAGATAGAAAGAAAGGGGATATCAAGAAGAGAAAGGAGATTGAGGAATAGAAAGGAGAAAGACAGGAAAGATTGAGAAATCGAGTGAGGGATTATCAAAAGAGGAAAGGAGAATAGAAAGGGGTAGGGGGATTGGCTTAAGGGGAGGAAAAGGAAGAGAAGAAAGAAAGAAGAAAATGTTGGAATAGAGGAGGAAAGGCAACAAAAGTGAAGGAGAGAAAAAGAAGTAGAAAGAAAGAAGAGAAGTGCAGAAAGAAAGAGGGTATTAAGGAGGGGGTGGGTATTGACAGAGAAAGAAGAGAGAGAAAAAAGTAAAGAAATCAAGTGTGGGGTTATCAAAGGAAGAAAAAAAGAGAAGGAATATAATGAAGGGTGGGGAGAACGGGTAGAGGGAAGATGAAGAGGAGGAGAAAAGAAGAGGAGAGTGTGGAAATAAAGGAAGAAAAACAAAAAATGTTTGAGGTATCAAAGAAGAAGGGTTGGAGGAATGAAAAGAAAAGTGAAAAAATGTAGTGAGGGGTTATCAAGAGAGAAAAAATGAGGAAGAGAAGGATCAGAATTTGATATTTATAGAGAGAAAAGAGGGGAGGGGGTTGATAGAAGACAAAGATAGGAGAAATGCAGATAGAAAGAATGAGGATATAAAGAAGACAGGAGGTTGAGGGAGAAAGAAGGGGAAAGAGAAGGAAGAGGAGAGGAAAGTGAGTGAAAAAAGAGCCAAAACAGAGAGGAGAGGGTACCAAAGAAAAAAGGAGGCGTGGGGAGAGATGAAAGTGATTGGGAGAGAAGAAAAAGACAAGAGAAATATCAATAGTGGGAGAGTAGAGTAAGACTTGATCAAAGAAGATGAGGAAGAAATAAACTGTGGTGGTGGGAGGATGTCAAGGAGAGAAAGGAAAGGGATGAGGCAAGACATACTAGAATTAATTCAAAGGTGGTGATAAGTGGAACTGCACTTAACTGAACTGGTGGTGGAGTAAAATTTATTAATAAATAGAAGGAGTACCTGGCCTTGCCTGGATTTTTAAATGAATATAAATCACATGTTCACTTTACAGGTATTCCTTGATTAGTGGCGTTAATCCATTCTAAAATTTTCCATACAATCAAAAATGCACTGTTCAAGGTCTTATTATAATTTAATGTGTTTTCATTCCCAGCTTACACTTAGTAACATAAATTAGTAGAGCAATACCTCAACTGTACCAGATCAAAACCAGGACCAATCAGAACCACATTATTCAAGGTATTGCTGTACTTCATTTCAGTTGCTTTAAAATGATGCCAACAATATTCTGTTGGTCAGGGAAGGTTGTTTACAAGCAATTACGAAAATTCTATTTCACCTTTATGGAAAATTCCAGAAACGTAAGCATAGATAAATGAATAAATAAATATACAACCTAAAATCTAATTCTATTATTACAATTTTATTACTTTTTGGGAAAAATCATTTTTCAGTCAAGATATGGAAATAATTTACAAAATAACTTTTTTTCTGAATTCTTTTAAATCAAGAATATTTTTCAATGCCAATAGCATCATCTATTTTCATTCATACCTTTTCCAAGGGCATCAAGGCAAAGGGTACACTATTTATCTCAGTTGGAATTTGAACCTAGCTCTCCAATTCCTACTACATAGACATTAAGGGGATTCTGGTTCATGAGTGAAAAGATCTCCCTTTTTGCAGAAATGGTAGTTTTGCCCCCAAATTGACCTGTGACGGCCTCGAGTAACCTTGGAAGTCAGACGCACCATGTTCCTCCTCAAGTCAAGTTACCCTCATAGATTAATTTTAAAAACCAGGGTCCAGCCGATTGACCATCAATAAGACACATACCACCAACTGAGCAAACAATATAATAATGATACATTAAATAGATAAACAAGGAGTTGGAAAAGGGAGAGAAAGGGGAGAAAAGGGGAGTAGGAATAGGCAGTGAGAAAGATCTCAAGACTATTACATCTACTATCATTGCTAGGTGCAAATAAGCAACAAAAATAAGATGAAAGAAAAACTAGTCAAAAATTGATAATAATGACTAGGCTTCATCTAAGAAATTTAGACAACTTATGGTTATATATCATAGAAGTAGATGAATATGATAACAGTCTTAATGATCCTGGTTGGTACGAAATTTACAAAGAAGTTCAGAACAATCATAACATTTTATGTTTTTATATTTCTTCTCATATTGAAAAAGAAAACCCTTGGGAATTCATCATGGAAAAGTATACAACAGAACAACCAACAAAAATATTAGAAATTTACTTCGAATAGCTTTAACCTTAATCCAAAGATCATATTATTGTCACTTGAGCGTGCTGACACCACCATCTGATTCTATTATTCATCATTTGTCCGTGTGTTTTCATGGATTAAGCTCACCTACAAACAGGGTGACCATGTCCGAAATGAAAATGAAAATCATTTGTGCGTGTAGAAGAGCAGATTTCTTCAAATGGTTATGCAGAATGTCATTGAAAAAGCAAAAATTGTGAAATTGAAAATGTTGGGCATCTGAAAGAAACAGTTTTCTGTACAAAGGTCAATTAAATTTCCCTTGTTTATGAGCATCATTTGTTTAAAACAACTTATAAAAAATCAATAAAGCTGAAAAGCTATGAATGTTTTAAACCCCTTTGTGACTTTTGCTCTACCTGGTGATATCTTCGGCATAATCTTGTCCCTACTTTTTTGAATATTTGTGGGGCTGTGTTGATTCAACGAAGGAAAGCCGGTATAAGGAGGGAGGAAGATACTAAAGGGAGAGAAGGACAGAGTGAGGAGATAAAGAGAAGATAAATAAGAATTAAGAAAGTGGGAGACAAGGCTGCCTGCTGCAGGGTCAAACTACCCTCCACCTTCTATTCCAACTGAAGATGATATCAGCAACTCTTGTATCATATATATGATAGATAAAACAATTATAAAAGTATGTATTAATATAATGAAATAAGCCCTTTCATATCTGTATGATGAATTTTTGATAATGTCCGAGACTTGTCAATTCAGTTCAGTCAGTAAGACATTCTCCTGGCGATCAGTTGATCCTGAGTTTAAATCATGGTATGGGAATGTGAATTTTATATATTGATTTTCACCTCTCATTTTGGTGAGGATTGTTATTGTTATTTTGACAATAGAAAAATAAAGGCAATCCCAGTTTTGCAGTTTGACAAAAGAAAAAATAGAATAGGAGAGAGTTAATTAAATCAAGAGAGGTTAAGGGAGAAGTAGGAAAAAGAAAGAGAAGAATGAGGATTAGGAAGAGAGGAGGATATATGGAATGAATGAAGAAAGAGAAGGGGATAAAAAGAGAGATGAAGAAAAAAAAGACAATAGGTACTATGAATTGAGAAGAAGAAAAGACTGGAAAAAGAAGTAGGAAGGAAAAAGCAAAAAAGAAGAGGGGAAAGAGAGTGAGGAAGCAAGAAGAAGAAAAAAGATCTCAACAGAGAGAAGAACTGGAAGGTGAATGAAAATGAATGAAAGAAAGAAAAGACAGATTAAAGTGGAAGAAGGAGAAGGAAAAGGAAAAAGAAGATGCAAGGAAAGGAAAGAGGAGAAAAGAAAGAAATAAAGACAAGGAGGAAAAAGAAAGTGGAAGAAAGACGAGAAGAAGATAAATACCGTAAGTGAAGAATTAAAAAAAAAAACAAGTCTGGTTAGTTATTCAATAGAAACTGTCATTTTGGCGGTACTTTGGCTGTCTTTTGCCATTATGTGGGGAGTGATCAGTTTAAATACTGAAAAAGTGTTATCAAAGAATAAGTTACTTCTGTCACCTTTTTAAAACCCACACAAAAAATCTCTTTAGAGAACGATTTTTTGAAAAAAAAAACAAGTCTTTTTTCTAGACATAATAAGGAGTAAATATTTAAATTGTCAGTACTCTAGCTCTATTGGTTCAGCTAGTATCAGTGATGCAATTATGCTAACATCCATAGCCAGTCAGACCAGCTTAAAAACTGAAGAAACCTACGCTGACAGTTTCGTTTGATGGTTTCTAAAAAAAGAATATAGTTGTCTGGGACAAAAAGACAACATCAACACACTAACCGGCAAGTTTTCAAATACGGGTTGGGGAGGGGACTCATTATCTCAGTGGTGTTCGTGGTAGGGGGTCAATCTGTGGATTGTTTATGGGGTCTCGGCTTGGGTTGAGTGTCTTGATGTTCTTCACAAAATATTTTCAAACTGTGTTTGATTTTAAGAATACAAAAAAGATAAAAGGAAGAAGAAAAAGAAAATCAAGGAAATTAATACCAAATACAATTGGGGAGGGGTGTCCACATGTTTTTTCTGTCGATTGGCAGTTGGGAAAGTGGGGGTGGGGCTGAAAGGGGTGGATGATGGTAGTCTGGGAGAATTGGCTTGGAATTACTCAGATGACGTAATGACAGCCAAATATTGTCTCTTTAATTCTATTTTGTCCATTTCAACAACCCCCCCCCCCCTGACCTGCAACCACCCACTAAGTTCTTCTGACCGGGTGTCACATTGTATTTTTCATATCAAATGTCAGCTTTTTCTTATCCTACACACACACACATATACACACATACCTATGTACTCACACACATGCATGCACACACACACACACACACACACACACAATCTTTGTCTCTATCTCTCAAACTCTCAGCAGCTAATTGAGTACACTCTAAGCTGTGTAATTAGGACTTGTATCCTGCAAAGGTGGTGGCCATAAAAAAATTGCTTTTATTTTTCATTAACTCTCTCTTTCTCTCTAATCACCTTCTCCAATAAATAATCCTCTCTCTTTAACTAGCTTCCTCTCATTTTTATCTCTCTTTCTTTCATCTCATCTCTCTCCTTCAGCATTACTCTTCTTTTTCCTCTATTCAACTCTCATTTCTCTCCCTTCCTCTTTCTTTTTCCTCCTCTCTTTCTTTCTTCAAATAAAATGCCCTCTCTTATTCTCTCATTTCTTTCTGCCATGTTTCTTCTCTCTTACACTGGCTATGACTCTTGCTATAATTGCTACTCCACCTCTGATTATTCTAACCATATTGTTTATTTACTGTGTAGCAGTTGTAGAAACAATAGTCTTAAGTTATTTGACACAGAACATTCTGATAAAGAGCAACAAAAAGGTGAAACAAACTCAATACAATTAATGATGAAAAAACTCAAATAAGAGCATTTTTCCCCCATGGGGCTAAAATGGTAATATATTTCTAACCAGTGCAATATGTAGATGCTCAAGCCCAGATAAAATCTCGGATTTTAATGCTGATTTTCTTGGCGGGCTGGTACTTCAAATATTGGTATGATACAATATCCCAACCCCCACCCCCATTGTACTGTAGAAAGTAAGCGTCCCGTCTCTTAAGGGAACATGACGGCTAATGGTAAACTCTCAGTTTCTGTTGCATGAGTCATCTTAATGATCCTTGCAAGTGTTAAGTCTGGTCAAGACCATGACTTTATACGAACAAGTTTTTATTACAACCCCCTTGGCAAGATGCAAGTCCACCAAAGAGACACCTCCACCCTAATCACACCTGAGAGTGTACTCAATTAGTTCCTGAGTGCACAGCAAAATTTGTCCAAATGAAAAGTTTTCTAAACTCTTTACTTACACTGGAAATCAAACCAAGGACCTTCTTAATGTGAGGCAGACATGCTAACAATTACACAATCTAAATAGACCTTAGCACTGTACTGATCCTCCAACTGAGAACTGTGTACAGGAGAGAATCATGCTCAACCTCACACAAAGAGATCACTAGACAGCACAGTATTTTAAAGAGAGAAACAGGAATCCAAGATTTCAAAAGAACCATTTGGAAACTCAAAAGGCAATGGGCTGGATATGTTGCAAGAATGGCAGACAACTGCTGGACATCACAATACGGATCCCCAGATCTCTTATGAGAAACTTTGGCCTGGCAAAACATAAGATGGTATGACAAACTAGATAAGTTCAGAAAGTATTGGCAGCAAGATGCTCATGATAGAGAGGTCTGGTGAATCTGGGGGAAGGCCTATGTCCAATGATTGACACTAACAGATTGATGATGATGATGATGATGATGATGATGATGATGACTGACCAAGGAAGGAGAGGGACAAATATGCTGAGAGAGCAAGGGAAAGAGACTGACTGATCAGTAGAGAATTGGAAATAAAGATAGGTAAATAGGGAGGAAAAGAGAGGAAATGTGTGAGAGTAATTGAAGAAGATAGAACCACAATAGTGTGAGTGACCAGGTGAGAAAATGATAAAGTAAGAATGACAAAGAAACGTAGAGAGTGAGTGATCTATGTAGAAACAGGATGTCTGGTGCATCATGGGAGAGGTTTATGTCTAACGACGGACGCAGAAAAGCTGCTGCTGCTGATGATGATGATGATTTTTTTTCTCTTTCCATTTCTTTCATCTTATGTCTTTTCTCGCTATTTTTCATTTCTTTTCAGCTTTCATTCTTTCTTATCTTTGATTGATCTTTCTCCCTACCTTCAATCTGTTTTCTATCTCTCTCTCTCTCTCTCTCTATTTCATTCTTCTTACTTTTCCATTTGATTGATTTTCTTCCCTCTCTTCATATCTTTCAATTTATCTCTCTCTCTCTTTCTCTACCTATTGTATCTTTTTATTCTTCATATTTCTAGTTTTTATGATCTTTCTCTCACTCTTCCTTTCTTTCAATTTATCTCTCTCTTTTTTCACTCTCTCTTTCCATTCTTCGTAGTTTTATCTATGTCGATCTTTCTCCCTTTCTCCCTCTTTTTAACTTCCTTTGAATAAGAACTTTCTCTTCCTTTTTTTATTTCTCATCAGCGTACTTCCTTTGCAGATTTCACTCTTTCTCTCTTTTTATTTTTCACTTAAGTTTCTTTTTTCCCCGCTCCAAATCTCTTTTTTTTTCCTCTCTTCTTCTGTTTTTTTTCTTGCCTTTTCTATAAATTTTCTTCTAATTAAGATTGTCTTTGTTTTATCTTTTTCCTTTCTTTCCTCCTCTCATCTTTCTCTTTACAGTTTTTTTCTCTCTCTCTTTCTCTCTTTTAATTTCTGTACTTTGCCTTTCTTTCTATGTCTCTCTTCTCTCTTGCTCTATGATCCTTTTTCTTCCTTGCTCTCTTCTCTCTTCCTTTTTCTCAATATAAGATCTATTTCTCTCTTTTTCTTTCTATTCTTCTCCTCTCTTTCCCTTTACAGGAATTTCTCTCTCTCTTTCTTTCTTATAATTTCCTTCCTTTGCCTTTCTTTCTATGGACCACTTTTCTTCCTCTTTCTTTCTACCCCCCCCCTCTCTCTCTCCTCTCTTGTCTCAGCTTTTCAGTGTCCTTCCTTCATGACACATCTCTTTTGGTTCCATCGCCTTCAAGAATAACCGATCCATTTTCTGAGGAGTCAGGTTTTGTCATTTGAACTGAGTGGGTGGAAGTCACTGGTGAGATGGGAATGGAGTGAAGGCGCTCCCCCTCTTCCCCCCAATGTGCAACGAAGGGAAATAACATGGGGACTAAAGGCTCACAACATTTGTAAATACAGATTATGAAATTAACTAAACACTGGGTCAGATTTCAAAATCCATGTTTCTTTTTCCGTCTTTTCTGAAATTCTATCTTTTATAGCGTTTTAATCATTTTTTAAAAATTTCTTTTTTAGACTTTTTAGCTTTCTTGATTCAAAACACAATCCTTAATTCACACACGCTCAGGGCTGGCCCAAACATTTCTGGGCCCCCCAACCAGATATTGATTTCAGGGGCTCCTATTGTCTCTTTGGGCCCCTCATTACTCTTGATCCCCATCAATCCAGAGGGCCCTCTTGCAATTGCTAAGTTCATATGTCTCAATCTAGCTTTTTTTAATGTTTTGACAATTTCTTTTTCTTTTTCTTCTTTCCTTTTCCTCTTAATTTTGTTCATATTTTTTTTGTTCTCTTCTTTTTTCCTCATCTTTGTATTCTTTACTTTTTTCTTTTCCTTATTTCTTTTTTATCTCTCCTTCACTTTTTCTTTTCTTCCTTCTTTTTCTTTTCTTTCTTCTTCTTTTTTTCATTCTTCTTTTCTCCCCTGCCTCTTTTTTTAAAAAGTCTTCTTTACTTCATCATTGTCTTTTTAAAAATTTTTTGTCCTTTGTTTTTTCTCTCACTTTTTGTTTTTTTCATCTTTTTCTCTTTTTACTTCTTTTTCATTTTTCTTTTCTTTTTTTCTTTTTTTCTTTTTTTCCGTTCCTTCATCCTCATCTTCTTATTGTCGGTACCAGTACAAAGTCTGGAGTTGACTTTATTTTCCAACCTTAACAAGAACCATCCTCATCAAAATGAAGGGTGTAAACCGATATGTAAAATCCACATCCCCCACTACGATTTGAACTCACTACCAATTAATCCAAACTAATGTCAGATATAAATAAAAAAAATGCCATTCTAATACCCGCTGGCCAATTTCATTCTGATAATTGAATAATACATTTATACAGAAAAAATCATATCATTATGATTCTCTCATTTATCTGACGGAATAGAAATTGAAGTTCAGTTCGACCTTTTTTGCCATGGAGTATGGAGAGATCACAAGACAGTACAATATATCCAGGAGAAAACAGGAGACATCATAAAATCCATTAAAAAACTCAAATGGCAATGGGCTGGTCATGTTGCAAGGATGGCAGACAACTGATCGACACCAAGACTCACAGTGTGCATCCCCAGAAATCAAGTGAGGAATGGGGGCCAGTAGAATACAAGTTTGAGAGACGAACTAGACAAGTTCAGAAAGTATTGGCTCTGCAACGCCCATGATGGAGAGATATGGTAAATCCAATGGTAGGCTTTGAACAACTTTTGTTGGATTATAAAGCTTGATGATGAATAGTTTGCGATCTAGTCTTGAGGGTCATTACAATGCAATAGTGAATTCAATCCTTACTGGGTGCCTCATACTTTTGGCTTTCTGAAGAGGAGTTTGACCCAACAGTAACCAGTATCATCTTCTTTTTCTCTTCTTCATCCTCATTTTCTTTTTTCCTTCTATTCTTTCATATTCCTCTTTTTCTTCTTCTTCATTGTTATTTTTACTTTCTTTCATTCTTTTTCTTTCTCCACTCCTTGTCTTCTTCTTCTTCTTCTTCTTCTTCTTCTTCTTCGTTGTCTTCTTCTTCTTCTTCTTCTTCTTCGTTGTCTTCTTCTTCTTCTTCTTCTTCTTCATGTTATCTAAAAGTTTCAGATTAGGGTTAGGTATAGTTATTTCATGAATTATTTGGACGAGTATCCTCATTTTGCTTGTTTCAACCACTATGTTCTGATTTCTCTAAGCATTCATAGTAGTGTCAGAATTTCTCAGACAGAGCCCGGCTTTAAGCTTGTTGAAACATTTGCTACCCTATTGCCCATCCCCATATGTAAGGGGGGCCACAGACTTGGGTATATCCTAGTCTTCCCAAATACACACTACTTTCATTTAACACCACAATGAAGGCTCTACAGAGAATTGTAATGTGTTAATATTCTTCTGAATTCTCAAAGATTCAACTGTGTTTATTTATACTGTTCATATTTTTTATATCTTGTTATTGTACTTGAATTAAATAATGTTAATCAATTAAAGACGAACTTAAAAATCTATTTCTGTGAAATTGTCACGCGCACAGTTTGATTGCTTTCCGCTGTTTTATAGAGATGTAGAGTCAATAATAAAGTTTATTCAAAGATTCTACAGACTTTGACTGTTAACCAGGAGCCCTGCAAAAAATGTTTTCAATTAAGCCCCACAGCTGCTAAGGCTGGTTGTATTCTCAGGTGTGATATCTTCATTATTCCGTGAATTATTCTCACTAGTATCCTCATCTTTGTCGTTTTATTACAGTGTTTCAGCTGATGTGTTCTTCAGCCTTCTTCAGGTGCATGTTGTGATTCATAATCTCTTTTCTTACTCTTATTCAGTGAAAAAGTTGAGTTTGAATGACCAGAGGATGCAAGGACAAGGAATAACTAAACCAAATGCAGCTGGGGGTTGGGTTGTACTGTAAGCCCCCTCAATGGGGTCCAGGGGTGGAGCATCAGAAAATTTGAAATTTCTCAGCATCTCAGGATGTATAATTCATTTCAAAATGGTTTATTCATTTTTCCATATTTTATTCTATTTTTTTGTCTATTTTTTTTTATCTGTAAAAAGTTGGCAGGGGGGGTGTCTCTGGCCCCTGGCCCCCGGCCCCCACTTGTTATGGGCCAGGAAAATGAGGGGTAAAAGGAAAAAAACAAGTTGATCAGTAGAGAATTAGAGATAAGATATGGAGGTAAATAAAAAGAAAGAGGGAGAGAAAAAAATGAATGAGATTAACTGAAAAGATTGTGTGTGTGTGTGTGAAAGAGAGAGAGAGAGAGAGAGAGGGAGAGAATCATCATCATCATCATTCTCTCTTTCCTTCCCCTCACCCACTTTCTGTCATGTGCTTCCTTCTTTTCCTTCTCCTAGCATTCACCCTCTCTTCCTCTCTCTTCCTCTTCCTCTTCCTCTTGTCATTTTCTCCCTCTCAAACATACTTTTTTCTTCTTTTTCTATCTTCCTCTCCCTAAATCATGTACTTTCTCCATTTCATTTCCATTGCTCTCACTGTACCTCCATCTCTCTCTTTCTCTCTCTCTCTTATGTACTTTTCTCTTCTTTCCATCTATCTTGCTCTCCATTTCTCCTTCTTTTTGCCTCTTTCTCAGTTGCTTCCACTCTCTCAATCTCCTCTCAATCTCTCACATCCCTTCTCACTATCTATCTATTCATCTACCGATTTCAATCTTTCACTTCTCCTCAATCTCAATCTATCTCTCTCTCTTAATCCTTCACTTCCTTTCTCTCTCTCTCTCTCTCTCAATCCTTCATTTCCTTACCCTATTTCTCTTTCAATTCCCCCCTTCCCTTCTCACTCTATCTATCTATCAGTTCATCTATCTTTCCCACAATTTTTCACTTCCCTACCTCCTTCTCTCTCTCTCTCTCTCAATCTCTCAGCCCTTTCTTTTTTATTCCTCCTACTCTCATCTCCTCATTCTCTCTCTCTCTCTTTCTTTCTCTCTTGTTTTATTACTCACCTTTGCTTTATCCTCTCATTTCCAGTCATCATCTTTGACCACCCCTCCATGGCACACTCCACTAATCCCCACCCCCTAATGGCACCCCCCACTACACCCCTGCACCCCAGCGTCCCCCACTTCATGGCACCCACCACTAACCCCCCCCTCCTTTTCCTGTTATCTAATCCTTTCTATCATTTTCATTCTTTTTCTTCATTTTCGTCAGCAACATTATCCTTAATAACAGCGAGTGTCTTCTAATTAGTATTAGGTATCGTTAGAATTGGGGAAGGGAGTCATCAGAAATACGGGGCGGGGGGGGGGCACAAGCAGACCCACCTATAACCCCTACCCCACCCCGGTTTTATGCCTTGTTTTATGAAATTAGCGCTGACTTCTCTGCTTTCGAGAATGTCCCTCCCACTCACTCACCAAAACATTCAAATGATTGTACACCCTCTCTTTCTATTCTCTCTCTCTCTCTCTGCTTCTCTATCTCTCTCTCTCTATGTTATTTTTTCTCTTTCTCTCTCTAATCTTTCTCTCTCTCTCTCTATTCTTTCTCTGTCTCTCTCTCTCTATTTTTCTCTCTCTTTATTTTCTCTCTCTATCTCTTTCTCTCCCTATTTTCTCTCTTTCTCTATTTTCTCTCTCTCTATTTTCTCTCACTCTATATCTCTCTCTCTATTTTTCTCTCTCTCCATTCCCCTTTCACAGACACACTAATAAATGCATGGATGTATACACTGAAACATGTGTACAAATAGACATATACACATGTAGACTGAACCCTGAACACTCTAAAACAGGTGTACTTACACATATACACATACTAGGGAACACATACATTCATTAGAAGAGTTTGGTTCCAAATTCAGGATTTCAATATTCTCATCTTACGACAACTTTTTTATATCTATGCAGTTTACAAAGTTTTAATACGTTGAAAAGTTCAAATCAAGATTTTGATTTTTAATCTAATCTAACACATTTATTTTCTAAATTGTGCTTAATTTGTTTTTGGACCACACTCTTTATGCATGCACATTAACATAGTTACATACATGCACATGGACACAAATAAGCACACGTGTATATACACACATTTATATTCAGCAATACTGATGAGAAAATATGCGCACACCGAAAAGCATTTGAAGACATACACATAGATGCCCACATACAGGTTTGCAATCAACCAACATACTCACATACATATATATATGCACGCACATACATGAACATTCATAAACAAACAAATGCACACATGAAATTGTATACATGCTGCACAGGTACACACAGGCACATACAAGCACATACACAATTACAGTAAATATAGCAACATGCTGATACACACATAATTAGGTAGGTGCTCATAAATGTTAACAGACACACATTCAGACACACAACATATAGAGATGGGCTGGACACTTAGCAAAAAGAGATGACAACAGATGGAGAGAAACACTAACTGATTGGTGCTCATTGGATAGTAAGAGCTGTACGAAATGACCAGACAAGTTGGAAGGATAAGATAGAGAGGTTTGCTGGTAAGACATGTCAAAGGTTGGTGCATTTATAGTCGTCATGGAAGGAGATAAGATATACTTACTGACATTTGCTGATACATGTATGTACTCGTCAATACATACAAATACTAGCATGCACACATTTACATGCAGATACTTCTAAATACATACTTGCACGTATACAGTAACAATGAATATGCAAACGTAACCAATGCATCCTCCCTGTGAGTCACCTATGGAGCTGAACCATGGAACCTGACCAGAAGATTGACCCTTGAACTGAGAACCATGCAATATGCACATGAGTGAATCATGCTCAAACTCACATGGAGACATCGCAAGGCAGCACAGTATATAAGAGAAAAAATAGTCCAGAAATATCATAGAATCCTTCAAAAGACTCAAATGGCCATGGGCTGGTCATGTTGCAAGAATGGTTGACTACCGATGGATGTCACAACTCACAACCTGGACCCTCAGAGATCACATGCGAAAGTGTGGGTGGCAAAATATGATATAGCATGACAAACCAGACAGGCTTAGAAAGTATTGGCTCAATGATGCCCATCATAGAGAGCTATGGCGAATCCTAGGGAAGGTTTATGTCCAACGACAGACACTAAAAGGCTGATGATGATGATGATGATGACATATCCACACTCAAAAATATAAAGTAGACTTATCAATATTCTAGTATATATATATATATATATATATATATATATATATATATATATATATATATATATATATATATATATATACATATATTTAGCTACAAAGCTACACTCACAAAATCATACATATTTCAAACAGGTACGCACAAAAACATATCTTGTACATATGCAATCACCGTAAACATACACACACTCACACACAGCCAGCCAACCAGGTCAAATTGAAAACTGGAGAAACCTCTGTTGACAGATTTGTTGCCAGTTGCGATTGACGGTTTTTAAAAGACTGAAGATGACGGATGACAGCAGGACAGCCGAATACGAAGATGACGAAAACTTTTGATTCATCTTTTACCCGAATGGCTGAGTCCCTTACCTTTTAGATGGACCTATAACAAGAGGGATGAATCGTGACTGTAGAGATCAGACAAAATAAAGGGGAGTGAGTGGGTGGGGGGTGATTTTAACGGTAGGATGGACGGTGGGTTGGGGGGACAGTTTGTGGGCAAGAAACAGTCAAGGCAAGTAGGGTAAGGATTAGAGCTGTTGGAAAGATAGGGAAGTTGTCGGGTAGGGGGACGGTGCCTCAGTTGGCAGTAAAAGAACCAATGGTTTTGACAAAGGTCAGGAAATCAAATTTCATGCCTTGCTTCCGATTCTCATCCTTGTCATCTTGATTGTCATTAATTTCATTACCGTCATCCAATCAACTCCGTTGCGAATGTTATCATCATTACTAGTCTCGAATGTAGTTGTTAAATGTAATCTGATTATATCGTTATGAGTAAAATATCAATATCGTTAATACTTGGTTTCTATTCTCTGGATACAATGTTGTTATTTCAACTGTTAATTATTATACTGTTAGTTTTACTAGCACAGGAACTAATCCCTGGGTCATAAGTCTTAATTACACTAGTCCATGAGTTCCATCATCATCATCATCATCATCATCATCAGTCTTTTATTGTCCGTTGTTGGACATTGACCTTCCCCAGGATTTGCCATACCTCTCTATCGTGGACGTCACAGAACCAGTACTTTCTGAATTTGTCTTGTTTCTCTCTCCAACTAGTATTTTGCCCGCCTTGGTTGTGTATATGATCTTTGGAGATCTATTTTGCGACTCATGATGTTCATTAGTTGTCAACTGTCCTTGCAACATGACCAGCCCATAGCCATTTGAATTTTCTAATTTATTCTATGATGTCTCTGACTCCTATTTTTTCCCTGATATATGGTGCTATCCGGATCTCTCCATGTGAGGTTGTGCATGATTCTATCATGTGCACATTGCATGGTTCTCAGTTTGAGGGTCAGTTTCTTGTTTAGACTCAATGTTTCAGCTCCATGGGTTACTATCAGGGGGGGGGTCTTCTTGTTTTTAAAAGTTGAGCTTGCTCTGTCAAAGGCTTGTCATCCTAGAATGATTCTTTGCTTGATTCCATCATGTACTATCAAAGACTGTCAACATAGGTTTCTTCAGTTTCTAAGTTGGTCTGGCTGGTTTGTTATGTTGGTATATATGTATGGACCTTGCATACAGGCCCACTAATGGAGCTAGGGATGAAAATTTGAACATTTACACCTTTTTATGCCAAGAAAATTTTTTTTTTAGATCATCCACTAAATAGGTTTTTAAGGGGAAGGTTCAATTTGCAATGTAAATTATTGCTAAATTGATCTGTTAGTTTTTGCAATGCTTGTTTGTTGAAAATTCAGACTTTCAACAAAATCCGTTCATTGATCACCCTCTTATTCATTTTTTTTTAATTGATCGCCTCTAACACTTCATGCTGCCAATTGGCATGGGTCAGATGATTGTTTCTATGGAGTAATTAACCAGACCCGTTATTCTGTCATTGCTACAAACACTGGAACTAATACCAAGAATTTAATTCCTGATTACACTAGTCCATGACTCACAGCTTCCCTGTCAGTAATTATAAGTGAGGAAATAAAAGTTCATCCATCCAAATTAATACTGGAACAACAAAAAGTATCAATCAGCAAACAGGATGTATAATCAATTTGAAATAGGCCAAACACATTCGAATTCCGTCATCTTAAAATAACCATACACACACAATAAATGACCATTTTATAGCGCATAACCATAACTCAGGAAATCCTCTGTAACTTTTGTTCTGCTGCCTAATTTTGATTTTTCGGATATATGGATCTACTCGAGTACTGCAGTCCCCAAACAATTCTGAAATTCTTGGCATCTGCCGCTAATACGCTATGATATAGTGGGACGTTGTCAGTTGAAATAAATGAACATTTCGATATTATTTCATTTGACATTGCCACTTTGATGAAGACAATAGATGGAACATATTAGTGGAATAAATTTAATTTAAACACAATTATTCTTCCTGACTGTCAACTTACAACATAAAAATACATGTAATATATTACCAATAAGTTCATGTGATATTAAAGTTTGTATAACAATAAAGTTTATATGATATTAAAGTTCATGCAGTATTAAAGTTCATGTAATATCAAAGTTTATGTAATATCAAAGTTTATCTAATATTAAAGTTTATCTTGTATTAAAGTTCATGTAATACTAAAGTTTATATAATATTAAAGTCCCTGCTATATCAAAGTTAATGCAGTATTATAGTTTGTGTAATATTAAAGTTTATACAATATTAAAGTTTATGTAATATTAAAGTTTATGCAATATTAAGTGAAAAATCACCATTACTGATACAGTATTTGAGGATGTATACAAAGCAAGTTAAACCCTAACCCAACAGCACTCTAATGACATCATGTTATTTCAAATAATCATGGTCTTTAATCAAGACATATATGTATGATGCTATTTACTTAGATATGTATTATATCTTTTAGATAACATTTCTTGTTAGTTTCCTTTCTCCTTTTTCCTCATCGAAACGTCTATTCATCCCGCTTGTTTGGGTCATATATTTAATAATAAAGCTCTCCTAAGTCAACATATGTGTGTCATACATAGCTCTTATAATATATATTTCGAAAAAAAAAACATGCATATCATATTTTTTTCGATGGCTGTTTCTTTAGTTTCCTCTCTATCTCTCCCTCAATAAGAAGACTGTGTATTGCTCATGAATGGGGTTATACATTTCCAAATAAAGGCCCCTAAAGTCAATGTAAGTGTGATATACGTGGCTCTTTATAAATATTTATATATACATATCAGAATAAAAACCTCTGAAATCAGAGTAAGTGTGATATCATTATCAGCAGTAGCCACTTTTTAGCTTTAGTCATCTTAAGATAAAGGTGTTTCAGGTCCACATAAGAGTTACTTACATGGCTCTTATTACATACTTAAAATCAAAATAAGCACCTCTCAAGTCTATAAAAGTGTGACAGACATGGTTTCAACTACTGCCGGTGCTCACTGCTGATGATGGCAGGTGACACTTGGCACTAAGAGGCTCAGCTGGTGGCTACTACTGATACTATGAGTGTGGCAAATGAGACTCATTGTAGAAGAGACTTGGAGAAGTTGCAACAAGGGACGGTTGCAACAACTCTTATTCCTTCAATCGGAAACACGCTAAAGTGATGATATTGCATATACACAGACCTTTCTCCCCACCTGGAAAACAGAAGACACATTCAACATCTGCTTCTGCTTTTATTGAAAAAAAAAAACGTATTTTGTGGGTATGAAAGTGATTATTTCATGGGCTATATTTTAGTCATATTGTCCTAACCTTTTGCATGAACTATTGAAATCTTACTTAGTTTGAATCATTTTTTTTGACTTCTAAGTGATATGGTTACTTGTCAGAGTCAGTGTGTATAGCTAACACATAGTGTTCTATCATGGCAGATAAGGTTAGGGACAGTCGCAACAAGTTTTAAAAAGATTTTGAAAGCTCACTAGCTGTGTCATTTTGAGATGTTTGTACTTTTAAAAATCATTTTTTTCTAAGTTTTAAAATGTTTATTAGGTGAATCATTTTGGGACGTCTGTGTGTCTTTCAGGGAACCCAAGGTTGCAGCTCACCTTCACTGGACCGTGACAAGAATAAATTTTTGAAATAGGTACAGTTTTGTCAAATGAAAGTTTGTTTCATTGCAAGTTGTTCTATTCTTCTTATCTAACACTAAAATAGAGAGAGATTGAGATGCACTTATGGCATCTACATTTTGACTCAATGTAGGCCTATGTTCTATGCATAAACAAACAAAAATTAACTGTCATTTGATGAATAGATAAATGAATAGTACAAGAGTATCATTATAAAACAATACATATTTTCAGAATACTGTGCTCATTGAGACAAAAAGTAAAAGTTAATCGGTGAAATTCAATGTATTATTAACATATTGCAACCATCTCTGGTCAGTGTTGCGACCATCCCCACAGTTGGAGTCTGTCATAAGATCTGATTTCTTCCATCAAATAAATATTGTGAGTGTTAAGTGATCATTTTTTTAAATGATATAGGTAATTACGAGACAAATGTAAGTTCAATATACAAAAATCTTGTTGGTCTTGTCCAAATGATCTATCTGTAACTGAAATATATGCAAAAAGGGTTGCAAACAAACCCAGTCTCACCTATGTATGATTTTTCACCTAACACCTTAATTGTAGCTTAATATATTTATACTTACTACAAACCTTTTATATCAAACAATATCAAAGACATTTAAGTCAACTTTAATCCAAGTAATTGCTACGAAAATAACAGGTAAAATTAAGAACAAAAAAGAGAGCGAAGATTGTCAAAAATCCACCATAAATTTTTCCTGTCATGATATTCAACTTTGTTATCTCAGCTATCTCATAACATAGTAATAATTACATAGATACTCAATTCTACCTTTAAAGTTTACATGTCTCCAGGTAATGAATGAATATAAACTCCTTATTAGAAATTCTATGTAACACAAAGCTCTAACCTTATGCCAAGCCTGGAGACTTCTTTCTGTGGAGGAAGGTGAAAGAGGAGTTGTTCCACACCAAACCATTAACTCTGAATCAACGGAAAGAATGCATGCAACATGTTATGGCCAACATACTATCGGACTTCCTGCAGAGGTCTATCAAAGCTGTATAGAAATTGGTGGACAACAGAAGTAACTCATTCATTGATCACTTATTTTCCAATTTCTTAGTTGATCACCCCCAACATGACATGAAAATCAACTGACAGTTATTATCAAGTGATCAACCAGACCTGTTTTACTCTTTGTCATGGGGTATCAATGGATGCCCCATACCTGTAACCTAGTGTAAAAACTGAGCCAACCTAAGTGAATAATTAAAAAGGTGCCTGATCAAGGAGTGATTTTCCACAAGCTTGGCTCATAGATTATTGGTTATGAGAAGTGAGTTCAATCCTGACTTGGAGCACCATATTTGTGGCCTTGGGCCAAAACTGAGCTAAGTGCAGTAAATAGCTGTAAAGATGCCTTGCTATGGAGTAATGGTTAACAAGTTTGTCTTGCAAATCATTACTACTGAGTAATGATCACAACTGATTTTATTGCCCCATAATTGTGGCCTTGTGCCAAAACTGAGCTAACTTTAGTAAATAACTATAAAAGGACCTTGCCATAGAGTCATAGTTAGCAAGCCAATCAAACTAATTATTATTATCTATGACTTGTGAAATATCATTGCTAACTATCATGTCCAAAGAATGTTCTTATTAAGTGTTCTTTCCCTGAATTTTCAAAGACGCATAATGTAAATTTTACAGGGTCCACCAAGTGAAAATTTTAAACTCGAGTTTTCAAATAAAAATCTACACATTATGTTTATGAGGCTATTCTGTAAGCATAGTCTGGCACAAGGTGACAGTCATAGAGCATCCAAGTAGGATTGAACTTACAAGCAAAGGCTTGCGAACCTTATTTGCTTACACATCATACCGTAAGAGACACCATGTCCAGTCAATGTATATGGAGGGGAAAACAGCATTTTGTTTTTTACAGACAGTGCAATCAGTATTCAGTCCAATGTATTCTCTGTTCTATCATTATATATATATATATATATATATATATATATATATATATATATATATATATATATATATATATGGTGAAAGAATGGATTTACTACACAAATATGTATATGTTTCTGCCCTTTTGAGCATCTCCAGGCAGATGTTTTGCTATATATATATATATATATATATATATAGAGGGAGAGAGAGAGAGAGAGAGAGAGAGAGAGAGAGAGAGAGAGAGAGAGAGAGAGAGAGAGAGAGAGAGAGAGAAAGAGAGATTTGAGGGGGATTAATATGTTGGTAGTTTGACAGTTATTAGCTGAAATTTTGACTGTATGATGTATGATTGATAGAGTATAATTGGACTAAGTGCATTGACAAGGAAAGAAATTTTGCACTGCTAAATGAATTCTTTTTTATCATTAGGCTAAAGATTATATGACTTATCTATATATATACAGATATATCAATATATATATATATATATATATATATATATATATATGAGAACAATAGTAAATATACAACAAACGTGTGTGTGTGCATTAATAGATTATATAGACTTTTGTTTAGGAAAGTGCTTAATACCATGAGTGGTTCATTAGAAAATCTTTTCCAAGTGAAAAAGAATGTACAATCTGTAATGAACCAATGAAAAAATCTTTACTTTTTTTACACACACACACACACACACACACATATATATATATATATATATATATATATATATATATATATATATATGTATATATATATATATATATATATACAAATATAAACAAGAAATGGCCTGCAAAATATACTTGCTAATGACCCTACCATGTGAAGCACCTTATTTAGTCAATGCATATGAAAGGGTTAACAGTGTTTTGGTTTGTACATTGTATGCATTTAGTCATCTGATCTCAGAAGGAAAACTGGTTACTCTAAGAAGATTACGGACATCGGGATTAGAATTCAGTTCAATGTCCACTTGAAAATGACCAGTCCTTCATTGAACTTGAAACATTGTTTGTATTAACACCTCTGATGTTATCCACTGGGCAACGGCTATTATGGATATAATAAACTTACTGTGGACGCAATAAGCATAGACAAGGAATGAATTCTGGCAAGCTCACCATGTGAGTGGCCAGAATTTAGGACATAATGTGGTCATTTTAAATTGGTCACTGACATGTTAATGCAGCATACAGTGTTATCTAATAAATACCTTCATGATATTCAACTTGAATGCGGATGGTTGCATGTGAAATCTGCTGGGTAACAGATTCTATTAACTACATTGGGGAATTGGATAATGTTCAATTGATTTTAGAAACTTTTACTTCAGGACAACATACAAATGCATTCATCCAGTGCAGAGGATTCCAGAATATGAAAGAGATGCCAATGAAGTGTGTACTAGAATAATTCAAAGCAAATATAAACTAGTTATCAACCACGGGGGTCCCTAACCTTTTTTGCATGGCACACTGGTTTAATATTGACAATATTCTTGCTGACCACCCGACACTGGGAAAAGCGGGATGGTGTTATTAATCACGACCGGTATATCGGTGATAAGTCAACTATGTTACTTAGAAGTTGCCAATACACTCGATTTTCTTGGTGGAAGGGTTAATCCAATGAATTTGATGAAGATCCAAGGAGAAAACCTCAACTGTAACGGTCACCAAAACTATTTCTTCAGTTTTTAAGGTGGTCTGTCTGTCTGGCTGGCCGGCTATGTATGTATGTATTGTACGCGCAAACTGAAAATTTAAACATTAATCCCTTATTGTTTCTTCAAAAAACTTCTTTTTTTTTTTCCTGAAATTGGTCTTTATTGGGGGGAGGGGAGAATTTACAAATAAACAAAACATAATCAATAAATAATAATAAATCATAGATAATCATTTAGATTGTGTCTGTTATTTTTTTGAAATGTCAGACTTGTGATTCCTGCGCATCAAAAGGTGGGGAAGTAACTTATTCATTAATCAGCCCATTTTCCAATTCTTTAATGGATTCTATGATGTCCCTGACTTTTGTTAAAATCCATTTAAAAATCTCAAATGGCAGTGGGCTGGCTATGTTGCAAGAATGGTGGACAACTGATGGAGATCATGATTCATGACAAGTATCACCCGAGATCACATGTGCAATTGAGGCTTGCAGAATATTCGATGGAGAGATGAGCTAGACATATTCTGAAAGTACTGGTTCCGCGACGCCCATAATAGAGAAGTGTGGCAAAACCTGGGGAAGGTCTATGTCCAACGACGGACGTTGAAAGACTGATGATGATGATGATGATGATGATGACAGGACTGGTTAGTCACTCAATAGAAGCCATCGCGGACCAACGTTTATTGGCATCATACCATATTGGGGGTGCTCAATTAAAAAAAAAAATTGGATAATGGGGTGATTTATGAATAAGTTACTTCTCTCACCTTTTGATGGGCAGGTAGGATTCACAACTTGTATATAAATCAATCTTGATTTTCTTGCAAATAAATTGTTAATTTATGAAATATTTTGTGCATAGGTTGATTCCAGTTTTTGACTCTAATGGATCAAGAAATTAGATGAAAGGCCCTATTCTAGAGCATAAAAACATGTTTCAGAAAACTCGCCCTAAAATCTCCCTGAAATCCTCCTCTAAATAGAGGGTTGGTGCACCGGAAACTCTGAGTGCCAAAGGCAAAATATTTTGTGGCTATCATTGCAGACCTATACACTGATACATGAGAACTTTCAGTAAGAATCGAACAACCGTAGCCATCAAAGATGGCAAAGGGGTCCATTTTTTTTGTATGTGAGTAAGTTCATTTATGTGTTTGTGAGTTTGTTTACTTGATTGTTTTTGAGTTCCAGCACTCCTGGCCATATCATTTTGTCTATGGACTTGAAAATTGATATCAGTACTCCACTAGTCCCCTTCTCAATAGCATTTTTTTTCATTTATAGGAAAAAACCCTTTGTGACATTTGGGGGGCCTTATTCTGATGAGTTTATCAGTGACATCTGGATTCTCAAAAAGTTAGATATTTCTAGATATTTAAAAAAAACAACTCCTTTTTAGATGTTTTACAGTAGAAAACGCCAGAGATGTCATAAACAGAATTTATTCAGACCATATTCATTCACTAAGAGAATTATTTTACTCATTTTCAGAATCTGATGCTACGGTTGTTCAATTATTGCCTGTGATAGTAAGTATTGTTTATTTCCATTTAAGTATTCCAAGCTCCATTCAAACAATTGAATACCCTAGATATAGAATGGATTGTCTAAAATGTTGCTATAACAATATCTAAGAGTTGAATTGTTCAAAGAAAGTTTGGAATGTTAATTACTCCACATGAAGATACAGACAGTATATTTCCATTCAAATATCCATTCAAGTAAATGAAGACAGAATATTTTTGTATTCCAAGATTTGTTTTATATTTTGTAATTGGCAAATATTTTACATGTGTGATGGGTTGCTTTTAACCCTTCCAAGTGTGCATAATTTATGACCATATAATATGATATTTGTTACATTCACAATAGATATTTATATTTACAATAAATATTTTTCATGCTGGGTGTGAAAGACTTTTTCCCCAGAAAATTAATAGTGGAAATACTTCATCCTAAAATCGAAATGGTAGGAGACTATTACTTTGATGATTTGGCTGGTATTCAATCGAAAAAGTAATACTAAAAAGGAACAATAAAGAGATGAAAAGACTGGTAAAAAATTATTAGACCAATGCATCATCCCAATAGTCACCTATGGAGCTGAAACATGGAACCTAACCAAGAGACAGACCTGCAAACTGAGAACCATGCAACATGCACATGAGAGAATCATGCTCAACATCACATTGACAGATCACAAGACAGCACAGTATATTGAAAAAAAACAGGAGTGTGAAACATCAAAGAATCCATTAAAAAACTCAAATGGCAAAGGGCTGATAAAGTTGCAAGAAGAGCAGACAACTGATAAAAATCACAACTCACAACATGGATCCCCGGAGATCATATGCAAAACTGTGGCTATCCAAATATGAGGGCGTGATGATCTAGGAAAAGTTCAGAAAGTATTGGCTCTGTGACATCTATGATAGAGATGCGTGGCAAATCCTGGAGAAGGTCTGTATTCTACGAAGGATGCTATAAGGCTGATGATAAATGGTGATTAGAGATGAAACTGGTTTTATGATAAAGTTCAGTAAAATTCCCGATGGTGAGTAAAGCTGTATCAAATTTCGATTGTTGGTAATACTGCGACAGTGTTTGATTAGTAATCATTACTATACCAAATGCAAAGTAAGTCAACTCTTAGTTCACTGAATGATGTAGGAACTTTAGAATCGGGAAAAATATGTATATAGTTTTGTCCAGCTTCCTAATAGCCTGTCAGTAATGTAAACCAAAGCTCCCATTCTATGTTGATGGTTGATATGTTAAAGATTTCCTGCCAATGCCCAGGGACACCAATGACTGGGATTTAGTTGTTCAAGATGCAAATGTTCTGGTACCTCTCAGTGTTATCAGTACTTTTTTTTTTAGCATTTCCTGCACATTTTACAAATATCGTATTGATATCATTATTTGTTATAATTCCAGTCATAATGATCAAGATATGAAATTTACATACTGTTTCGTCTCTGATGGTGATATGGATTTTGAGTTTGAATTTTGTTTAAAGTTATTTCCTTGTTTTCAAAATTTCTGCCACTTAAAAGACAAAAGTATTGGCTTAATGAAAAGCAAAAGAATATCAAAAAGATGTTTCCTACTTTTCATGTATTTTTCAAACAGCTATAATCATTATATGAAGTCCATCGTAAAATCATCCAGTCATTTTGAATATATGGAGAGATGGATTGCACATCCTCGATATAACTCGGCAACCAAACAGAGGGGAACAGGCACTCCCCATGGTGTTACTGAGTTTGGAGTGAGGTATTATCGAGTGAGATTGTGTACTGTGTGACCATCGCATTCGCAATAATCAGACCTGCCCATTCTCTATTTCTTGTCTTTTTTAGCCAATCATCACGTAGAACTAGGTCTGTCAGTCACTCCACAGTTCAGATTTGGCTCCCAGCAACTTCTGACTTTTCCAAAGAGATTCCAGGCTGTGGATGGGATTAAAGAGAATGCAAAGAGACAGCTGATGGCGATCCTGAAAGAAGACAAGGGATGTGTGCAAATTCCCAAGGGGAGTACTTTAAAGTGGACTAAGGCGCCATTACCCTAGGTTGAGTATTTTTTTCATTTATATTAAATGGCTGGATACTTTCCAGACATACCTCCTACAGTTGCCTAATTCCCTGATCGAGTAAGTCAGTTGCAAAATGTAATTAGTATCTACAAGCTTCTTGGGGTGCTGGATCCCAGCGAGATAATGTCATTAATAATAACAATACTAATCATAAATGTATTAACTGACATGTGCTTGCAGTTAATACCTTTTAATAGATACAGAATTGAGAAAAAAAAATGAAAAAAAAGAAATGAACAGCATGTCGATCTCCTTGTCTTCCCACGGGAGCTATTTAACGTTTATGGACAGATATTCATACCTCTCACCAGTGCCTTCTCCCAGTGCATGTTGGTGGAGGGCACCAACCCCAGCGTTACAAAACAGGGTCTCCTACTCTGGTGGTACCCCACCACCCTCCTCCCCTGCACCATGTGCTCATCTATCTCCCATAAAAATAAGCGTTTCAGGGTTTCGCATCTGATCTTTGCAAAATGCTTGCATCCTTGTTAAACTCATCGTGTCTGATAACGATTCTAAGCTACTGAGGATGAGAGAAATTAGTTCTGTGCAAGGGTAGGTACGTATGATTAGCGTTTAATTATAGTCCGAGATAGGCTCGAACAGAGTGATAAGATGACTAATTTTACCTGCCCTCATACTATGAAAGAACATTTGTTAAAAGAATTAATTCAAAATATTATCTAAAATTTGGTGGGGGGGACTTATACATATAGGTAAACTGGTACAAAAAATTGTAACATTGGATATTAAACATATTTCATTTCATCCATAATAGAAAGGAGCACCTAAATGAGCTATCAACTTGAACTGTCACCAAAACCATCAACGTAGGTTTTCGACAGTTTCTGAGCTGGTTTGGCTGGCTGACTATGTATATATATAGGAAACGTTTTTTTCTTTTTATTTCAAATTTCCCTCTCAGTAGGTTTTTAGTGTGTGCGGGGGGGGGGGCACAATTTGCTATGTTAGTTTTGTCTTACAAAAGACGTGTCTGTCTCTCCGTTTGTTTGTTTGTCCCTTTGGAAAGGGGTTATGTATTCACCCACATCTGTCTGTTTGTTTGTTTGTTAGTTTGTCTTTATTATTTTGAGACCAACAAAAAACAGGTCCAATTAGTCATTCAATAGAAACCATCATGTGACCATTGTCTTTTTGCAGGAAACTGTCAGGGGTGATCAATTAAAGAATTGGAACATGAATAAGTTACTTCTTTCACCTTTTGTTGGGCAGTGATCACTAAAATGGTCTGAATTTTCAAAAGATTGTTGCTGGACACAAACTGAGGGATCAATTTGCCATAAATTTACATTGCGACTTGAAAGGTATAACCAATATATAGGCTTCTTCTCTTGCCCATAGTTAGACCATCAAAAAGTTTGAATTTTCAACAAATAATCAGGCAAAAACTTAGCATAAATTCAGCATAAACTTACATCATCAATTGAACTGCCAGAATTAAAAAAACTATTTTGGTGGGTTGGGTGGGAGAATTTTGAGAAAAAAACAAAATATTTTTTCTCAACATATTAAAGAGTAATTGCTGAAATTTTCAGCCCACTAGCTCCTTTGGGGTGGCATGTATGCCTGATACATATATTCATGCATATATATATACATGGCCATCAAGACGGACAGACCACCTTAAAAACTGAAGAAACCAGTAATGACAGTTTTGGTTGACAGTACCTAATATGGAAAGTATAACATTTATAAAACATTCATCAATCATTGTCTATTAGAAGACTGTCAACCAAAACTGTCACCAAGACTGTCAAAACAGGTTTCTTCATTTTTCAAGTCAGTCTGGCTGTCTATATATATATATATATATATATATATATATATATATATATATATATATATACATATATATATATCCTGTTTGCAATCCAATTTTATGTTAAGTTGATCACTTATTTTGTGTCTGTTTGTTTTTTTTTTAAATTCAGACTTTTGGGTTGATCACTGTGCAACAAAAGTTGAGAAAAGTAACCTAATCATTGATCCCTGTTTTTCTAATTTATCACTTCCAACACGGCATGCCACCAGAAGATGTTTGTCCCATGACGGTTTCTTTTGGGTAACTAATCAGACCTGTTTATATAACATTCATCAATCATTGTCTATTCTATTTATTTTTTTTCATTTCAGGCCTCCATATCATTATTCTGCCGATTCTGGAAATTCTTAAAATGTAGTGGATAGAAACTGATAAGAAACAATTTCATGTTTTTCCTCTTTTCTTCTTTTTCTTCTTTTTTCTTTTTTTCCTTTTTGTCCCTTTTGTAAATTCCAATTGTGTGTTGGTTTTGAGCATTTAAAACTCCATTTTGATTCCCGAATTGTCCACAAGGATTTGAGAAATGATAAAATTTTTTGGAGGAGAATCTTTTGCCACAAAATGATACTACACAACTGAATAGCATTTCCATCTTGAAGAGTTATCACTTGCTCACATTTATTTAGCTGACCCTCGTTCCTTTGTTACTCAATGGAATGGAACAACTCTTCAATAATCTATACTTTTAGCAGCAGAGCATCTTTAGCCCAAAGAAAAAATACATTTTACCATAGAGAAGAAATAAAAAAGAACCCTGTGGTTGAATTGCCATTATCATGTCATAATCCATCAAACATATGTCACCTAATGTGGTACTTACGCCGCAAATTATGTCTGCAAATAATAGGAGGGAGAAAGGCTTTTTATGATGAGTGTTTAAGATCGAAATACATTGATGATTGCTTGGCACTCTTACTGTTGCTGCCTGGAATAAGTGCTTGCATCCATACGTTCATCCTCTTTGAGTGTTGCAAATGAAAAACTAACACACAGCTGTTAGATTGATGATGTGTAAGAAGAGATATCACAAAGAAATAGTGTTGGAGTTTTTAAAAAACTGGTTTGATTTTTCTTCAAACTGAACTATCAAAAAACAAAGACACACTTCATATATCTATCTTGATCTCCCACAAATATTTTCATAACTAATGAAGTCTTTTCATGGTTGTTCTTGCCTTTAACTGATTAGAATTTTTCTGAAAAACCTAGCAATCAAAACCAAGAGGCCTCAAAGATTTCTATCTTGATTTTTCAGGATTTCAAGTGCATTCTCAGGGGCAGATCCAGGATTTTGAGCAGGGGGTCTGAATGGAAAAACTCATTTTCACAAGTAAATATGTGAAAAAGAAAGTTGAGCCTAAATGTTTTCAAGGTTAATATATGATTACTTGGGATTATTTGAGTTTTTAGAATATAAAATTTCATTATCTGGATATTCTAAATAAAACTGTGCTCCTCATTAGCAGTGGGTGGCAGGTACCCTGAACTCCACTTGAATCTGCACCTGATTCAAGTAAATAGAGATGTCTTCTCAGTGTTCTGCCTTAAACTTGTGGACACTAATTTAAATTATTTTTAAAACTTGGCTATCAAAACAAAGAGACCTTAAATGTTAAAAAATAACCATGTAGCTTTCATTCTTCACTTTCTTTGAATGCTTGATACTGCTGAGAACTAGTAATACTATAAGTGTGACACACAGGGTAGGAAGGGAGAGGGGAGAATAGAAGGTCAGATAGTTTAATAAGAGGATCGGAAAGGAGAGGAGTTGATGGCTGCTGCTGATACTATTGGTGTGAAAGATAGTTCTTATCCTATATATAATTTTATTTATATCTATTTTGGTCATCGGACTGATCTTTCTTTGAAGAAACCATCATTCAAAACTGTCACCAAAACTGTTGACATGGGTTTCTTTAGTTTTTAAGCTAGTTTAGCTGGCTGGCTGGCTATGTATGTATGTATGTATGTATGTACGTATGTATGTATGATGCGTACAGGCTGTTCAAACGGGGCTTGTGGGCTTCTATTCAAGCATTTTATCTATTTTTGTTTTTAGAAAGTCACCCTTCTGATAGGTTTTCAGTTTGCAATGTAAGTTTGTTCTATATTGGTCCCTTAGCTTATGCCTGGCAGCATTCATGCTTTTGAAATTCCAGACTTTTTCATTGATCACTGTCCAACTAATGGTGAGAGACGTAACTTATTGATGGTCACCTCTTTATTCCAATTTTTTAATTGATAACTCCCAATGCCACACGCTACCAAAACACATTCGTGACATGACGATCTCTATTTTCTTGAGTTTTTAGCTTTTGGAAAATTTTTTGTGAATCTTCATTTTATCAAAAACTCTTCTAGTTCATCATCATCATCATCATCATCCTCATTTTATCATTTGATATTTGATATAGACTTTCGCCAGGATTCGCTTCACCTCTCTATCATGGGCATTTTGGAATCGATATATTCTGAGCCTGTCCAGTTTGTCTCGTCATCTCATATTCTGCCGTCCTTGGGTTCTGCATATAATTTTGGGGATCCATCTTGTGAGTTGTGATGCCCATTGATTGTCTGCCATACTTGCAAAATGACCAGCCCATTGCCATTTGAGTTTTCTTATGGATTCTATGCTGTGTCGGACTCTGTTTTTCCCCTGATATATTGTGCTGTCTTGTGATCTCTCCATGCGATGTTGAACAAGATTCTCTCATACCCACGTTGCATGCTTCTCAGTTTGAGGGTCAGTCTGTTGGTAAGGTTCCATGTTTCAGGTCCATAAGTGACTATCAGGAGGATGCATCTTTTTCTGGAAGGTGGAGTTTACTCTACCAAAGGCTTGCCATCCTAGAGTGATTTTTCCTTCTTATTTTGAGTGTTTCAATCAAACATGCAAGGTATTACAAATTTTTTTAAAATTTTTGTCTTCGGTTTCTGTCATTTTAGAATTTGTGTTTCCTTTTTGTTTGAAAAAAAAAAAAATGACCGAGGATTTTTTTGTTGCATAGTTTTCGTTAACCTTGATACACTTTGTCTCGGAAAGATTCATGGCCATTTTTGCTTTCTTCTGTTCAGAACAAACCACAAAACAACTTTCTTGTTATCTTTTTTTTCTTTTCTTTTTCAATAAATAAAAGAAGTCTGTTTCATGTGAGGAGAAAAGGAATTCTTTAAAGTCATCCTTGAAGTGGCCTTCAGGCACAGCTTTTCATTTATGTCTGACTTGGATTCAATTGAAATTTGCTCGAATATCATATTTCATTATCGTACACTCAGTCCTGTTACATTTTTTAAAAGTTCTTTTGCATCGAGCCTCAAGAAGAGAATAAACAAACAGGCTTACATGCATAAGACCATTCGGATAGTGTAATGGTTAGCACCATTGGCGTAAGATGTTTTGTATCACGGGTGGGCTCTGAGCTATGGATGCACAAAAACGCAAAAATATTTTAGTGTCTGTAAAAAGCAACAGAGAATAAAAACCTTTTTGGTCCAATGCACGGAAGGTGCAAACATTTTCTGAAGACTCATCCTCTGATGAGTGGTCAATTGGAAGAAGCTCTTTGAAAGGAGCTATTAGAGATTTATTTCAAGATACAAATTTAAATTTTTTTTGTCCACATCTTTTATGCTTCATTAAGCATCTGCTAATGATAAAAATTTTAGAATTTTGTACCGCTAAAAGACTTTTCATAAATTCTCTTATTTCTCCTTTTTTCAAAATCTTTATTTGTTTGCTGTTTGAAATATTGAATAAGCAAGGGTGTGGAACTTTACAGTTTTCAACCAGGTCTACCTTACCTGCATTGATTAGGGTGGTGGTATCTTCACGGAGAACTTGCATCCTGCCAGAGGATGGTGTGAGGTGATTATGGTCATAAAAATTTATAGAAATAAAATCTTGGTCTCGACCAGACTTGAGATTCGTGAAGATCACTTAGTTGATGCATGCAACAGAAACCAAAAATCGATTTCTCCATGCAGGTTTCTTCAGTTTTCAAGTTGGTCTGGCTGGCTATCTATATAGGTATCATGGGTACAAGATACACCAATGAATGTAGCACACAGGAAATTGGAACATTTTCTCCTTATTATGTCTACAGAAAAGTGTTTCATTTTTTAGCCCACTTCCCATTAGATTTTTAGAGAGTGTTCGGTTTGCAATGTAAGCTGATGCTAAATTGATCCCTTAGTTTATGACCGGGATCAACTAATCGAACTTATTAAACTAAGAAATTTTTAACAGTCAACGTTATTTCTCTCCTCCCAGTTGTAGATTCATCCATGGGAAATTGTAAGCTGACCTATATACCCGCAGATAATTGCACATACATATACTTTGAATGCCCCTCATGTCTTTAAGTATTTGCCCAAGCATACAAATACATATATATTAGAGATGATATCATAAGTTGGTTTGCATGCAATCCAAGATTAAAACCGACCCAAAAAGTTAATATTCACTTGGGTGAACACTCAATAAAAGTGACACAAAAAATGAGTTACTTCTCTTGATTTACTTATCAATCCCTCATTGTTAAATACATCTTTTGGGTAATCTTGTATATAAGCCCGGTGTTTCAAATGATCGGATGATGAGTACTGTAGAATAACATCCATATACAATACATTATGATAATACCCTATGTAAAATAACAAACTACATTTAGTATGACACAAGCTATCAATTAAAATTGTTGCTGAAGGGGAGGTAGTATTTGATCAACACTGTTCGGAAGCCATGCTAATATAACTGTTTTGTTTTTAAATCCCTGAAATGGATACATGGTAAATAACCAATGATCCCAACAAGAAACATTCACATATAGTACCATAACATTGAATTTTGTGTAAAACATGAAAAAACAGTAAAGAAAATTACCTAAATTACATTAACAGACATAAGGAAATAGCTGACTGAAATGGCATGTATTTTTTGAAAAAAGGTTTTTTTATATATTTAGTGTTAAAAGCTGTGAAGCTTTCTAAATTATATATATATGTATATATATATATACACACAAAGATGTATTCATAAATTGTTTCACATATATATCTATATCAACATATCTTTTATCCATGTGCATTCACTCATGCACAGACCCCGCCAATTTGATATTCTTTGGGACTTCATTTATTAAGATAAAAAAAAGAAGTTCTCACCTCCAGAAGGTTTTCATACCCAAACTATATATATATACATATATGTATATATATATATCATAGCATAACCAAACAAGCCCTCAGGTTCTTTGCATTTCAGGCAAGCTGAACTTCAGCACCTTCGTAAGCTCCATTTTACCAAACTAGTTAAGCATGACTGAACTTGTCATTGGTCTTGAGAATTCTCTTGACCAATTGTTTCTCCGAGTTTCAACACAAGAGAAAGTATATAATGGCTGGATATTCCTGAAAAATCTGCCTTCACATTCATTTTGACTGAACACTTTGACTGCCTTCACATTTGTTTTGACTGACCATTTTGGAGTATCTTCTCTCTTATTGCAGTCACTTATTAATCTGACCCTTACTAAACACTGTAGGAGCCAATTTGGCTGTTCTACACTATGTAATAAAACCATAAGAGTAATAAAAGAACTTTGCACTGATAAGGGACCATTATTTCCCTTGTAAGGGATTAGTGTTGACCACTGAAATAACATATGTCCAACCTGATATCAGCTGTCATTAATTGACCAGGGATGACCATTGCATATGCATGTTCTGACTTAATATAATTTCTTGATAAGATTTGTTTTGATTATTCAATTTATGCATATTCACACGCATATACAAATATATATTTGTCTCTGTGTGTGCATATATATATATATAAATATATATATATATATATATATATATATGTCTGTTCATTTTTTTCTAGTAAGTTTTTTGAGTTTTCTGCTATTGTTTTTTTATAGTCAGTTTGAATAAGTGTGAGAATTTTCCCATCATCACGGAAGGAATTAGAGAAGATAATACTATGATGATAATTTCAGAAAATTCTTTCACTCATTCAAACCGACTATAAAAATCAACATCAAGAAACTGACTAGAAAGGTAACCTGACAGAAAATATGAAAACTTTTCAATAATACTTGTTTAAAAGGAAGGGTGCAACCAACATGGGTTTGAGTCCCACATGATATTCATGTATTCAGCTGGTGAGCAGGTTGACTTACTTCTGGTCAACACCGGTGCCAGACAAAATAGGTTCCCAAATAAAAATGTTTCTACAATTATCACATTCTGTCAGACATGAAATGTCCATTCAAATCAAATACATACTGCTGGCTAAAGGGGCAAAAATGTAAATAGTTATGCCTATGACCACTGAGTAGAGAAATGAAGAATTTAAGTGTGATATATATATATATATATATATGTGTGTGTGTGTGGATTATGAATTGCATTATATTCATTGTATGTATTTAAGAAATGGATATCATTTAATTTACAATGCCTAAATTGAATGATATATAAACCTTGTAACAGCAGAAAATCATTTCAGATGAGTTTCTCTACGGCATAATGCAATTTATAATTCATTCTGTTGGACTAAAATGTCCATTCCTGAAATGCATACTGTTGCGTTGAAAGAGACAAAAAGACCGAGAATCAGCGAGATGAAAATTTGGGTTGGAACCACATATTTGGCCCTTTGCTTTATTGGCAGGCTGTATAGCACAATGGTAGGAGCATTGCTACTTTGAAATGGCTACATATTGGTGGCAGGTTCAATTCCTGCAGCAGCCCTATTTTCTTTAATTGCTTATTCTATTTACGGTGTCTAAATTGAATGATATTTTAACCGTGTAAATTCAGATAAGTTTCTATATAATACAATGCAATTTATAATTTATTTTGTTGGACTAAAATGTCCATTTCTTAAAAACACTTATATATATATGTATTTAAGAAAGTGTAATAAAAGAAAAGCCAAACCTTCTAGTTATGGTTTTGCGGTATGAGAGTTTTTAATAAGCTTTAACCAGTTTCATATCTGTCTTCAGAAGGTTGATGACCTATTTTCCTATATAAATATATATATACACACACATATATATATATTTATATATATATATACATATATGCATAGAAAGAGAGAGAGAAAGAGACTAAGAGATACATGTATGTATATATACATAGATATACACACACTTATATATATATATATATATATATATATATATATATATATATATATATATATATATATATATATATATATATATATGTATATATATATATATATATATACATATATATATATATATATATATACATATAAAACTGAAAATGAAGTTGTGTTTGATCAACACCGCTGGGGTGCCATGTTAATATAACTGTTTTGTTTTTGAAATCTCCAAAACAGTTACATAGTAAACAATCCCGACAATAGAAGATTTACGCATTGTACCATAAAAACAAAGTATATGTGAAACGGGGAAAAAACACTGAAGAAAATTACATAAATTGCATTGACAGATATTGGGAAATGAGTGACTGAAGTGATGTATAGACTATATATATATATATATATATATATATATATATATATATACATATATATAGACTTTCTCTCTCTCTCTCTCTCTCTCTCACTATATATATATATATATATATATATATATATATATATATATATATATGTAGAGAGAGAGAGAGATATGAATTTACATATACAATCAGAATGATGCAAGAAAAGGCATGAAACAAAGAAGAAAAAAACAAAAGCAATCAAAAATGAAAAGTTAGTAAAAAAGGAGTAATTCAAGAAGAAAAGAAAAGAGAAGAAGCTTGGCTGTTCTAAGGTAAAAAACCCTTGCTTCATTAAAATCTGAAAACAATCCATAATTCCATACAATATACAATATTATTCCAAAACTAAAAGTCTCATTCCAACTCCTTTATTAATAGTTCCTGTAACTGGGATTTGCAAACTTTAGCGGAACAAATCAAGCTGAGTTGACTTTTACAAGTTGGACTGAATTCGTCATCAGTTTTTGTGTACGTCACTGTTATTCATGCATGATGTCTCTGGTTTTTGATCCTGATCATCAACATTGTTGTTACATATGAAAATAAAGTTAAAACTCAATAGTGGGAGTTAGATAAAAAGAGTGAGAAGTTTAGCAAAACATAAGACAAAAGATGTTGAACAGAGGTTAAAAAATATATCAAGTTTAGAAAATATTTGAAGGGAAGCGAATAAGAAGAGTCAAGGATAATGGAAGTCAAAGTAAGATGAGAAGTGAAAGATTTAAGAAGAAAAGTCAGGAGGGAAGGGAAGAGAAGAAAATTGACTTGGTGAAGAAAAAAATACTGAAAAAGAAAAATGAAAGAAGAAAAAGAATAAATATCCATACTTCGCAAAATTGAATCACCATTGAGCACACGTGCACCAGAACTGATTATCCGAAAGAATCATCTAAAATTATCTAAAAAGACAGATCTTCTATCTAAAATTATCTAAAGAAAACCAGTAGAGCTAGACCACAGATGCCCCCCAAAGAATGCTTTAAAAAAAATCATTTTTAGATAGTGCCTATTGGTGTACTCATACAAATTTTTAAGGTTGTGGCCCCCCCCAAAAGTGATCAGGTACACAAATGAGCAAAAACAGAAGCATCTGTAGCCCACTTGGCTAGTTGGTTGGGTGGGTCATTTGTAGGGCCATGGAGATTCGACAATTAATGGTCTTGAAGATGAGAATAAAAAGCTTCAGGAAGAAAAGTCCAAGGGATGAGAAAAGAGGAAAGAAAATCTAATGCAGTCATTCCCAATGGGGCCATATGGCCCCCTTGGGTCCCTGGCATATTTGGAGGGGGCAATAGTCTGAAATAATTGTAAATTAATTTTTGTCTATCTGTTTGTGTTGTATCCTTAATTGACTGGAGGCCTCAGAACCTGAGAAGAGCTCTTGAGGGTGCCACAGTCAAAAAAGATTGAGAATGCTTGATATAATGAGAAGAGAAGAGAATGAGAAGATTCGAAATAAAAATATTTTTTAATGATGAAAGAATTCGGAGAAAGATGAGAAGAAAAAGATACAAGAAGAAGGAATGAGGAAAGAAGAAAAAAGAAAGGAATTAATGAAAGGAAAAGAGAGGGAGAAAAGAAGGAGAAAAAAAAACAAGAAATAACCAGTAGAGAAGGAAAATTTAAAGATGAAGGAGCTTAGAGAGAGATAGGAAGAAGAAAAGTCAGTGAGAAATAGAGAAAAAGAAAGATTGAAAGAAAGAGAATCTGTAAATTCAGTGAATGAACATTTGTACGAACACAATTTTTGCTTACATACATAAACATAATCAGAGAATATTGAATGAAGCTGACGCATGCCCTGTGTATACAGAAACCATATTAATGATAATGATGATAAAAATGATGATGATGATGATGATGATGATGACTAGTCTCCCTAAGGAATAGCTGTACCTGTGCTAAGGCTCTATTGCCGTACGCTGCTCACAGATACTGCTTAAAATCACATTAGCGGCTAAATAATGTTCTACAATTTAGTCATTTACTTCTGCAGAACTTCACAAATAATGCATGCTGACTTGAATACGAGAGCAGAGCTTTTAAAGTATCAAAATCAATGGTGTATTTAACTTCTCCCAGCATGCCTCATGTTCAGCTTGGCTACCTCCCTCCACCACTTCTTCCAACTATTACATTCGCTTCACTTTCTCTTTCCCTCTCCCTTCTCATCTTTTTTTTTTTCTTTCTCTGGCCCACGTTTGCTGTGTTTCTTTTTGTTTTGGCCCTCATCATTATCACGGAACCCTTTCTTATTTAATCCCAGTTTGTCCCTACCCTGAACCTAAGCTCTTACAGGAATCTCATCTTGTACCCCCCTCCTTTTCATGGGAAGGAGAAATAAAATGTTAATTGACAAAAAGAAAAGGATTTGGATTTAAAAAAGAAACAAGTGGGCACAAACTAGTGACCAATTTAGCAAAGTTAACAAAACTTAACTAGTGAATTGAACTTTGCTGAAAACCTATATATTTTATTTTTATTTTCTGAACATAATAAGGAGTAAATATTGAAATTTTCAGCACTCTAGCTCCATTGGTGCATCTGTGTGATATATACACATGCCCAGCCAGATCAGCTTAAAAACTGAAGAAACCTTTTCAGACTGTTTTGGTTGATGGTTTCAAAAAATAAATTGAAGAGGAAGTGATGGAAAAAAAATAAGCTCAGTCAATGGCATATGGTGCTTTGCATCTTGGGTGTGCTTTGTGCTACGAATGCACAAAAATGCAAAAATATTTAGTGTAAAAACAAATTCTTTTTTTATGCTGAAACTTTAAGAATTTAACTGCATTTGAAGCACGGTTTAATTTTCGATCATTATGCCTGTGATTCCTGGTATGTCTTTGACATGTTTCTTTGCCATTTTTACACATTTTTGGAAATTGTTCAAATTATTTCCACTCAGTACATCTCAACATTTTCTGATGGGTCATCCTCTGATGAGTGTCAGCTGAAAGAAGTTTTCAAGGATTTATTTCATAAACAAAATTAAAACATCTCATTAATTCTCTAACTTCTTTCTGTTTGTTCACTATTTGAAACATCAAATGAGCGAGGGTGTGAAACCTTACAATTCACAAGCGGGACCACCTTCCTGACATTGTACTAAAAATTCTTCTACTGTCCTTTGTTTGTAACAGACACTAAGATATTTTTGTGTTTTCATGCATCTGAAGCTCAGAGCACACCCAAGACTCAAAGCACCGCACGTTAGAAAATAAAACAGAAAGGTCAAGAAAATCATATCCAATATTGAAAATAAATTTTGAAAAATAAGAGCAGGTCTTTTGGTCACTCAATAGAAACCTTCACATGACCAACATCTTTTGGCAGCATGCTGTGTTGGGGTTGATCAATTAAAAAAATGAACAAGGATTGATTGATCAATGAATAAGTTATTTTTTTAGCCTTTTGTTGGAAAGTCTGAATTTAACAAAGAAAGCATGAATGCAGTGAGACACAAACTAAGGGATCAATTTAGCATAAACCTACATTGCAAATTTAACCTGCCACTAAAAACCAGATAGGGCCTTTGGGGATTTTTGAAAGCGCAAAATAACATGTTTTCTAGACATGATAAGGAATAAATGTTTAGATTTTCAGACCTCTAGCTCCATCGGTACAGCTGTATGCATGATATATACATTCATAAATAGCAAGCCAGACCAACTTGAAAACTGAAGAAACCTATGTTGACAGTTTTGGTGACAGTTTGGGTTGATGGTTTCCTAGAAATAAAAATCAAAATTGGATGTTATAAGGGTTAATATAAGAAATGAGAAGGAATTTACCTTCTTCAATCTCTCTTTTTCTAAGAAAATTCCATTTTAAGTAATAATAACAAAGAAAAAACAAGATTAGATACTTCCCTGGAAAGATGTGCAGTCCCTCTCACTGAGCTTCTCAAATACTTGAATGACTGCGGTGCCAAATTACCAATCCCTACCCATACATGTAACCCCAACTCTAACTCTGACCCTAACCTTAACATCTTACAACAGGAATCTGGGCAATATTTTGGTTTTATATTTCTCAGTAGTAAGTTAAGCCTTGAATTGAATTAAAACAAATTAATAAGTACTGTTTAGAATTCATTTTAGAATTCATTTTCATTGTAAAAACTGGAATTATCTTAAAATAAATTAATTATTGCTTGTAATTCTATTTTCATTGCAACACCTTCAATTGTTTTGAAATAAATTGATAATTACTGCTTGCAAACCGGGACTACAGTCATTGGAGTGCGGGATGTGAAATTAAAACAATACTACAAGCTCTATGGGGCGGGGGACCACCCTTCTTTTTTTAGAGACTCTGCTCCTAAAATTGTACCCTTCTTTCTTTCTTTTTACATCTGAATATGAGAAAAATGAAAAAACATTGAACAAAAGGAATTGAATGAAAAAAGGAAAAAAGTAATTGAAAAGGAATCAGGAGACAATGAATTTCGGCATCCATTTTTGTTATTTTTACATTGCATTCTTTTTTTCTGAAAACCTGACAACATCAACTTAAACATGGTTGCCATTACAGTTTATTTGACAACAATGGAGAGACGTTGTGAAGCTTTCCATTTTTATCTCCCCTTACAATTTTTTTTTTTTCATTGTCTTTTTTCTTTTTAATTTTATTTTACATTATTACTTCATATTTTGGTCCACCTTTTTACGCCGCGGCTTTCATAATGTTACTTGCTTACTTTCTGGTTGTTTTTTTTTTTTACCTCTCGTCCCTTTGTTTCTGTACACTTTGGATTTTTTAGATCATCCCTCTTAATTTTTCAAAGAAAAAATTTCTTTTAGTTTTGCATTCATATATTTTATACTCCTTCTTATCTCGTCTTTGTTCATAAATTTTCATTCCTTATTTTTCCTTCCTTTTTATTCAATTCTTTTTTTTTTCATTTTCAATTTTATTTATTCATTCTTACTCTGGGGTTTCTTTTCACATACTTTCGTTTCCCTGGTTACATGACAGCTCAAGTGAAATGCTTTTTAGAAAAATATCGATTCACCCTTCATCTTTACAACCAAATTTTATCAAAAAATCCATTTTTTAACCTTTTTTTTTTTTCAACTTTGAAAAGAGACATTTACTTGAGCACTAAAAAAAAGGAAAAATAAGATGAAGAAAAAATGAGCAAGACCTTACCTGGATTATTAATGGATGGGAGAGCAGACATGTCGGTGTATACAGCAGACACTCAACACTTCAGAAGAAAATATTCCGGTGATGTACTTTTAATGCCCTGAATGGCAAATGGCCTGGTATCGCTCATGGCAACCTGGAATACTCAAAATTTAACGAGGCCATATGCTTTCCTGATTAACAATATCAAAAATAAAAATGAGTCAAACTCAATAATAAAACATTATCTTGAATTCATTTTTTATTCGATGAAATATTGTCAAATGTGATCTGAGTAGTTGCAATGAAAAGCAACTAAGATTAAAATGACAACTATAGGTAAAAAATCAATAATGGTTAATAATAAAATGTGTCCAGTTAATCACTGAATAGAAAATGTCTGTTTGATTGAGAATTTGGAAAAAATGGTGATCAATTAATAAGTTATTTATCTCACCTTCAATTGGGCAGTGATTACTAAAATTGTCTGAATTTAGAAAAGGAAACAAGCGTGAATGCTGCTGGACACAAAGTAAGGGATCAATTTAGGATAAAATTAGATTAGAAATTGATCCCCCACAAAAACATATTTGAGGGAAATTTTTGAGAGAAGGTAAAGAGTATTTTTTCAAGATATGATAATGAGTAAATGTTCAAATTTTCAGCTGCCCATCGACATTGCTGCAGTCTTTATGCATGATGCATATATATACATAGCTAGCCAGACCAGCTTAAAAACTGAAGAACGCTATGTTGACAGTTTTGATGACAGTTTGGGTTCATGATTTCTAATACTAGTCAAAAATTAATAATGGTTGATAAAAAATTTTTGAAGGAACTGTGATATAAAATTTCTTAGATACATAAACTTTGAATATCTTGAAGTAAAAAGGAGGTACTTTATAGGAAAATATTGATTCACACTTTATCTTGAAAATCAAAATCTTTATTAAAAATTCAATTTTTCTCCTTTTTTTTTTCTTTAAGACCAAGCAGAAAGTGAGGTCACTCTTATCAAAAGTATTGTTCAGTGAATTACTCAATGTCTCAAAAACTCTTAAAGATAGAAGCATGCAGTCTTCACCATTCGATAAAAAGTGTTTTGAAGATTCATTTAGATTAGAAAACATCTTGCCTCAGCCCAGCACGGTCTATTCGTCACAATCAGACATTCATGAAGATAGAACCAAATTCATATATTAAGTCAGCATTTGTACTGCTGTGATTAGAAATCATGACAAAGTGATTGCTAGGTGGCTATCTTATCAACTGAGCTAGACCAATATGTTTTTTTAAATATATTAAGTGTTTTCAAAAATTCCAAGCACCTTTTTTTTAAAAACTAGAAACTGAATTCATATTTGAAAACTAATTTTCTTAGCTTTCTAGACTATAGATATATAGATATGTAGTCAAAAAGCTTTACAGCTTCAAACACTAAACATTAAAAAACTTTTTCAAAAGATTTTTTTGTATTACTTCAGTCACTCATTTCCCAATATCTGTCAATGCAATTTATATAATCTTCTAAAGTGTTTTTTTTCCCCCGGTCTCCCCTATACTCTGTTATTATGGTACAATGTATAAATTGTCTCTTGTTGGGATCATCGGTTGTTTACCATGTAACCGTTTGGGGGATTTTAAAAACAAAACAGTTGTATTTACATGGCAACCCAGCGTTGTTAATCAAACACCACCTCCCTTTCTTACTACATAGTTTTTTGAATAATACTCCCGGATATCGTATTCCTGGTCACTCATCAGCAGAGATTAGAGTACAAGTTTAATCCCTGGAGATCCATCTTCCAGGTAGCACCACCCCATTGCACTAATAGAGAAGAGTAAAGAAAACATTCTACCCCTTGCGGCAATATCAATTCAACTCAGTAGTTTCCTATATTTAAAAAACCTTGTGCTATGATTCATATTCTTGAGAAATGTCTTATCTCAAAGACCATTCATAAAGAGTTCATCCCACACTGAGTGCTTGATAATGGCTCAGTTTAATAAATTTGAAAACTACATGCTGTGTTTTCATTTACTGTATCTTTTCACAAGCTTATTCAGCTGCAGATTCAGGGTTGGGATTCTGGGGGGTCCACCTCCCCCATCCACTTCAGGCAAAGCTCAATAGGAAATTTGAAAAAAAAAAAAAAATATCTCAATAAAGAAATTTTACAGATATAAAACATCCAAATAATCCAGAATAATCATGAATTAATTTTAAAAACCAAAAAAATGTTCATATCTATTATCTAATTAGACAGATGAAGCGGAATTTTTTTTTTAAAGAAATCGGACCCCCAACCCACTTAAAATCCTGGATCCACCCCTGTAATTGCTTGCAATGTTGATAACAAATATTAAGAGGAAATTCCACTTTGTGTAAGAATACTTTTCATAACAAAATTAGACTGATCTTTCATAAATTATGTATTCCGATTTAGAGATGAGGACTGCATTTATATAATTTAGATTAATAGTTTTTGTCAAACATTACTCTCCTCAGTGCATCTTTTCATCCTGTTAGTGGAGTGGGGCGGGGGCTGAGAATGCCCTGGGGCAGCTACAAATTGAACTCTGCATGCTCACTATTTGATAAACTGATTTTAAAAGCGGTAAACGGCTCCTGAATTGCAAATTTCAAAGATGCAAACTTCTGTTACGAAAGGTTTTAATTCACTTTGATGATTGAATTGAGAGAAAAATTACAGAACGCAATATGCAATTGAATAATATGTTAATTAACAAAGACATTTTAATTTTGCCGATCAAATCGCAACAAAGAGATGCATTTACATGAAAGGGGCCGAGAAAGAAAGACTGGTTGAATGAAATTAGATATAATACCATCGCACAATCTTGAAGACAATTAACGATGGCCTGTTTTAAATATTTCGGAAAAACAGTAAATAAATTGTTCCATTCTCTCTTTATCTTAATTCACCAAAAGCATCCTTTCTTATTCTACGTGAGTGTTGCCTGTCATATTAACACTGTTTAAATGTTGGAAATATACTTTTACCATTGTGAGTAAAGTCAGGTTTTGTCATTCTTGTCATCCATACTTGAAAAAAATTTCATTTAATGTAAATTACTCATAAGGTGTTCAATGGTGGTCTGAGTAGCTGAAAAAAAAATAACTCATATCTTAAAAAATTGATGTTAAGAAGAAACATTTAAAAAAAACCCCAAAAAACAGGTCTGGTAAGTCACTCAATAGAAATGTCACATAAAAACCATCATTTGGCAGCACATCCAAAATTGGAAAAAGGGTGATCAATAAATAAGTTACTTCTCTCACCCTTTGTTTGATCTCTGAAAAGTCTGAACTTTTTTAAAAAGCAAGCAGACACAAACTTTGGCATTAAGTCAAAATGCAAATTAAACACCCCCCAACCCCACTGAAATCCAATTTAAGGGGGGAATTTTGAAAAAACAAAAAAAACAGATTTTTCTCTAAACATATCTAGGAATAAATACTAAAATTTTCAGCCCTCTAGCTATATTTGTGTGGCTTGCACGCATGATACCTATATACATAGCCAGTTGAACCAACTTGAAAACTGATTGAGACCGATATTGACCACTTTGGTGACAGTTTTAATTGACGATCTTTAGAAAAGAGATTGACTGATTTTTAGTTGGTAATTCTAAAAAATAAGTTTTGTTTTGCAGATTGGTTTGGAAGAATACTTTCTTTCAGTGCTCAAACAATCAGTAATGGCTGTGCTGAACTGGGTACAGTGCTCAAACCATGATACTTAAATGGTGACACTGGACTGGCAACATTGAACTTGGCTTTCCTGCAATCTATAATAATCTTGGTACCAACATAGTTGAGATGAGCAGTATATATAATCTACCTTTTTATGTGAACAAACGTGAGTGTTATTTATGCAAAATATGAAAGGTGTTTCTGCTCTACGCTCTTAGATATGAAGAAAAATGTTGTGTGACATGTTTTGTGCATTATGAAGCGATGGACACTGGCTTTTATATATTTCGATAATAATGGTCTTTGACGTTTTGGCATTGTGAGAGTCAATTTTGAAATTCATCTCAAAGATCAAAGATCAATTTCTAAACTAAATTTTGCTCTTAATTTTAATTTGGCTCTTTGTTGTACATTGGTATTTGTTGTCAAAGACTGTTTTTAGAAAAAAAAGGCATTTGAAAAGTGACTATTTTTCTTCATTGTTAGAAACTGTCAACCAAGACTGTCAGCATAGGTTTCTCCAGTTTTCAAGTTGGTCTAACTGGTTACTGGCTATTAGAAACTGTCAACAAAAATTGTCAGCATTAATATAGGTCTCTTCAGTTTTTATGATGAGCTTGCTTGCTGGCTGGCTGGCTGGCTGGTTGACTATGTATGCATTATGTCTAAAGGCTGCATCAAGGGGTCCCCCTAGGTTTTTATGGGGATGGTCAATTTTCAATGTTAGTGTATGCTAAATTGGTCCCATAGTTTGTATCTGAAAGCATTCATGCTTGTTTTTGGAAAAAATCTTACTTTTTTAGTGATCCAACAAAATACAAGAGAAGTAATACGTTCGTTGATCACCGATTTTCCAAATTTCTGACTGGATCACCTCCAAAAGCAGCATGCTGTCAAAAATCTTTGGTTATGTGAAGGTTTTTGTTGGGTGACTAACAAAACTTGTTTTTCATAACTTTTAGATGATTCTGACAATCAAAATTGAATTCAAGTAAAAATCTCTTTGAAATTTATTTTGATTCTAATTTTCTTTGTTGATAACTGTCATGCCATCTTGGACTAATATATATATATATATATATATATATATATATATATATATATATATATATATATATATATGTATATATATATATGTATATATATATATAAAAAACCACTGTCAAAGCTGACAATTGGTAAAGCAACTATTCACTTTGACAACATTATATTTATAAATATTACAAAGGTTTCATCAAATCACAGAACTAACACAAATGGCCCACCCAAGCAACCAGCTAGTTGTCTACAGATTCTTCTCTCTTTGTACATCTGTGTACCTCTGAGTATGTGTGTGGATGTGGGTACGTGTGTGTGTCTCTAGGCACTCCTAATCATATTGGGGGGGGGGCTATAACATTGAAAATTTGCATGAGTACACCACCAGGCACTATCTAGATATGAGTTGTTAGTTTATTTTGTAGTTTGCAGGAATGAACTATTCAGTTAAAATAATTTATTACAAAAAAATTATTTGAAGTTTGCAATGATGAACTGTAAAACCATTTATTGAAGTATCAAAATGGTCCTTTACTTTGCAATATAGGTGAATGAGTATGTAAATATATTACAAAATATTGAATCGCTATAACCTCAAAAATGACCTGCCAGATGAACCAGTCAAGTGACTAACAGATTCTTCTCTCTTTGTTTGTTCAGATGTATGTCTATGTATGCCACTGGGATCTTCTGGTATCATTTTGGGGGCTACAATCTTGAAAATTTGCATCTAAAGATGTTTTTTTTTGCTTTAAAAGTGTTTTTTGGGGTCTCTGCGGTCATTTTGGACCAACAATGGATGATTTTAGATAAAAGATCTATTTTTTTAAGATAATTTTAGATGCTTTTTTTATATCATGACACAGCAAATACTAAATAGAAAGTAAGCAGAGGGTGAATTTCTATCGTACATTTGTGTGAATAGATAGAGTAAATATCATCATCATCATAAGTCTTTCATCATCCATCACTGGACATGGACCTTCCCCACGATTCACAACATCTCTCTATCATGGACATTGCAAGGCCAATACTTTCTGAACATGTCTAGTTTGTCTCTCCATCTTGTATTCTGCTGGCCTCAGTCATGCATATGATCTCTGGGGATCCATTTTGTGATGTTCATTGGTTGTCTGCCATTCTTGCAACATGACCAGCCCATTGCCATTTGAGTTTTCTAATGGTTTCTATGATGTCAAACTCCTGTTTTTCCTCTGATATATTGTATTCTCTTGTGATCTCTCCATGTGAGGTTGAACATAATTCTTCCATGTACTTGTTGCACGGTTCTCAGTTTGGGGGTCAGTTTTTTGATTAGGTTCCATGTTTCAGCTCCATAGGTGACAATTGGAGGATGCATTGGTTGTATACACTTCTTTTAAGGACTGATGGGATTTTCATGTTCTTGAATATTGAGTGCTCTGCCGAAGACTTGCCATCTTCAAGTGATTCTTCGCTTGATTTTTTTCTCCTTTTGAGAATTCAATGAGATTTGTTGTCCCAGGTAGATGTAGTGGTCTACTCTCTCCAGTTCTGCGTTTTCAATTTTGATCATTGTGAGTTTGTTTCCAAAGTAATTGTTGCATATGACCTTTGCTTTGCCGAAGTTCATATGAAAGCTGACTTCCTTGCTTTCTTCATTTAGTTAATCTAGCATTTGTTGGAGGTTGTGGAGCTTCTCGTCGAAAAAAACGATAATTGAAGAAGTTGATCCTTTAGAACTTATCTAGTTACCGCGAGAAAACTTATGTGAAATATTAACTTCATTGCCAGGTGATAGAAAGGGGACATCGTCATCCTACCTCAGATGAGAATTGGTAACGACTCTTGATGAGTGTTGATCAAGATGCAAGAACGGAGAGGTGGTTTACAGGGATAATGAATGAAAATCAGAATATGGAATTTGATGATTAAATAACTGAAATTTATAATGTGGTGGGCACAGCTAAAGAGAATGCTTAACTGACAAATGGAGAAAAATTTAGGCAGAAGCAAAGATAAACTCTCACTGCTAACTTTATCTTCAGATTGTTTTTTTTCCTCTAAATCCCTTAGAAACAGACAGAAAGTTGAGAGCTGAACTTTTAATCAGTTTCAAAGGTATAACATGCCAATATTAGATAATGATCAAGGTGTACATAGATGATTAAATCAACAAATGAAATTAGATATCGGTTAACATTTAACATACAATTTATTCAAAGCTCTATGTCTAAGCTATGACGTATCGAAATTTCAGCTCTTTAGGTCTGTTTACAAGGGTATACAGTTTATTTGAAGATCTCTGTCTAAGCTGCAACATCTTAAAATTATAGTTCTCTAGGTCTGTTTCCAAGGGTTTTAGAGTAAAAAATGAAGCAGTTTATTCAAAGTTCTTTGTCTAAGCTACAACGTATTAAAACTTGAGCTCTCTTGGTCTGTTTCCAAGGGTTTTAGAGCAAAAAAAAAGTGAACTATAGCTCAACTCATGAAATAAAAGTTAGCAGTAAGTGGTTATCCTTGCTTCTGCTGAATTTTCAGTGGTTTATCACTTTCGTTAGCTGTGCCTACCACTGGTTTATATCCGTGTTATGCTTGCTAAGTTCATAGGCTGTGAATTGAAAATCAGAAAGAAATGGATTGTGAGAATTTAGAAATTAATGCCAGTATTACTGAATGAATAGGGCTCCTTCATGTACAATTACCACTCAGTCAAAACAAAAAGTATATCAATATGATTTTTCTACTTATTTGTACACGTTTCACTTACCACAGATGTCATTCAATTTTTTGAATAACATTCTAGACTTGTATCTTGATCCAACTGGTTTCCCAAGATTCTAGGGAAAAGTCTGTGTACATAAATTTCAGACATGCTGTTCAAATTTCTTTAACTTTTGTGTACCACCATATATCTTGTGTGTATATATATGAATATATACACATTTATATAAACATATACATATATTCTTATATATATATATATATATATATATATATATATATGACTATAAATTGCGTTATATTATATTGAAACTCTTATTTGAATTGATCTCCTGTTGATACACAGTTAATGTATCACTCGGCCTAGACAATGTAAACAATATGAATAGAATCAATAATTGAAGAAAATGGGGCTGCTGCAGGAACTTAACCTGCAACCAATAGGGTAGCCACTTCAACATAGTGTTGCTCTTACTATTGAGCTAAACAGCCTGCAGTGATGTAAAGGCTTAAATAACTGTTTCATCTTAAATTCTCCTCTTGTTTATTTTCAGTCTATTAATTTCTTTCAACGCAACAAAGCAGCCCCATTTTCTTTTATTGTTTATTCTATTCATGTTGTCAGAGCCAAGTGATATATTAACCATGAAACGATGGGAGATAATTTCAAATACATAATATAACGCAATTCATAATCATTTTATCGGATCATATATATCCATTTCTTAATACATATATATATATTTCATACATATATATATATATATATAAATATATATATGTATATGTATCAATACATATTACAGGCAAAAAGTTTGTATGTATTAATATCAAACGAGCTGTTCAAATTTCTTTAACTTTTGTGTACCACCATATATCTTGTGTGTTTTAACATATGCACATTTATATACATACATATCCTTATATTCAAAATTTAAAAAAATATATAGATATGTATTAAGAAATTGATATATGTGATCTGACAGAATGAATAATAAATTGCGTTATGTTATATAGAAACTTCTTTGAAATGATCTCCCGTCATTAAATTGTTGATATATCACTCAACTTGGACAAAATAAATAGAATAAACAATTGAAGAGAATGGAGCTGCTGCAGGAATTGAACCTGTCACCGATAGGGTAGCCTCTTCATCATGGTGATGATCCTAACATTGAGCCATCTTTGCATTACTGGCATCTGTTTTGCTCAATGTTGACAGCATCGTTACATTGAATTAGCTACCCTATTGGTGACAGGTTCATTTCCTGCAGCAGCCCCATTTTCTTTAATTGTCTATTGTATTTACGCTGTCTAGGTTGAGTGATACCTTAAATCTAATGAAGTAATTTTTATCAGCAATGTAATCACCATCATTATCAATGACAGCAGCACAATTGGAAGGCAAATTTTTGATTCCTTGTTGAAAAAATTCTGCTTTGATTTTTGCTCTTGCCGTTGGATTAAACTTTACTATTCACTCTAAGCAAAACACTGTTGGAGAGAGAAAAATGTTTAACTGAATCCAGACATTATTTTGTACCATTTAACCCCAGGCTTGTCTAACTGTCCAAGCACCTCAATATATATAAATATATATCAAGGGTAGAAATGTAAATGTGTTTGTGTAGCAATTCTATTATGTCACCATATGTACATATATATATATATATATATATAAATTTGAGGTAAACAATGTTGCAGCGATAAGATACTATTTATTTCAAGCACAAATGGGATTGAGAATTGCAGTTAAATTCTGTGATATATAAGTATGAATATGTATATTCAAATATTTATATATATATATATATGTATATATATATATATATATATATATATATATATGTATATGTATACACACACACACACATATATATATATATATATATATATATATATATATGTACTTATGATATAGTACACCAATATTTTGATACAAACTTGTATCTTTACATTTGTAAATATATATACATACATGATTATGAAAATATATACAAATATATGAGTAAAATATGTATATTTATATGTATATAGTATTGTACACTGACATCTGGATATAAACATGTATCTTTACATTTATATATAAATATATTTATATATATTCACAAATTTTTATGTCACTTAATTGGAGCCAAAAAATCCTGACAAAACAAGGAAACATGCCAAAACCCAATATCAATTGTTCTTTTGTTTCATAATTAACAGAACTCTCCAATTCATGAAGAGAATTTCAGTCCTAACTCTCTTGTTGTTTGCAACTGCCATTTTGTTTTAAAAACCACAACAATATGGAGGCTGATGCCTCCTTCATTCCATTCTTTTTGTATCTTCTGTTTTTATTTTTTTAAGGTTTTTTGTTTGTTGGTTTTTCGTACAATATCTGTTTTTTGGAGTCAAATACAATGGGCCATAATTATTGCATGAGTACCAATTGTATTCAATTTCAAAATTTATTATTTTTCATTATCTTGATAGTTTTGATATAAATATTAATCAAGTGATTCTAATTGAGACACGTGAATCTTTTTGGCCACCTGGTCATATATTACCCGGGTTAAATTCATATCTACATAGCCAAAAATATAATGTGGAAATCCTAAGGCATTGCTATATGTGCATTGGCATCTGTAGGGTGTGGGGCTGTGTGCTGATGGGGCATTTGCCATCTTCTGGATCAGGCCTTCTCACCGAGAATGAGAGGGTTTGAAAGTTGGAACCTCATTGAGGCTGGGGATCAATGGGTCACCATGAACAATGATGGTTTAGGATGTGTTACATCTTAAGCACCATCTGGTTCTGTACTGTCTACCAACATTCGGATAAGTCTCCTCCTTCGACACCAATATATCCTTTGGCTCTCTCTCGGAGTATATCTTTTTGATACCCCCACACACTTGGGAAAGTGGCAGCAAATGTCCATGTATATATGATTGTATGTCTGTATGTGCATATCTGCATGTGTGTGCGTGCATGTTTGCATAAATTTAAAGATATATGTATGTATTAATATATGGAAATAGGTAAAGTGTCTGAGACAACTCCCACTGTAATATACACAGTGATGAAGTCCTGGTGTCTGTTGTATGCATCAGCTCAGTGATCCTTGCAAGTTTCAAATGTGGTCAAGACCAGGACTTAAGTCTTACAAGTTTTTATGACCATCCCCTTCACAGGTTGCAAGTCTACTGAAGGGATAATTCGACCCTAATCATATTGCTTCATCATCCTCATCAGTCTTTTATTATCCATCGTCAGACGTGGACCTTCCCCTGACCGCTCTATCATGGAGCCAATACTTTCTGAACTTGTACTCTACCGGGCTCAGTTTCGCATGTGGGATCCATTTTGTGAGTTGTGATATCCATCAGTTGTCTGCCATTCTTGCAACATGACCAGCCCATTGCCATTTGAGCTTTCTGGTGGATTCTATGATATCTCAGACTTTTGTTATATTGTGCTGTCTAGTGATCTCTTCATGTGAAGTTGAGCATGATGCTCTACTGTGCATGTTGCATGGTTCTCTGTTTGAGAATCAGTCTCTTGGTTAGGTTCCATATTTCAGCAGCATGACTAAGATGCATTGAGCGTATACCCTTCTTTTTAAAACTAATGGGATTTTCTGAAAGTTGAGCTCACTCTGCTGATGGTTTGCCATCCTAGAAAGATTCTTCTCTTTATTTCTTCCTCTTTAAAGGATTAGAGTGTACTCGATTAGTTGCTGTATGCACAGGGAAAAATATCCAAATGTAAAGTTTTCCAAACTCTTCACTCACACCAGGAATTGAACCCAGGACCTGGTGCGTGTGAGACAGACATGCAGACCATCGCACTATCTGAGTGGACAAAAGTATTTATATAGAGATAAGCAATATATATTTCTAGATTGAATTTTAGCTGGATTAAAAGGGTGCTGGACTGCTCCAGGTTGGACCACTGGAATTTCACATACAAGGGCAGTGTCCATTTCTGAGGTGCATGATTGCAAACAATCGGACTTTATGGTGTGTGGAGCAGCCTTCCATAATTTTGCTGTAAAATAATTTTTCTTCCACCGTACAAAACTACAGCCTCAAAGTATTTTAGTTACTTCTTTTCAGTTTTACCAATGTAGATATTTGAACAACCGTACTCATCAGAGATGTCTGAAGGTTTTATTCGTTTTTTATGCATGGGTTTGCTTGAGTTCTCAACACTCCTGGCCATATCGTTTTGTCTACACACTAGAAAATTTGCATCAATACTCCCCTAGACTCCTCCTGAAAATTTTTTCTTTTTTTTGGAAAATTTTATTTTCACCTTTTTGGGCCTTATTTTAACAGGTTTATTGAAGACAACTAGATTGTCCAGAATCTAGATACTTCTAGATATTTTTTCACTCTATCTTACATGTTTTCTAGTGGGAAACACCAGTGATGTCTCTAATAGATTTTATTCTGACCATATTTATTCTTCGCCCGAATTACTTCAAATGACTTCAAAATTTTACTCTACGATTGTTCAATTATTGACTGTGATGGTGAGTTCTATCTGAATTTAGATCTATTGCCAATTTGGATATTTCTTAACTAAATTCATATCTATGATTTTACATGAATATCTATAATTTGTAATTTTTAATTTAATATTATTAGCTTCCCCAAGAACCCCTAATCTAAAAAACTTCAAACTCAACTCTGCGCTGCTCTGAGTGCAGACTAATATATTCGTAGAATCTCAACTTTGCACAATGACAAGTTGTATCATAGCACATTGGATTTCTCAAGAATTGCTGATCCAAACAACTTAAAACTCAACACAGCAATGCTTTGTATAGTGCCTAATATATTTGGCTAATTTCAACTTCATACAATGGCTACTTGTCATGTAATTACAGTGCGTAAACGTACAGAGATTCTTCAATTGTTGTTGGATGCACAAGCCTGTAATTCAAATAAAAGAGGAGCAACACTTTTTTAATCCAACCAGAATTTGATCTGGAAATCTTATTCACACATTCATTTCATAGTCTATCAATGCACATTACTAAAGAACATAATAGGTGTATAGAAGGTCAGTCCAAAGAAAAACCCAGCCATCTTGAGAACAGGTTGTGATAGGACTTAGCAACTAATTAGATAGGACTTGTTGTGCATACGTGAAGTGACACTCTTATAGGTTACTTAATTGGCAGAGACATTATAGTGTGAGTTTGTCCATTGTGTGATCATCACATTTAGGTCTTGTGATAAGTCTTTTGGCCAAACATCACATCACTCGCGTTTGTCTGCTCAACAGCCCTTCTCAACAGTACAGATTTGGATCCCTGTGACTTTTTGCCATTGGAAGACTGTGGATGAGATTAAGGAGAACATGACAAGGTAGCTGACGGTAATCCCAAAAGAGAACTTTTCTGATTGTTTTAAAAAGTGAACTGGTCATTAGATAATTGTGTGAGGTCCTGAGATTTTTGTTTTGTTTTGATGGAGACAAATACAGCATTGCCGTGATTAGCCAACTATCTCTTGAATAATAAATGTCAGGATAACTTCTAGATAGGCCTTTTGTTGTTACTATTATCATTATTACTATCAAGTAAGAAAAATAACAGGTCTCTATAGAAACCGTCACTTGTCTAACATCTTTTGTTGTGTGTCATGTTGGGGCTGATCAATTGAAAAATTAGAACAAAAGATTACCGAGGAATATGTTACTTCTGCTAATACTTGTTGGGCAGTGATTACAAGAGAAATTCACAACATCAAAAAACAACCATAAGCATCATCATCGTTATCATCAGCCTTTTATTGTCCATCATTGTATATAGACCTTCCCCAGGATTCACCAGACCACTCTATCAAGGGCGTCGCAAAGCCGATACTTTCTGAACTTGTCTTTTTTGTCAAGCCATTTTATATTTTGCTGGCCACAGTTTTGCACATGATCTCTGAAGGTTCATGTTGTCAGTTGCAATATCCAGTGGTTGTCTGCCATTCTTGCAACATGTCCAGCCCATTTCCATTTGAGTTTTTTTAATAGATTCTATGAGATCCTTGACTCCTGTTTTTTCTCTAATACATAGCGCTGTTTTGTGATCTCTCCATGTGATGCTGAGCATGATTCTCTTTTGTGCATGTTACATGGTTCTCAGTTTGAGGGGAAGTCTTTTGTTTAGGTTCCATGTTACAGCTCCATAAATGACTTTTGGGTGGATGCAATGGTATTAGACACTTCTTTTCAAAACTAATGGGATCTTCTTGTTCTTATTCAGGGATTAATTATCAATTAAAAAAAAGCCGTTTTTTCTCGACTTAATAAAGGATAAATGTTTATAATTTCAGCCATCTAGTTCCATTAGTACAACCACTACTCACATTACATGCTTACATAGCCATCCAGAAGGGATTAAATATTGAAGAAACCTATGTTGATACTTTTGGTGACAGTTTCGATTGTCAGTTTCTAATATCCAAAAACATCCATTTAAAAAGATCCAATGCAACACTATTTGTTTGCTATTAGTGATGGACTGCAAAAGAAGCTTGCTGACCATAACTCTGCAATGAGGTAACAAGAATTATTTATTACCATCTCTTGTTAATAAAAATTCAATAAAAATAATGTTCTTACTCAGAGCTCGTCCTTTGAGTGTAATTCTTACTTCCTCAAAATTCGAACCTCTCCCTTAACGATATCAACTCAATGGTGCTAGAGAAATTAAATTCACTAACAACAAAAAAAAAGGCTGAATTCCCTGATGAACAATTTTTTCGACTAATTAATGAATAAATAAAAAGCCGGAAGATTTTGCAATGGACAAATAAAACAGAAATGAAAAAAGCTTTTTTTTCTTCTCTCTTTCCAGGAGATATGGGAAGAAAAAGTGATTTAAATGTGTGTTTAATCTTTTCTTCTTTAAAAACCTATTTGGGCTTTTGATCTTACTCAAGAGTCCATTTATGTCCAGTGAAATGGAACTGAAAAGCCCCTTAAGGTAAACGTCTTTAATCTGGGAAGAAATCATCTTTGTTAATCAAACAGGGTTTTCATTAGAAGAAAACCTTGGTGCCTCCCAGACCGATTCTCGAAAGATAAACAGATTTCAAATTACATAGACTGAAAAGCATTTATATGAATGGTGATTGATCGATTGATTAATATAGCTGGAAAGAAATCAATATTTATGTGTGGACATTATGAAAAGATGAGCCTGGTTGGTTTGCTATGCAGTAAACCAACTTCTCAGGGCAAGTCTTCCCAGTCCTGACATCTGAACACCGACTTCAAGGTGCAATGATAACTTAGCACATGATAACTTAGCACATGATAACTGAGCACATCTCAGTGCAAAAACTTGCAAAAAAACAACTATGAAATATAAGCAATTTATTAAGATACAAAAATTGATATCATTTGCTTACTACTGTAGTTCAATTTTATAATTTATAGTTTGCAGGAATGAAGTATTCAGTTAAAACAATTTATCATGAATATTGAAATTATTTGAAGTTTGCAATGATAAACTAAAAAATCATCCTTTACTTTGCAATATGGGTGAATGAGTATGTAAATATATCACAAAATATTAAATCACTATAACCTCAAAAATGACCTGCCTGACCAACCAGTCAAGTGATGAACAGATTCTTCTCTCTTTGCTCATCTGTGCATATGTCTGTGTATATCTCCAGGATCTTCTGGTCATATTTTGGGGGTTACAACCTTGAAAATTTGTCTAAAAATGCTTTTTTTGTTTTTTCGAAAAAGCAGTTTTTAGGATCTCTGTGGTCATTATAGACCAACCAACAAAGCCAAAAATTAAGATATTTTTCTAGATCTATTTGTTTTAGATAATTTTAGATAATTTTAGATAATTTTTTTTAGATCATCATTCTGATACACATGCTAGGGCTGTGGTGATTCCTTTATGTGAGGTTCAGATAATAGAATTATTTTTACTCTGCAGTCCTAGTACTACATTTTATAGTGGAATGATTTTTTAAACAACCTATGAAACAATGTATTACAAAATAATAAAAGTCCTGATGTGATGAACCACACAGGATTGGTATTAAAATTGGTGCTGAGGGAACCATTTTTGGCTTGCATTAAATATTTACCTCTGCTTATGAAGTTGAAGGTTTTGTATTTATTTATGTTTGTCCTTCTATTTGATCATTTGTCTGTCTGTCCACACGATATTTCCAAAAGTTCTCAATGACATTTTGTGGAAGGGTGGACCATGGGCTGAAGAATAACTGTTAATCCAGGATTTGTTGTATGACTTTGTTTATATTGCGAGATAGGACAATTTTCATTCAAGGTTTTTTGCAGCCTTTTGTCCACATCTCAGTTTTATTTATGAATACAAGGGTTCGGCCATTGTACCCTACAGCCATCTTTGGGCGATGAATGGGTGTATCATTTACCATTGAGACAGAAAACGCCCGTCTCGACAGTCAAATGGAAACATTCTCTTCCCATTGTCTAATATCGGGTGTGTTTGATTTTTATTTCCACCGTTGTTAGCTTTAATTGGTGTCAAAAAGTTGCAAAACAGCGGCTAGTACAACTGACTATGTCTGATGAAGAAGCTTTTTACCCCAAATAAAGCTCCCCTCGGGGCATCAACTCCAGACAACCAGGGATTTTTTAAAACCAATTAAAGCTATCAACTGTGGAACCCAAAAATCAACCACACCCGATATCAGACAATGGAATGTGAACATTTCCAAGTGACGGGCGTTCTCCATCTTGATGATAGAAAGTACAGTTATTCAGACACCCAAAGAGAGCTGTAGGGTACAGCGGCTGAAATGTCGTGTTCAAAAAATGAACCAAGGTGAGGACAAAAGTCTGAAAAAAACTTTACATTATGATATCTAAAGAATTTGGACTGAAAGGACATTTTTTCTATTAACACTGTAATAACGTCTTCATTGTGACATCATCATGAATATATCAAAGTTTTTATCTAATTTTGACAAATTTTTTAGATGAGTTCACACACCTTGATTTGACACTTTCTGGTTGGTCGGTTCCATTCATGTAAGCAACAGTAAGAAGAAGGAGGAGAATGTGTGACATTATCAAAAGAGCATCTATTCAGATCAATAGATGACGTATCAAGCATTTGTTTTTTCACAGTGTTGCCAAGCATTGTTTGTTATCAATAGCTAGACTGTTTTAAAAGGAGACTGAAATTAGCTAAACATTTCAATTTCCAGCTAACTTCTGAGCTAAAAATATTATCTATACTCATTTAAAGCCCCCTTATCCAATAAAATAATCCTACACTAAGACTCTAAAAGAAATTATAAAAAGAAAATTGTACATTTATTTTGATTTAAACTCACTAATTGTTTTCTTTTAATAACCAGATTCTGGGATGAACCATGTTCAATTTTTTCTCCCTCCTCCTCCTGCAACTTGTTATGTAATTACTATTTTAGGATCCCTTTGAAATTGTAAATCACAGATATGGACTTGAGGATGGTGGATACATTGTTGAACAAATGGTTTTTGTTTATTTTCAACTTGATTTTCATACAACTATCAATTTAGGCTGTTTGTTGAATAAATGAATGAATTATAAGATGAATGTGAAAAAAAGGAGTCAAAACTCACAAAAAATTATATTACAATACTTTACCTGCTGCTGCTGCTGCTGCTGGTGTTGATAATGACAACAATGATAATAATGACAATAACTCGCCACCACAGTCACTAATAGGACAACTGAGGTCATGTGAAAAAATTCCATTGAAGAATAAATATGATCAGGGTAAATTTTATTTATGATATCACTGAGGATTTCCACAGGGAAACATTTAAAATAGTCAAGAAAAACATCTAGAAACATCTAGATTTTCAAAAATCTAGATGTTATTAATAAACCCAACATAATGTGGTCTAAAAAGATCCCAAAAGCTGTTTTCTCAAAAATCAAATTATGCATTTTGAGAATGGGTCTAGCCAAGTACTGTTCCCAATTTTCAAGTCTGTAGACAAAATGGTATGACCAGGAGCATTGGAACACAAACATGCGCAACCCTTTACTGCCTTTGGTGTCTTTGGTTGTTCTATAGTAATTAGACCTACAACCTCCAGCTGTTTTTTTTTTCAAAACACAGGGATTACTTACATAGGTTATTCAAAAAATATATTTGACGATTAGGGATCAATAAGTATAACAACAGATGTGATTCATTGTTCATGTCACTTCTATTGAGTGTTCACCTACGTGTATTTTAAATCTGCTGTGTTTGTTTTGAACTCGGATTACATACAAACCAACTTATAATATCATTTATATATATATATATATATATGTATATATGTAAATATGAATTATGAATTGCGTCATATTATATAGAAACTTATTTGAAATGATCTCCTGTGGTTAATATATCACTCAATTTAGACAACATCAATAGAATAAACAAATAAAGAAAATGGAATCGAACCAGCCACTGAAACGGTAGCCGCTTCAACATAACAATACTCTTACCCCTGAGGTAAACATAGAATAATCAATTAGAGAAAATGGGACTGCTGGAGGAATCAAACAGGCCACCAATAGGGTAGCCACTTCAAAGTAGCCATGCTCTTACCATTGAGCTAAACAGCGGGTAGTAATGCTAAGGCTAAATAACTGTTTTAAACCCAATTTCTCATCTCGTTTATTCTCGGTCTGGTGGCAGGTTCGATTCCTGCAGCAGCATCATTTTCTTTAATTGTTTATTCTATTTATGTTGTCTGAACTGAGCGATGTATAAATCATGTAATGACAGGAGATCATTTCAAATAAGTTTCACTATAATATAACGCAATTCATAACTCAATCTGTCGGACCAAATATGTCCATTTCTTAAATACAAATGTATATATATTTATATATATATATATATATATACATATATATATATATATATATATATATACATATATTATTGTGTCATCCACAGACAGCTGTTTCGATGTATTACATCTCTTCAGTGTGTCTATAGACTTTATCCCATCTAGTACCACAAGGCAGAATTGAAACCCTCATATCGGACTTGGAGGCCGATATCCTACCTCTGGACTACGGAACTGGGTGTTCAGTAAGGCTGAACTTACGCAATATATTCATTTACGCAGAAACTCCTCATCCACCAGAGTGATCTATTCCTATGGAAGAGTATTGCATATATACATATATATATATATCGGTCAGGGCAAAGATCACTGAAAGTCGATGGTACCAAGTACCTCAATACAACCTATTGGATATTACCTTCATATTGAAATGCTACAAAGTACACAGATTCGGTCTGATTAGTCACTCAATAAAATCATGTGATGGAAAAAAGGATGTAGTCTGAAGTTTGGAAAGTAAAGAAAACTGAATTTTTTCCGACCATGAACATGCCCAGGCACAAAACTCTGAAAATTCAAATATTTTGTCTAGAAAAAATGTTTTAGATTTGTTTCTTGAAAATCCCCCCCCCCCAAGTTTTTTGGTTGAGGGTATAATTTACAGTGTATGCTTATGCTAAATTGGTCCCTTTTTTTTTACATTTGACAGTGTTTACGTTTGTTTTCTTGAAAATTCATAGTTTTTCATTATTATTGTCCAACAAAGAGGGAGAAAAATAACTTATTCATTGATCACCCCCAACATGGCATGCAATCAAAACAAGTTGGTCACATGACAGTTTCTATCGAGTGACTAACCAGACCTATTCCCGTACTTTTCAGAATGGCCCATGTGTTGAGAAAATGACGTGACAACAGAAACGGTACTTTCTTAAAGTGACAGCGTAGACTTCTGATTGGCAGGCAATAAATTGCATGTCAACTCTGAAAATAGGGTGCGTTAAAGTTTGTCTTAATCTCATCATAGGAGAGTTAGTAAGATTTTCAGATAAGTAAAACTAATGTTAGATTCTACCTTTCTGAAAGGTTTCCGAGGAAAAAAATCAACTTATATTTGTTCGTACTTATAATGCAACATCATATAAGCCATCCAGTTTGAAACTGATATAATCAATATAACATGGTAATCTAAGCTCAACCTCCAAAAGCAAGAATATCCCAATCAGCCTAGAAAGAGGAGCATAAAACCAATACATCCTCCTGTTGGTCTCAAACATGAAACCTAACCAAGAGACAGACTCCTAAACTGAGAACCATGCAACATGCATATGAGAGAATCTTGCTCAACCTCACATGTAGTGATTACAAGACAGCACAATATATGAGGGAGAAAACAGGAGTCCAAGACATCATAGAATCCATTAGAAAACTCAAATGGCAATGGGCTGGTTAGGTTGCCAGAATGGCTGACAATCAATGGACATCACTGCTCACGATATAGATCCCCAGATATCACGTGCAATTGAGGCTGGCAGAATGCAAAATGGAGAGACAGACAGGACAAATTGAGAAAGTATTGGCTCTGCAATGCCTACAGCAGAGAGGTGTGGCAAAACTTGGGGGGTGTCTTTGTTCAACGATGGATGATAAAAGACTGATGATGATGATGATGATGATGATGATGATGATGATGATGAATCTTAAACCTCTGCTAGCAATCCCATTCTTATATATCTACGCCCCCCCCTGTTCTTGCGTCAGGTGAAGGCATTTGAAAGTTGGAACCTTATTGTCAGTAAAGGATGATTTTGCAGTACAATTGTTCTATGTACACTAATTTCCTGTCCCTGTATAAAGAGACTGTACCAGGATACTGCTATCATATATTCAGAATATATCTTTTTGCTCCCCCTAGAAAAGTGGCAGCTGACGTCTATGAGTGCGTATAATCCAAATTTCTTGTATATCAAATTCATGGACTTATCCTCGATTTATGTATGAACTAGTAATATATAAATAGATAATCAATTTGTAGCTTCAGAATACTAGAAATTTTATGCTTAGATTTTGATAGTAAATGCAATAACAAAATATTATTTCTCGTACCTAATACTTTTAAATAACAAGTCAATCAATCAGTAACCAATGTATTTTCGGTTGCATGTGTTAGGGATGATCAATAGAAGAATTACTTCTCATGCCTTCTGTTAAGAAGTGATGATTAAAAAAATGTCTGAATTTTTTAAAAAACAAGCATGAGTGCTGATGGACACAACGTAAGGGATCAATTTACCTCAAACTTTCATTGAAAATTGAACTCCCATTCAAAAACCTATACAGGGGGAGAATATGAGAAAAATACAAAGATTATTTTTTGTTGACATAATGAGTAAATGTTTAAATTTTGAGTCCCCTAGCTCCATTGGTGAGGCCTGTGCACTTTATACATACATACATACATACATACATACATACATACATACATAGACCAACTTAAAAACTGAAGAAACCTTTCTGGACAGTTTTGGTGACAGTTTTGGTTGACAGTTTCTAATATCATTTCTCATACCTAATACTTAAAAATAATTGGCTAGCTCAAATGTTGAAGATAAGGAGCCAGATTAATTCTTGGTTGTCCAAGATAGAAGCTGAGGAGGATAAAGAATTCTTCTTTCACTTATTCCTCTTATTCAGAAAGTCTCTCTGATCATGATTATCAATTTAAACCAGAAAAAAAATTAATATTGAGTGCACAACCCACACAACCAATTGATTCTGTTCAATGGTAATGCCAGGCCCTTCTTGAACATTAAGGGAGACAAATAAAGGTGATTATCTACTGTTGGGTATGATCTTGGCTCAGCTGCCTGAATTAAACCATCAGGAATTTTTAGCTTCTCCAGAAAAAAATCCAATCTCATTTCTGAAATAATTTTGTTATTACAGGTGGGTTCCTCTTCTTGCAGCTGAAATAGAACTTATTGTATATGTCAGTAAGACAGATATTTGATTTAAAAAAAAAAAACAGGTCTGATTAGTCACTGAATAGAAAATGTCACATTACCGACATCGTTTGGCAGCATGTTGGGGATGATTGATTAAGAAATCAGGAAATGGAATGATTAATCAATAGCTTCATTGGTGCAGCCCTTAAATTACATATACTCTGCTAGCCAGACAGACCGACTTAAAAACTGAGAAAAATCTATGTTGACAGTTTTGTGTTTGTTGGGTACCGATCGCTAAAAATGTATTAGTTTTCAAGAAACTGGCGGGCAAAAAACAAACGGATCAATTTAGCACAAACCTACATTGCAAACTGACCCCCACCACTAAAATGATACTTTTGGCGGGAATTAAGAAAATATATAAGGAGAGTTTCCCACCCTCCAGCTTCTTTGGTGCTGCCTTTAAGCTCGCCAGACAGACCAACTTAAAGACTGAGAGAAACTTATGTTGATGGTTTTTGCTGACAGTTTTGGTTGATGGTTTCTAACAATATGTTATATATTGGCTGGGAGATGTTACTCCTCACATTTTCTGTTGGGCAGTGATCACTAAAAAAGTTGAAATTTTTAAGAACCAAGCGTGAATGTGACCAGAAACAGAATTTAAAAACGAATGCATAGATTTAGCATAAACTTACATTTCAAATTGAATCTCCCCCTCAAAACCTATTTAGAAGAGGGATTTTAACAGAAAACAAAAAAAGTTTTTTTTGTAGTTGAGATAAATTGATGTTCAGACTGGTGCAGCCTGTATGCTTGATACATATATTAGCCTCTCGGCCAACTAAACCGATTTGAAAACTGATGAAACCTATGTTGTCAGTTTTGGTGACAGTTTTGGTTGACGGTTTTTAATTGTGCAAATGATACACATGGTATTATGTCTAGGAGGCCATCTACTCAATATGAACAGTAATGAGATGAGTGATTATTCTTCAAACTCCCCAGAAAATCATTTATCTTATATGCAGACGTATACGAATATTTTCTTTCCAAGGTTTTTACTCAGCAATTTTTCATATTTTTTGGCTTTGGCTTAATGAATAAATACCTAGGAAGGTGTTTTACTTCAGGTGTAAACCTGCAGATAGCTGATGAGGCCAATTGAGGATAGGCTCGTTCCGGGACAGCAGCTGGTAGGAGAAGATTTGAGTAGAAGGATGAGAATGTATTTCTGCAGAAACTTGTGTTTTAGAGCAATCTCTTCAACACTGATTCAGCTGTTCTTCTCAAAAATATGGGTTGCCTTGAAGATGGTCACCATACTTTCTTGTTAACTGTTTGTGTTACCAATAAGCTGTAAACAATATCAGAGATAAAGGACTTCTTTGAAGAGTCCTTTTACCTCTTATGGTGCTCCTTTGTCTTGCTAAAGAGTGAAACTTGGCTTCTATCACTATGTCTTTTCTCCTCAGCATTGGTTCTGAAGTTTTTCTCAAAAAGAGAGGCAGCCTGGAAGATTATCGGTCATCATTTTTTTTTTTTGTCTGCAGATTGTTTTTCCCTCCGGTCACAGTCTGTACTACAAGAGGTGAAAATCTTCTTTCAGGAGTTCTTATACAGGTATCCATCACTTTTCAAAAGTCATTTTTTCATTTTACAAAAAAAAGGCAAAAACTGAAAATAGCATTCAGCATTTGTTTTGCAAGAAGCTGTTATAAAAGCAGCTCACCCTTTCTCTCTCTTCCTGCACACCAGTCTCCTATACCTCCCATCATACCAATATCTGATGACTTAACCAAGCATACCATCATTACTAATTTGGGGGTCTGGGAATGCTCAAACAAAAACTATAGGTAAATGCTTCTTTATTTAATACCATTTTGGCATACAAAAGATATCAATATGAAAGCTCGACTTTCAGATGGTGGAGTAAGAAGGCCTCCTTCTGTCTCAGAAACAACACTGGAGTGATCTCCCCAGGGAGGTCCTAGGATGCTCCATCAATGAAATCCTCCTTTTTGGCTTCACTTGATGTAGTCCAAAGAAAAGTAGAGAGTGATAATTTTTTGGTATCAGCTTGGCTGCAGAAGCTACCGGAAGGAAGTCAAAGTTGCCACCTAACAACCTTTATAGGGTGGGGGCACCACTCCTTGGTTGAGAATCAGAGTTGTTTTTCTCCTAGACTGGTTACCTTTCCAAGTCTAGAGAGAGTTGGTGAGGAGAGATGGACTTATGCATTTTCAAAGGCTATTGTTGTGAAGTGAACATAAACAGCCCCGACCAGTGTTTGAACTTGGCTCACCGATTCTGTTGTTCATGTTGCTAACCGCTACATTACTCACATATCCTTTGTGGATAAACCTGTAAATACACCTGTATATTGCTGTAAGTAGTGATACATTAAAAGCATACATAAGTTGAAGAAAACGTTTTGAATTTACATTTTTGCTTATGTTGTTGAAATAAACCTAAAAGTCTTCATCTGGTTTCATTTTACCGTGTTTAACAACATTTTCAAATTTATTCTAACTATTCATACCCAGTACACTCTAATATCATTCTGACAAATTTTCCTTTGAGAACTGTCAGTTCAAAAAGCTTTCAGCATTTATTTTAACAACATAAACAACAAAACTGGCTGCTTCAAGGTCAAACTTCTCTCTGAACACAACTATTTCAGCCACCATGCCAAATAAAAAGAAAAATATATTGCTGTTTGAGGGGAGTGTGTGTGTTCAAAATTTTAAGTTTCTGTGTTGGATGGTTAGGGCAGTGGAGAATAAATTATCTATTTAATTCACCGTATGTACCTGTATGCATATAATAGAAAAGTGTCTATTACAAGTACTTTTTAGTTGTGTTCAAATCAGGATACAGAACCAGTGCTTATGCCAAGTAATAATTTGGCACCTGTAGTTAATAGCAAACCCTTTGTCTGCAAGAGGTTTGGTCTTTTGTCTGTAGATTCACAAAGAAAGGAAAAATTGTTCTTCCCAGTCTTTGGAATTTTAATCTATTATCTAAAAATTGACAGGAATTCAGTTCAGAATCTGCTCTTTTGATTCTTGTGAGAAGAATCCAGATGTCTACAGAATAGGAAGTCTAGACAATTAAAAATGATATACATTCTTGGGAAATAATAGGTTTCTCAGGTGTTTAAGGAATCTACCATTAGCACCAGGAATAAAGGAAAACTTGCATCAAAGGTAAATTATGAATCAGCGCCACCTATGTATAGTGCTTTTTACCTTGAAAATCAAGCAATGGTGGTGGTGAAATCAAATTGTTTTAAAGAAAATACAACCTTTGTGGTTTGAACAATAAATTTATGATAAAATACCCTAACAAAACATGGGCATAAACTCGAGGATCACTGTGTCATAAACTTTCATTGTAAATTAAACCCTCTAATGAAAACTTATTTGGGTTGGGAGGATTTTCAAAAAACAAAAAAGACATTTTCCCTACTCATTGTGCAAGATTTCGAATTTCTGCTATGAATGGTTAGGGCTGGGCGATATGTAGATAGAAACAAATATTGATACATATAAATGTCAGAACGCATGAATAACCAGAACCCAGCAAGAATGATTAAACCAGTCTATAGTGGATAGCAGTGGATGAAGTAACAAATAAAATTAGGTAATTATAATGATGCCCTTTTGTTAGCTAGTGTGCAAACAGCAAGCAAGAGAACACTTTGAAGGAGATGGTGGAAACTACATATAAATTAATCTTTTTTATCCTTTGGGCATCATCTCATAAATAAAAATTATCATTATTCTAGAAAGTACTTTTACAAACAGACCATCATGTGATCATCGTGCAACCAATGTCTTCTGGTAGCATGCTCTGTTGGGGGAGATCAATTGAAAAAAGTGAAAGCAGTCTGATCTATGAATAAGTCACTTCTCTTGACATTTGTTGAAGTGATCATTGAAAAAGTCCAAAATTTTCAAAAACTAGCACAAACGTTGCCAGGCATAAAACAAAGGGACCATTTTAGCATAAACTTATATTATAAATTAGAGACCACATTAAATACCTATTTAATGTGGAAGGAATTTCAAAAAAACAGACCAACTTTTTTTTATAGATATAACAAGGAATAGAGGTTTAGATATCCAGCCTTCTACCTTCATCAGTTCGGTCTGTACATGAGATACATATAAACATAGCCAGCTAGGCAAACCAACTTAAAAACCATAGAAACTTATGTCAGCAATTTTGGTTGATGGTTTCCAATATGAGTGTGTATGTGTTGTAAATGTGTATGTAAGTGTTGTGTGTATGTGTGCTTGCGCATATGTGAGTGTGCGGGTGCGTGTATACTTCATGTTATCTTGATTACTCATATTAATACTATCCTACAAACTAATGAGGCCAGCAATCAGATCATATCATGATTATCACAAAAATTAGGAGAAAAATTCCGGAACTGCTTAAAGTAACATTTTCAGTAAGAGAAAAAAACGAGCAAAGGGGAAAAAAAAATAATTGTTGTAGATCATTATAAGTATAAAACAAAACAAAAAAGAAAAGGACCAAAAAATGAAACATAGTTATTTTCACATCGGCAACTTTTTTGCTTTTTGTTGTTTTAATTCACTTAGAAAATCATAAAACCTGATTATTATGGAACAGATGAATCCCAGTGGTGTCATTTTAAATATTTATCAGCCTTTTCAGTTGAAGCAATACTTATGCATGGTTGGGTGATATTCCTAGAAGAGTTCTTTCTTATTCTCGCATAGTTTGTTTTTTTTAATTTTGTTTTTTTTTGGCTTCTTTTCCATCAGAATCCTTCAAAGCCACTTAGTGCTTGGTGCCTGGGTAAAGCTGAAACGGTAAACTAGGGTCCACATGGTATATTAGGTTATTTCTCGCTTGAAACAGAACCGAACTAGACTAGGCTAATTTGGCCTAATATTGTATTGAAAGGATTTTTTTTATCAATATTTTGATTATTGAGAATTGCTAAGATTTCAGGTCTGTTCGTTTAGTTTTTCCTTAAACTCATATTCTTCTTTTTCTATTTTTCTATTTCATTATTCTTATTTTTAGAAAATATCAGCTAATACTGTTAACATTGGTTTCCTCAGTTTCAAACTGATTCTGACAGGCTGGCTATGTATGTATATATGTATATACGTCATGCTTTCAGGTCACACCAATGGTGTTAGAGGACTGAACACTTTCCTTCTCTTTATGTCTGAATAGAAATTTTTTTTTTGTTTCTTGAAAATTGGGGTTGGGATTCAATTTGCAATGTAAGTTTATGCTAAATTAGTCCCTTAGTGAGTGTTCATGCTTATTTTCTGAAGGTGGAAACTTTTGTATGGATCATCCCTTTTTCTAGTTTTTTGATTGATCTTCACCAACACGGCATGCTGCCAAAAGATGTAGGTCATGTTATCATTTCTATTGTGTGATTAACTAGACCTGTTTTTTTTTTTACAGGCCACACCAAAGGAACTTTTTCTCAACCTACCTACCAGAAGGTTTTTTAGTAGTGCGTTCAATTTGCTGAGAAGGTTTGTGCTAAATTGGCCCCTTAGTCTGCGTCTGGCGGCATTCAGGCTTGTTTTTTGAAAATTCAGACTTTGTAATCATCACTGTTCAAAGAAACATTCATTGATCACCCCTGTTTCTAATTTTTAATTGATCTCTCCCAACTTAGCATGCTGCCAAAAGATGTTGGTCATGTGATGGTTTTCTATTGAATGACTAACCAGACCAGACATTCTTTGGTCAGATAGATTAAAAAGAAACTGAATGGATCTGTTTGGATTCTCACTCAAAAAACAGAAAATATCTGTGCTTTGCATAAATGAATCACCATAGCCCGTGTATGTACCATAAGTGATTTTCTAAAAAATTATCCAAAATTATCTTGGAGATAAAAAAAAAAAAGTTTTTAGATGGTGCCCAGTGGTGTACTCAGGCAAATTTCCGAGGTTGTAGCCTTGAAAATGTGACCAGGAGCATCCACAGATACATATACCCTTTGTCATACATACGCACATACACACATACACATATACACACACACATGCACACATGTAGATAGGCGCAAGAGAGTCAAAGAGAAAAGAATCTGTAGCCCTCTAGGCTGGTTGGTTGGCCCATTGGTGAGACGGTCTTGATTCGATACATTTGCGTGTATTTCCCTGACAAACGTTTCTTTCAAAGTTTGTATGAATGACTGTCAGTTATTGCTTTTAACTGCATGAGTTTAGCATAAGGGTAGAATTAGGAAATAGTGACACAGACATGGTGCACCCCCTGAGAATCAAAATGACTACATTAGTAAATAATAGTCTACTAAAACTACCTTGCTTACTATACAGAGTACAGACGTGAGTGGTGGAGCGGCATTTCTAATTATCATTCCATTTTGAGGCACTCGCCCACTCCCTCTCTATCTTTGCCTCAATCTGTCTGCCTATCTCTCTTTCTCTTTCTCTCTCTCTCTCTCTCTCTCTCTCTCTCTCTCTCTATATATATATATATATATATGTATAGTGTTTAAAGTTGTGAAGCTTTCTAGACTAATGTATATATATATATATATATATATATATATATATATATATACATATATATATACAAATATGTTGGAACTCTAATCTCTTGTTATTACATGGAGAATGAGTCACTTTGCCTAGACAGCAGGAATAGAATAAACAATTGAAGAAAATGGGGCTGCTGTGAAAATAAATACCTCCAACAAATAAGGTAGCCACTTCAACGTAGCGTCGTTCTGAAATAAATGATTTTGCAAAGCTGGGATAAGAGTGATGTCCCAAGAGGGGTCTTTTTACAGGGACTAAGGCACCATTAACTAAGTAGAGATATTTTTTGTTAATCTGACGTAGCTAGGTACTTTCAAAAGTAGGCCTTGTTTAAACATACATAGATACATATATACATATATATATATATATATATATATATATATATATATATACATATATATATATATATATATATATATATATATATGTGTGTGTGTGCGTGTATGTGAGGTATGTGTGTACAAGTAGAGATGTATGCACATTGCTATTCATTTAGGTGTCAAGTTCTCTTTCAAATATATTCCATTGCAAGCAAATGGTTGAGACTTAATTATAAGTATCTCATTTTGTGGATGGCTGATTAAAGGTCACAATTCAACTGGTGCAATAATTTCCAGAAAGGCTAAACAGTTTCAGCAGGTTCAACTAATTTCATAAAAAACTAGGTGAAACTTTTTAGTGGAGCTTATATATATACTAAAAGAATACCCGTCCCGTGGATGGGTTATTCGACTAGTATTCCCCCCTGCATTCCCTGCAGCCATCACATCCTGTTGATTAGGATAAAAATGGAATATTCCAACTGTAATGTAGTGGGTTGAAGTTAAAAAGTACCACAGGGTCATTTTTTAGTTTAAGCAACTGTCTGAAACATCAAAGTCTGGATCCAAAGTTTAGTATAAATGACACCCTGCTCTCAGATGACAAGTAAAGTTGAAACTATTCTCCTGCTTTCACTACTGATAATATTTGCCTGAAAGTTCTTATATATGTTGATACGAAATTTACAATCACTCTGGAATGCTACACTTGTGAAGGGAGATTGAACATCTCGCTGATAGCTGTAAGAGGAGTGGTTATCTGGACACATATTAAGTGAGAAATTAATAAGTAGACAAGGATTTTCTCCCCCAGGACATTGATCAGGACACCCAGGCGGCTACACTGTTTGGTCAGTACTCTGAGAAATTGCAGAGCTCCAAAGTCAGTACACAACTGCTTTGTCGGAGCACTGGGATCTCAGCTTAAAGCAAGAGACAGCTATACAATCCAGTGTATTTTCATCTGGAAATTGCAGACGGCCATATCATCCAGAAGTTCTGTGCTTAAAGCTGTAGACAGCTGTACTGTCCTGATTCCCATTCAAAGAGGACGTAGAACTCAATAGCCAGCTCGGTTTCTACGAACTGTTCATTGTTCATGCCCTGTGATCTAACCACATATATATATTATATATGTATATACATTAACACTCCTTTCTTTAGGTTTGAGCACTATTAAGTAGGGCAACTGTCTATTACTGCTATAATGCAATACTCTTCCAACTCTGGAATAGAGCATTTTGTAAACAGGGAATTATGCATAAATAAGTATACATTGCTTAGTTCGGTCCTACTGACCAGCTAGTTCCATGTAGGGCAGGGGTAAAATGTTTGCCTCTGGGTCTGGAGCAAAGATTTCGATCCTACCTCGTGGTTCTGGAAGGGATGTTGGATAGTCTGTAGCCACACTGAAGGGTTGTAGTACAACAAAACAGCTGTCTATGAATGACACAATATCATATATATGTATATATATATATATATGTCTATATTGAATGGATAGTAAGGGTCCTGTTTGGCATTATAGCAACATGATTAATCTAAGATGTTAAAAAACGTTTTTTTCCTCAGAGATTTTTAATTTAATTTTGATTTAGGAAAAGAGTCTCCTTCTCTTTTAACCCCTCAAAGGGGGCAGTCACCCTTTATTGGGGACTCCTTGAAGTGAAAGTCTCCCTTCAATTTTGCCACCCTAAGAGAGGAAAAGGTACTTTTCAACCTTTTATGGAGAGGAAAAAGTTTCGCTTCACTTTTGAACCCTCAAAGAGTAAGTTTTCCTTCACTTTACACCCCTTAAAGAATTATAAATAAACATGTGAAATAAGAAGGTACGTGCATGGGTAGAAAGTAGGTTCTACATTAGTATTATAGTCACATTGTAAACAGAGCCCTCCTTTAGAAGTCTTTGAAAAATATTTTTCTCATAACATTTTGCTTCAAAATCCCCCCCTCCCCCTGGGTCCATTGAGTAGGCATGCCAAGTTTGCTTGGGCTGTACCCACGTTTAGGTACTTTTTATAGTGTGACAGAAAAACACACAAACATACAGAAACCTTTCACTTGAATATGCGAGATATATATATATAATGGAATAAGAGTTCGCTATACAAACACATTTATGTTTCTGCCTTTT
>OY735231.1:7030092-7145092 GCA_963457665.1 Thysanoteuthis rhombus
ATTTGAGTTTTTTGATAGATTCTATGATGTCTCTGACACGTTTTCTTCCTTATATACTATACTGTCTTGTGATATCTCCAAGTGAGGTTTTGCATGATTCTCTCATGTGCGTATTGTATGCTTCTCAGTTTGCGAGTCGATCTCTTGGTTAGGTTCCATGTTTAAGCTCCATAAGTGATTATCAGGGGGATGCATTGGTTGTATACTCTTCTTTTTAGGATTACTGGGATTTACTTGCTTTTGAAGGTTGAGCTTGCTCTGCCAAAGTCTTGCCATCCTAGAGTGATTCTTTGCTTGATTTCTTCCTCTTTCATGGGTTTCATGGAGATTTGTGGTCCAAAGTAGATGTAGTGGTCTACTATCCCCAGTTTTGCATCTTCAATTTTCAGTTATGTCCTTATTCTCAATGTGATCGTTGCACATGATTTCTGTTTTACTGAAGTTCATGTGTAGGCTGACTTTTTTGCTTTCTTCATTTAGTTCATCTAGCATTAGTTGGAGATTATGTAGGTTCTCTGCAAAAAGGACGATGTCGTCTACTAATCTGAGGTTGCTCAGAGATTCACTATCTATTTTGATTCCTCCATTCTCCCAGTCCAGGTTTCGGAAGATCATCTTGAGGCAGGCTGTGAAGAGTTTGGGTGAGCTGGTATCACTTTGTCTCTCTCCTTTTTGGAAGTGGAAGGTTCCAGAGTCCTTATGTAGCCTGAAGAAGGAGTTGCTGTGATTGATAATAAGGAATAAATGTTTGAATTTGGAGCTTTCTAACTCTAGTTGACAGGCTGGATATGTAAATATGTTTGATGTTAGAGGGCTGAAAATGTCCCTAGAATATTCTTTGCACTAAGATAAATTGCCAATAAATATTTGAAACCATCAAACAAAACTGTCACCAAAACTATCAACATAGGTTTCCTCAGTTTTCAAGTTGGTCTAGCTAGATAGTTGGCAGGCTGGCTATGTATATATGTATCATGTATAAAGATTGCACCAATGAAGCTAGAGGGCTAAAACTTTCTCTGAAATTGTCTTGGCCCTAAGATACACTGCTGATGAATGTCTGAAACCGTCACTAAAACTGTCAACATAGGTTTCCTCAGTTCTTAAGTTGGTCTGGCTTGCTAGTTGGCTGGCAGGCTGGTTATATATATATATATATATATATATATATATATATATATATCATGCATACAGACTGCACCAATGATGCTAGACGACTGAAAATAAACTATTTATAGGAAAATTTTTTTTTGTTTATCAAAAATTCCTTCCCAAAATATGTTTTCAGAGGGGAATTCTATTTGCAATGCTAAAATGAACCCTTATTCTATGTCCTGATTCTTCTTTAGTGATCACTACCCAACAAAATGTGAGTGGAGGAATCTATTCATTGATCACCCCGTATTCCAGTTCTTCTAATTGATCATGCCTGGCACGGCATGCTGTAAAAACACATTTGTGATATGACGGTTTCTATTGATTGACTAATCAGACCTGTTTTTTTTTCATTTTTTAAATCATTATTTATTCTTTTTCTTTCTTCGCTATTGTTCACTTTCCTTCCCCGAGTTTTTTTCTTATCTTCTTTGTGAATATTGTCAAATTAAAACTGATTTTATTATTTTGTGCAATTTACAGAATGAATTCAATTTGAAACCATTCTAATGCCTCAAGGCTTCAGTCTTTGGAGACAAAAAAATTTATAACGAAAAATGAAATGTCTTGATTTTTGTCATGGATGTGTATATATAAGAGCAGATCTAAGCTTGTAACCTGATAATTACGGAAGAAAAACAATACTTTTGCAAATTATGCCCTAAATTATATGTTAATTAATCAATTTAATATGGACATTGCTTTCTTGTTCGCAAGAGGAATTGTTACTTCAGTTTTTTTTCTTCAATTCCTTGCTATGATGCAAAATGGTTTTCTGCACAATTTTTATTCTTCTTTTTAAAATTAAATTTCTGCTTTCATTCTTTCCTTTACATTTCTTTTTGCTGTTTTATTTCTGCATTTGTTTCAATCTTTCTTTTGCTTCTTTCTTTATTCTTCAATTTATTTTGCTTTTTATTCTTCACTTGCAGTGATTGTTTCATTCTTTCTTTTTGTTCTTTCTTTTAGTTCCTCTTTCTTTCGGTTCTTCTTTCTTCTTTCTTTATTCTTCAAACTATTCTATTTTTTATTCTTCATAGATTCTTTCATTCTTTCTTTACGTTCTTCTTTCTTTATTTTTCAAATTATTTTGATTTTTATTCTTCACTTGCATCCATCATTTCACTCTTATTCCCAGTTTTCATTCTCTCTCATTCTTTTCTTCATTCAATCATTCATATTCTTTAAATTTATTTTCTTCTTTTTATTTTCCCATCGGTCTTTTATTAATATACTTCTTAACTCCAGTTTCATTAATCTCCCTCTGTCTCTCTTTTTTTTTCTCTCTCCAAATTTCTTCTTCAATTCCTCATTTTCATTTTTTGTTATTTTATTGTTCTTTGTCTTTATTTCCCTTTTCATAAGTGATTTCTGTCTCTCTATGTCCATCTTCTTTTTTTTCTTTGTCTTTTACCTTTCTTAGTATATGTTATTTCCATCTTTCTTACTTTCATTCTTTCTTCCTTTCTTTCTCTCCTTTCTTTATCCATTATTTCTTTTTTTTAATTCTTCCCTCTCGCATACTCTCTTCCTTTTCTCTTTCTCTCTTATCCTCTTGATTTCATTATTCTCTCAACTTCTCCCATTTCTGTTTTCTCTCCTTTCGTTCTCTCTCTTTATTTTTTATCCTCTCTTCCAATTCTCAATTCATTCTTTCTCTCTTCATTTTTTTCTCTTTCTTCATTCTTTCTTTGTCTTTATTTTTTTTCTGTCTCTCTTTTCATTCTCTCTTCCCTTAATATTTCTCTTTTCCTCACTTATTCTTCCTTTTGATCTCCCTCTTCATTCATTCTTTCTCTTTCATCCTACCTTTCTCCCTCTCTTTCATCCTTCTTTTTTCTCTGTATCCCTTCTCTTTCTTTCTTTCTTTCTTTCTCCATCATTCCTCTCTCTCCCTTTTTTTCACTTTCTTTCTCCATTATTTTCTATTCTTTCCTATCTCTCTTTCTTGTCTTTTTACCTCTCACTCTTCCTTATCTCTCTCTTCCTTCTCTCTCTGTCTTCATTCTTTCTATCTCTTTTCAATTTTTCTCTTTCTTTTTATTCTTTCTCCACCTCTTCCTTCTTTCACTTCTTTTTCTCTCTCACTTTCAGTTCTCACTCTTTCGCTTGTTTCTTTCTTTCTCTCACCCTTCTTTCTCCCTCACTACTTTTCCTCTCTCTCTTTTTCTTCATTTTTTCTGTCTGTTTCAATCTTTTTCTCTCACTCTTTCCCTTTTCACGTCTTTTCGTCTGTCTCTTCTTTCTCTCTCTCTTTCTTTTCTGACTCTCCCTTTTCATTCTTTCTCTTTCTCTTCATTCTCTCTCACTTCAATCTCTCTTTCTCTTTTCATTCTTTCATGCTCTCTTTCCCTTCTCTCTTCTTTTCATTCTTGTTCTCTCTTCTTTCTCTCTCTCCCTCTCTTTGTTTTCTCACTTTTTTCTCTCTCTCTCTCTCTCTTCTTCTTCTCCTCTTTTCATTTTTTCTTTTTCTCTGTCTCATTATTTTCTCTTACTTTTTCCTCTCTTTCTTTTCCTTCTCTCCTCTTTTCATTCTCTCTCTCTCTCCCTCTATTCTTTTCTCTCAGTTCTCCCGATCTCTGCCATATCGTCCTAACTCTTCCTCTCTCTCTCATCCTTCTCTTTTATTTTCATTCTTGTTCTCTCTTCCTTCTCTCTCTCTCTCTTCATTTACTCTTACTTTCTTTTCTCTTTCTCTCTTCCTTCCTTCCTCTTTTCATTCTTTCTCTCTCTCTCTCCATTCTTTTTTCTTTATTCTCCTGATCTTAGCCAAATTGTCCAAAGTCTTCTCTCCATCTGAACTTTGAATTATTCGTCTATTCCTTCCAATTCTGCTATCATTGTCAGTTGATGGCTGAAGGCAAAGATACCATCAGATTTGGGTGTGTGAAAACGCAGGAGAAAAAACTACTGAGAATTACAATTTATAATTGTTTCTTCTGATAAGAAATACATAATGTCACTCTTCTAGGTGGGAAGGTTTTCTTTTGAATGGTGGGTAGATGGAGGTGAGAAGGGGGAAAAAAGGACAAGGTGGAGACTGGAGAGAGAGAGAGAGAGAGAGATGCAGAGGGATGAGAAGAGAAGTAAGAAAGGAACTAAGGAAGGGACCAAGGAAGGGATGGGAAAGAGAGAAAGGAGGAAAGAATGAAGAAGAAAGAGATAAATAAATGAAGAAGATAAGATGGAAGGAAAAAAGAAAGAAAGAAAAGAAAAAGAAAGGAGGGAAAAAAAGGAAGAAAGAAAGAAATGAAGAAGAAAGAAAGAAAGGAAAAAGAAGGAAAGAAGAAAGGGAGATGGAAGAAAGAGTGAAAGAAATGAAAAATAGAAAAGAAGAAGTAAAAGCAGGTGAGAATGAAAACTGATAAGATAAGAATGAAAACAAATTTAAGACAATGATTATAGGAAAAATGAATCATAAAGAAGAAAAAATGTAAGAGAACTTTTAAAGAAAGAAAGTTGTAAAGAAAGAATAAAAAGATGAAGAAAACAAGAGGCAAAAAGCAGAAAAATGAGAATAACAGGGAAGGAAAAATTCAGAAAACAAAATGTGTTTTGAAAAATCATGGATAAAAAAGAAGAGAGAAAGAGAGAGAAAAAGACATTGTGGAAAAAGGTCCACAATAAAGCTTGAAAGAAATAAAGCAGGGAATAATTGCATAGAGAAAGTAAAGCAGAAAAAGGAAAATTAAGATAAAAATCCTAAAAAAAGCAAGTTTGAAAAATATGAGGAAAGAAGAAGAAGAAGAAGAAGAAGAAGAAGAAGAAGAAGAAGAAGAAGAAGAAGAAGAAGAAGAAGAAAAAGAAAACAAAAAGGGAGAATAAGAAAAAAAAGAGGCTAAGCAATGAGCAGTATAAAAGAGAAAGACTCAGTCAGTTAGAGAGAAAGAGTGAAAGAAGAAGGAGGAGAAAAAGATGAAAAAGAAAGAATTAGAAATTTAGGAAAAGGAAGACATATCCATTGAGAAATCAAATTAAGAGAGAATGAAAAAAATTGGAATGGAAAAGTAAAAAAATGAAGTTTTAGACGGAAAGGCTCACAGAGAGGGATATAAGGGGAGTATCTGTTCCACTTTTAGTGTCAGTTACAGCAACTGGTTGTGGTAAGTACAATGACTATCAGAAAAGCATTTATGTAGAGCTGAATAGTGTAGACCAATACATCTACCTTGGGCAATGCATCTTCATGAAATCCTCAAAAGAAGAGGAAATCAAGCAAAGAATCACACTAGGTTGGTAAGCTTTTGGTAAAACCAGCTCAAAATTCAAGAATAAAAAAATCCCATTTGTCCTAAAAAGAAGGGTATAAAAACAATACATCCTCCCAATAGTCACCTATGGAGCTGAAACATGGAACCTAACCAAAAAACTGACCCTCAAACTGAGAACCATGCAATGTGGACAATCATGCTCATTATCTCATAGAGATTTCACAAGTCAACACAGTATATAAGAGAAAAACAGGAGTCTGAGATATCATTGAAACCATAAAAAAACTCAAATGGCAATGGGTTGGCTATGTTGCAAGAATGGCAGATATCAATGGAACATCAAGGCTCACAATGAGGATCTCCCAATGATCATATGCAAAATGCAGCTGGCAAACTATACAAGTTCAGAAGTATTGGCCCTGCAACGCTTCTCATAGAGTGATCTGGCGAATCCTGGGGTGGGTGTATGTCCAGTGATGGACTCTAAAAGGCTGATGATGATGATGATGATGATGAAAATTGAATGAGAAATATTGAATGAATGTGAATGATCCAAGAAGTAATACATTCGTATTAAAAAAAATAAAAATAAATAAAAATGAGAGGAAGAAGCTTATTCATTTGTTCAAAACCATCAATCAAAACTGTTAACATCAATATAGGTTTCTCCAGTTTTTAGATTGGTCTGGCTGGCTATTTATGTATGCATCGCTCTCACAGGTCACACCGATGGAGCTAGAAGGATGAAAAATCAAACATTTGCTCCTTATTATGTCGAGAGAAATTTTTGTTCTTCTGATCTTTTGAAAATTTGCAATGTAAGCTTATGCTAAATTAATCCCTAAGTTTGAGTTTTCTGAAAAATTCAGACATTTTGAACGATCAATTCCTAACAAAAGGCAAGGCAAGTAACATATTAATTTTCGATTTTAATTGATCATCCCCAATTTGGTTTGCGCCTGTCACATGTTGGTTTATATTAAGTGACTAACCAGATTTGTTTATCTTTTAAAATCTATGACGGGATTACGGGCAGGGAAGCAAAACAAACGAGGTAATCAAAATGAAAAATAATTTTGAATGAGAAAAAAATGAATGGAAATCGTTGAATGAAAAATATCGAATGAATGTGAATGATTGAAAAAGAAATCGATACATGCATGAGAATGACTGATAAATAAATGAAAGAAAAATGTTTGTGCTTCATTTTTTTTTGTTTCCTTCATTTTCCCCCATCGAGCCACAAGGTGTGTAAAAGCATGTTTCAAATTTCACATTTACTATGTGATCAGTTCTCAAACTGTCTTTTTCACTCAATCTCAGCCTTTTTTTTTAACAAAGAATTAATACATGATTCGATAAATATGCTGCACAAACCAATAAAACAACTGACATTATTTCTTCAAATGATTTTTCTCTTTGTAAACAAAACCAATCAAAAAGAAATGAAGGAAGGAAAAAAGATTTTTCTGAAATTACTGACCTTTCTAAATGCATAACAAAAATGAAAACTACAACAAAGACATTTGTATAATCTTGATAGATATTCCTCGCATAAGTCTTCTTAAGGTAAAATGTCATAGGTCTATTATCAAATGGCACCATAGTCATTAAGTTTCTCAGTTCACTTCTTAGGTTTTGATTGCTGATTATAAATATTACTGAAACAGGTCTGGTTAGTCAAACACTAGAAACCATCACACAACCAAGGTCTTTTTCAGCAGTGTCCTATGTTGGGGATAATCAACTAGAAAAATTAGAAAAAGTGGTGATCAATGAATAAGTTTCTTCTCTCGTCTTTTGTTGGGTAGCAATCACTAAAGAGTCTGGATGTTTAAGAAGGCAAGATGATACAAAATAAGGGACCCATTCAACATGAATTTACATTGTAAAGTGAGCCAGCCTCTAAAAATCTATTTGTGTGGGGAGGGGGGGTTTATGAAAAAAATGAAAAATGTTTGTGTCTGTCGTTGGACATAGACCTTCCCCAAGATTTGCCAGACCTCTCCATCATGGGCATTGCGGAGCCAATACTTCCAGAATTTATCTAGCTTGTCATGCCATTTAACTTTCTATTGTCCATAGCCTCACACCTGATCTCTGGGGATCAACCTTGTGAGAAGTGATGTCCAGCGGTTTACTGACATTCTTACTACATGTCCAGCCCATTGCCATCATAAGGGGTTAAATGTTTAAATTTTCAGGTCTCTAGCTTCATTGGGGAGGCCCATATGGGTGACACAAACATACATAGCCAGCAAGACCAACTTAAAAACTGAAAAAAAAAACCATAGTTTCAGTTACAGTTTTAGCTGACGGTTTCTAATTGTCCTCTTGGCAGGAAGCTTGATATTAAATGGGGTGTGGTAGGGGTTACGGCAGCTGTGAACAAAATGAAGAAATCTGGAATCTTCAAAGACTGATTTTTTTTTTTTAAATCCGTGGAAAAAAATTAAAAGAAGAAATCACTAATTATGATGTACAAAGTACGAAAATAAAATCCAATGAAATTAAATAATAATAATTGTTATATTCTCTGTCCGTTATTTTCTCCCTCTCCCAGTCTCTTTCTTTCCCTCTCTGTGATCCTCTCTTTCACTCACCGTTTCTCATTCTATTTTTCATGTTCACATGGCCACAAATGCATTAACAAATTTCTATATGCACACACACATACAACCAACATACATGCACACACACATTCACCCATTAACAAACATATACAAATATATGTATTAAAGGGATGGATTTGGTCTGATAGAATGAATCATATATTGTGTTATATTATATAGAAACTCATCTGAAATGATCTCCCTTTGTTACATGGTTAAAACATCACTCAATTTACAGCCATTGATAATGCAAAGGCCGAATAACAGCTGATTAGCTCAATGGTAAGAGCATTGCTGCATTGAAGTGGTTACCCTATTGCTGGCAAGTTTGGTTCCTGCACCTGCCTCTTTTTCTTTAATTGTTTATTCTATTTACATTGTCTAAATTGAGTGATATATTACCCGTATAATGAAGGTAAATCATTTCAAATGATTTTTCTATACAGTTTCTATACAATAAAATATAATTTATAATTCACACATATATGTGTATATATATATATATATATATATATATATATATATATATATATATATATATATATATACCATCATCAGCCATCACAAGTCCACTGCTTGACACAGGTCTTTCACAGTACTTTCCATGGTGACTGTGATTGCGTTAACCTCTGCCATGTTTTACTAGCATATCTTTGTATTTCATTCCTCCATCTCATGTTTGGTCTTTTCTTACTGTGTTTGCTTCCCCTTCCGTAGCAAACAGTTGAACTTTGCTCCATCTGTTGTCCTTCCTTGTAGCTAAGTGTTCAGCCCTTCACCATTTTTGTTACTCAATTACTTGTGTGATATCTTTTACTTTGATCGGCTCTTAGATCTCAGGGTTATTCTTAGCATTGCTCTTCCCAGGACCTCCTCTGCAAATCAGAGTTTGTTTTCAAGTGGTTTTCTTAGTTTCCACATTTTGCATTCTTATGTCATAGCTGTGGGATGTTGGAACATATACATATATATTGAAACATAAATAGTCAAAAATAATGGACAAACGCTTTCTATATCTCTGAATTTTTGAGATGACTATCCTCATCTTGGTTGTTTTCATACAACGTTTCGGCCGTTGTACTCTACGGCCTTCATCAGGTATCATCTGGTAGGTGTGGGGAAGTAACGAACCGAACCCTTTATTTAACCTAAAATAAATAAATAATAAAAGGTTCAGTTTGTTACTTCCCCACACCTACCAGATGATACCTGATGAAGGCCGTAGAGTACAACGGCCAAAATGTATGAAAAACAACCAAGATGAGGATAGAAATAAACACTTTCTATCAGATTTTTTCTTGGTTAATCATTCCAGTTTGCGTACCAATGATGTCATCAAAGTTTTTTGAAAATGTTTAAAAGTTTGTGGTTTGAGATCTTTCAACCATCATTGGCCGTTATCTTGAAAGTGTGATAGTGGTATTAAAAGAGTAATTAGTATTATTTTTATTATGAATTTTATTTATATTTCAAGTATCGCCTTTTTTCAACTAGCGTAATCATAAATAAATCTGTTTGAATGTGTAACTGAAACTAATGCAACACGCTGACGAAAGATTACTGCCTCGTTATTCTATATATATATATATATATATATATATATATATATATATATATATATATATATATATATATATATATATATCTTTGCAAAGTGCTGTAAAAAAGTGCACTTATACTTAATGAAGTACTGACATACCCTTCATGAGCTTTGTCTAGACATTAGGCAAGAAACTACTTTTAAGAAGATGGAGAAGATTATGTGTAAGGATAAGTAATTCCTTTTAATGGTACCCCAGCAGTGTTGATCAAACACCACATCCTTTAATTATACAGTTTATGCCATATAGATTTTATATAAGGTTTCATGTGTATTATTCATTGATATCATTTCATACCACATTTTTTGAAACAAGACTTACTTACGTAGGTTACCCTAAAAACGTATTTAACGATGAGGGATCAGTAAGCATAACAACAGACATGACTCATTCTTTGTCACTTGTACTGAATGCTCACCCATGTGAATATTAAATCTGTTGTGCCAGTTTCAATTCCAGACTGCATGCAAACTAAATTATGATATCATCTTTAAGAATACTAATCACACAGAAAAAAACTATATACATATATATATGGAAGGCCAGGGTTCATGAATATTTACAGTGGATAGGTAGATTGATAGATTTCAAAGAAGTTCTTCCTTGATTAACCGTATGATACATCACTGTGAATCTTCTTTGTACCTCATGGTTCGATCAGAAATCACAGAAGATGTTTTTTCCTTGTTATATTTTGGAGGTTTTTGCCTTATTTTGAAACATATTAGATGGAAAGCTTTCCTGCATTTCTTTTGTATCTAGAGAAATTCCGCTGCTTGTATGACTAACAAGAGCTACAAATAAACACTAATTGACTAATTGAATAAACACTACCAACAGTAGATCCTGGTTTTGGAAACGGGAAACTAAATATAACATTTGGAGGCTGGAATATGTATATATATATATATATATGTATGAATATATTTACGTTTTTTTTCGGTGTTGCTTTATCAATCCATCATACATACCAAACAGACCCCAATTAAGCACTAACCTGACCAAAGGATCACCTCTGACCTAAAACAAACAAACTCAAACACACACACATACACCACACACACAGGAACAAAAAGAAATAAAAACAACCTCCAAAATTAACTTGCACAAAAAGGCAAAATGAAAACAGAAACAATTTCCTATTGATTGCAATGTTTGTAACTGATAAGTGACAACAAAATTCTAAATATCTTCCTCTCTTTCTCTCTCTCTCTCTATATATATATATATCTATATATGTGTGTGTGTAAGTGTATGTGTGTGTGTGTTTGCATGTGTGTATATATGCGCATGGATGTGGATTCATCAATAAGTTCGTAGCCAATGTACCTTCCAATTGTCTCTCTTTGTTTTATCACAATGTTTCAGCCAATGTACCTTCCAATTGTCTCTCTTTGTTTTATCACAATGTTTCAGCTAATGTACCTTCCAATTGTCTGTCTTTGTTTTATCACAATGTTTCAGCCAATGTACCTTCCAATTGTCTCTCTTAATTTTATCACAATGTTTCGGCTAATGCACCTTCCAATTGTCTGTCTTTGTTTTATCACAATGTTTCAGCCAATGTACCTTCCAATTGTCTGTCTTTGTTTTATCACAATGTTTCAGCTAATGCACCTTCCAAATGTCTCTCTTTGTTTTATCACAATGTTTCAGCCAATGTACCTTCCAATTGTCTCTCTTTGTTTTATCACAATGTTTCAGCCAATGTACCTTCCAATTGTCTGTCTTTGTTTTATCACAATGTTTCAGCCAATGTACCTTCCAATTGTCTCTCTTTGTTGTATCAGAATGTTTCAGCCAATGTACCTTCCAATTGTCTCTCTTAATTTTATCACAATGTTTCAGCCAATGTACCTTCCAATTGTCTCTCTTTGTTTTATCAGAATGTTTCAGCCAATGCACCTTCCGATTGTCTCTCTTAGTTTTATCCCAATATTTCAGCCAATGTACCTTCCAATTGTCTGTCTTTGTTTTATCACAATGTTTCAGCCAATGTACCTTCCAATTGTCTGTCTTTGTTTTATCACAATGTTTCAGCTAATGCACCTTCCAAATGTCTCTCTTTGTTTTATCACAATGTTTCAGCCAATGCACCTTCCAATTGTCTGTCTTTGTTTTATCAGAATGTTTCAGCCAATGTACCTTCCAATTGTCTGTCTTTGTTCCATCACAATGTTTCAGCCAATGTACCTTCCAATCGTCTGTCTTTGTTTTATCACAATGTTTCAGCCAATGTACCTTCCAATTGTCTGTCTTTGTTTTATCACAATGTTTCAGCTAATGCACCTTCCAAATGTCTCTCTTTGTTTTATCACAATGTTTCAGCCAATGTACCTTCCAATTGTCTCTCTTTGTTTTATCAGAATGTTTCAGCCAATGCACCTTCCGATTGTCTCTCTTAGTTTTATCCCAATATTTCAGCCAATGCACCTTCCAATTGTCTGTCTTTGTTTTATCACAATGTTTCAGCCAATGTACCTTCCAATTGTCTGTCTTTGTTTTATCACAATGTTTCAGCTAATGCACCTTCCAAATGTCTCTCTTTGTTTTATCACAATGTTTCAGCCAATGCACCTTCCAATTGTCTGTCTTTGTTTTATCACAATGTTTCAGCCAATGTACCTTCCAATTGTCTGTCTTTGTTTTATCACAATGTTTCAGCTAATGTACCTTCCAAATGTCTGTCTTTGTTTTATCACAATGTTTCAGCCAATGTACCTTCCAATTGTCTGTCTTTGTTTTATCACAATGTTTCAGCTAATGCACCTTCCAATCGTCTGTCTTTGTTTTATCACAATGTTTCAGCCAATGTACCTCCCAATTGTCTGTCTTTGTTTTATCCCAATGTTTCAGCCAAAGTACCCCCCAAATGTCTCTCTCCGTCATATCCCAATGTTTCAACCACTCTACGTTCCAGCAGTCAGTTATTGTTGTCTTTATCACAATGTTTCAAAGAGCACTTAAAAGATTGTAATAAAGAGAACAATGAAATAGAATCGTTTCATATTAATAAACGTATTGCTCATACAATTCTCTCCCTCTATTTAATATGTATTCACTTGGAGTGAAATTTTCTAAATGTTTTGTGCAATCAGCAAAATTTAAATTATTCTTCCCAAAAGAGATGTAGAATAATAATTCCATATAATTAGCAACTTGCTTTGTTATTTGAATATAAATATATAAGTGCATTCTTATTAAAAAAAAACAATATGATTTAACGTTAGATACACGGAAGCTTTTCGCTAAGTTGCACATCAGAAACTGTCAACTGAAACTGTCAACGTAGGTTTCTTCAGTTTTTAAGTTGGTTGGTAAGGTATGTATTGTGTATACAGGCTGCACCAATAGATTTAGAAAATTAAAAATTTCCACATTTACTCCTTATTATGTCTTAAGAATTTTTTTTTTTTGTTTTTTAAGATTTCCCCCGAAATTAGTCATTAGTGGGCAATTCAATTTACAATGTAAGTCCATGGCTAAATAATACCTTGGTTTGTGTTCAGCAGTGTTCACACATATTTTGGGGGAAAATTCAGACTTTTTTATCACTCACTGCCCAACAAAAAGTGAGAGAAGTAAATTTATCATTCATCCCACCTTTTTCAAATTTGTTAGTTGATCATCCCAAACTTAGCATGCTGCCTATAGATATTGGTCACATGATTGCTTCTATCGAACAACTAACCAGACCTGTTTCTCATCTTGGAAGGTAATAATTGTTCATTATGACTCTGTCGGCAAATATTTCCCACTAAATGCAAATATTCTCTTTGTCTTGTCTATAAAATTAAATAAATGATGAAGCTCAGTTGGGCGTGTCATCTTTCACGGATCTTATTTGTCTTCTCTTGGGAACTGGGCCGTACATACGGCACTGAAAACAGTGCTGCTTAACTGGGCACCAAGATTTGAAGGGCCCACCAGGAAATAGGTTTTAAAAAATATTTCAGTGTTTTCCTTTTTTTGTGTGAAAAAAGGTAAAATGTCTCAACTAAACTTGTTTGAGGAGTTAATTACATTATTTTATTTTTGTTATCAGTTATTTGAAAATAATTGCTAAACAGGTCTGGTTAGTCAAGTAATAAAAACTGTCACATACCATGTTGGGGGTTATCAATTGAAAAGTGGAAAACGGGAAGATTAAAGAAAAGGGTCAATTCTCTTGCCTTTTTTGGGCAGTGATCAATAAAAAAAAGTCTGAATTTTTAAAGAACAAGTATGAGTGTTGCTTGACACAAATTGAAGATCAATATAGAATAAATTTACATTGCAATTTGAACCCCCACTAAAAATCTATTTAGCAAAGGAATTCTCCCAAAACAAAAGAAATGTTTTCTCTAAACATCATCATCATCTTCATCACCATCATTTTTTAATCGTTGTGTGTAGACCTTACCCTGGATTTGCCAGACCTCTCTATCATGAACGTTGTGGAGAAAAACACTTTCTGAAATTGTCTAGCTCGTCTCACCATCTTGTATTCACCAAGCATCCATTTTGCACGGGACTTTTGGGGATCCATGTTGTGAATCATGATGTCCATTGATTGTCTTCCATTCTGACAACATGACCAACCCATTGCCATTTTTTCAGCTCTCTAGCTTCATCAGTGCAGGCCTTGTTCTTGATGTATACATATATACATATATAGCCAGCCATTTAACCAGTAAGCCAGCCAGACATGCTTCGAAACTGAAAAGACCTATGTTAACAGTTTGGGTGACGTTTTTCTAATAATGAATTAAACAACCCCAAGTGAAGTTGTGCATTTGACTCCATCAATGATAAAGTTGGCCCTGTTCGTGAATTCCTTTGTCAAGCTTAATCAATTTTAGTAATCATCTAAACCTTAAATCATTCATTTTTTCCCCTACTAGTCTCATAATCTAAAATACCTATTCTCACCCATCAAGACTAGTACCCAAACCATTGCTAGTAGCACCAACATCACAACCAACATCACCATGAACACCACTACTACTATTTCCATTAGTATCATCACCAGAAAGAACACCACAATTACTGCTATAACCAGTACCATTATCACTTGTAATAGCTCTAAAAAAAACACCATCACCATTACAAACACCTCAGCCACATCACCACCATCACTAACACTACAATTACATTGCTACCAAAACACTGTTATCACCACTATTGCTACAAACACCAATACAATAACAAATACCTCTAATACAACCATCACCATCACTACAAATATCCACTGCCATACCACAACCCCACTGCCACCACAAACACCACTGCCAGCACAAATACCACTGCCACCACAAATACCATTGCCGCAACAAACACCACTGACACAATGAACACAACTGCCACCATGAACACCACAAGCACCACTGCAACCATTGCCACCACAAACAACACTGCCAATACAAACACCACTGCCACAACCAACCCCACTACCACTACACACACCACTGCCATCACTAATACCACTACCACCACACACACCACTGCCATCACAAATACCACTACCACCACACACACCACTGCCATCACAAATACCACTACCACCACACACACTACTGCCACCACTAACACCACCTCTACACAATTTGCTTCACTGCCACATTCTGCCTCTTTATGAAGAATACTTGATTTTCAAATCGTTTCCAGAAGTAAATCATGATTCACATAATTCATTTGAAAGATTGAACTGTAGATCCCATGGTCTCCAGTTGATCCATGAAGCCAACTCTGAATATTACACCAATAAAGATCATTTTAATTCTTGTTTGGTACGGGATCCCAAGAGATTGTGCCAATTGCCATCTGAGGCCATTAGTGAAATAACTAAATGGATTTTGTATTAATTACAGATTATATTCCAAAATATTTTTGAGTCCCTTAATTTGATATAAAATGAAACTGAATTAATTGTGCCCATTTCAAGAATCAGCAGCAACATTTAAGGAATTATTTGTTTGCTGCAAACAACAAATACAATCTTGTGTTTTCCTCTCTCTTTTATGGGAATGTTAATACGTTTAAAAAAATTTTTTGAGCCGAAAATGACTGCCTTGTTCATTTCTTGATCTCTGTATCAACTCTTTACAAATGGCCATCTACTGAAGGGGGCAAGTCAGGCATTGCAACCCCCTGGATCAGGCCTAGGAAAAAGATTTTTGAAAATCGGACCTTCATAGTTAATAAAAGATAATGGTGAAGTACAATTGATTCATATGACTCCAACTTGATGTACCTGCATAAGAAGACAGTATTATCATTCACTGATAACAAGGTTACTGCTAAGATGTATAATCCAAATAAACACTTGTCCCCAACTATGGAATATATCCCCTCCCCCCAGAAAAGTGGATATGTATGGAATCTCACTGTATAAGATTTGATCGATATGATTGATATTTGTCATTGAATTAAGTGCTTTGACAAGGAAGGAGATTATGTTGAAAAATAAATATTTGTGAAGTAAGATAAATGCTTTTTTTTACCATTCAGTTACAGACTTATTGATGTACCCAGTGACTGATAGTATACCCCGTAAGTTGAGCTTAAGTAAGGCTCCCCCTGACTTTCATATCCCGCAACATCCTTTGTTAAATGGAATAATTGTGAATGTTTACACGTTATGGGCCTAATCTGAGAAATAAAACAATATTTGTTATATTACAGATACAAAAAAATATGGGTTAGTCACACTATAGAAACCATTGTATGACCAATGTCTTTTGGTAGCATGCTGTGTTTGGGGTGATTAATTGAAAGAAAGGGAGGATCAATAAATAAGTTACTTCTTTTGCATGAATGCTGCTGGTAACAAACTAAGGGACTAATTTAGCAAAAACTCACTTTGTAAATTGAACCCTCACTAAAAACCTACTGAGAGGTAAAATTTCAAAAAACAAAAAGAAACATCTTTGTAGACCTAATAAGGAGTAAATGTTTAGATTTTCAGTGCTCTAATTCCATTGGTGTGATCTGCACATACAATACATACATACATAGATAGTCAAACCAACTTAAAAACTGAAGAAACCTATGTTGATGATGACAGTTTTGGTTGACAGTTTCTAATTAGTAATATCAAGATATGAAAGAATACTGAAATATCATCTAAAGTATTCCCACATATCTTTGATTAAACCAATTTTTCTGCTCATGGGCTCTTCTCTTCCCTGGGCCCCTATGATAAAGCATACTCAGTCTAATGATTGATTGATCAGTGGATGTACCTGCAAATATATGTGTAAGAATAACTAGGACAGCAAACACATGTCATGTTTTTTTCTTAACATAATGAGGAATAGATATTCTAATTTTCAGCCCTCTAGCTTCATTAGTGCAGCCCGTGAGGATGATAAATATATAGAGGCATAGCCAGACACACTTCAAAACTGAATAAACCTTTGTTGATAGATTAGGTGACTAATGTTCACTTTAACCTCTTTGATAAAGCTTCATTCCCTGTTTTTTTTTCAACAGATTTTTAAAACTGCTATAATCAGAGCCATTTTTTGGTCTGTATTGGTCAAATATTGGTCAGATATTGATCAAATATTGGTCAGATATGGGTCAAATATTGGTCAGATTTCGGTTAAATATTGGTCAGATATTGGTCAAATATTGGTAAAATATAGGCAAATCTACCTGCATTATTTTCTCAACTCATTCAAGCCTGAGTTTTCTATTGGGTTACAAAATAAGGACATAATGGATGGATCTAACGTCTCTCATTTTCTGAGAAATCCTGGGAAGTCATATATCATTTTGAAGGTTACAAGATAAGCCATATTCAAAATGGCTGGGAAAATTAAAGTGCACTTGAATGCACTCCTCACGCGTATGAGTCAAAGAATGGGGTGCTTGTTTAAAACTGACATAATTTAGTTAAAGATGTTTATCCCTTTACTCTTAGTTGGAGTTGAAGTAATATAATACAGTATGTGCCAGATTTTGAGATGGATGGTTTGCAAGGCTGTTTGGAGGACGAGTACTCATTGCAATTCATCCAAGCTCCATAAATGTCCATATTGAGCTTTGGCAGACGGTCACCAAGTCAAAAGGTGCACAGGTGCAACAAATGTACTTTTATAAAAAATTAGATATCTATCTGATATACCTGTATGTATAGTATATACAGATGCATGAGCCAGGGTGGCAGGGTTATGATTGCCCCTCCACAAATTTGGACGAAGTATATTAAATTTTTAGTAAGTCTGTAATTTGTGCAAAACTGGAAAATTTCCGGCAAATCAAGCCTCTTGCATCCCTCATAGAAAGAGTTCCCATATGCCTGTAACAGTATACATGCAAATAAACGCATACACATCTTCACAAGCAACTAGGAGCACAAAAACACACACTCACACTCAAATACGCCCACACACACACCATTCCTGGTTAAGATCATTCTATTATGGCATAAAGTGTTTTTGGTTTTATATCAAGTCGTCTCACAAAGAAATAAATTAAATAATGGCTTTCAGGGTCTTCTTCAGTGAACCAACGTAATCAAATTGTACGATTTAATTTCTAAAATCTAATTTTTTGAAACCTAATGAATGACCAAAAGTATAATTCTGCAGAATTGGATTCAAATCAGGTTTTTATTTCCATTCTTTCTCTGCAGATTATTATTATTATTATACGAAAATCTTTCGGAAAAATTATTCTGATCGCATAAAAAAAATTATGAATAAACGCTGAAATAGCAATTAGGGAAATTTCCTTGTTGATTTAAATTTCAAAAAGGATGTTTACACAGTGGATCACCTTGAATTTAGCATCTTTTTCCGCTCAGGTTTCCAAAAGAAATCCAAAACTATATATCAATTTCTTTCCCGTTTATAGGAAACTGTCAACATTGACATAGGTTTCTTTGGTTTTTAAGTTGTTTTGTCTAGCCAGCTGGATACGCATGTGACACTCGTACAAACTGTACCAATGGAGCTAGAGGGCTGAAAAATCAAACATTTACTCCTTATCATGTCAAGAAAAAAGTTTGATGGTTCCTAATATTTATCTCCAATTTTTCTCATTGCCTTGACAAATCCAGGGAAATTTTCTGCCCTCTAGCTTCATTGGTGCAGCCTGTACATATACACATACATACGTAGCCCACCTGCCAGCTAGCGAGCCAGACCAACTTAAAAACTGAGGAAACTTATGTTGACAGATTTGGTGACAGTTTTATTTGATGGTTTCAAATATCTATCAGCAATCAATCTTAGTGCCAAGACAATTCCAAGGAAATCATCCATTCAATACGAAATAAAAACAATGCATTTAATTATTTGGCAAATATTTTATCTCAACCTTTTTCTCTTCATTAGAAACTCTCAACCAAAACTGTCAACATAAGTTTCCACTGTTTTTAAGTTGGTCCAGCTGACTGTGTATCTATGAATGTAAGACTGTATCATGTATACAGGCCACACAAACGGAGCTGGAAAGCTAAAATTTCAAACATTTACTCCTTATTACGTAAACAAAAAACACATTTTCTGTTTTTTTTAACCATCCCCCTGAAATGGGTTTCTGGGGAGGGGGGGGTAAACTTTCAATGTAAGTTTATCCCAAATAGATCCCTTAGTTCGTATCCGGCAACGTTCTCACTTTTGGGGGGGAAAATTCACTGCCCAACATAGGGTGAGCAAAGTAACTTATTCACTGATCACTTTGCACAATTTTTTAATTGATCACCCCTTGCATGGTCTGCTGCTAAGAAACTTACCTTTTTCTGCAGAATATTATACAAAAATCCATGGGAAAATTAAACTGATATCGAAAAATTAGCGTTATGAATGGATGCTGAAATAATAATTAAGAAAATTTCCTTGATTTAAATTTTGTAAAAGGATGTTTTTATATTGATTTTACCATCTCATATTTCAACTTATATATTAAATTTACCATTTGATATATCAATTTTATCATCTAATATATTAATTTTGCCACCTCATATATTAAATTTACCATCTTATATATCAAATTTACCCTCTTATATATTGAATTTACCCTCTTATATATTGAATTTACCCTCTTATATATTGAATTTACAGTCTTATTACTAAATTTGCAGTCTTATATATTAAATTTACCATCTTATATACTGAATTTACTGTCTTATATATCATATTTACAATCTTCCTCAAAAGTTTCCTGAAGAAATCTAAGACTCCATTTTATTCCCTCTGCAATTTATTCATTGATTAAATTAAAAAAAAAAGGCCTTTCCTCCAATCAAACTGTCAAGTGGCAGAGATTTTAGAATATTTATCCAAACAGGTCTGGTTAGTCCCTCAACGGAAACTGTCACGCAATCAATGTCTTTTGGCAGCATGGTGATGAATTGAAATAGTGGAAAAAAAGGGGGATTGATGAATAAATTACCTCCGTCACCTCCTGTTGGGCAGTGATCACTTCAAATAAGCAAGTGTGAATACTGCCAGACACAAACTAAGGGACCATGTAAGCATGATCTTACATTGTAAATTAAGCCCACATCTAAAAACAAATCGAGAATTAAAGAAAAAAGAAATCTGTTTTTTCTAGACATAATAGCGAGTCAAATTTTCAGCACTCTAGATACATAGGGTGACCTGTACAAATGGTACTTAGAGAACCAGCCAGCCAGACTCACTTGGAAACTTTCCAACCTACGTTGACAGTTATAGTGACAGTTTTGGCTGACGGTTTCTAATTAATTTTCAATTTTGTGGACTGGTCAAACAGTTAACAACTCAAGAAAGGAATCAATGAGCAAAGTTAAAACTTCATTTAAGACAGTTAGTGTTCACTTAATCCTAATGCCTTTAGAAAAGGCATGAATCCAATCCCCCTCCCAATTATGGGGGAATAGTGGGGCAGAATGGGCTATGGTGTTAAACAGTCTGATATTTTAAACCAGCCTGAAGGAGGGTGGGCTCCGTCAGGCTACCTTGCCCTTGATATACCTATGATGAAATCATGTGTTGCGTCAATGACCCTGCATTTGGTTACAGGATAAGAAAACCATGAACAAATGAAAAATGACAGGTCACTCAATCGAAAGCGTTCAGTGATCAAAACTTTTTGGCAGAAAGCTGTATTGGGGGTGATCAATTGAAAAAATTGGAAATAGGAATGATCAATGGATAGGTTACTTTCTCACATTTTGTTGGACAGGAATCATAAAAGATTCAGAAAATGAAAAAAACGAGCATAAAAGGTGCTAGATAGAAACCAAATATTCAACTCAGCATAAATATGCCTAATTGAAACCCCCTCTAAGAAATTTAGCAGGGGGATGAATTTACAAAAAAAATGTCTATTCTACATATGATAAGGAATATAGGCTGAAATTTTCAGCCTTTTAGCTCCATTTGTGTAGCCTGTACGTGTGATACATACACAAATAGCCAGCCAGCCAGACAGAGAGATAGTTCATTTTATTCATTTGACACTAGAATCTGTGGCTTGGTTGTTGAAAAAAAAAAATGAGTGTTTAATTCTTCAGTTTCAAAGTCTCTGTTTACATTTTATTGTGTCATAAATTTATGAATTTTTCTGTTGACAAACATTTTAAAAATTTCACTGAATTGAAAGTCATAGAATAATAGTGTTTTATTACCTATAACCTGTTTGATACCAAGTATATGTTTTTAACCTGGTAACACCTGAGCTGAGTTTTTCTCGTAAAAAATGAATTAAGATAAAAAGTCTTCATCAGATGATTGAAAAAAGGTTTCACTTTCATACAGATCAACTAATATCTATGACAGAATATCGAATAAAAGTAACACATACAAAAATAGGCCACTCAACAGAAACCATCATGTGACCCACGTCTTCTGGCAGCATGCCATGGTTGGGGTGATCAATTGAAAAATTTCTAAAAAAAAGAAGGGGCGATCAATGAATAAGTTACTCCTCCGAACTTTTGTTGCATCACTAAAAATCATTGAAAAGCAAAAAAAAAAAATAGAAAAATGAGTAAATGTTAAAAATTCTTGCCCTCTAGCTCCATCGAAGCAGTCTCTGAGAATGATACATGCACAGCCAGCCAACCTGCCATCAAGACCAACTTTGAAACTGAAGAAAGCTAAACTGACAGTTTTAGTTGATGTTTTCTAGTATAAGAAAGAAAAAGAAAATAGTACACTACCGTAAGCGAATCATCACCACCACCACCACCACCACCACCACCACCACCACCACCACCATCATCATCATCATCATCATCATCATCATCATCATCATCAGCTGTTTTACATTAACTGCTGGACAAAGCCCCCCCCCCCCCATCTCCGAGGGTGATTGTGCTGCCATGTTTTACCAGCAATCTCTCCATCTTGTGTCTGGTCTTTTCCCACTGGATTCACTGTCCCAAGGCACCAATCGGTTAGCCTTTTATTCCATCTCTTTTACTTTCTTCCCGCTTTGAGCCCTGCCCATCTCATTTTCATTACTTGATTATTTGTACGACATCCTCTACCCTGGCCCTCTCTCAGATCCATTTCGATCTTCTCCTATTGCTGAGGGTAATTCCTAACACTGCTCTTTCCGTAGCTCTCTGTGCTAATCTGAGCTTGTTTTCAGGTGGTTTTGTAAGTTTACTGGTTTTTGCATCTGGTATCATGCATTGATTATAACCTTCAGTTTTTTAGCATATTGCTGGTTTGCTCTTTGGCAAGTCTCTATTCACACCAAGCGTTTTCCAGCCAATTGTTATGGACCGTCTTATTTCATTTCTGCGCTCTTCTCTAATTTTATTACCTCATTTAACTGAATACTTTTCTAAGAGAGAGAGACAGAGAGAGAGAGAGAGAGAGAGAGAGAGAGAGGGAAAAAGAAAGAGAGTGAGGGGGAGAGAAGCAGCCTGAGGGAGAGATGGAAAGGTTGGGAATGATATATGTATATATATATATATATATATATATTAAATCAAGGTAAAAAGAATTTGTCTTTGGAGAGGATATATGCCATACTGTCTAAATTATTAATTCTTGTTTTTTTTCCTGCTTGAATATTTTTTACTGATTTTTATTGTCTTGTTTTGTTTCAATGTTTTCCCTTTTTCCCCTTTAGCTGTCACCATAGCCAGGATATAGAACTTCAGTGGATTCTACGTTAAAAGAACCCATTACCATTTTTAGCAGGAAGCCTGCCGTCTCTGGCAAATGGCAAATCCAAAAAAGAGGAACTGTTTTCTTCTTTGGCTGCAGATAACAGAAGTGTTCATGGACAACAAAGCTTTTTTTAGACTTTTACATTTGCCCTTTAAATATATATATATATAAATATATATATAAATATATATATATATATATATATATATATATATATATATATATATATATATATATATATATATATATATGTATATATACATATATATATATATATATATATATATATAAATATATCTATATATATATATATATATAGATATATATTGATATATATAGATAAAGATATAGATAGCATTAATATGATGATCATTTTTGTCTGATTTTTTCCTTCCCTGTAGCTTTTTCCCACTATTCTTATACTGTCACTGGCATAGTACCCATAAAAAATGATAGGATCATCAAAAAACTGTTGACTAAAACTGTCACCAAATCAATCAAAATAGGTTTCTACAGTTTTTAAGATGGTATAGCTTGCTGGCAAGCTAATCATGTATGTATTATGCAAACAAGCCACACAAAAGGAACTGGAGTAGTTTTTGAAAATTTATCCCCCAAATAGGTTTTTTAGTTGGGGGTTCAATTTTCAATGTATATTTATGCTAAATAGCTCTCTTAGTTTATGTCCAACAGCATTTATGACTCCTTTATTTTTTTAGATTCAAACTTTTTCAGTAAACACTGCCCAACAAAAGGTGAGAGAAGTAACATGCGTTTTTTTTTCCTATTTTTCAATTGATCACTCCCAACACAGCACACTGCCAAAATATGTTGATCATGTTCCAGTTTCTACTGAGTGACTAACCAGACCTGTTTTTTGTTGTTGTTGCGACTTACGTTGATTCGGCTTTTCTCCCTCACTTCCTGTAACTTTGACTTTTTTCATATTGTAACTAGCATAGTACCCATCAAAAATGACGGAATTATTCATATGTGGTTTAGCTCTTCTGTCTAGGATCAAAGTATTGTTCTTTGGCACCTTTACGTAGTATTTGCTTGCATTTTTGAAAAGCGTTATCGACAAAAAATATTGTTATTTGAATTCTAAAATTGTATCTAGCTGAGAATGATTCATCATCATCATCAGCATCATCAGCCTTTTAGCATCTGTTGTTGGATATACACCTTCTCAAATATTTGCTAGATCTCTCTATCATGGGCATTACGGAACCGATACTTTCAGAACTGATCTAGTTCATCACGCTGTATTTTATTTTGCCGACCCCGGTTTCACATGTGATCTCAGAGGATCCGTATTGTGAGTCATGATGTCCAGCAGTAGTCTGCCATTCTTGCAACATGGTCAGTGCAGTTTTCAATTGGTGGCAATGATATCTGGGTCTCCTGTCTTTCTTCTAATATACTGATCTGTCTTGTGATCTCTCCATGTGAGGTTGAGTATGATTCTCCCTTATGCATGTTGCATGGTTACCTGACTATCAGGAGGATGCATTGGTTGTATACCCTTCTTTTTAGGACAAGTGGAATGTTCTTGTTCTTGAAGGTTGAGCTTGCCCAATTGAAAACATGCCAACCCCGGGTGATTCTTCTCTTAATTTCTCCTTCTTTTGAGGATTTCATGGAGATTGTTGTCCAGGGTGGATCTCGTGGTCATGTCATATTAATTGTTTTATCTGACATCATAACTATGTCTCTGAGGTTATTTTCCCTCATGTTATTACTGTAAATATAACAATTGAATGAATTTATGAACAAGTTGAACCAGGAACTGTCAACAAAATAGCGAATCAGGGTAGTTGTTCAAAATAACCCTAGAAATAAATTTTTATCCTCTTTGTTCTTGAAAGGGCTTTGCCAGATTAAAAGAGTTACCATATTAACTAGAGTTAATACCTATGGGACCACAAAACTTGAGTGAATGCCTACAGAACCATGATTGTCAGTAGGTTTAAATCAAATTGACGTAAAAACAGAACAGAAACTTGAAGAAAGGATGTTGATAATGAAATCCAAGTCGTAGGAGAAAATTATGTGAACTAATTTGTATGGCAACTTTTTCTCAGACCGATAACTCTTTGGCAGTGTGAAAATAGCTTTTGATCAAAAAATAAAAAATAAGCCTTAGGTGGGTTTCAAACCTACATCCACAAGAGGAAACACCATTTAGCCATGCCTGCTTAACCAAGTGAGTCACCAAGACTCAACTGGAAACAGAAGTCCAAATAACACCATTAAACCTACCCCACCTTCTTCTTTGCGCTTCCTTTTTCTCCTTTTTTGCACCTTTGTCTTCTACTCCCCTTGCTCTAGTCTAACTCCTCACACTTCCCTCCTTCATGTCAAAAAATACTTTCAACATGGGTTTCTTCAGTTTTCAAGTTGGTCTAGCTGGTTATCATGCATACAGACTGCACCAATGGAGTTTTGTGGGCTGAAAATTTAAAAATTTGCTCCTTATAATGTCTAGAAAAAATGTTTGTTTTTTGTTATTTTTAGAATTCCTTTTTAAATACGTTTTTAGTGGAGGCAGGGCAATTTGCAATGTAAGTTTATGCAAAATTGATCCCTAAATCTTGTTTCTGGCAGCATTTTTACTTCTTTCTCTTCAAATTTGAACTTTTCAATGATCACTGCCTAACAAAAAGCATGGGATACAACTGTCATTGATCACCCCTTTTTCTTTTTATTCAATTCACTTTTTCCCCCCTACCACCTGTTATTTTATTTGCTTCTTTGTTTTTTTGTTTCTTTGTTTTTCTCTCTCTGTTGTTTGAGGAATTTCTCATAGCAAAGACTAGAACAATATGACAAGATTGAAAAACGGCAAGTACAAAAAAAAAAGAAGTTTTATGAAATAAATAGAGCATATAGTGGGTGGGGGGAGGGACCAATGCTCCTCACACGCATGTCTCGTATCATGCATACTCATAAACACATGTGCACATAAATATACAAACACATACACTGGCACATACTCACACAGCCAAAAAGACGTAAATAACATCTGTATTGTATATTCTGAAAGCATATATGTATACATGTATATACGTATATCTATATGTCAATATCTATATCTATATCTATATCTATATATATATATATATATATATATATATATGTATGTATATACACAGATATATTGATAAGTATATACATATATGGGGGAAAATAAAATACATACATACATATGTACATGTTTACACATTACACATTTGTATATATACATATACACGTTTCGCATATGCATATATATATATATATTTATCACAAACACATATGAGGGACCCATTTCGCTTTCATTTTCCTCTCTTCTTTTTCTTTCTTCATTTCTATCTTTTATCTCCCACACACATATCCTAGACCCCTACAACCACACCCATACCGAGAGTGCTGTTTTTTGTTTACTTTTATTATCTAATTTTTTTTTTAAATTCCCAGTTTTCATCTTTTTCTTCTTCAGATTCTCTCGCAGCTCATTGTTTTTCGACATGTGATCAATGATTGGTGAACACGACAGGTGAGATGATAGAAGTGTTATTGTTCTTAAAATGATTACCAGGGTCACTTTGTTTTTCCGTTTTGCAGATTCGTCGTGTTTTCGTTGTCCCCATTCGTGTCTTCCCTGCCCCAACCCAACATCAGCACCACCTACACAGACACGGAGACACAAGCATAAAGGGATAACAAACAAATACACATGTGCGCACAATAGTCACACCTTCATGTTTGCACCCAGGGAGGGTGGAGGTTGCAGCAGACAGTGATTCGATCCATCAGTGAGTTGAGTCTGAAGCCGCTGTTCTGTTTACTTACATGAATTACAAAAGGGAAGAAACATATGTAAACATATGTATTAACAGGTGTAAATAGATAAACAAATACATATAAATGCTCATACAAAACATGCACACATTATATATGTATATAAATGTAGAGAGAGAGAGATAGATGAATTGATAAATAGATAGATGGTTAGATAGATAGGTTGATAGGTTGATTGATAGATATTTAGACTTTTGTTGTTTCTGATCACTTTCATACTATTGTGATCAACAAACAACTGCTTTTGTTCTGGGACTAATTCAACATAAACTTACATTTGAAAATTGTTCTCCCAAAAGAAACCTATTTAGAGAGAGAATTATCAGAGTACAGGAAAAATGTTACTTCTGGACAAAAGGAATAAATGTTTAAATTTTCAGCCCTCTAACTCCATTGGTGCAGCCTGTATCATCGCACATACATACATATATACATACATTGCCAGCCTGATCAACTTGAAAACTAAAGAAACCTGATTAAAATGCTGATTAATTTATTAGAAGAAAAAATTTTCAAACAATCATTTGTATTATTTCCAGGATTGAACTGAAGTGGTCCAGTTTATTTTCTGTTTTCTTTATATACTGTAGATTACGCTTGATATGACTGACGGTTATTTGGACCAGTCACGTAATAGTGCCAATCTTGTAAGAACCGATTCAAATGTTTGTAATCATCACTAAATTGCTTTGTTTATTATGATCAATGTACTGTTTATTTGGATTAAGCAGCAGTGCAACCAAATTAAAATTTTTTAAAATAAAATCTCATAGAATTACTAAAAATATATTTTTCTAGATCTCAAAACTACTATCTTTTAAATAATTTTATCTCATGACTCAAAAGAAAGAAAAAGCAAAAAAGAAAAGAGACTTATGCAAGCTGTTCCCTTCGAATCAAAAATGTGTGAATGCCCCAAGACACAAAAGGGATCAATTCAGCATAAACTTACATTGCAAATTGAACCCTTTTGCCTCTAAAATAATGTTATCGGCCGTTTTTTTTTAAAACAAAAAATACTGTTTTTCCCAGACATGATAAGGAATGAATACTCAAATTTTCAGTCCTTTAGCTCCATTGGTGAGGCCTGTACGTATGATACATACACATATACATAGCCTTTTGTTGGGCAGTGATCATTGAAAAAAATTTGAATTTTCAAAAAATGTGCGAATGCTCCAAAACACATAAAGGGATCAAAACGGGCATAAAAAACTAAGTTGTTTGCTTAATTTGATCTGCTGGTTATTGGGTCCAAAAACCGTTGGTCTCGATATGGTCCAATAAACCAGAACCCACTGTACTTCTTTACCAACTGAGCCATTCCTTTTTCTCCTGTTGAATAACCAGCAAATGTGGACATTTTCTTATGCAGAAAGAAACAACCGATCGGACAATAAATGCTAAAAAAGGCATTTTTCGCTGTGGGGGTCAGGTGCGGGAGGCATGACAGTCTGTTTTTAGACTTGAAGTAGACTGTTATCTGTTTGTTTTGCCAGAAGACGAATTCATGTAAAGAATACTAAAATGTTGTGTTGTTACCCCAGCTCGGCAGGTGATGATCACCAGATCTTTCATCAGTTCAGTTCCTCCATTGTGTGCCTTGTCAATTCAGTTCCTGGATGCTGTGTCAGCTCAAGAACGTGAGGGATGCCATACAAACAACATATATTTCGGAAGGAATGATTTGAAAACATAACAATGGTTTACGATCATAATTTTCTGCAGATTCGATGAAGGCAAGTTTTTTCCTGTTTTCACTTGGAGAGTAAATCATTTCACCTGAGAAAAGAATCAAAAAACACATACATGCCCACTCTGAGATACATAGCTGCGTAAACATAATTACAAAACATGCACAAACACACTCAGACACACAGTGATATATACAATCTGAGAAACATAATGAAAATCATGTACAGTGTCGCCCATGAATGGGTAAAAACTTACCACATTTTTTTATAGAAAGTTAATTTTCTACGAAACTAAATATCATCATCAGCATGTTTGCGTAAGTTGTTATACATTCACTTTCCCCAAGATTTGCCAGAGCTCTCTATCATGGGCATTGCAAAGCCAGTACCTTCTGAATTCGTCTACCTCGTCACACCATCTTACTTTCTGTCAACCACAGTTTCATATATCATCTCTGGGGATCCATTGTGAGTCGTGATGTCCAGCAGTTGTCTGACATTCTTGCAACATATCCAGCCCATTGCCATTTGAGTTTTCTAACAGTTTCTATGATATCTCGGACACCTGTCTTTTCTCTAATATACTGTGCCATCAAATGATATCTTCCTGTGAGGATGAGCATGATTCTCCAATATTCATGTTGCTAGGTTCTCAGTTTGAGGGGCAATCTTTCAGTTATGTTCCAAGTTTCTGCTCCATAGGTGACTATCGGTAGAATGCATTGGTTGTATACCCTTCTTTCTGGGAATAGTAGAATTTTCTTGTTCTTGAAATCTGAGCTTGCTCTACAGAAAACTTGTCAACCTAGTGTGATTCTTCACTTCCTCTTTTGATGACTTCATGGAAACTTGCTGTCTCTGGTAGATGTAGAGGCATACTTTCTCCAGGTCAGCATTGGGGGGGGGGATTTTATTATTTTTAGTTGAACATAGAGAAGTGTGGCGAATCCTGGGGAAGGTCTATGTCCAACGACGGACATTGAAAGATTGATGATGATGATGATGATGACTCATTTGGGACAGCAGCATATCCATACATTTCTAACTTACTACCAATGTACTATAAAAAAAAGTGGTTGGGTGTATTCATTTACGGGCAATATTCTACATACCCACTCTGTGACACTCAATGAAAAACACACATTTCGACAGAGAAAAAACACATATATGCCCACTCTGAAACACAGACGTTGACATCCGCTGGATGATTTGCACTTTATCTTGATCGGGTCCTCTTGTATTGTGTACGGGTGTTTGAAAATTGGAGCCAAAGAAGGACAATGGTACTGTATAACGGCTTTATGTAATCCCAACTAAACGTAATCTCATAATGATAGGGTATTATTCTTTGCTGGTTACTGGGTTGCTGCTAAGATATTTCCTAAATAAATAATCCCCCCATCTCCAAAAAAGTGCTAGGAAAGGCCAATGAAAACAGATGCCCACTTTGAACAAGAGTTGTTATTACTTAACTCCCAATAACAACTATAAGAAATTACTGACAAGGAACATTAGTATCATAAAGGATATTGTGGAGAGTGCTGGGGTCTAATGGAAACTTATTGTAACTTGATCCTGAGCAACCAGCAGCAAATATTTCTGTCATGAAAATCAATATGATAAAGAATACTTTGGAGAGTCTTGGAGTATGGAGGAGACTTGCTGTCACTTTTATCCATTGCCATGATGACGTTTGGAGGCGATCAATTAGAATTGGAAAAAATGGTGATCATAAATAAATCACTTCTCTAGCCTTTTGTTGAGCAGTGATCACTGAAAGAGTCAACTGTGACACAAACTAGAGGACCAGTCTAGCATGAAGTCACATTGTAAATTGAATCCAATTCTCAAAACCGTTTTGGGGAGGAAATTTTCAATTCTAATAAGGAGTAAATGGTTAGATTTTCAGGCCTCTAGCTCTACTGGTGATACATACATACATAGGTCACTAAAAATGCCTGAATTTTTTAAAAGACATGCATGAATACACCAAGACACAAAAAGGGATCAATTTAGCATAAACTTACATTGCAAATTGAAACCTTCACCAGAAAGCTGTTAAGAGAGTATTTGAAATCTTTTTAGCCAGCCGGCCAGTAAGCCATACCAATATGAAAACTGAAGAAACCTATGCTGACAGTTATAGTAGACAGTTTCAAATGATGTTAAAATATTGTTATGTGTTCCCACTGATGATAGTAATAAAAACTAGCTCTTGTGTAGATCTATATGGTATGCTCTTTCTAAATACCAATTATCGTAACAAAGTCATCAGTCACAACTGGTGTGAACACTCGAGAAATACAAATATTGAAAATAATATTGATGAAACACTACAGGGCTTGTAAGTCACTCAATACAAACCATCATTTGACCAATGTCTTTTGGTCGTGGGCTCCGTTGGGAAGGGAGGTTGATCGATAATAAACATTGGAAAATAGGCCGATCAATGAGTAAGTTACTTCTCTTGCCTTTTCGGGGTAGTGATCATTAAAAAAAAGTTTGAATTCTCAAGTAATGTGCGAATGCTCTAAAACACATAAAGGAATCAGTTTAGCATAAACTTGCATTGCGAATGAAACTCCTTGAAAACCTATTGAGGGCTGTTTTTAAAAAAACGAAAAAATAATTTTTTTTCTCCAGACGTAAGCAATAGATATCTAGATTTTCAGCCCTCTAGCTCCATTGGTGCAGCATATATGCATGATACAAATATAAATAACCTTTTGTTGGGTAGTGATCATCAAAAAAATTTTGAATTTTCAGAATATGTGTAAATACTCTAAAACACATGAAGGAATCAATTTAGCATAAACTTAGATGGCAAATTGAACCCGATCCCAACTAAAAACCTGTCATAGGCCGTTTTAAAAAAAACAGAAGATTATGAGTTATTTTCTCATAATGAGGAATAAATATTCAAATTTTCAGCCCCCCAGCTCCATTGATGCGGTCTGATACATACATATATAGCCAGCCAGACCAGCTTAAAAACTGGAGAAACCGATGTTGACAGTTTTGATAACGGTATTGGTTTAAGATTTCTTATGAAAATGATGAGGATATACCATAATAATGATTTAATGTAATATTGATACTATATAGAGATATTATCTGACCCCTATGATAATAATATCGAAAACCTGCTTAACCATAGATCTATATGTGGTTACGCTCTTTCCGAATATCAGTTATTGTAAGCAAATCCTGAAAATTTGCTATCAAAAGGCAGAATCTACACAAGGCAGATTCCAACATGAAAATCCAGTAGATGGATTCACAGTAAGCAAGTGGGATGACAGATAACCCGATGGGAAGTGCCAGGAATGTTAAGGGGGGGCTGGAGGGGGGGGCCAGAATCTGCACATAAGTGGAGACTTGCGATATGCACAAGCGGGAAGTTAACGTTGTTTTAACATAGATCAGGTAAGATCCTCTGCTGGTTCGCTTGCTTGCTTATGGTTCAAGGTGTTCTCGGGGGGAAACTGGAATCCGGAATTGGATGATATTACTAGAATTTCTTATCCAACGGATCTGACAAACGGTGAGAAAAGCCAGGCGCCTGCAGATGTGGGGGTTCAAATGGTGGTTCGACCGGAACAGTTGTCCATTGCATGTCAGATCCAGTCGATCCGGGCATAGATCACAGCTTTGAGGAATTCGGGAAGAGAGAACACTTGGGGGAAATTTCAGGAGGGATGAATGAGTAGATTAATTGATCCGGGAAGAAATTGGAACATTATTATGTGAAATTACACATGCCCGCACATTATACATATATATATATATATATATATATATATATATATATATATATATATATATATGAAATCATCATCAGCAACAGCCATTATGAGTCCAGTGCTGGATGAAAACTTATCCCATCTCTATCCATGACGAGTGTGACTGCACAAATCTCTGTCTTATCTCACTAGCAAACTTCTCTATCTTGTCTCTCCATCTTGTGGCCTGGTCTTTTCCTACTGAATTAACTGTCCCAAGGGCACCAATCACCTTGCTTTTAGCTCTATCTGTTGCCCTTTTTCTCACTATGTAGTAATGCTCTTACCATTGAGCTAAACAGATATTTAGCTCAATGGTAAGAGCACCACTACAGTGAAGTGGCTACTCTATCATAATCATTCTGTCTGATCCAATACTTAATATATATATATATATATATATATATATATATATATATATATATATATATGTATTCATGTATTTGACCACCTTTCTGTGCCCAGATTATTTGTAAACAAACAAAGTGGATGATTGCTTCTGAATAGCTTGAGTTTGAATTTTTACTGAGAGCTCCAGATTTGTAGCCTTGTGCCTAACTAAGCTAAGCTTGAAAAAATATTTATCAATTTGATTCCATGTTGAGCTAGGTTTTGGTAAATATTGTAAGCTCCTCTCTCTCCTTCTCTTTCAACTCTCCTCACTCTCTTCATTAGTATATTTCTTCTTCTTCTTCTTCTTCTTCTTCTTCTTCTTCTTCTTCTCCTCCTCCTCCTCCTCCTTCTCCTTCTTCTTCTTCTTCTTCTTCTTCTTCTTCTTCTTCTTCTTCTTCTTCTTCTTGATTCTATCTTCTTTTCTTCTCCTTTACTGTCTTCTTAATTACTCTTATCTTCCTACCATATGTCATTTTTTTGTCTCATTCCCTTTTTTCATTTTTTATTTACCGCTACCCACAACAAGCTGGTTTGAATATCGTTGCTGGGTTTAGATTATTCATGTTTTCTGACATTTATATGCATCTATGTATCTGGACTCCACCCGGCCCTACCTCTTCATAGCAGAAATTGAAATTTCGGCGGACACACTCCCATCAATGAGTAGAGGAAATGTTTTTTTTGGGGGGAGGGATGAAAATTACCCCCAAAAATGAATTTTTTGTTTGGGGATTAATTTACAATGTAATTACATTTTATGCCTGGCAGCATTCAAGCTCGTATTTTTTTCATTTGAACTTTTTAGTGATCACATCCCCACAAAAATAAAGTGAAGAAACTTATAAGTTGATCACATCTTTTCCATTCTTACAATTGATCACCCTAAACACTGCATGCTACCAAAGATGTATCGAATAACTTACCAGATTTGTTTTATGTTTTATTTTTTTAAAAATCATGAATTTATGGTTCAAACCATACTGGTAGTAATTTCATTAAGGTGACTCAATTTTACCACTGCTTAATTTACGAGGTCAAAAGAAGCTTATATGGTTGGCAGTGATTCATTATTTATTTTCTTATTCCTGGTGCTAATGGCTGATTCCTTAAACACCTGAGAAACCTATTATTTCCCAAGAATGTATATCATTTTTAATTGTCTGGACTTCCTATTCTATAGACATCTGGATTCTTCTCACAAGAATCAAAAGAGCAGACCATGAACCAAATTCCTGTCAATATTTGGAAACTAAATTAAAATTCCAGTTAAATCATTATATCATGAACAACAAATATGAAAAAACAGGTCTGGTTAATCACTCTATAGAAACCTATGTTTTAGCCTGATTGTGATGTTGGAAGAGATCAATGAATGAGTTACTCCTCCCACCTTTTACTGGGCAGTGATCATTAAATAAGTCCTTTTTTCAGAAAAAAGCATCATTAAATGAGTCCTATTTTTGAGAAAAAATTGTCATTAAATAATTCCAATTTGAAAATAAAAAACAAACTAGGCACAAATGATGTCTAACTGAGAGACCAATTAAGCATAAACATACATTGAAAATTGAACCTCCATATTGGAAACATATTTAGGGGGGTTAATCTTAAAAAACAAACATACAAAGAATGTTTTTCCAAGATAGAATGAGTAGATGTTGGAATTTTCAGCCCTCCAACTCCTTTTGTGGGACCTGTACATATGATAGATTCTTACATACATAGTCAACCAGCAAGACCAACATAAAAACTGAAAAAAAACCTATGTTGTCAGTTTTGGTGACCATTTTGATTGTTGGTTTCTAGAAAACAAGTCAGGAAAGCAAATCAACCAGAGAGCAAAAAAATAAGAAAATAGAATTAATTTTCTCTTCCGACCTTAGTTAGATTTTGTAGAACCATCCAATTTTTCCAGAGCTGAATAAATTTACAACCCTTAGACTAGCAATGTTTGTAAAACTGCTCATTCATCTCACCTCTTTTATTCATGTTTTTGCTGCTCTTTCAGCTTTCCAACAATGACCGTCCTGTTGACGATAAATAAAATCAAAATCAAAAAAGGGGAGATAACTCTAACCTTTTCATATTGCCCAATCCTTCACAGAGAAAAAAAATGCAATGCTTCAAAACAAAAAACTAAAATGAGCCAAAAAAGAAATATATATGAACGGCAATAAATATAAACAAAAACACAAATTAATTAATCAGAATTGCTTGGTATATAATCAAATTTCAGCTACAATGTCCTGGAGACCTACGCCTCTGAGAAAGTAAAGTCTGCAAGAGTTTCATTCGTGAAAAGTCATGCGCCATGACAAAGGGAGGTAATCCAGGGGTAGTGATGCCTTGCCAAAAACAAATTAGTCAATTACCTTGTAGGCACACAACATTTCTCTTTCCTATTTTTTGTTCTGTTTGAAGTATTTGCTGTACAAAATCTAGCCATAAAGTCTGGTTAGTCACACAATAAAAACCATCATATGACAAATATCTTTAAGCAGCATGCCATGTTGGATATGATCTATTGCATGAATGCTGCTGGACTAAAACTAAGGGATCATTCCAGCATAAACTTATATTTTGAATTGAACTTCTACAAAAATCCTAGTTAGGGGAAGACTTTTTTTAAAAACAGCCACACCAACTTAAAAAACTGAAGAAACCTATATAGACAGTTTTGGTTGACGGTGTTTAATGTAGTGCAATCAATGGTGCTCAAGAACACTTCAGATTACTCCCCTTGGGGCTTCACATACTAATTCCAGTATCCCTTCCACTTTACAAAACAGCCTGCAAAGTCCTTTTCAGGATCCCCATCAACCTTGTCACATTCTCCTTAATCTTGTTCATATCTCATGAATCCCTTCCTTTTCATAAGTGAAAATCCAGAAGTTGAGGGGAGCCAAATCTTGACGGTAAGTGTGGCTGGCAGATCTAGGTGATGCAATGTGTTGTCACAACTCCGCCCCCCCCCCCAGGTCATGAAGAATCTATAAATCTAAAGCTCCATCATTGGAATAAAATCTTAACCCTTACGTTCCCCTGGCTATACCCGAAAATAACAAGAACTTAGCATCCACAATTCACCAAACTCTTACCCTACAGAGGTTGTGGCTGAGGGAGGTACAAGAGTGTGGGGCGTGGAAGAGAGAGGAAGAGGATTGCACTGCCTCTACAACAGCTTGTTACAAAACAAAAGCTGAACGCCATTCCCGCTTTTCAATATTTTTCAGTAAAAGCAAAAAAGTGGCCGAGGATCAACTTTTGGACTGAGGGGACTATCTGTATTTGAATTCTGATAGACAATTTTTTTTTAAGAAGAGGAACAAAAAATTCACCTCAGTGGAAGAGTACATTGTTTAAAATGGTAGATAGGATATAGTTTCATCAGCAAACTTGTTTCCTTTAAAAGAAAAGGTCCATGGTTATGGACAGAAAACCAAGAAAATTGCACTGTTCATTACATAAGTAGATTATTTGGTAAACAAAAATTTGGAACTTGTTAACCTGGTATGGGTGACTCTTTTGATCTAGCTGGCCATATAAGACATTTTTCATCTTTATTTAGGCCACACATTCTCTTCAAAAATGATTATAGAAAGCATACTTAATTTCTATCTGAGACAAACAGATGAATTACAACTAATATATTACTAATTTGTGAAGCAAAAATGACAGTAATTTCTCAATATAAATCATAAAATTGACTTTCAGACAAAAATTACTCAATATTTTCATAAACACCTAGGTTGACCAGGGGTCACAAAAAATGTGCCCCTGAGCCAAATCTGGCCCATGGCAGATACTTTCCAACCTTCAGTGTGTCACCAATCATCTCTTGGTATGTCATGAAGTTAAGTCTAATTTCGTATATCTTTCATAAGATACTTTTTGCAGGTTAACAAAGCCAAATATATATCGTCCCTGCAGTTCAGCTAACAAAACTAATGTCACAAAAAGTCTCTAGAGCTCTGATCTAATGGCATTAATTTTGGGACACACCTGGAGTTATTTTTGTGACACACTGTATGATGATCAAATAGAGTAATTGAAGAGTTCTAAGGCTGGTGGTTGTTGTTGTTCTTTTCTGAAAGTAGGAAGGATTCCTTTATTTTTTAGCAATAAAAGAGCTGTTACTGAGGATTGAAAGGCATGTTAATTCATGAACATGTCTGGAGCCCCATAATTGGGATGAAACTTCAGCCCTTGCTTCATTTTACCCCTGAGCTATACCTGGAAATGACCTGCAAATAGCTTCCACAGTCTAACTGACTCTTCATTCATTGATAACAAAAATTTGGCACATGTTCATGGAAGACCTATTGACAATATCCTTCGAGATTGTCACTTAGACTGTAAACATAAGTTTCTTTAGTTTTTAGGTTGGTCTGGCTGACTATGTATGTATGTATGTATGTATGTGTAATGCATACAAGTTACTCCAATCGAGGTAGAGGGCTTGAAATTTAAGTTTATTCATTATTATGAGTGAAGAAAAAAAATATTTGATTTTTAAAAAAATCCACCCCTGAAAAGGTTTTTAGAGATGGTTCAATTTTCAATTCAAGTTCATGCTAAATTAATCCCTCTCTTTGTGTTCAGCAGCATTCATGTTTGTTCTTTAAGTTACTCACTGAAACATCCCTTCTGATTTGTTTAATTGATCACCCCCAACACGCCATACTGCCAAAAAACGTTGGTCACATGATAGTTTTTATTGAGTGACTCACTAGACCTGTTTTTTTAATTCTTTTTGCAACAAGATGGGATTTTTATTTTCTAAATTTAGAGAAAATGTATGAAATGTTAGTATATATCTAAATAAGTATTGCAAGTATTTATTTACATAAGTATGTATGTATGTTTATATGTTAGTATGAATATGAGTATGCATGTGAATATGTATGTAAATATGTGAGTATGTATGTATATATAGGTATATATGTATTAATTTATGTATGCATGTACACAAGTATTTATATATGAGATGTAGTTATATTTTTATGCGTGAAAGTATGTGCATTTGTATATATATATATATATATATGTATGTGCATGTTTGTATGTATGTATTTACGTATTCTTTCATGTATGTTTGTATGTGTGTATGTTTGTATGTAAACATATATATGTAAGTGAGTACATAAAAATGAATGTATGCATGTAAATATGTATAAATACTATCAATATCAAAGTGTGACTTATCAGTGTGATATCTCATCCGCCATTCCAAGAAAATTATTTCTTTCATTCCCTTCATGGCCATCTACAAAATATCTCAAATTACCATCTGATTCATTACTACCGGGTGACGCAAAAGTTGCAAAGGCATTCAAAACATTCATATCTTTTTAGTTTTAATGATTTTTTTCAAATTGTTTCCAATGAATGAAATATATCAACAAGGAAGATTTAATCAACCTGTGTAAAGAAAAGTGTTTCTTCCAAATGTCCGTCATTTTCAACTAGCCCTTTTTATACCATTCTGTACAACTTTTTGAAAGGTGTCTGCTTCTCTGTACACCTATACGATTTTCATCATTTGGGACTGAATGTGGTTTATCTGTTTTGTGGTTGGTCACTAACGGGACATAATCCTTGCAGAATGCTGATACCAATGACAAATCATGGACCCAGATGAGGTGTCCGCATGTTCAATTAATGAGCATATTCAATTCACATTGAAGGTATTCCAAGTAAAATTCTACTATTTTAGTTTGTTGTTCAGGAGTGTCCTTGTTCCTTAATTAATTTCCAACTCAAGAGTCCCTTTATATATCTGTGAAAAGGAAAAACAAAAAAATATTAAGATAGAAAAATTTGTGATTGTTTCAAATCACTACGAGGCTTTTGCACCACCATGCAGAACGAGTAGGGATTCGGGGGCCCAGGGGGCTTTACTGCTCCAGGTGCCCCCACCAACATTTAGTGAGATTTGATGAAAAATGAAGATATGCAATGAATAGAAATGCACTATCTCTTAATTAGTAAAAAACAGCCCTTAAGAATGAATCATTATTTATGAAATTCATATATGTACAAATATATCCTTGCTTTTACTTAATATCTGTAGAAATGTGTAGAGTGCTATTTATAAAGGTCTTACGGGCCAACTTCCATTGATGCCCTGGGGGAGGTTTAAATCGATTTCTTACCCCTGCCACCCTCAGCTTCGCTTCTGTCCAGAACCAAGAAATTTCTTGTCAGCCACTCAAGGATAATTATTGCTTTCACTGCCTTCTTTGTCATCAAGGAAAATGACTTGCTATCCAATTCATTTCTGGAATAATACCTAGGAATAAGATATATCTCAGAATGTATCTTGTCAGCCGCTCCAGAATGATCATTGATTTTACCATCTATGAATTAAGGAGATCAACATGAGAAGAAGAATCTTATCCCTATCCTCACCTCCCCAAATCTTTTTTTTTTTTTTTTTTGGCGGCTTCCATTTGCAATGTAAGTTTATGTTAAATTGGTCCCTTTGTGTCTGGCAGCATTCACACTTGTTTTTTCAAAAATTCAGATTTTTTCCTAATGGTCACTGCCCCCCACCAAAAAGGTGTGTGAAGTGACTTATTCATATATCACTCCTTTTTCCAACTTTTCAATTGATCAGCTCCAACATGCTACCAAAAGACGTCAGTCCATTGAGTGACTAACCAGACTTGCTCTTAACAGCAGCGATACCACTGACTTTCAATGCTACTCGTTTTTCACTCTTAATACTCTCTACTGTGACACTCATTTCCTTGTGATCACTGATAAAATGGGGAACGGTGGTGGGGGAGGGGTACATAGGGTAGGGTTATGGCATATACCTACTTCTCAATTTCAGTTTAAGTTATATGGTCACAAAACGATTCCAGAATTGGCTCTTTTAAAAAATTACTCATGTGGGCTGACAGTGCACAGGAACCTTCAACAGCATAGGGTACACTTTGCTAATTTTTGATGAACTTCTCTGGAATCCCTGAGCGCAAACCCTTCATACAGCCTTACTGAATACTCATTTCTTAAAACCCCTTCCCGTCACTGGACAGGACACAGGGTCATGTATTTACATAAATAGTCATATATACAGGGCGGGCCATAACTTGTGTGGGAGTTAAAAGATTCCATAATTTTTTTCTAATTGTGTTTATTACTGCATTTGAATTACAATATGAAATTTAAAGTTTGAATTAATTTTTGGAATCAGTTTTTTCATTGTAAATTCTCCGTAATCTAAATTTCTAAACTTGAAATAAACAAATTCAGAAGTCCATAAGTAGTTAGTTACATCAGGGAAGTAAAGAATCACTAGAAAAACGAAGATCTTTGCATTTAGTAGTTGTCACCAAGGAATGTCACAAACCAAGCTCTTTGTAGAAAGGACAAAAAGTGCTAATAACAAATTACAGAATTGTAATTAAGAAAATCAGAGGGTATTATGGTTGAGACAAATTTAGGTGATAATGACCCACGGAAGAATGGCACCGGTAAAAACATTACCGGTAAAGACATCACCGGTAAAAAGAGCCCAGTAAAAACATCACCGGTAAAATCATCATCATCATCATCATCAGTCTTTTAGCGTCCGTCGTTGGACATAGACCTTCTCCAGGATTTGCCACACTTCTCTATCATGGGCGTCACGGAGCCAGTACTTCCTGAACTTGTCTAGCTCGTCTCTCCATCTAACATTTTACCGGCCTCGGTTGCGCATGTGGTCTCGGGGAATCCATGTTGTGAGTCGTGATGTCCATCGATTGTCTGCCATTCTTGCAACATGGCCAGCCCACCGCCATTTGAGATTTTTTATGGATTCTATGATGTCTCTAACTCTTGTCTTTTCCCGGATGTACTGTGCTGTTTTGTGGTCTCTCCATGTGAGGCCCAGCATTATTCTTTCATGTGCACGTTGCATGGTTCTCAGCTTACGGGTCTGTCTCTTGGTTAGGTTCCATGTTTCAGCTCCATAAGTGACTATTGGGAGGATGCATTGGTTATACACCCTTCTTTTTTGGATTAATGGGATCTTATTATTTTTTAAGGTTGAGCTAGCTATGCCAAAGGCTTGCCATCCTAGTGTGATTCTTCGCTTGATTTCTTCTTATTTTGAGGGTCTCATGGAGATTCGTTGCCCTAGGTAGATGTAGTAGTCTACTTTCTCGAGTTCTGTGTCCTCGATTTCGATCTTACATCGGTAAAAGGGGTTTGTTAAAAAGGACTTGGTGAAAACATTAGTGGCAAAATTGGCCCAGTGAAAACATCACAGGTAAAAATAGCCCTAGTAATGACATCCTAGTTAGTTAGATTAGATGGATGTTTAATAAAGTTAATACATGATTTTCAGTTATCATTCATTTAGAAAATTTAATTACATTTCAAAGCAGGATGTTGAAGATTCAAAAAATTCCATGGGTCTATCTAATCTAAAGGTATAAATGCGATTCAATTACGTTTGAAAAATGTCAATACATAATTTTCAGTGGATATTTATTTTTGATAAACTTATTATTTTAGTTGGGCCTTTTTTCCTATTTTCCACTTATGCCCAAAAAGGACCAATATGTCTGGTGCCATTTTTGCTGGGCAATTTTTGCCAGTTATATTTTTATCCAGTTTATTTTTTATTACCATGCACCAGTTCAGACATTGGGATAAAAACAATGAAGATGAGGATGCTAGTCTGAACAAATCATTGAAGAGTTACGATACAACTCACCACAAGTTCCGTGCAAATAGCTTTTTCTCAAGAACATCTGCTGTGTGGAATGAAATCCCTTTTGAATATTTTCCCAACGAGTACAATATCAAAATTTTCAAAAACCACAGTGAACAAGTGAATTATCCAATGTTGGTCTTTTTGTTATTCACTTATTGCTTTTAATTCTTTAGTGTTTCTAACTTTTATAAGTCATTTTAACTCTCTTATTGCTTTTTCAGTCATTTTTAGTCTTCATTTCAAACAAGTCATGTTTTAGTTTTTCCAACTTTACAATAAGCTATTTTAACATTTTTTTTACTGGTCTCTTTTCTGTAGCATAAATAACTCCCTCCTTACTGACCCTTTAATGTACAAAGTTTCCAAAAGGTTTTGCTCAGGTTGACAAAAAGTAAACCAAAAAAAAGCTCAACTCAGAAATCCAGACAGCGATGGTCATAATCTTCAAAATTCTAGCCTTGTGTAATACATGGCTGAATCCAAGTTAATTTCACTTAATTTCCTCATCTTTTCTTCTTCTTCTTCTTCTCCCTCTTCCTCTCCCCTCCCATTCTATCTAACATAATCAGACATAAATTGAAGTTACCGTGGTAACACAAGTAACTCAATGAATGAATTCAATCATCTCTCAGATGAGGTCGGCACTCAAACTGCCCGGTGCAAGTTAAGTCTTGGTGAATTTAGAAAGAGAAGAAAGAAAGGAAGAAAGAAAGAAAGAAAGAAAGAAGAAGAAGAAGAAGAAGAAGAAGAAGAAGAAGAAGAAGAAGAAGAAGAAGAAATGTCCTGTATTGATTCTGTCAGCTTTAGTCAGTATTTATGAGTGAGTATTGATCCAGCTATTACAAATTATTGACTTAGTGAACTAATTCAATGTCCGCAAGAGACACCCACTTGTTGATATTGTACAGACTTTTATATACTATTTAGCTACGGCAGATTTTGGCAAATACAAACCAGAAATGATGAAAGAAGGAAGAAAAATGAAAAACTTGTCACAGGTCTGAATAGTTTACTAGTGTAAATAGTTTCTTAAGGGTCTAAATAATTACTTAGTAGTTTGAGTAGTTGTTTAGAAGTCTGAATAGTAGCCTAGGGTTCTGAATAGAAGCTTGGTAATCATTATAGTTACTTACTAGTCTGATTAGTTGATTAGTGGATTTACTAGTCACTTAGGTGCCTGAATAGTTGCTTAAGTACTTGAATAGTTAATAAAGGATCTGAGTAGTTGCTTGGTAGACTGAATAGTCACAGGTGCCTGAATGGTGGCTTTATGCCAGGACAGCTGTTTAGGGATCTGAATAGTTGCTTTGTAGTGTAAATAGTTGCTTAGTAGTCTGAATATGAGTCTGAATAGTTGTTTATTAACCTAGATAGTTGCTTGGTAGTTTGGATGGTAGCTAAGATGTCCGAATACTAATCTGAATTGTATGTCACTATTGAATAGCAATTCTTGAAACGAGTCTGAATACCAGTTGGAATACCGGCTTACATGCTTTGCCTCAACAATGAATAGCTTCTTTCATCATTGATCTAAACACATTGTTAAACCTATGCATCAGGAGAGGCTGCGTTTAGAGTCACAGCCACAGACCATTGGGAAAAAAAGCTTCATAAAGTGAATTAAATTTTTTTTAAATTTAGTAAAATTCTTTAGATATAACTAGATGAAGAAACACTGAAATTTGTTCCTACCCAGCAGATAACCAGACCCAACTATTCTGTGTCCAGGGTTGTGGTCCAGAAAATTTCGGAAACACTGTTTTAGTCAATCAAACCATGTGCACAAGCTGTGTACGCTTTTAAAAAATTCTGCTTAAAAGCCAAAGCCTCTATAAACTGGAATTCAGGTTCTTGGCAAAATCATTGGTGTCATTTTCTGTATTTCAAATGTCCAAAACTATTGCATTTACTCATGTAAAACAAATTAGGTATGGATGGCTTAAAGGTTGGCGGTCATTGATAATGGAATCATCAAGCCAAGTTCAAACTCCTGCTGAGACAATTCGTGTTCACTCCACACTGATGCCCTAGGGAAAGGCATGAATCCATTTCTTCTGCCCTCGGATAGGGGTAAATAACAGGTCTGAATGGGCTCTCAATCCTGGTTAAGCAATCGATCTAGGAGATGGACAACTCTGAAAGCAAACCAGGAAGTGGTGTCCTCTCAACTCATTCAGGCCAGCTTTAAATTTCATGGCCATTTTGAATATGATGGCCACTGTTGCCCTGCCAAGACAGGGCAAGCCTGGGTTCCCAGCTGCATTGCCCAGGCTCACGAAGTTCAGTCTTTTCTTATATCATTCTTCATACGAAAACTTTGCCAGTTTTCATTGTTTTCTGGCTGAACTTTGCCTGGCTGGTACAAAACACTGACGTCATGATGAAATCCATATCTTATGACCTTCAAAATGACATATGACTTTCCAGGGTTTCTTAGTAAATGAAGAAATTTAAATCCTTCCTTTGCTGCCCTTGCTTTGTAACCCTTAAAAAAAAACCCAGACTTGAATGAGTTGAGGTTGCAATGTATTGTGAAGCACAAAGGACCATGTGCACAAGCTGTGAGCACTCTTATGAGATCTTGCTTATAACCCCACAGTGTCTAAAAACTGGGACACTTGGAAAGTATCTAAAATCAACGGACTAATTTGATTCTTTTCTTACTTCTTTTACTGATGAATGATACAGAAAGAGATATTTCAATGGCCAAAATAATGTTTGGCTCGGAATAGTATACCATTCTGCGGTCTGTCATTCTCAGTCAACAACGTCTAAAATATTATTAATCTCTCGGGGAATCTTTGTTTATATTCCAACGAGGCTGTTTGACACAATTTCTTGGTAAGTAGCTTTTGAAACATTTCCAAAATATACATTACGTATATTTACATTTTTTTAAATCTAGAGATAAGTACATATTCTTAGAAGTTCAATGAGCAACATTATATATGCATATGTACATATAGATATGTAAATTTGGGAAGCTATCCTTCATTCATACATCTCTGGTTGAATATGATGGACAAGGAACATGTTAATTTTTATTGTTTTTATCTTATATAGATAGGACTATATATATATATATATATATTTATATATATATTTGATACACACTCACACAGCACACACCACTGATAATGGGAAGAATCCCGAAACATGTATGGACTATTGACATATAAGGATTAATAAACCTTACCACCAAAAACTTCACTCCCGAGTCTGTCTCACTCTCTAAAGTACACATTATATATATATATATATATATATATATATATCTAAATGGTAAACAACTGATGATCCCAACAAGAGACAATTTGTACATTGTACAATAATAACAAAATATATGTGAAACAGGGAAAAAAACACCAAAGAAAATTGCATAAATTGCATTGACAGATATTGGGAAATAAATGACTGGAATGACACAAAACAATTTTTTGAAAAAGTATTTTAATGTTCAGTGTTTAAAGCTGTAAAACTCTCTAGACTATATATATATATATATATATATATATATATATATATATATATATATATATATATATATATATATTTGCAGAAAGGCACCTAAAAAACAGTCCTGATACTTAATAGATTCATCAATATGACCATTCATAGATTTTCACTTTTCTTTTCAGAACAAAACTTTTGATGCTAAATTTGTTTTCTATGGAAACCTAACCTTTCAACCATTAAGGTAAACACATGCTACTGAAGATGAAAACCATTCCTGAAACATGTATAGCATACTAATTAAGTAATTTATCAATTGAATAATTGACTAATAAAGTCTCCTTACACTTTTAACCCAGAGTTTTTCTCATTCTCAATTGTTCATATATATATATATATATATATATATGTATAGGTGCTGTTTGATCAACAATGCTTGGGAACCATGTTATTATAACTATTTTGTTTCTAAATCCTCGAAAGAGTTACATGGTAAACAACTGATGATCCTATATATGTAAGGAGTTTAAAGTTGTAAAGCTCTCTTGACTATATGTACACTAGCTGAGATACCCAGAGTTGCCTGGGGAAAAAATCTCTAAACATGACAACACTGGGAAGCCAATGATGTTTTATGGAGATTTCATAAATCCATCAGTCAGGCATGCATAAGCCCTCTTAGAACCTGGAAGATTAATTTTTCTGAAAACTGAGAATTCATTTGATGATTTTTAGTGTTAGTAGTTCACATATCAAAGTGGACTATTAGATTAAAATTGTGTTACATTTCATTGTTAAGTTTGGATTAGGATTAGGGTTATCGTTTTTGCACTGAGAAAAACTCAATTTATTGTCTGTTTAGGGTCTGATTCTTGAAAATATTCTGCCAAGTAGGTAATAGAATGACGAATGGAAATTAGGGGTGTAGTTTTGTTTCATAGCTACATTGTAAATAGAACCTTCTCTTATGAAACCTTCAAATACATCTTTTCTGAAACTGACATATCTCTGGAAAATAAGAAGGTCCAATGAATTGAAAGCAAGTGAAACTGAAAGACCATAAGTAATGTTTTCTCCAACAGGTCTGAACTTGGTCCATCAATTGCATTTACTGTGTTTCTAATCACTGGTGTATTGTTGCTCTCACCGATTTCCCTAGCACAAAAAAATCAGTTTTTATTATATGAGTGTGAACACAGACCCCAAACAGTTTATTTTTGATAAAATTCAATCTTAATGAGTGCGTATTAGAAAAATTGTTGTTTGCTGATTTTGGATATGCCTTTGTTTCTCCTCAGTGATACCTCATTGTTTGGGCAATGTGTTTTGAAGGACATATTTTGAAAGCACATAAAATTGAAAAGAGAAACAATGATAATGAAATCTTTTGAGACGTAGCACACTTTTTATCAAATCGTTCACTTTTTCATTGCCGAATTACTACCACCATACATATATATATATATATATATATATATATATATATGTATATATGTATATATATATATATATATATGTATATATTGAGAATGAGACAGAGAGAGAGAGAGAGAGAGAGAGAGAGAGAGAGATGCATGCAAGCCAACTCAGCATAAGTGGCATATCAGTGAAAAGACCTTTTTTCCAAAAATTTGATTTCATTTGAAAAATTATTTCCCAATGTCTATTAATGTAATTTTTATAGTTTTCTCAGTGGGTTTTATGTTTACACACTTGTTGAGATCATCAGTTGTTCACCATGTAACTGTTTATTTTTACACACACACACACACACATATATATATATATATATATATATATATATGCTGATGTTTTGTTTTTATAACAGCTTTAGTATCTGAATTTTTTTCGCAATCAGTATCAAATAATATTTCAGTGTTATCCACAAGTATCTGACAAATACCAATGACTATTTCATCAACTTGTTTACAATACGCATTAATAAGCACAGTGCTAAAAATAAGGGTATACAACCAATGCATCCTCCTGATAGTCACCTATGGAGCTGATACATAGAACCTAAGCAAAAGACTGACCCTTGTTGAACAAAGAACCATCTAAAGTGCATAAGAGAGAATCAGGTTCAACCTCATATGGAGAGATCACAAGACAGCACAGTAAATTTATAAGAAAACTTTAATGGCAATGGGTTGGTCATGTTGCGAGAATGGCAGACAACTGCTGGACATCAGGACTCACAGGTATGATCCCTAGAGAACACATGCACAACCGGAGCCGGCAAAAATGGCGTGATGAATTATATAAATTCAGAAAGTACTGGCTTCATGATGTCCAAGATTTGGTGAATCTTGGGAAAGTTCCGTGTGCAATGACAGATGCTAAAAGGTTGATGATAATGATGGCATCATTATCTGTTGAGTTGTATGTTAGTCTATATGAGATAGTAGTGGTTATGTGACCAATGTAAAATGTTTTATTGTTAACTTTAGAGATACAATCTCCTAATCGGTCAGAAAATCCACAAACAATATTGGTTTTACTCTCTAGTTTGTTTTTATTTGGTGGGGTCAGTGTTATTTGTGAAGATGAGGTTAAATATTTAAAGTTTTTCATAGTAGATAATAATTCTTAAATATTTGTTGCGATCGTTAAACAATGTATTCCTGCAGATTGTAATTTTAATCACTGTCTCATTTGGTTTTGTAGTTGAGATATTCATATTTTCAGAAACCATCAACCAAAAAATTCACCAAAATTGTTAATGTCGGTTTTTTTAGTTTCTAAGTTGGTCTTGCTGGCTGGTTTTCTGTGTATATATGTATCATGCACCAGTCGAGTTTGAGGGATGAAAATTTAAACATTTTCTTATGTCTTGAAGAAAAGTTAGTTTTTTTTATTATTTTTCAAATTTTCGTCCTAAATAGGGTTTTAGTGTGTGGGGGGTTCAATTTGAATGTAAGTTTAATCTAAATTGATCCCTTAGTTTCTGACTAGCTGCATCCATGCTTGTTTTTTTGAAAATTCAAACTTCTTCAGTGATCACAGCCCTACAAAAGGAGGGAGAAATAACTTTTTCATTGATCACTGCTTTTTTCAATTTTTCATTGATCACCCCAACACATCAAGCTGCCAAAAAGCAGTGGACAATTGACAGTGACTAACTAGAACTGTTGTTGTTTTCGTCATGATTGGTATAAGCATTATTTTCGATAACAATCACACAAAGTTATGATATCCCTCTAATATTCTCAGTGGTATTTTTAGGGTTAGTGTCATGCGGTGTAGTTAATCAGGGTGTCACCCCCAGTGGTGCCAACATGAAAATTTTTCTTTCGGGTAAATCGACTCGAAAATGTCGATAAACACCAAAACGTGCTTTTAAAAAAAGTCTTTTATGCCCATTTTTAATAGCTGAAAAATGGCTAGAAAAAGCTGATGATAAGCTAAAACTGCTAAAAGTAGCTGTAAATTTTGAATTTTCATCCAACAATAGATGATACACTAGTTCATAGATGGTATCACTGTCACGTGGTCGAAAACAAACAGCTTAAAAAAAAATGCATTATGTTAACAAAGTATGTTGAGATGCGAAACTAATAACATTAGTTTTTTCCTGATTTTTAAAAGTATAAAATTACGTCTCTCTCTCTCTTCTGATATATGTAAGCATGCACATAGTTTTAACTACATTCATATTTGTCTACATACATATGGACATAAATGTATATTTATATACATATGTATATATATGTATATATATACATTTGTATGTGTCTATCTTTATTTAAAGTGTGTTATACTGCATATTCAAAGGCCTTGAACCACATACACATGAACACACACACACACACAAACAAAAACACACACAAACCCACACATACTCAGAATATATTCAGCAGTCTCTTGAATAGAGTTCTTAATTTGATCCAAGATTTGCCCATTTAAAATTGAACTGTCATAATAATGTAAAATATTTCTTCAGTTTTTAAGTTGGTCTGGATGCCTGGCTGGTTGGCTATGGCTATGTTTTTATGATGCATACAGAGTTAATGGGCTAAAAATTTAATCATTCGCTTTTTATAATGTCAGATAAAAAAAAAAACGTTCCTAAATAGAGTTTTTGTAAGGTGTTAAATTTAAATGTAAGTTTATGCTAAATTGGTCCCTTAGTTTGTATCTGGTAGCATTCACACTTGTTTTTTTGATTTTGAGTGATCACCATGAAATAAAATGTGAGAGAGATGACTTATTCATTGATCAGTTCCTTTTTACAAATTTTTTAAACGATCACCCTTAACAAGGCATGCTACTAAAAGACGTTCATTGCATGATAGTTTCTATTGAGTGACTAATAAGGCATGGACTCGGTGTGATGTGTTTGAGCAGCGAAACCTTAATTGTAATTCTGCACTACATCAGAACTTGCACAAATGAAAACCATACTATTCAAAATTTTGCTATACATATATATATATATATATATATGTGTGTGTGTGTGTGTGTGTGTGTGTGTGCGTGAATATGTACGTGTTTGTGTGAATATGTATAATAAAATATATGTATGTATATATGTATAGATATATTTGTATACATATATATATTTATGTCTGAGTGTGTATACATATATATATGTGTATATATATGTATAAATATATTTGTATACATATATTTATATGTATGCATGTGCATGTTTGCATATATATGTATGTATATATATATATGCATATAAATATATACATATATATATTTGTGTGTATGTATATACATTTATATATATATATACATATATATGTATATATATATTGGTTTTTATATATATATATATATATATATATATATATATATATATATATATATATACATGTATATTTGTGTGCATTTATATATATATATATATATATATGTATACATATATATATATGTATGTACATAAATTTATATATATACACATATATATATATATATATATACATACATATGTACATATATATATGTATATATATATATATATATGTATATGTATATATATATATTTATATATATATATATATATATATATATATATATATATGTATATATGTATATATATTTGAGAATGTCAAGGATAACACCAAGGGTGCCTTGCGTCTAGACTGATGGCTTTGAATGTAGATATTTACACATTCATATTTTTGAGATCATCAATCAAGCTGAAGTATACACGAGTGCATAATGTCCGTCTAAAATTAAATTACCGTTTCTTTCTCATATCTGCTACCCTTCCGAGCATTCATACAATATTTATAATTCTTCTCAATAGAAATTCACTCTGGAAACCATTTTCTTTCCAAACTTTTTGTTTCTCTTTATTCAATCATTTTTCGCTTTTACTCCTATACCTTCATCTTAATTTTTTAGTTGTTTCCACCATAACAGATGAAGGCAACAAGTCGTAGAAATTAATGAAATAATCGGTCACAAATTCTCCTTCTGATAATAAGAATAATAAATAAAAGACTTTTTTCATTTTTTTTTTCAAATCTATTTTTATCTTATTTATCTTTTCTTTCTATTTTGTAAAATTTTTGTAGCATTTCATAAATTTTATTTTAATATTCTTTATTTATTGACTTATCTTCTTGTAATGTCTGTATATGCAAAACAAATTCTGATAATTGTGCATGTGGTTGGGGAGGGCTTTTCACGTACCGGTAAAATATTGAATAATTCAAGAAGATTGAAGAAAGTTGATATTTTACAAAACAGAATGGGTTTAGGTTCAATCACGTGGGCTTGTGTTAAGCTGTTAATAGGCCCAGGCCAGATGGAAAATGTAGGCCTCTATTCAAACTGATTATTGAACAATTTTTGTTATCTGTACAAAAGGCATACAATTTATATATGTACATCTGCATGTAGTATATGTTATGATTTTAGATCGTTCTTTTAGATTTTTTCAGATTATTTCCTCAGATTTTTTTGAAAATGTTATTTTTCAGGGTTTTTCTTTTATTATATCTAGAGTTTTTATATCCTTGAGTTTTTCAAGATTATTTAGATTTTTTAAGATTATTTTTCAGATTATTTAGATTATTCCTTTCTTTTAGATTATTCCTTTTTTTAGATTATTTCTCAGATTATTTAGATTATTCCTTTTTTTAGATTATTTTACAGATTATTTAGATTATTCCTTTTTTTAATTATTTTTCAGATTTTTCAGGGTTATGTTGTGCCCCCAGACTTTCAGAAATCAAACTCTGGCTGAGATAATTTGCATTCACTTCTCATTAATGCCCTTATGAAAGGCATACGCCAAAAGCAGAGCAGACTGGGCTTTGTTGCCATGGTTGGCAAGCAGTATAGGAGATGGAAAACACTGTATCCAAACCAGAGACCAGGGTCTCTTTCAGGCTGCAATACATTCTGGAGTGCTAAGTGAACAGCACAACATATAGAGCACAGTGGTCATCCACCGAATCCAACTCTGTCTATAACCATCCTGACTAGGCAGAAATTTACAATGATAGGTCAGGTTAGTCACTCAAATGAAACTGTCACATGACCATTGTCTCTTGGAGTTGATGGATTAAAAATTTGGAAAAAGGAATGATAAATGAATATGTTAACTCTTTTACCTTTTGTCTGAATGTTTGAAAATCAAGTACGAATACTTAAGGGCCAATTTAGCAAAAACTTATAATTCAAATTGACCCCACCCCCACTAAAACCTATTTAAAAGGTGGGGGGTGAAAACCTATTTTTTCTAGACACGATACAGAGTAAATGCTTAAATTTTCAGCACTCTAGTTTCATTGGTGTAGACTGTATGAGTGATACATATATAGCCAACCAAACCAACTTGAAAACTGAAGAAACATTTGTTGACAGTTTTGGTTGACAGTTTCAAATGTGACTAGTTTTGAGTTGCACATAACTATCAGGCATTCATCAGATGGTTGTGGAGGTGTGACCAATGTAAGAGTTAAAGCTTGTATTGATAACATTAGAGATAAAATTTCCTAATGGGCAAGAAAATCCACAAACAACGTTGTTATTGCTTACTATTTTTTATTTGGTGGGGTCAGTGTTATTTTTGATGGTGAGGTTAGATGTTTTAAATTTTTCATTGCAGATAATCTCAAATGTTTTCGCAGAACGTATTTTGGATCACTGTGTCATCCAGTTTTGTATTTGATATATGTTTCATTGCAATACAATAGATTTATTATATTAGAAACCTTCAACCAAAATTTTCAACATTGGTTTCTTCAGTTTTCAAGTTGGTCTGGCTGTCTAAGCATGTATGTAACACATGTACAGGCTGTACCAATAGAGTTAGAGGGTTTCATTATCATTGTCTGTGATGGAAGATAATTTTTCAAAAATATTTTACTAGAAATCATCAACTAAAACAGTCATGAATACTGACAGCATAGATTTCTTTAGTTTTTAACTAGGTCTGACTGACTGGCTGGATATATATATATATATATAAAGCTCCCTTATTCAGGGTTGAGCATGCTCTAAGTAATGTAACTCGCTCATTGTAAGGTTATGCAATGCTCTTCCAACATGGAATGGAGCACTCTGGTGGAATAGGAATAAATATGACAAATAAGTATATCGTTTAAATTCAACCTCACTAACTGTCCAGTTCCTTGGAGTAGAGGAAGGATACCAGCCTCTGGGTCTGAAACTAAGGTTCTGATCCTGCCTCGTGGTACTGGATGGGATAATGGATAGTCTATAGCCACACTGAAGAGTTGTAATACAACGAAACAGCTGTCTGTGGATGACACAATAATATATACATATATATATATATCATGTACAGAGGATGTATAATGGTGCCAGAGAGCAACAAATTTCAACATTTATTCCTTATTATGTCTGGAATTGACTGAATTGATTACCTTATCATCCATGAGAGACGAGCTGAATGGATGTCCGTTTAGGCATAACCATCTTTTTTTGTGCTGTGGAGACACATTGGGAATAAAATTCTTTACTCTTAGGTGGAGGGGTAATTGCATTCCCTCACCATTTGTATACTACTAAAATCCCCTACTTGAACAATGCATGGATAAGAAAAGTCAGCCTGTATATGTCCCTCATGGTTCCCAACCTGGGGGCAAAGAGAGCATCTTCGTACAAAGACAGCACAATATCTTAAGGGAGGGCAAAATTATCAATTTAGAAGCATTATAGGCCAGAGGAAAATTTTGCACCCCTTCATACCTGCACCTAGGGGTGACAGACCTTTTTTGCACCCCCTCTTGTTATGCCTCAAATTTGGTGTTAAGACACTTCTTCATTCTGATTACACTCTATCTATATTGATTGTTAGAGGGTATTGAACCCGGAATTTTATGTAAAAAATAATGGAGCAGATCTGGTTAATCACATAACCAGCATGTTGGGGGTGATCAATTGAGAAATTATGAAAAGAGGTGATCAATGAATGAATCAGATCTCTCACTTTTTTGGAGCAGTGATCATTAAAAAGATCCAAAATTTTTAAAAATCAAACATGCATAAAGCCAGACACAAACTAGAGGACCAATTTAGCATCAACTTGTATGGCAAATTGAACCACACATAAAAAGAAACATTATGGGGAGGATTTGAAAGAAAAACGTTTTTTTTCTCAACAAGAGTAAATCTTTAAATTTCAGCCCTTTGGCTCCACAAATGGAGCCTGTACATGTGATACAGACATAGCCAGACCAGCTTGAATACTGAGAAAACCTATGCTGACAGTTTTGATGACAATTTTGATGACAGTTTTGGTTGATGGTTTCTAATTCTTCATTTGAACAATTCAGCTCTAAGAAAAAATTAGGTAGTTTTCTTCCCTCACTTTCCCTCTATTCTTTTTTTCATACTACACCACTGGGTATTAAGATACTTCTTTATTCAGATTTCACACTTCTTACTGTGATGATTAGAGGGCATTCAACTTGTCTTACAAAAAAACATACTGGACAAATCCACACAATGCACATAACACTCAAATAACTTCATGTTACAACTATCACTTAGCAATCGTACGCCAAGCTGCAAACTTAAAGTGCAGGAGGCAGGAGGGCCAAGGGTTACTATAAGGATACCAGAGTGACCATTCTGTGTAACAGACTCAGTCAAGCAACCGTCACATCAGAGAATATGAATTCCTTCAAGAGTAACCTTGAAAAGTATATTGGTCGTGAAAAATTTAATTATCCTTTCTTGTACTAAAAATAATTTGTTCACGCAACTGAGTTTTGTAAAAAAAAAAAAAAAAAAAATGACTTAAATCTCATATCACAAAGAGGAAACACAATCTGCAGACGGTCATAAATACTCCTTCTTACTGGAGTACCTACTTGGCCATGATTGTGGTTACGTGTTGTGGTGCGTAAATTGTAAGTAGGGGTAGACAGTGATTTCAAAGACAGCTCTCTCAATTCATGAACACCTGCAAACTAAGAGAAAAAAATCTTATCAATAAATATATTTACATATTATTTATTCGTATCATCCTCAAAAGATTAGACAGGATGGTTAAGAAAAACATTGAAACATTGACAAAATTAACCACATATTTATGAATACAGGGTGTCCCAAATGTAATGCTCAATCTGCCTCCAAACTTTTCTTACTGATGTACCAGATATACCACAGACATATATTTATGCAATGCATTAAATGTAAGGTTCAATCTAATTGCTGCCCATTTTGACAGGGCTGGATATAGACCATGGGGCCAAGAACAGTGGGGCTCTCATATTCAGAAATTGAAATGTACCACAAATCACAATGAGTAAATTTGTTGTTTGTTATTGGAACAGACAAGTCATACATACATAGAAAGGTTAAATGTGTCATACATCATAAATACATGTATGCATGCTAATACATACCGGCAAAACTCTGAGCCGATTTTTAAGTAAGACAAATTTATTTTCTTAATTGTAGATCCGAATTACAAGAACAAATTTTATTTATCTGAAATAATTGAAGCCATTATAATGAAGTGAATTCCAAACAGTAGTTATGAATCTATTTCATATCAAAATAAATTGATTTTTTAATTATCATACTTTTGTATAGCGGGAACCCAGGGCAAGCTCCTATTTGTCTTTGTATAAAACTGGCAATGCATTTTAATGAATTTATTCAGTTGGTGAGCTACAGATCTGTATACATTCACTACATCTACCTAGGACAACAAATCTCCATGAGACCCTCAAAAGAGGAGGAAATCAAGCGTTGAATCACTTTGGGATAGCAAGACTTCAACAGAACAAAGTCAACTTTCAAAAACCAGATGATCCCAATAATCCTAAAAAGAAGAGTATGCAACCAATGCATTCTCCCGATAGTCACTTATGGAGCTGAAACATGGAACCTACAAACAGAAGTATGCAACGTGCGCATGAGAGAATCATGCTCAACCTTACATGGAGAGATCACAAGACAGCACAGTATATAAGGAAGAAAACAGGTGTCTGAGACATCATAGAAACTATTAAAAAACTCAAATATCAATGGGCAGGCCATGTTACAAGAATGAAAGACAACCGATGGACATCACGTCTCACAACATGGATCCCCAGAGATCACATAAGAAACTGAGGCCAACAGAACACAAGATTGAGAGATGAACTAGACCAATTTAGGAAATACTGGCTTCACAATGCCCATGATATAGAATTATGGAGAATCCTGGGGAAGGTCTATGTCCAACGATGGACATTAAAAGACTGATGATGATGATGATGATGATATAAATTTTCAAATTTTATTATTGTGGCTAGTGTTCATCCATACACCATTGTCTTTTGACTCCTACAGAAAAGTCAGGTGACCATACCAGTCATTCAGCAGCACCATATCCACAGCAACCTTCCAAATCAACATCTGACCAGTCTTGCATAATGCTACCATAATGTGGTAGGGAGCTGTTTTGTTGGAAATAACTATCAGTGTGCCAAAAACATTTAGCAGAAGATCTTGATAATTTTCAGAGGTTGCATTGCCATCAAAGAATTATGGCCCTGTGACGCCAGTACATGAAATTACACACCAGACAGTTACACAAGGGAGATAACTTTTGGAATGAATTGGGCTTTACTTCTGGGACATCCTGTGAAGATCACCTAAAGTTATGTTTCCTGTGTCGTTCATATGTATACTTGTTTGAGTGTGCTCATGCACACTTATCTTTACATACTTACATGCACACACAGACATTGACACAGAAATGTATATATGTATATATGTATATATATATATATATATATATATATATATCTTTTTTTCCCCAAGTTTCTCTTTGAACAGAAAATACATTTATATAATGATCTGATTAGTTGAATATAGAATGATACATGAAAATCCATATTGTATGATATATATATTTTGATATATCCACATATCTAGAGAATGTTGAACATTTTCCAAATCCACCCCTCCAAACACTCACACACACATATATATATATATATATATATATATATATATATATATATATATATATATATATATATATATATATATAGCCATGTAGATAAATTCACATGTATGCATATATTTGTGTCCACAATGTATATGTATGAATATATATATATATATATATATATATATATATATATATATGTACATTATATATATGAAAATATGTTTATCGTAAAAATATGATTACATTGCATATATATATATATATATATATATATATATATATATGTACTTTCACAAAAAGACTCTCTCTGGAGACAACTACCATTTCTATCAGAAGACTATAAATTGAAATCCATATCTTGTGCATTTATCCTTATTGTCGACAAAAACATCAAAGAGAAACAAACATCCATTCTATACTTCCTCTTCTCCCAAAGAAACCCCCTTGTACCCCCTTCACTGACTTCCCCCCCCCCCCCCCATCATCTACAAAGACAAATGACAAAACAATATCTACAAAATGGACTTGATACACCAAGTTTCGTTTTTGGACTTACTCATTGATGTGAAATTGGTACAGGCAAGCGTGAAATTCCTGTAGAATTGAGGTAATTGCCAGTGATTACGATACGGACTGCTCGGTTGTTAATGACTGTGCTGATGGGTTTAATTTTCTATCAAAGTTTCTTGATGTGTTACAATTTTTAAAATTCATGCCAAACAATAAATTACAGAAAGTGATTCATCAGGTACTTCTCAATTTGTTCTGGATTTCAAATTTGAAAAGTAAGTAGTTGATAAGTATCTGATATGAATGAAAAAAAATATGAATAAATATAGATAAATTAGGAACTTAAACAAATAATCAATATGATTCAGGAAAAAAAACAATAGATTCATGTTTGATTTTATGGTAAAATAAACCTTAAAAGTTGTAAACAGGTCTGGTTAGTTGCTCAAAAGAAACCATAATGTGACCAATGTCTTTTTGCAACATGAAGTGATGATCAATTCAAAGATTGGAAAATGGGTGATCAATGGATAAGTTACTCCTCTCTCCTTTTGTTGAGCAGTGATCACTAGAAAAGTCAGCATTTAAAGAAAATAAGCATGAATAATGCTGGACATAAACTAAGGGATCTAAGTGGTGTACCCTGTACACATGATACATACACACATAGCCAATCAGCCAGCCAGCCAAACCAACTCAAAAACTGCAGAATACAGTCTAATTTTATGCTTTAAAAGACATCAGAAGTTGTTAAAGTTTTCAGATTTGTTTTCGAACCGTGTTTAGTTTTTTTTACATATTTAGTGTAACAAGTTGGTTGATAAACAACTAAATCACAGTTCAAACTGCGGTCTGAAAGTAAATCAAAGGGTCTGTGTGAATTTGGGGTGTGGGCTCTTGAGTCTGATGAATTTCATAAGATTTACCACAAAAATGTATTTTTAAGAATTTCTTGAATAGTTTTCATTGTTATTCGTATGAAGTAGTTTACCACTGTCTGGATTTTTTAGATTAGGGAATATCGCTATGTAAAGTCAAGTGCAGCCTCTTGTCCTCATCTTGGAGTATTTTGGGAACACCATTTTTACACTGCATCAGTCAAAGAAGATATTAACTTCCATAAGGACAATTCCCCCTGTTACCATTTTTCTTGAAACATGAGTCACCTGCCTCTAATTTCAATTGTAAATAATACAAATGATGTCAAGTACAACTGAGCATATCCGATGAAGATGTTCTTTTCCCCCCCAAAAGAGCCATCCTCATATCATCAACTCCTGACAATCACAGATTTTTGACACCGATTACAGACAAAACTGGGGAAACAAAGAATCAACCAGATACGATATCAGACAATGGAAAGTGAATGTTTCCGGAAGATTGGCGAGACAGACCCTCCCCATCTTGATGGTCAAAAATACATCCACTCATAACCTGAAGATGCCAATAGGGCACTACGGGTGAAACGCTGTGTCCAAAAATTAAACCAAGATCAGGACAAAAGCCTGTACAAAACTTTACATACATCATCACTTCCATCAAAAAATAATAATCAATGCTAAATAGTTTTCTCCTTTGACTAAAAAAATGTAGACATATATATATAGCATATTATATAAGTAGATTAATACTTACAGAGAAAATGAAGCAAAACCTAGCCTGGCTGCAGCAGGGTAAAACTCCACTCCTACTTCTCTTCCAACTGAATCATAAAAAAAAAATTTATTGAATATATTTATTGAAAATATTTTTTAGTATAAATCTACCTATCAATCAGAATAACATAAACTCTATGAGTATCTGGAAGACACATTTTGTAGATATTAAAACTTGTCTATAGCTTTGAAGCCCCGACCTTTTTCAAGAGTTGATTCAATGACTGCCGTTGTGTATCTCCTTCTGTCTTCTCTTTGTTTCTTCTTGATTAATTTGTTTAGTTCAGCCTCTTCAATTTTCTCCCTCGTTGTTGTCGGTGGCTTGAGGTTTCTGCGTTTTTCCATGTCGAACGCGCCAAAGAATTCTACCAAAAACTTTATTCGTCCAAACAAGGACTGCAAAACAATGAGCAAGATACGCAAGACACGGGCAAGCAACTAGAGGACTTCCCAAAAGTAACCCCGTGGGAGGTGAAGGAAGCCATTAAACAGACAAAGAAAGGAACTGCCCCTGGACCAGACAACATCACCATCGACCTACTCCGAAAAGCAGGTAAAACCATCAATAGGAAACTGGCCGTCCTCTTCAACCTGTGTCTAAAACACAGTAAAGTCCCAGACGATTGGAATACTGCTATCATAATGCTACTATATAAAAAAGGAAACCCGAAAGACCTCAACAACTATAGGCCTATAAGCCTACTCAACTGTGTATATAAACTTTTCACAAAGATCATCACCAACCGAATCACAAAAACACTCGATGAAAACCAGCCACGTGAACAGGCTGGCTTTAGAAGAAGCTACTCGACCATGGACCACCTGCACTTGATAAATCAACTGAAAGAAAAAGCAGCAGAGTATAGACTACCACTTGCCGTAGCATTTATCGACTTCAAAAAGGCGTTCGACTCAGTAGAAATCCCTAAGGTCATGGAGGCCATCAGTCGGCAAGGCGTAGATCCGGTATATGTTGAAGTGTTGAAACATATATACAATCACGGCAGCTCATTTATCAGGCTACATAAAGACTCGGACCCCTTCCAGCTCCAGAAAGGAGTAAGACAAGGTGATACCAGCTCACCTAAACTCTTCACAGCCTGCCTCGAGATGATCTTCAGAAGGCTAGACTGGGAGAGTAAAGGAATTAAAATAGACGGCGAGTATCTGAGCAACCTCAGATTCGCAGACGACATAGCCCTTTTCGCAGAGAACCTACACGACCTCCAACTAATGATAAATGAACTAAATGAGGAGAGCAAGAAAGTCGGCCTACACATGAACTTCAGCAAGACGAAGATCATGTGCAACAACCACATTGGAGATAAGAACACTAAGATCGAAATCGAGGACACAGAACTCAAGAAAGTAGACCACTACATCTACCTAGGGCAACGAATCTCCATGAGACCCTCAAAAGAAGAAGAAATCAAGCGAAGAATCACACTAGGATGGCAAGCCTTTGGCAGAGCTAGCTCAACCTTCAAAAATAATAAGATCCCATTAATCCTAAAGAGAAGGGTGTATAACCAATGCATCCTCCCAATAGTCACTTATGGAGCTGAAACATGGAACTTAACCAAGAAACAGACCCGTAAGCTGAGAACCATGCAACGTGCACATGAAAGAATAATGCTGGGCCTCACATGGAGAGACCACAAAACAGCACAACACATCCGGGAAAAGACAAGAGTTAGAGACATCATAGAAGCCATAAAAAATCTCAAATGGCGGTGGGCTGGCCATGTTGCAAGAATGGCTGACAATCGATGGACATCATGACTCACAACATGGATTCCCCGAGACCATATGCGCAACCGAGGCCGGCAAAATATTAGATGGAGAGATGAACTAGACAGGTTCAGGAAGTACTGGCTCCGTGACGCCCATGATAGAGAAGTGTGGCAAATCCTGGGGAAGGTCTATGTCCAACGACGGACGCTAAAAGACTGATGATGATGATGATGATGATGATGATGATGATGATGATGAAAACTTGTCAATTTGGTTCAATCAGTCAGAGAGCCAGCTACCAATCACTTTTTCATGATTTCAAAGAATGAAATAAGTCCTTGCTTACTTCTACTATGAATTTTGGTTGATATATAAGACTTGCCAATTCAGCCCTTTCAGTAAGAGAGAAAATAATGAATCAGTTGGTTGTGATCTCAAATCATCCTAGGGGTACGTTAATTTTAACTCCCTTATATTTAGTGAGAATTGTTCTTGTTTTTGTTGTTCATGTCACAGTTGGAAAACAAAGTCAACTCCAGATTTAGACTGGAGTTTGACCACAAGTGTGATTTCTGTCTACGTTTTTTTGTCCCTCCCTCCAAGAACCCCCAGCCTCCACCTATGGCATCAACTTCAGACAATTATGGATTATCAATACCAATTACCAACGACAAAAAGAGTTTGGGATATAAAATCAACCATTCCCGCTATTAGACAGTGGAATTCGCTTGTTCCAAGTGAGATGGGCCCTCCCTGTCTTGATGGTAAAAAATACACTCACTGATTAGCTGAAGACAGCCGTTAAACCCTACCTGTGTTCAAGAAATGAACCAAGATGAGGACAAGAGCTTGAATAAAATTCTATATGCTTGTTTTCCTTCAAAAAATTTTGACTGCTGGATTCTTCCAAGTAAAGAATAAGAGTTGGATGAAGTGGCTCGTGCTTCTGCCTGTTGATTTTGAGGCGACAAAAGAATGTCATTTTATGTTCCATTCAAAGATTCAAAATACTGATTTTCTTGAGGTTTACCAAAATTTGAGAAATACTTTTCATCTTGATCCTTCTTTCTCTCTTATCTCTTTTGGACACTCTTTTAGAGGAAGATTTACAGTTCTATGCTATCTTTCTGCTTCTTTGTATGTATGGCCTGCTTTCTGAAAATTATTCATTGTTTTCATATCATTGATTTTTTCTCTCCTTCCTCCTCCACCCACCCTTGTAATAAAGGGTAAAACTGAAGAGGGTGCTTATGCTTCAATTGCAGTGAAAATGCCTCAACCTTCACTATGACTGTCATTCTTTCTCTTCTCCCCTGATGCTTGTAATGTAATGAACAAGGGTAAAAATGAAATATGGCACTTATGCTTGAATGTGAGCTAAAGGGATATAACCTCTGTTATTACCGTCATTCATTCATTATCACTCCTTCACAAGTCTTAAGCCTAAAAATTGGTTGTTGATAATAGATCTTTTATCTAAAATTATCTGAAAAAATTCCAGTGTGAAAATAGGATATTGTTGGTCCGAAATGACCAGTGACCTCAAAAAGCACTTTCTTGAAGAAAAACAAAAAATCATTTTTAGATGGTACCTAGTGATGTACTCTTACCAAGTTGTAGTTTCAAAAATGTAACAAGGACATACGAAAGACGAACAGACAAACAAATGAACAAAGAGAGAAGAACCTGTTGCCTATTTGGATGGTTGGTTGGGCAGCCATTTGTGGGGCTATGGTGATTCAATAACAGATATTATTTCCATTTGCCTTAACATGCTATCATGGTTAATCAAGATATATTCCTTTGGTTATAGATTACTTTAACACAATTATATAGCTCGAGTACAGAAATATATATATAAGAATAAGGATAATATATTAGTTGTAAAACCTGTGGATTTTCCATGGGTCTGGTTTCTACTTAATAAAACTGTAAACTATTTGCAGGATAACTGCCAATTCTTTTCTCCATTATTTTCAAGTCAAAACCTAATACTCAAATATATATGATATATAGTTCAGATATTTGAGACAGAGAAACTATTGATCAGCAATAATGATTATTTGAATGTTAGACAAAAATTATCTAAATCTACTTTTAGTGAGGTGTCTGCTGGTGCTGGAATCTGGTAGTCTCCCAAGACCATGGATCTGTACCCAGAAAATCATATCTGTGTTGGTAGAGCAGCATCTGTTGTCGCTGTAAAGGCTAACCAGGGAGTGACAGTACTGGCTATAGTGATTGTACCAGTAGGCACTGTTCTCCAGTATTGTCTTGGTGTCGTTTTTTTGGCATATGTGTTTTTCTTCAGCAGCAAGCCTTAGCTCTTTCACCTTTTTTGTTTAGATCACCGCTTAGCTCTAGCCTCTTGTAAAAGTGATTGTTTGAGATGTCCTCCCACCTTTGATGTTCATGCTTGTCTCTCTTGCAGATCCTGAGCAAAGTCCTGCGACCTCTTGATGTTCATAATCAGTGAATTCATATCTCTCTCGCAGACATCTTTGAAATAAAGATGGGAACGTCCTTGCACTCGCTTGCCAGAGGCAATTCTCCTGTTGAGCGAAGCCTTTGGGATCCTTCCATTCAGCATGTGATGTTCATCACTCAGCCAGCAGAGATGTCATTGTTGGAGCCAGGTTGAAGAGGCTGGGTATTCCGGCAACAAGCAAGTACCACCTGTTGGAATCATTGTAGGTCTTTTAACATCCGTTGTTGGACATAGACCTTTCCCAGGATCTACTATGTTTCTCTATCATGGGCATCGCGGAGCCAGTATTTTCTGAAATTGTCTAGTTCATCTCTCCATCTTGTATTTTGTCAGCCTCCGTTTTGACCGGCCCATTGCCATTTGAGTTTTCTGATAGTTTCTATGATGTCTCAGACCACCGATTTTTTCCTTATATACTGTGCTGTCTTGCGATCTCTCCATGTGAGGTTGAGCATGATTCTCTCATGTGTACGCTGTATGTTTCTCAGTTTGTGGGACTGTCTCTTGGTTAGGATCCATGTTTCAACTCCATAAGTGACTATTGGGAGAATGCATTGGTTGTATACTCTTCTTTTTAGGATTATTGGGATTGTCTTATTTTCAAAGGCTGAGTATGCTCTGCCAAAGGCTTGCTATCCTGGGGTGTTCTCCATTTGATTTCCTCTTCTTTTGTGGGTTTAACTCAGGCTCTATTGCTATTTTTGCAGAAAGCCTCAACTTACAAATTTAAGTTCGAAAGTAAAAATGATTTACTTTCCCTAGTTATATTTGTTGTAATCAGTTGCTTATTCATTCATCTTTATTTGCATTTACTGCAATGTATATCAACTTATCAACATGAACATCAGTAATATACAGTAGTGTATAAGATTTCTGGTACCCTTCGGTTCTTTGTATGACCCGTAAAATATCTTCAGGAATAAAAGAGAGTCTGCCAAATTGATATCATCAGAATATTTAAATCATTATCATCATCATTATCATCATTAGCAGCAGCCTTTAAGTGTCCATCATTGGACATAGACCTTCCCCAAGTTTCGCCAGACCTCTCTATCCCTGGGAGTCACTGAGCCAATACTTTCTGAATTTTTTCTAGCTCATCATGCCATCTTACTTTCAGTCACAATTTCCCATATGATCTCTGGGTACCCATCTTGTGAGTCGCATTGTTCAGCCATTGTCTCACATTCTTGAATCATGTCCAGCCCCATGCCATTTGAGTTTGCCTGATGGTTTCTATCACAAACTCCTGTTTTTTTACTCTCATTGTTTTTCAACTTACATGTAGTTAGGAGTTTGAAAGGATTAACTGGCATTTTCCTTACTTTTTATGCATAAGCAATCAGAGAACAGGTCTGGTTAGTCACTCAATAGAAACTGTTATGTGATCAACGTCTTTTGGTGAGATGCTACGCTGGGGGTGATCAATTGACAAGAGCGGAAAAAAGGAATGATCAATGAATAAGTTACTTTGCCAGGCTTTTGTTGGGCAATGATCTCTAAAAAAAATCTTAATATTCCAAAAAAACAAGCATGAAAGTTGCTGAACACAAACTCAGGGATCAATTTAGCATAAGCTCACACTGAAAATTGAACCTACCGCTAAAACCTATTTTGGGGAGGGAATTTTTGAAAAATAAAAAATTTAAGTGTTTTCTAGACATGATCATCATCATCATCATCATCAGTCTTTGTATGTCCACTGGCAGACTAAGGCTTTTCCCATCTCCTTCCATGACGAGCAAGATTGCACTAATCTCTGCCATGTCTTGCTGGCAAAATTTTCCATCTCATTCCTCTATCTTGTTGTTACAGCTTGTACATGTGATGTATACATAGCCAGCCAGACTAACTTAAAAACTGAAGAACCCTATGTTGACAGTTTTGGTCACAGTTTTAATTGACGGTTTCAAATAACACTCATTACCCAGGCACAGAAAAGAAGTAAACATTTGTTACGCTGCATGATCAGCTGTTAAGGTGGAGCTGATTAAGGTTTTCTTGGAGAAAGTCAAAATCAGATCCATGAACATAATTCTCCATCACACAAAATCAGCTTTATCTACCCACTTCGGGTGTTTCCTCATGAGGTTAATTGACACTGACCTCACTCAAGTGACTGACAGTCTCTAGGCATTACTTACTCTTGGATCTGGTTTCTCGTATCTGAATTGTGACTTTTTAACTGCAATGAATGTCTAGAAACCATCAATCAAAACTGTCAGCATTCTCGGACAACTTCAGTTTTCAAGAGAGTCTGGCTGGCTATGTATGTATATATTACACATACAAGCCAAACAGATGGAATTAAGGGACTGAAATATGTACATCTACTCCTTATAATGTCTAGAACAAATATTTTTTTTTGTTTTTTGAAAATTTCCTCCAAATCAGCATTTAGTGGGGGTTCGATTTGCAATGCAAGTTTGTGCTGAATTGATCTCTTTTTGTGCCCAGTAGCATTCACTCTTGTTTTTTGAAAATTCAAACTTTTTTGAAATCTCTTCCCAACAGGAAAGTAACTTACTCATCGATCACCCCTTTTTCCAATTCTTAAATTGATCACCCCAAGCACAGCGAGCGACAGTGTGAATTGGAGGAGAGCATTGCATTAGAGTCAAATCTTCGGTAAAGGTGTGAGTAGAAACTACACAAAAAACATTTTTCTGATTGTTATTTTATTCATATGGTTGTCATTTATTATATTCATATACTTATAAAAAAAAATGATTATGTATAGATACGTATGTATGTATGTATGTATGTATGTATTTATATATATATATATATATATATATATACACATCAGGCTCACTATTATGGCCTCTCTTTAATTTTCATTTTTGATTTCCATTCTTGCTTCTAAATCAAAACACCTGATGCTAAACTTGTTTTCTATGGAAACCTAACCATTTAACCACTAAAACACACATACCACAGAAGATGGGAATCCTTCCTGAAACATGTGTAGCATACTAACTGATCAATTTGTCAATTAATTAATCAACAAATAGAGTTATCATATATTTTTACTTCTGAGTTTGTCTCATTCCTCATAGTTCATTTATATATTTAGAGAGGGCAAGATCGAGACCGTGAATGAGCAATCATGAGAATTTGGAGTTGAAACAGTTATTTAGGCCTTTGCATTAATGGTGCTTGTTTACCTTAATGGTAAGAGAATCATGAGATTGAAGTAGCTACCCTATCAGTCACGGGTTCAATTCACGCAGCAGCCTTATTTTCTTTGATTGTTCATTCTATACACGTTGTCTAGGCCAGATGATACATTGATCATGTAATAAGGGGAGCAAATTATACTCATTCTGTGGGATCATATATCCATTTCTCAATGATGTAATTGTCGCTTTGAAAGAAACAAATAGAGCAGATATAGACTGTAAATGAGTAAATATGAGAACTTGGAGTTAAAACGGTTATTTAGGCCTTTGCATTGGCGGCTTACTGTTTAGCCCAGTGGTAAGAGCAATGCTACCTTGAAGCAGCTACTGTATTGGCTACAGGTTCAATCCCTGCAACAGACCCATTTTCTTTAATTGTTTATTCTATTTACGTTGTCTAAGCCAAATATTACATTCACCGTGTAATAATGGGAGATCATTTCAAACAGGAGTTTCAATATAATATAACAATATTTATATATATATATATATATATGTATATGTAATTAATGATTGAGTCATCCACAAACAGCTGTTTCGTTGTATTACAATTCTTCAGTGTGGCTATAGACTATCCATTATCCCATCCAGTACCACGAGGTAGGATTGAAACCTTCGCTTCAGACCCAATGGCTGGCATTTTAACCTTACCCTATGCTGAACTGGAAGGTCAGTAGGACCGAATTTAAGCGATATATTTACACACAATTCCCCATCTACCTGCTTTGGAAGAGCATTGCTATACAGCTCATAATGGACAAGTTGCCCTACTTAAAGGGTGCTCAACCCTGAAGAAGGGAGCTTTAATCATAATAATAATTAATATATATATATATTCATTTTTTTCTCTGAAGAAGCCGTAATGTCCAGAAACTTTTGTGTAGCACCTCACACCTATTTGTATAATGTTCAAAGGTATTTTTTTTCATTATTCTTATCTAGATTGTCTTTTCTTTATCAAAAACATTGGAAAAAGGGAAGATCAATGAATTAGTTACTTTTGTTGGGCTGTGATCACTAAAAAAATCCATTGTTGTACCTTCTTTAGGTCACTTTCTTCAGAGCTAGCTTTTGCTGTTAGTCAATCTGTGGACTGACTATATCTTATTGTTTCAGTACTTTCTGCTGACTGCACTGCCTTTACAAGCATTTTTTTTTTCTCTTGTTTCCCTTTTTTTTCTGGCTCCATGTCTGTCACTATAAACTCTTTCAAGAGAGCCTGGTGTTTTTGAGGCTGACTAGGCGGGGTCACATTGCTGAAGGACTCGAGAAAAAAAATATGCCACCACCCTAGTTTAAAGGAATCTCGGGTTTGGTGAATTAAAATGTCAACAACTCACAAAGAAATCAAAAAAGACACAATCAACAGTTGTCAGCCATTCTCTTTCAGGTTTCTATTACATCGTTCTAGATTTTACGATTGTTTCGGCTTCTTTTGTTTTTAGGTATTGGAAATCGTCAACCAAAACTGGCTGGCTGGCTGGCTGGCTTATTATGTCTAGAAAAAATTTTTTTTTCTTCTTTTGAAAATTGACCCCTCTTGAGAGTTTCTTTTTATCAGAGGCGGGTTAAGTTTGCCATATAAGTTTATACTAAATTGGTCCTTTAATTTGTATCACAATTCACAATTGTTTTTTGAAAATTCAGATTTTTTTAGTGATCATTGCGTATAAAGAAACTTATTCATTGACATAAGTGTATGGGTTTCTATTTGGTTAAGCGGATCAGAGCATGAAATATTGCACTGTTTTGCCTGAATTAAGGAGAGAAGTATTTGCCCGCCTGCTTTGTTCATCTGCGTTCATTGATCACCCTTTTTACAATTTTTTTGATTGATTGCTCATATCACCGCATGCTGCCAAAAGACTTTAGTTACATGATGGTTTCTATTGAATGACTAACCAGACCTGTTTTTATGCATTTGTATTACAAATTTTTATATTTTTCATGGATTTTCATATTTTTTTGTTCTACTTTTTCCTCCTTTGTGTATTTGGTATTTTTCCCTGTTTTTCTTTTTCTTTGAAAAGATTAGAGAAATGTTTTTTTTGAGTTTCTATTTCTATATTTTGTATTTCTCACTCTCTACCAAATTTTATTCTGAAAACTTGAATTTATGACATAACAAATGGTTTAATCATACATTTAAGGGAATAAATGAAGTGAATCCAAGTGTTTTTTAGCACGCACTACTCAATAATGAGATTGGTGGAAAAAAAATGAAATCACGCATGTGTGTGTACGAGTATATACATATATGTATATATGTATATATATCAGCGTCATCATCATTGTCATCGGCCATTATAAGTTCACTGCTGGACATAGGCCTTGACCATATCCTTCAGTGACGAGCCTGATTGCGCTAATCTTTGCCATGTCTCACCAGAAAACTTTTCTGTCTCTCCCTCTTGTATCTGGTTTTTTAACTCCTTTACTTATCAATCCTCATGCACCAATTGGTGAGCCTCTTGCTCCATCTGTTGTCATCCCTTCTCATTATGAGCCCTGTCCATCTCCATTTTTGTTGATTGATTTCTTGTACGATATTCCTCACCCAAGTCCTCTCTTGGATCTTCTTTCTTTTGCCAGGAGTTGTTCCTAACAGTGCTCATCCCATTGCCCTCTGTGCTATTCCAAGTAGTTTTGTAAGTTTCCAGATTTCATATCCATGCATCTGGTATCATGCATTGATTAAATTCTTTACTCTTTACTCTTTTACAATATACATATATATAATTATAATAATAATTAAATATCTGTGTCATCCACAGTCAGCTGTTTCGTTGTATTACAACTCTTCAGTGTGGCTATAGACCATCCATTATCCCATCGAGTACTCCGAGGGATGATTGAAACCTTTGCTTCAGACCCAGAGGCTGGCATCTTACCTCTGCCCTACACAGAACTGGAAGGTCATAAAGGTTGAATTTAAGCGATATATTCACTCATGCATCATTCCCCATCCACCAGAGTCCTCTATTCCTAAGTTGGAAGAGCATTGCATAAGCTTATAATGAACGAGTTACCTCACTTTAAAGAGTGCTCAACCCTGATATGATAATAAATAAATAATTGTGTTACCCACAGACAGCTGTTTCGTTGTATTGCAACTCCTCAGTGTGGCTATAGACCATACTCAAGGTAACTGTGATAAATATACAACGAGTAGATCTTTGTTCAAATAAAGTGTTAAATACCAACGGTAGAGCAATTATAAATGCGGTTCATTTGAGAATCTTTTTAAATTAAACAGAATGTACCATTGTAATATAATTATGTTATATATATACATATACATATATATACTGAAATACGAACTTGTAATTCAATATCCAATGTGTGAAGGGTTTATTTCATGAAGTGCTCTACACATTCAATATCAAATTGAATTAAAGTAGAGCTTTAAATGTGGTGCAATTATGGATTTGCTACACAAATATGTTTATGTTTCTGCTCTTTTGGGTTCCTTCAGGTGAATGTTTTGATTTATTTGAATCCGTATTTAGGACATTGGGTGAGGTCTATTTCCTGGATGGGAAAACGCTTATTATTCTATTCATATTTCTTTTCCTTTTTTTTTCTGCCTTTTTTTTACTTTTCTTTTTTACTTGTTGATCTCTGTTGGTATTTCTATTTTTCTAAAATTTTTTTCATCTTCCATAAGTTGAGTGAATTCATGACTGGTTGTTATAAATTACTTGAAATTCCTTGAGAATATTCTGTTTCTAAGGGTTTCTCTAAGTTTGATGTTTCAGCTTGATATACAGTATTCAATTTAAGATAAAGAACAACGCTGGTTCAATTCCCTACAGCAACCCCATTTTCTTTGATAGCATATTCTTTTTACGTTGTCAAGGCCAAATGATATATTCACTGTGTAATATCATGTAAGAGTTTCGATGTAATATAATGCAATTTTTAATCATATATGTATATATATCAACATAATTTTTGTGTCTGTAACACTTTGATCCTTGGTAGAAGTACCAGCGCGTGACACTTTGATCTGAGACAGAGTGCACGGATCCTTTGATCCAAGACCTAAACACTAATCCATAAGTCATTCCGATAAGGTTTTATATTAGTACATGAAATAATAACATTACCTCATTTCAGAACTTCACTAAGACAACACTAAGTAGGCTGGGGAATACGTTATTTGGAAAATAAGGACCAAAACCAAAACAAGGACAGCAGTCAGAAATAATTGGTGAAACAATCACTGCACTTTTATAAATAAATGGTACTTTTTGTCTGTGCATACATGTATACCGATCACTGAGAATATTCAGTGATTGCCAATAGATATTAGATTATCAGGTCGAATAACCGCCGTTTGTTGAGGTCATTCGTGAGCACCTTGATTCCGAACTTGCCAAAGAGCAATTTCTACAATTCATAGAATTACGCTGACAATATGGCAGCTGAACTGAAAAGTGAGCATCCATTTTGTTTTTCGAGATGCTAGTTTCCACTCATTGACATCTGCTTCTCTCTCTCCAACCATTCAGGATTTAAGTACGTTCCCTGGTTCTATGATTAACACAAAGATATCGGCCTTTGGTTGGACCAAACCCAAAAACAACAATGCTTTTTGTTCCAACAACAAACCACTTCTGGCTCTGCCTCTGAACAATTGACTCGGGGCATCTCTCATCTTCTGTTCCTCCTTTCGTGTGTCTTACTTTCAAGTGGCCATGACTAAGGCAAATTATTCTCTCCTTGCCTGAAGCATATTTTTGCACTAACAGTAACTTAAGGAGCTTAATTATTTGACTTGTGGTTTTGCAGTAGCAAAAAGGTATAACTATTTAAATACATCAGTTTATTTATGTATTTGTTTATATATATATATGTATGTATGTCTATGTAAGTGAGCACTCTGTTTCCAAAATTTTAATATGTAGTATGAAAAAACATTGATAAACTGCAATACAATATGATATTACCCTGTATAAAATAACAAATTACACGTAATATGATACAACCCTAGAAGTAATAAGATAAAGATATATATTGAAATCGAAGGGCGGGGGAGGGGGTTGATCAATATTGCTGGGGAGCCATATTAATAAAACTGTTTTGTTTTTAAATCTCTGAAACAGCTACATGGTAAACAACTGATGATCTAAACAAAAAAAATTTACATATAGTTCCATAATGTTAAATTCTTTTAAAACATTCTGTTTAAAGACCACTGGCAAAGTTACATAAATTCCACTATCAAATATTAGGGAATAATTGACTGAAATGACAATTTTTTTTGTATATTTAGCATTTAAAGCTATTAAGCTTTCTAAACAATATATATATATATATATATATACATGTATATATATTATTATGTCATCTACAGGCAGCTGTTTCAATGTATTACATCTCTTCCGTGTGGCTATAGACTTTCCATTATCCCATCCAGTACCGCAAGGCAGAATTGAAACCTTCACTTCTGACCCGCTGGCTGGTATATATATTTATATATACATAAATCTTTCCATTAATCTATCCATCAGTGCTAGTAGAGGGGAAGCTAACGGGGCATTTTCCCTCACCCCAAAATCAGACTTTCTCTCTAATGATGGGGAGGGGATTGGGAGTTGGAACCTTATAGTCAATGATTAATAGTAGTGCTGTATAACTATTTTACGTAACCCCAACTTGGTATACCCATATAAATAGATTGTATTATTAATCTCTGGTAACAGGGTTGCCATTAAGATATATTCTGAACTCACTCTTGAATCCCCCCCCACCTTGAAATATGTCCCTCCTTCCCTTGTGACAGTGGACAGTCATGTATCTATCAAAGGGGGGTAGTGATCAAAAGTGATGTCAAGCCAAGGAAAATCGATGCTTCGGTCTCCTCAAATCAAAAATATAATTAAAGATTCTATACGTATTCATATAATTCTACTTGGAGTATAAAATTAATGCAATGAAAGATATCGAGTTGTGCAGATGTCATTGTTTGACCAAGCTGTCAAGCGAAACATACCCTCATTTTTCCAATTGGGGGTGGGGGTGGGGTTGGCAGGTAACACCATCAGAGGGGTGACCCCATGTTTTGGCAGAGTGAAAATTCAACATTTATTAATACTTTTAGTGCAATTATTTCTACAAATTTAGCCGATTTTTCAGCTATTTCCAAGCCATTTTAGATTATTCTAGCCATTTTTAACTATTAAAAATGGCCATGTAAAAAGCTAACTTTTTTTCTGCATATTTTGATGTTTTTGACATTTTTTTTAGGTCGATTTACCACAAAAAATTTCTCAAGTTGGCAACACTGGGGCTAAGACCCTGAGTTACCACCTAGGGGTGACATTGACTCCAAGTACAATCATACACTGACATACAAAATCGTTTGTTATATTTTCAAATAAAGGGGTCTAAAGTATCAATTGTCCCAGGCAGGACATGATGTTTGACCAACCCTGTACAACACCACAAGTTAAACATTAAAGCTTCCCAAGTTACTGGTGGTGCAAAAGACTTAGGCCGGGTGAGAATAATACGTTTTTTGTAGTATTAAACCAATTATTTGATAATTTTGTTACATGTTGACAGTATTTTCTGAAAGGAGAGCTCAACTTATCAATATTTTTTCAAGGAGCTGACATCCATTTTACATTTTTATTGTAAATGTCCTTTGAGTCAGGGGGTGCTGGAAAAAAAATGCAGTATCTAAGAATTTTCACTAAAATGAATGATTACTAGTGTGGAGAAAACTATTTTCCTATACACTGTAGATTATCTTGATGTTGACAAACAAAACTGTAAACATCAAGATAGATTTCTTCACTTTTCGGGTCGGGCTAACTGACATTGTATTTACTGTGTATAAAGGCGACACCAGGGAAGATGAAGGACAGAAAATTTAAACATTCATGACATCCGACAATAAGGAAAGCTAGAAAGTCGGCTTTCACATGAACTTCAGCGAAACAAATATCATGTACAACAACCACGTCGGAAGTAAACACACACCGATCAAAACTGAAAAAGCAGAATTGGAGAAAGTACACCACCAAATCTATCTAGAACAACAAATTTCCATGGAATACTCAAAAGAAGAAATAAAGCTAAGTGTCACTCTAGGATGGCAAGCCTTCAGCAGAACAAACGCAACCTTCAAAAATGAAAAGTGTCCTAAAAAAAGAGTATACAACTAATGACTACTTCTCAACCTCACTTGGAGAGATTACAAGACTGTACAGTATATCAAGTAGAAAACAGGAGTCTGAGATATCATAGAATTCATATGAAAACTCAAATGGCAATGGGCTGGTCATATTGCAAGAATGGCAGACAACCGATGGACATCACAACTCATAACATGGATCCCTAGAGATCACATATAATCAAGGCCGGCAGAATACATCATAGAGTGACAAACGTGACAAGATCAAAAAGTATTGGCTCTGTGACGTCCATGATGAAGAGGTCTGGCAGATCCTGGGGAAAGTCTATATCCAATGATAGATAATGAAAGACTAATGATAAAGGACTGATGATGTCTAGAACAAAATTTATTTTGTTTTCCAAGAATTCCCCATCAACATAAGTGATAGTGAGAGGTTCAATTTACAATGTAAGTTTATGCTAAATTGGTCGATTAGTTTGTGTCTGGCAACATTTTTCTAATTTTCTAAATGATCACACTAAACATAGCATGCTGCTAAAAGACTTTGATCACGAGACAGTTCCTATTGAGTGACTAAGCAGACCTGTTGATAATTACTTTTAGTTTGTAACATATATAAATTTTAGAATGCACAGATGTGCCATTAGCTGCACATGTAATATTTTTATACAGGGCTTCCTGGAGATATGAAAGTTATTTCTAGGGTTCCTCCATTCTAAAAAGGTCGAGAAAGACCACTCCATGCTTTCACACCACTGAGAAGCCATTTTTCTATAATACATCACATAATTCGATGATTGTTTTGACTGCAGATACTTTAGACTAATTATTTCATCATTGTCTTCCACTTAACAATAAATGTGTATATCCGTCCTCATTTAGACATTAAGGGGTTAATAGCATGGCCATAAATATCATCTCATGCCAGCAATCACAAAGGGAAGCATCGGTTTCAAGTGTTTTTTGTTGTCCCTGTTTTTTTTGTAATTCTTTCTCACATTTGTTTACTTATTTATTTATTTATTCATTGTGAGTGAATGTGCGAAAGTTCGATCCACTTGAAAAGTAATGCTGGTCTTTTTCAAGAGTGACATAACAAAGGAGTGACATGACAAAAGAGTGATCTAAATAATATTTCAAAAGAGTGACATGATGAAAGAGTGAAATGATGAAGGAGTGACCCAGATACTGCTCCAAAAGATTGTCCTGTTCAAAGGAAGGAAATAAGATTGATATAACAAAGAAATGACATAAATTCTGTCTTAAAGTAGTGACACGATAGAGGAGAGACACAAGGAAGTGTTCTGTTCATATGAATAAAATAACAATGACATAACAAAGAAGTGACATAAATATGCTATCGAAAAAGTGACATGATGTAGGAGTGACATAAATATAGCTTTAAAATAGTGTCCAGTTCAAAAAATTAAATAGCATTAACATAACTAAGAAGAGATATAAATATGGTATCAAAGGAGTGACATGATGAAGAAGTAGTATAAAAATAGCATCAAAAGTGTGTCCAGTTCAAAGGAATTGAATCACTGTGACTTAACAAAGAATTGACTTGATTGTGATATCAAAAGAGTGACACGATGAAATTTGGGCGTGTGGTTCCGGATCGTTAGGTGGGATGGAATTCCACAAATCGTTTTCCAGGCTATAAAATTTCAAAAATCATATTGTACCTCTATTTTGCGAAGTTTGAGAGCACCAGCTTCAACTGTTCCAACTGAGCATAGGAACACAAACAGAAGCCAATAACTTATCTATAGTTTCGAATAAGTATTGCATGTTTATAAGTATTAAATAGGAGGCTGTTTCATTTCATGTTGCAGAGTTACTTCTTAAGAAGTGAAAGTGATTCAGAAGGATTATACATTGTCTTTTGTTACAGAAATATATGTCACTCCTTTGAAATCTATCTCTGATTTATCACTCCTATGTTATGTCACTCCTTCATTGATGATGATAATGTGGATGATTGCTGCCACCCGGTACAAGTGCAGCCCCTCCTAGGATGGCACACTATGTCCTCAATGGGGCATCCTCTGCATGAGGAAGGACCAGGTACACGATCAGGTGCCAGCTTGGCATGATGATATGTTATTTAGTGACAGATTTTAGGTTGAGATGGTTACAGATCAATCTTGTTGCTGCATATGGTACCTGATATCACGAGATGGTCACCCATCTGGGTAATGACCAGGCTCAACATCACTTGACTTCTGTGATCTTATGAGGGGTATATCTAACGCAATCTGGCCGTATTCAGTCACTCCTTCATTACTAACCCGGTAATGCAAACTATGAGCTGGGCGACTAGAGCCAGGCTGGTTAGGTTCAGACGAGAGAGGAAAAAAAGATAATGAAGAATGTTTTGTTAGTTATCAAAGAGAAATCACATGACTGGTTGATGCTATGAGATAACCCTTTACATCAAAGCCTGGAGCTGAATCAAAACATTTTTACAGAAATAAATGATCTGGGCCCTGGAATTGTTCTTCTATAGGTGCGTGAATATTCTCATGCATATAAAGTCAATTTTATGCATATAAATATGTTTATGTTTGCATGTGTGTGTGGTTATATACATGAATATTGCAGACACACACACACACACATATATATATAAATATATTCATATATACATATTTGTATAATGTGTATCTAACCAGGAGTCCTTCATTAGTACGTCTGATAAATGACTTTGAACAATATATCTATATATATGCAGGGGTGTCAAAAAGTGATGCCAAGCCTTGGTAAATTGACACTTAGGTATATAACCAATACACACACACACACACACACACACACATATATATATATATATATATATATATATATATACACACACACACACAGACAATGGTGGCCCAAACCAGAGTTTTAGCCCTTTATTTCTTTTGGCTAAACATCACTTTTTGACCACAACCATATATTCATATGTGTATATCCATATACATGAATTTACTTGAACACAAGGCTCATATAGATATAGACGAAGAAAGATGTGAGTTGAACAAATCTAATATATATAAATACACTCATGCTGCATGCACTTGAAGCCAAAATACAAATATATATATATATATATATATACATATATATATATATATATATATATATATATATATATACACACAAATATATACATGCAGAAAGAGAGAGAGAGAGAGAGAGACTGTTATACATGCATATGCACAAGAACCTGGTCTTTTGTACACTTACTTTTCAAAGTGTTCTATGTATAAATCAGTTCTCAAGATGTTTTGGTATCAAATGTTGATCCATTCTGCGGAATCGGTCAGCTACAAAACTTTCTTCTTTTCTTTAGTGTCGATCATCTGCCTACGCCTCCCATCCAACTTCCAAATGGATTACTTGCAATGGTCACTGCTGGTCATCCGTTCAATACTGTACTATTGTGCCCCTAAGGGCCTTTGAAGATTTATTTTCAAAACAACCATTCCTGATATTGAGCGGCTTCTCTGACAAACTCTGCTGGCCGCAATCTTTCCTGTTTACCTTTGATTATTATTTTTTCAACAATGCCAATTTCCAAAGACTTGTTCTGTGTCTTCTTTGAGAGAGAAACCCGGGCATCTTTTCTTTAATATCGGACAAAAGATGTACAATCAGTAGCAACCTGAAATTACATGATTGGTTGGTCAAAAAAGCTGAAAAAATCAGGCTATGGAAAACATATTAGATAACCATTACGTGTAACAACATTCTCTTTCTCTATTGTAACAACAATCTCTCTTTTCTATTGATCGTTCACAGAGAGGTCATCTTTGACTTCCCATTGAGCCAAAACATTGTATTAACATCAAACAGAAACATTGCCAGCAGGTTTGAATCAATCAGAAATGTCACGTCTTTTTTTTAAACAAGAATAACAGCATCAAAAGCCAGAACTGATTGACTATTAATAACTTGGGACAATTTGCTTCCACACTTATTTAAAATTCATGTGACCGCAAAATGAAGTTTATTGGAGAAAAAGCAATTATTTATATAAAAAATTAAGGTAAAATCGCTGGCCAACTTTGGAATGCTATCAGGTTATTATTCATGAAATTATTAACTGTCAAACAAAACCATCAGTAAAACTTTTAACATAGGTTTTTTTCAGTTTTTAAGTTGGTCAGCCTGCATATACATGTATCACACATACTGGCTGCACAAATGATGCTAGAGGGATGAAAAGTTAAATATTTACTTCTTATTATGCCTAGAAAAAACATTTTTTTGTTTTTTCAAAATACTTCCTCAAAATAGGTTTTAGTGGAGGGGCATATTTACAGCGTAATTTTATGCTAAATTGGCACCTAGTTTGGGTCTGAGTTCTTTCACGCTTGTTTTGTTCTTTTGAAAGTTCAGACTTTTAAGAAAAAGGTGAGAGAATTAATTTATCCATTGATCCCACCCTTTTTCAAATTTTAATTGTTCACCCAGAATATGGCATGCTGCTGAAACATGATGGTCATGTGACGGTTTCTATTGAATGACTAATCAGGCCAGTATCTTTTTTAAAAAAAAAATACCATAGACAAAAATACTAAATGTAATTGCGTTTTTTTCTTTTCCAGATTCAATACAAACCGAGATATGATTCAATGGAATATTTGAGCCGTTACCAGAAACAGTATCTACCCCAAGATTAATCAAATTTCAAATTCGGACATAATGCTGCTCAAGCTGCTGATAAAATTAACAAAGCATTCAGAGTGAACATTACTACAGTGTAAACTATTCAGAGTTGATTCAATAGGTTTCAGTCTGGAACTATGCGACACAAATAAGTATTGAGGGATTCTCAAATCTGTTATCAATTATGAAGAATCATTGATAGTACTTGACAACAAACTATGAGCAACGGTTTCATCATTTTCTGCAAACTTCAGGACAGTGGTTCTCAACCTTTGTATCACCATGTCTCCCCGTTCAGTGCTTGGACCTCTCAGCTTCAACCGAATGATTAGTCCAGAATGGGTACTGAAAATCTCTGAAAAAAATCCAAATATATCATGTCCATCATGATATTATGAACACGCCTCTTGAGGGAATGCCCCAAATAATTAAAGAAATTCTCACTTTTCTTTGGAAAACACACTCATCTTTTTGAAATTATTCACGCACCCCTGGTGGGGCATGCCTCCTGGTTTAGAATCATTGCTTTAGGACTTCAAAAGGGACCATCTCAAATCATCTCAAGGTAATAGGAAAGGTGAAACAGTTGGATAAATGGGGCCCACACGAACTGAATGAAATGCTCCATGACAGTTCCAAATCCCATATATCTCATTTGATTGTGCCTGTGTTTAGAGAATTGAGATGTGAAGTTTTACAGCATCCTTAGTATTCCATATACCAGACATTATTTCTTTATGGCCAGCCTTTGGCTTGACCTTCAGAAACAAGACAATCCCAATAATCCAAAAAAGAAGAGTATACAACCAATGCTTTCGCCCAATAGTTACTTTTGGAGTTGAAACATGGAACCTAACCAAGAGACAGACCCGCAAACTGAGAAGCAAGCAATGCGTGCATGAGAGAATCATGCTCAACCTTACATTGAGAGATCACAAGACAGCACAGTAAATCAGGAAGGAAACGGGAGTCCGAGACATCATAGAATCTATAACCGTGGCTAAAAAAATACAAGATGGAGAGATGAACTAGATAAATTTAGAAAATACTGGCTCTGCGATGCCCATGATAGAGAAATGTGGTGGATCCTGGGGAAGTTCTATGTCCAACAATGGACGTTAAAAGACTGATGATGATGCAGATGATTTCTCCGGCTGATTATCAACGATTTGAACTTCATATTTGTATTAGAAGATTTAATCGTAGGAAAACCATAATTCGTACCTTCACTGAATTTGTGATTACTAACTCTACAGAATTTGATAGACATGAGATATTATCATAGTAGGATCATTGGAAATAAATGTTTCAAACAGATCATACTCGGATCTAATATTTACCATCTTTGTTGTTTATATAATCCGTCATCTTACCAAAAAGTTAGTCATAAAGGCCATTACGACTGTAGTGTGATCAATCCTGACTGGATGTGAGCTAATCAAATACTGATAATGAATAAATCTAAATGAAAAATTAAAAACTGTCATTTGACCAACTTCTTTTGGCAGCATACTGTGTTTTGGATGGTCAGTTGAAAAATTCTTAAAAGATTGTCTTCAATGAATAAATTCCTCACCTTGTGTTTGGCAGTGATCACTAAAATAGTCAGAATTTTCAAAGAACAAACATGAAAGCTGTTGAACCTGAACTGAGGGACCAATTTAGCATAGACTTACTTTGCAAATTGAACCCCCCCCCCACTAAAGACCTACTTTAGAGGGGAATTAGAAAAAAAAGAAACGAAAATGTTTTTTCTAGACATAATAAAGAGTGAATGTTGTTTGATTTATAGATAGCCAGCCAGCTAGTCAGCCAGTCAGAACGATTTCAAAATGGAAGAAACCAATATCTGCAGTTCTACTGACAGTTTCGATTGATGGTTTCTAACATTATTAATTTGTATCATGAGCTCACAGACCATTGATAGTGATTATATTCCTCACTGAACGCTCTATAAATGTAACCTTGTGTCTGACTTAATGTAGTCAATTAAATGAGTTTTTATTCTACAAATTAAACTTCATAAATGTCTAGGATTGATTGATAAGTTGGATATGCTCACTATTATATGAATATATCAGCAGAATGCCCAGTGTCACCTGGATGTCAAATATATAGATGAATTTATTTTGTGTTAAACTTGAATGACTTAACTGATTGTAATTTTCTATGTATTTCTTTTTGTAAATAATTTTTATGCAAATATCTCTACATTTGAATGCACATACATTGATTTTTTTCAGGCTGCTATGATGAATGAAGTTTTTCGAGACTGTATTCATTGTTAATTATCAAAAAATAATCTAAACAGCATATTAAAAAGAACTGTCTTTTCGTCTTCCAGATTTTTCATTATAACATGAGGCATTTTCTACATACAAAATCAGACAAAAAACTTCAAGAAAATCTAATCTAAAAAAAAGAATATAATGAAAACATGGCCTTTTCTTAGACATAAAATTGAGTGAAAAGCATTAAAGAAACAGAAAAAATATGATTAAAACATGAAACTCAAACAACAATATCCGATGTTGTAAATAGAATGGGATTAAATTAATCAGGTACAATATTCATCTGACTCCAGGTATTAAGTTATGACTTAATCTACCCATTTACATTAAATATTAACAAATAAAAAAGTTCTGTTACGCAATGCCCATTAGAGAGAGGTCTGGCAAATCTTGGTGAAGGTCTCTGTCCAATAACAGCTCCTAAGAGGCTGATGATGATGAATTGGTTACGTAGAAATGATGTAGGAAAACTATGGCCGTCTTTATCCAATGAGCCGTGTATAGTTCTTGCAGTAGGAGTGGTACATTTGTTTACATACATAAGTAAGGCATGGCTGCTGATTAGTTAGGAGAAAGAGAGACAAACAGACAGACAGGCCGAGAAAAAGGAAGAAAGAAAGAATGGAAATGTGCGGGTCCAGTTCAAATTTATAGTTTCATTGAAAATTGAATTATCCTGTAAAACCTTCAAGAACTTCCACATCTTATGTCCTCTGCTACGGAAAGACATAACACAATGCAAAATTTCAGCTTCCTACATGCAAGATTGTAGTCTGTAAAGTGGAACACATAGAACAGGCAGTCAGACTTTAATTTTTATATAATTAGAGTTGATAAATAAATAATAAGTGAATACACTCATAGTTATATAAGAATCAAAATCTTGAATAGTACTGTATATCTTAATCTAAAAGTTGATGAATATTGTTTGAAAGTTGGGATTCCTAATTTTTGCAGAAATCCATAATTTTGTTCAAATTGCAACTTAGGATTTTTCAACAATTGTTCAGAACTACAAATTTTCATCATTGATATACTCATTTTACATTTTCATCTTTAAAGATACAGTGAATTTATTTCTGGGAAAAAATATCGAAATAGTGAAAAATGTACCACAACAAAAGATGATAGCCAAGCATGTGACTCTAAGAAAGAATAAAACACGTACAAAGGTTAAATACATGACTGCCAGCTTTATAAATAATATCATACAAATAGTATTGGTCAGTTGATAAATGGTATATACATATTTCTATTTTAGTAAGCGAGTGAGCTGAGTGTGACAGATAAGGGAATAAAAGAGCTGAGAATTTATTTGAGCAAAGTGGACTATTATTAGAAATCATCAACTGAAACTTCAAAAATGTCAGTGTAGGTTTCTCCAGTTTTTACATTGGTTTAGCTGTCTAGCAGGTTATGTATCACCTAAACTCCAATGGAGGTAGAGACCTGCAAAATTTGAACATTTACTCCTTACTAAATCTGAAAAGAAATTTTTTTTGTTTTTTTCCCAAACCCCACCCCCTTGCTAAATTGTTTTTTTTTTGTGGGTAGGGTTCAGCTTACAATGTAAGTTTATGCTAAATTGATCCTTTTGATTATGTCTGCTTGCTTTTTTTTTTGAAAATTCAGACTTTTTGGTATTCACTGCCCATCAAAAGGTGAAAGAAATTAGTTATTCATTTTTTCGCCACTTTTTCTGATTTTTTGATTGATCATCCCCAGCAACACATACTGCCAAAAGTGGTAGGTCACATGACAGTCTCTATTGAGTAATTAACCAGACCCCTTTTTCAACAAGTTAGTCTTCTACTAATGCTTTCATAATTTCATACTCTAAATAGTGGCATCCATGTCCTTGTTAACTCATTTAGATTGACTTAAAAATAATCCAACTTTCTGGTGTTTGTTGTAAATCTCAGTGGCCTGCCACTGCACAGTGGTTATCTAGCTCTTCTCCACCGACCAATTTGCCGTAATTGTCATCAGTTTATCTATTATCTCCCAGGTTCATTACTCACACATACTACACTATGGCGGGCTTGTGCCAGACTAAGCAACATTTTATTAACCACTTTATAAAAATTAAATATAAGGTCTATCCAGAAAATATTCAACCGTTTTGAATACCCTGAGAACCACTTGTGTGGCTTTGATGTAACTTGGCAACCGATCAGATAGGACCTTACTATGGATGCAGGAAAAGACACTCTCCTGTGGGGTTACTCAGTTGGCTGTGATATGGCATTAAGTGAACTTGTGTACTGTGTAGCTGTCATTCTTCACATCTCACACGAGGACTAAGGCAAAACTTTGCTCCACCCAGGGCGGCCAGTCTCCCTATCATGCAGGTGTGTATGAATAAGTGAATGCGTTGGTTTTGGTACTGCATGAGTCAATACCAAGTGACAAAAGCCTGTCCACCTGCTAAGAGAATGGAGAATAATTTCCCCTGGGCTGGGCATTTGGAAGTCTCACTGAAAATAATTACTGGATCATATTGCAGATATTAAGCAATCGGCTGAATCACTTAATGCCACTATTTTTAGGCTGCAATCAATTGTAATGGGAGAATTTGTGTTGAAGAGGTGCTATTTACCTAAGGAAGGTATTTCAGATGGTTAATAGCATGATGATCAATTTATAATGAATAAAATAAATGTGCGGGCTGTTCTCTTGGGACCGAACTGAAGCAAGCAGACAGAGTTGAGTCATGGTACGATTGCTCATATCTAGTTTTCTCGCTTTTGTTTTGTCAAGATCATTCTTAGATATATTGCTGTGTGTTAGTTCGAAATAGAACAGGCATCATCTGATGCTTGGTACACAAGGATATATAAAAAGGGTGTCCAAACTGGCGTAATGTTCCAGCCACATATCATTAGCTTCAGATGCTTGAGAGCTCAAATTCCTCCCCTCATCACAGGAGAACAATGCCTTGCTCAAAATTAGTATCAAAATTTGGGTTTGAATTCTCAAATATTTTTTCTTACCCATGAACATTAAAATCCAGTTTTAATCCCATGGAGTTGCAGTCAGCAACGTTCCAGTGGGATTTGTCACCAGAGGCAGTAACTCAGGGTGTCATTCCTCCCACCCCTGTAATACCAACTCAAAAATCTTTTTGCTTTAAATCAACCTATAAGAAAAAAATGTCAAAAAATGCCAAGATACACAAAAAGACACTGTTTGCCTTTCAACATTTTAATAAATCGCTGAAAAATAGTGCTAGAAGTAGCAGTAAATATTGAATTTCTGGACTGCTAGAACATCATGGTGTCACGCCCCCTCTCTCGATCGTGTCACCAAGGGCAGGCCGCCCACACCCTCCCGTGCGGGTACGCCAGTGGTTGGAGTTCATACCAAGTGAACATAATGAGATAATAAAACTTGAATTTTTTTCTTTTCCCCCCTTTTATATCAACTGAGATCAGGATAAGAACTCATTTAACATATTCCCACGAACCACACTTTAAATGCCAAAGACATGTACATGGGTCATGAGCCGTAGGTTGGCCTCCCCTGATATATAAGTACATTTTTTACATACATTTTGTATATATGTGCAGGTATTACCCACTTTTAAAAATAAATTCATACATAGCTATGATGCACAGCTGTCAACTGTATGAGTTTTGATTTCCTATATTTCAGCCTATTGTTTCATTGTTTGAAAAAATATGTCTCAATCAAAAAAATCCCTGGATCCGCCCTAAAGTTTAATGAATTCTCCTTTAGGCTATGACTAATGTGTCCATAAAATATCATTGAAATCTATTGAGAATTTTGGGTGATATTGTGTGGAGTGAATACATAAACCTCTTACAGTTTTGTTAGCAGAGATAAATATTTATCAACGGGGAAAAAAATTCCTGGATCCGTCCCAAAATTGAATCGATTCTCTCCTTGCTCATCTTGATAGATAGATAGATATAAGTATAGATACAATGGTCTGAGGAAACAACAATAGTACAGTATTGAACGGATGCCCAGCAGTGACCATTGCAAGTAATCCATTTGGAAGTCGGATGGGAGGCGTAGGCAGATGATCGACACTAAAGAAAAGAAGAAAGTTTTGTAGCTGACCGATTCCGCAGAATGGATCAACATTTGATACCAAAACATCTTGAGAACTGATTTATACATAGAACACTTTGAATAGTAAGTGTACAAAAGACCAGATTCTCATGCATGTGCATGTATAACAATCTCCCTCTCTATCTATCGTTCTCTTTCTCTCTCTCTATATATATATGTGTTTGTGTGTGTATATATATATATATGTAGCTATCACATAAAACATACACACACATGCACATACATATATATAGATATACATATATATATATATGCACATATACATGCATCAACATTTACATACACATGCATTTGTGTACATATGTGTTATGCCAAATCATTGAAATTGCCTAATTGGACTAGTTTTATCCTTTTTCTACGAAGATTAAATGAATACATAGTTTTAATTTGATTGAAAGTTTATCTAATCAAAACAAGGATACAAAACAACTATTTTTTACAATCAAAAGTTCAAGTAATCAAAGTATAATCAAACTTTTTTTTCACAAAAAATAAGTAAATTTTACCAATAACGTAATTTAACCGATTTGGTATAACTCATGTATTCCATAACTATGACTACAGCACTTATCAAATTCACTCCAACTTTGAACCATTGTAAGTGAAGCTATGATTTTTGTGTTTTTGTGAGCTATTTCTGGTTGCAATTGTATATACGTAATCTCTTTGAGATTGAATAGGACATAAAGTTTTCAGGGTTCCTGAGTGGTGAATTCTTCCTGACCTACAAGCTTACCTGTATATACTTACTCAGTAAATGTTAATCATAATATTTATAATACTAATGTAAAAAAATGTAAATAATAATTGCACCTCTACACACAGCCATACTGAAATATATAATGAAAGAAAATCCTAAAAATGCAGAAAGTACTCGGTGAATGCCTAGCTCTGCCAATTATCATCATCATCGTCCATTGTTGGATATAGACCTTCCCCAGGATTCACCAGACCTCTCTATTATGGGCATTTCGGAGCCAGTACATTCTGAACTTGTGTATTTTGTCTCTCCATCTTGTATTCTGCCAGCCTCGGTTTTGCATGTGATCACTGGGGATCCATGTTGTGAGTCGTGATGTCCATCAGTTTTCTGTCATTTTAGCTACATGGCCAGCCCATTGCCATTTGAGTTTTTTAATGGATTCTATGATGTCTCTGATGCCTGTCTCCTCTCAAATGTATTGCGCAGTCTTGTGGCATCTCCATGTGAGGTTGAGCATGATTCTTTCAGGTGCAAATTGCATAGTTCTCAGTTTGGGGGTTGGTCTTTTGGTTAGGTTCAATATTTCAACTCCATAGGTGACTATCAAGAGGATGCATTGGTTGTATACTCTTCTTTTCAGGACAAATATGGTTTTCTTGTTCTTGAAGGTTGAGCAAGCACTGCCAATTGCTTATCAACTTTGTGTGATTAATTCCTTGATTTCTTCTTCTTTTGAGGATTTTGTGGATATTCATTGTCCTGGGTAGATGAGGTGATCTACTTTCTATATTCCATTTTCCTCTGCCAAGGCCACACACTAGCTCAATCAAAAAGAAATTCCTAGATCCACCCCTAATTTATTCACTTCTTCCTTAGCCCAACACCCTTCAACAAAATTTCATAGTAATTCATTGAAAACCTACAGAGATATTGTGTGGGAGGACATGATTAAATATCCAAGTAAGTAAGTAATGCTGTTATGCAGACTATTGCTTCAGCCATTCCTGCTTTGGCCCTATTACTGCTTGGTTTCTGCCTGCAAAATACGAAATAGACTAAGAGACCACAAGTGCCAGGAGAGGTGTCACTCACTGCACCAAGCGTTATTTTAACCCATAGCTAGATGGGGGAAAATGGGTTCATGCCTAGCCTAAGGTCATTAGTACAAAATGAACACATACTGCCCCACCCAGAGTTTGAATTTGGCTTGCGTTGTCTATTCTCCAAGCCATTGTCCACTCAGCCAACCCATACCTATGTAAGAAAAAGAAATGAAAAAAAATATCCTTCTGTCGAAAACAAGTTCCTGGATCCGTCTCAGGATTTATTCACTCCTCTCTTACCCCACAGCCTGGAGGGACAATACTCTGAAAGGCAATGCAAAACTGTTTTTGTCTCCAGCAAGCAAATGCTGTTCAAACACCTTCATCCTTTAGCCATCCTATTTTCATCTGCATTGACCCATCTAGTGCTCCATACTATATTCACTTGCCAATAAATGAAATAGTCAATTCATTCATTGATGTACAATGACTTGGAAGTTTTGATGCATAGTTCTACCCAAGAAATTCTTTGGCCCCCCTTGGTGTTCACGATCCTGGTGCAGTATGTCAACTCTACCCCACTCTTGGAGACCCTTCCTCACCAATTTTGATGGTAGAGGTAATTAGAAATAAAAATAGTTGACAATACTTGAATAAAAATAAACAGATTTCCATACTTTGCAAAAATAATCACCATAACCCACATTTGTACCTTAGCTGATATCTAACAAAAAATCAACTGAAATTGTCAGAAAAATATATATCTTTTGTCTAAAATTATCTGAAAAATTAGTTCTTTTTTCTGAAATTACCTAGAAAGATAGATCTTTTGTCTAAAATTATCTAAAAAATCCTTTTATCAAAAATTATCTAAGAAAAAATAGATCTGTTTAGAATTACCTAAAAAATTAGATCTTTTGTCTAAAATTATCTAAAAAAGATCCTTTGTCTAGAATTATCTAAAAAAATAGATCTTTTGTTTGAAATTATTTGAATAAAAGTTTCAGACATTGTTGATTCGAGATGACCATAGAGACCTCAAGAAACACTTTTTAAAAAAGAAAAAGTTTTTTGGTTGCCTAGCTGTGTACTCATTCAAATCTTTATGGTTGTAGCCCCCAAAATGTGACCAGGATCACCCAGTGACACTCATGAAAATGCAGATAAACATAGAGAGAAGAATCTATATCTCACTGGTTGGATGGGCAATTTCTGGGGCTATGGTGATTCAATAATCTTGCTGAATGAAGTCTACTTCGCAGAATATTGAAAAACAAATAAACTGTATTTCTTTCATCTTTTACAAATTTTGAACAAAACAAATCCTCAAGATTTCATTCCACAATTTGATAAGTTGTGACAAGTATTTAATTAAGATAGAATTACTTTTCCCCAAAACATTTCATTTTTTCATCATTTTGAAAACTCTTCATGTAGTTAGGCTTAACCTTTTATTCTTGAAGTTAGACTCAAAATAAACAACAAATAAATGAAAGACACTAATTATTTCTCTTAGTAATAATGCAATTACTGTCTTAATATTGAATGATATTCCAGTGGTTTGAAAAACCAATCTAAAACTATGAATGTAGAATTTTTTAAAAATTCATCACTTTGAAGCTAATATGATGTGACAGGGCAAGTTAATCTCACGGGACAATGCCAGTGATTTCGATCTCCACCGAGTGCTTGACAATCAGAAACTGTCAGCAAAAACTTCGACCAAAACTGTCAACATAGGTTCATCACAATTTTAATTTGGTCTGGCTAGCTAGGTATGTATTTATGAATGTATCGATCACGCATACAGTCTGCCCCAATGGAGCTAGAGGGCTGAAAATTCAAACATATACTACTTCTTATCTTTCGAAAAATATTTTCTTATTCTTTTGTGAGGGGTTCAATTTGCAATTCTAAATTGATCCCTTAATTTGCATCCAACAGCATTCACCCTTTTTTTTTTTTAAATTCAGACTTTTTAGTGATCACTGCCCAACAGAAGGCAAGAGAAGTAACTTATTCATTGATCACCCCTTTTTCCAATTTTTTTATAATCATTCCCAACATGGAGTGCTGCCATGAGACGTTGGTCAAATAATGGTTTCTTTTTAGGGATTAATCAGACCTGTCTTGGCATCATACCAAACTAGGTAAATTCAAAGGATTCTGACCATATAATGATGCTTATCTACTTTGCAGTCAATTGTTTGTAAGTTAATCCTCACAGGGTGCTCCAGTACTATAGCCATGTGGCAGACTAGAATAAACAATAAATATCAAAAGGATGTTTCCTGTAGTGAGATGGTTTGTATGTTAATCTCAAAGACCATTGGTGGTAAGTTTGATTTTTTCTTGATCCTGCAGTGTTTAAGATGATTAAATAACAGGTCTGGTTAGCCACTCAGTAGAATCCGTCACATGACAAATGTCTTTTTGCACCACACCGTGTGGTGTTGATCAATTAAAAAAATTATAAAAAGAGGTGATCAATTAATGAATTACTTCTCTTGCCTCTTCAATTTTCAAAAACCAAGCATGAATGCTGTTGAAGACAAGCTAAGGAATCAATTTAGCTTAAAGCTACATTGCAAATTGAATCCCTTTCTAAAAACCGACTTAGAAGGGAATCTAAAAAATTTTTAAAAAGCGTTTTTTTCTTGGAAGTAGGACTAAATGTTTGAATTTTCAGCTGTCGAACTCCACTGGTGCTGCATATATGTATGATACATACATACATTGACAGCCATCCAGATATACTAAAAACTGAAGAAACCTGTGTTGATTGTTTGGTAAGGGCTTTGGTTGACAGGTTCTACTAATCATTATATGAATTTGTCTTTGGAAAATTGTTTGGAAGAATAATGCTTGGCTGGTATTAAACTATTATTATATTTGGAGAGGCAAATGGTTGAGCCTTGTTAAATTTCCGCCAAATTTTAAGGACTGTTTGAGCAAGACCTTTCCAGTTGATCTGATCCATGGATTGAGAGTTGTAAAAAGGATGAAAACATACTTGATCCGATGAAATTCACTTTCATTCATTACTCCCCATTAGTCTTCTTGATCTCCTAAACTACTTGAAGATCAAAATTCTAGGGTCAAGTGAGTGATCAGAGGATTTGAGACTCAATCTTAAAACCAGGATCAATTTGGGGTGAAACACTCAAATGCTTTTCATTGCCTATTGTTTTCCTAATGGCATTTTCAGAATATTTTTGATCACATGATTTTGATGCTGATGATATCGGCCAATCAAATCATTACTTCACTTTTACAAAGACTCTGTTTGATAGAATTTACGGGTTTATGAACTTGGTTATAACAACCTTGTTGAAGTAATGGGCATTTTCTGTGCCACTTAGTATAACATGCAAATATTATTGTCAACTACTTAAAATTTCTACTAGAGTTTCAATTTATTTATTTATTTATTTGCGGGAGAGAACAACTTCGGAAGTCAAATGCCAGAGGGAAGGAGAGGAGAAAATTGAAAAGTGCCTGAAAATTTTAGTTGAAATATTTCGTTTAGAAGTACGTTCTGTAGAGAGTTGAAAGATTTACTGTTTTTTCTTTGAATTTATTTCTTGAACGAAGAATATTCGGCATTTTCTGGTGGAATAAGTTCTTGCGAATACAATTCACTTTTATTGAAGGAAAAGACCATTAAGATGTTTTTGACTTCTTGTTCTTCTTAAGTTTATTTCGAAAACTCATAAGACTCTATGCATGGTTCGCAGTGGTTAAATTGCTAAAATAGTCAGTAATGCTAAAAGCAAAGTAAATTATGATTCAAAGTCTACTAACATTTCACTAAGTTACTTGTCTTTTCTTTCTCTTTCTCTCTCTTTCTCTCTATCTCTCTCTTTTTACAAATGTAATGTTTTCTGAAATGCATATACATTTGTCTTTTCAGGCACTTGTCTTCGCTTTCTAACCTTCCTACCTATTGTATAAGTAATGCATTTTGTCCCACTCCACAATCAAAATTTATCTTTGTACTCAAAGTTCAATTTTTGATTCTGCAGATCAAACAAAATAACAATGCCATTCTTCACGAGTAAATAAATCTCAAGGCCAAACTTTTGCCAACTATGAAATATATGGCATTTATTCAAGTACAATGAGATCTTGAATATAATGCGATCCCCACTTTTCATAACTAAAAATCAGTAATGATATATTATCATGTTTTTTTTATATTCGAGTATAATGCTACCCCTCCCAACAAGTTTGACCCTGACTTTTGATAATAAATTCTTTCCATTATGTGCAAGTAAACATGGTACTTGTCATAACAGTATTCAGCCACTGACAACTATTTGATGCTTTCTCACTCGAGCAAGGCATAAGTGTTAAACACATTAGAATGAAAAAAAAAAAAATTAAAAACTGCAAAACAGTAGAACATGAATATTTTTACAAAAGGAAAATTGACTTTTCTGAAGTTCTGAATATTTTGAACTTTTTGGGGTTGGATAGGTTTCACTGATTAGATTAAGTCATAGTGACATGATTCATTTCTAGAATTGATATATGCTTTCATCGATCTAATTAGAAACCATCAATCAAAACTGTCTGATCTGTTGTTATTGTCATTGAAGCATTTATTGGAGACTGATTAAAATTATAACTTTGATTAGACAAGGAAATCTTTTTTATATGAAATATCCTGAATGGAAAGGTTTCTGAATATTCTACACCTTGAATTTTTAAAACTTCTGCTGGTGTTTTGGAAGTTTCTTATTAAAGTTATATTTGAAACAATTCCAAAGTAAATAAATTGTAAGTTTGAAAAGAGGAAACTGGACAACTGTAATGTTATATATATTGTCCCGCTTTGCTTAGAACAGAAACAAGAAAAAACACTCGACTGCGGAGGCCGAAAATTGTGTCAATGATGCCACTGTAGATAATTTGGTTCTTCTTTAGCTAACAGCTGAAACCTTGTTCATCAGCCTGTCTGACAGGAAACCAGTGTTACCAGCCTGCCCTTGTAGGAACCCAGTTAATCAGTCTGCTCTGGCAGGAAACCAGTCTTACTAGCCTACCCTTGTAGTAACCCAGTCCATCAGTCTGCTTTGGCAGGAAACCAGTCTTATCAACCTGCCCTTGTAGTAACCCAGTTCATCAGCCTGCTCTAGCGGGAAACCAGTGTTACCAGCCTGCCTTTGTAGTAACCCAGTTCATCAGTCTGCCCTGGCAAGAAACCAGTCTTACCAGCCTGCCCTTGTGGGAACCCAGTTCATCAGTCTGCTCTGACAGGAAACAAGTGTTACTAGCCTGCCCTTGTAGGAACATAGTTCATCATTCTGCCCTGGTGGGAAACCAGTTTATAAGCCTGGTCTTGCAGGGATACAGTTTTACCAGTCATTGCCTGCCAGCCCGCTAGCCTGCTCCAAAGGAACTCTTTCTTCCTTCCATGTGAATATGGGGCAGAATTGGATCTCTTAAAAGACAGGATCAAGATTGGAAGCCTACTCAGAAGGAAGACTCACTACAAGTCAATCAAGACCAAAACCTTACTAAGGAAAAGATCTCGACATCAATCTCATTTTTCACTCTGTGCTTAGGATATTTGGCTGCCTAATAACAAGTTGCATGACCGCAATACACCTCTGAGCAGAACAAGGAATTGTGCTGACTCAGAAGTATAGATGGAAGATTCCACAGATCAGTGTAAACTCATGGAATCATCCTCCTTTTCAAAGAATGTTGTCCTCAAAGTTTCATTATACGAAATACATTTACATTATATATATATATATTTGTATATTTTTTCATACATAAATAATCCTGTCATTTTGTATGGTTACTATGCTTGTATACAATAATGATAATATGCCACATGTATCTTTATATTTGGTTTTTGTCTGTAACTCAAATCAATGAAAATTCTACCAACGGTAAAATTGATTGAAATTAGACAAAAACATTTCAGGAGTCAATATATAGTCTCTGTATATTGCACATATGAAATATCAGTTTCAGACATGCCCATGGGCCTTTGTAAGGAGGATGGACGGGGAAAAACTGCACATCTTGTCCCTGGATCAGGCCTTCATATTGTGGCTGATGTGGTTCGAAAGTTGGAACCTTAGAGATGGCAGAGATCAAGGGGTCACTACGAACAATGACAGCTGAGGACGAGTCACAGCTTGGGCACTCACGTGTCCCTTTCCTGACAACTAACATCAGGATATATCTTTTGCCGCCCCTTGGATATCTATCTTCTGTGCCCCCTCAACCCCACCCCGAAAAAAGGGCGGTGGATGCTCATTTATATGCTGTCATTATAAATGGTACATTTGCACTTGTGTAACTATATGAGGGTTCATGGGACTCTCTAATCGAATATTTGATTTCATTCTTGATTACTTAAATCTTATTTTTGTATAGCATTTTTCTCTGTTGAATACACTTTTTGCATGGGTATAAGTGAAGTTGTACTTAAATCCTTGATCAAAGATAAGAAGTTACAGAGTAACCCTTTTCAGATGCCAAAAGGACAACATTGTAAGTAGATTTATTGGAAAGAGAGCCACCTAATTAAAAAGACAATAGAAGAAAGAAATAGAAAAAGGATGGCGGAAATAAGAAGATAGATTGTAAATTCAGTTGCATGAGAAACGAAAGAAAGCAGGAGGAAAATAGAAGAGAAAAGGGTAGATGGTAATTTAGTTCTGGCTTTAGTTAAAGAAGAGGGTAATTTATTCAATAAAAGAGATATTGAAAGAAAAGAAACCTTTGCCTTTAAAAAAGAGACTAATGGTTGGTCAGCATACAGAGCAGGCTGGGCTATTGGCAGAGTGGGAGATAGCAGAAAACAAGATAGACGGGCAATCCACGGGCCGCTAGACCCTGGCTGCTGGCAGTAGAAAGACATCAAACTCTCACTCTCTTTCACTCTCTCTCTCAACAAGCCTTCTAGCTCTCTCTCTCTCTCTCTGAGTGAGGATTTCGTTTAGTCTCCAGTCAAAGACTATCGATGTATTTCCGGTTGGCTGAAGAAGAAAAATAAAGGTTTGATTTTGAATCCTGACGAATCTTGTGGCTTTCGTTCCTCCGAGTGCTGCAGCCACAGTGAGCATCCAACGTGCAAAGGAAGCCATTATCCTTCACTACTTATTCAATGATTTTTATCAATGGGTTCAGTATCAAAATCCTGATTTTGGAGAGGTTGCTGTATCCTATCAAATGACTCCTAAGAGCAGGATGAGTTAATTTTTTTCACTGATCAACTGTAGATTGGCTTCTTGGTACAGTTCATAATTTGTTCCAATCATCTTTCAATTCAAGGCCTGTCCAATGTCTTGAATCCACTACACTCTAATTTTGTGAACCACTCATGAATGGTCATTTAGCCAGTAATTCCTTCTCTGAACTCCAAGTTGATTTGGTAAATTGATTTTGCTGAGCCAAGTTTGACTTTGAAACTTCAGAGCAAACATCTTCTATACTGTTCATGAGAAATTTAATTTGTTCTGAAATTCTAAATACTTTGATGTAAATTAAAGTGATGATTGTGAAAGCCAAAATCTATTCCATATACACCCTGAATAGAAATGCTATGTGAGTGGATATTCAATCTGAATTGACTCGCAGGAATCATTTTTCACTAAATAACAACATGTTAGTCTTGTGAGTTATTGCAGAAGACTAAACCCTGATGGGTGTTTCTCAAACTTAGCTTGGGACAAAGTTGGCATAGTTTGAGGAATTTCTAGAAGAGTCTTGTCGATAATTTTCAAAACAAAATTGACTACTTACCAAAAATTAAATAGAAAAGCATGCAGATATGCACATAAATCAAAGGGAGGCTCCAAAGGTGTGGGTCATGGATTCAAGTCTTTATGTCCAGTTTCATATTGTTTGCTCTAGCTGTCAAAGATTGTATTGATCCAGAGAATTGAATTACCATACCGACACGAATGGCCCCATCAACCAACTAACTAGCCTCATGGGATAAGGATTCCTCTCTCTTAGAGTGTCAATATATCTTTATGTGCATGTAACTTCAGGCACTCATGGTCACATTTCGGGGGGCACAACCTTGAAAATTCACATAAGTATACTAGTAGGCATCATCTAGGAATTTTTTTTCTTCACAAAAGTAATTTTTGGGGTCTCAATGATCATTTTGAACCAGCAATGCCAAAATCTATTGCTGGTAGTTTTTTTAGATAATCTAAGATAAAAGATCTATTTTTTTAGATGATTTTAGATAAAGATCCATTTTTCTAAAATAATTTAAGATAATTTTTTAGACAATTAGTTCTGGTGCATGCATGCTACTGTGATCTATCTATGCAAGGTATAGATATTATCATTCTTTTTTACACCAATCATTGTATATCAAAATTTTTTAATTTTCGGGTTGATTCTGAGTTTAATACTGAATGTGCAGAAAAAGTTATACTTTTATTATACCTTACATCTCTTACATAGATCTTTCTACAAAATAATTAATTTCCTAGATTACAGATCCATTCAGTCTTCCAGTTATCCAGCCTATCATCTTTAGCAAGAGGATTTTTTTTCTGGGTTGGAATTGCAGGCCTCACCCAAAAACCTTTTGGCTATTCTAAATTAATTTTGTTTGGTTTTGAATTCAGAGTTGTCCTTCTAGACTGGTTTTTGACCAGGGCTTAAGGCTCTTAAGGCTCATCTGCCCAGTTATTGAATGGAGATGGGTTCATGCCTTCCCCAAGGGCATTAGTGTGTAGTGAACTCAAACCACCTTGGCAGATATTTGAACTCAGCTCACCAATTTCATTTTCTGTACCAGTAATCATCATGCTGCTTGCACCTCCTACTCATCTACTTCATTTTATCTATTAAAAGAATAATTTCTGAATGTTTATATACATATATATATGAATATACATATATATATATATATATATATATATATATATATATATATATATATATATATATATGTATATATATATATATGTATATATATATGTATATGTATATAAATTCATATTCTTTTTTATTTTTATTTTTTATTTTCGAAGCACAAAATTAGAATCCACAATAAGAGAAATTTTATGAGATTTTATCATAACTTTGCTCCAAGTCTTTGCTAAAATTCATATTCCGTGGATTTACTTATTATTTAATTCAATTTTTGTGTTTTTGATTTTTGAAATCTACAACTTTATTCTGTCAAAATATGCTGACAATGAAAACTTGTATTCCTGAAAATGAAATTTGCCAAAAGATAGATAAAAATATAAGTAATGATTAAAACAAATCGTTTTCTTTCTTGATTTGATAAATAAAGACCTAGAATTAAAAAATATAAACTTTCATATCGCCAATAAATTTTTCAAGACTTTTGGCACTGGGCCAATGTAAATTCCTGTTTCCAATTTTCTATTCTTTCATTCAAACTTTTCTGGAGAAAGTAATTACCATTCTTCTCGTTTTATCACTCTAAGAAACAAAATAAAGTAAAAAATGTCTTGGAGATCTTCTATTTACCCATGTAAGTTAGGCCCGTATCCAAGAAATACACTGGAGGGTTTTCATGCCCCTTAAGGAATATTTTATTGGGCTCATTTTGAAAAATAGCCTTATTGCACTGAGAGTGGTTACAGTTCTGAATTAAGACTCATGAAGTGTACTGTTCAACTCACCATGCAACCAGGAACGTCATGTGACCAACGTTTTCTTGAAGAATGCTGTGCTGGGTGGGTGGGGGTGATCAATTAAAAAATTTGGAAAAAAACTGATCAAAGAATGAGTTACTTTTCCCACTTTTTGTTGGATCACTAAAAAGTTTGAATTTTTGAAAAACAGGCAGGTGCAAGCTAGTGACCAATTCAGCATAGACTCACATTGTAAATTACCCAGCCCTATTGCTAAAAACCTATTTTGAGAGAGGAATTTTGAAGAAAACGGATAACGAGATAAAACAATATACATACAGGTCTGGTTAGTGACTTAGTAGAAACTGTCATGTTGATCATTCAAAAATTGAAAAAAAGGGGTGATCAATGAAAAGTTTACTTTTCTTGCCTTTTGATGGGCCATGATCACTAAAAAATGTCCAAATTTTCAATAATAAGTGTAAATGCTGCTGAACCTAAACTAAAGGATTGATTTAGCCTAAAAATCTGAAAATCCATTTTTGGGTAGATTTTTCAAAAGATAGAAAAATGATTTTTTTTCACTGATTAAGGAGTAATTGTTTAAATTTTCAGTCCTCCAGTCCTATTGGTGCACTTAGTAAACATGATACATACATAACCTGCCAGTCTGCCAGTCAGCAGGACCTGCATAAAAACTGAAGAAACCTATATTGACAGTTTTGGTTGACAGTTTTCAAAACAGTATTGCATACTCTGTACCATGAGCCAACTGGTTCACAAGGGAACTACTGCTCACTGCAACTGATCAAAGACCCATGCCTATACATTTTAAGCTTCAGTAGACAGCCCCCTAATCATAATACCAGTGCATTAGACACAGAGTATCATTTGCATGTTTGAAAAAAATTAAATGTCAGTCTACATGTGTATGTGTATATATGGGTATATATATGTGTCAGCTGGCATGCAAAGGTGTATGTGTATGCATGTATATGTAAACCTGTGTATATGTGTATGCATATAATAAGTCTCAGTGTATATGTGTTTATGAATATGTGTGTGAATATCAATGTTTGTATATATTTGCATGCATGTGTAAATATAATTGTATATATATGTATTTATGTATGTGTTTGTGTATGTGTGCGTGGGTATATATTCTTGTGGAATTGTGTAATGTATTCCTTTGTATATGTGTGTACACATAGGTCAATTAATAAGTCTCTTGGAAAGTTTTTTTGTACAATCTCTTTCCTTGACAATGCGCTAAATTCAGTGGTCAAATTGAAATTCTTTATTCTTTAAATTCCTGCACACACAACACAATATAAAGTATAATTGCAATATAAAATACAATATATGTGATCATGTTGAATAGAAATTATAAAAAACATTCAATAATAAACAGGACAGACTGGATCATATTGGGGCAGGCAAGAACTTTTTTAGATGAGCTCTCTGAGTAGATGAACTAATAAAAAGAGAACCCCAACCCTTGTCCTAAATTCTTTAATTATATAATCAGAGTATAGACTTTGGAAGATAGATAAGTAATGTCTCAATACTTAAGCAAATAAGGTTAATGGATTCTCTATTGCAGAGAAAATATATATTTTTGTAAGTGTTTTTTTGTGGTAAATATTAATCATATAGATCCAAGATTATTGAAGCATTAATCCATTTCTTGACTGCCCCAGCTAAAGGTAAATATTAGAGAGGGCCGGGCTCTCTAGCAGCTTTTGGCAACCTAACTAGGAGATATAAGTCTGATTCCAAAACCAGACTGAAGAGAAATGAGGTCCATCAAGCTATCTTGCCCTTGTCTAACTTAGGGCTAGGGGATAGAACATAAAGCATAAAAATCTCCATTTGCCATTTCTAAGGACATTTTTCATATGGAAAAGAAAAGTCATCTTGGAATTAGACTGTGACGAAATGTGCATACATATCTAAAGGGAACCCAATCTCTTAGAGGCACCCCATGTACCGGTGAGTTGTCCGGTGATAATTCTCTGATTATTTCCTCTATTCAATAGGAATTGCTAATTGCAAACGAGAGTTCATAATCTTTTTTTAATCTGTCTTGAATCAGTTTTGTAAATTCTACAAAGGGATGATTAAAGAAATACCTAAATCCTTTTCTTTACTTTATGAATAAAGAAGAAATCATTTCTATCATATAATTCATTTGTATGGTATTAGACACCATCAACTAAAACTGTCACTAAAACTGTTGTCATAGGTTTCTTCAGTTTTCAATTCGGTCTGACTGTCTGGCTCTCTGACTCTATAGTTGTCTGGCTGGTTTTGTATGTATGTAACACATGTACAGGCTGAACCAGTGGAGCTAGAGGGCTGAAAATTTTAACTTTAACTCCTTATTATGTGTAGTAAGAACACTCCTAGATATGTTTTTAGTGGCGGGTTCCATTTGCAATTTAAGTTTATGCTAAATTGGCACCTTATTTTGTGTCCAGCAGCATTTATGCTTGTTTTTTTAAGAATTACCCTCCTAGATATATTTTTAGTGGCAGGTTCCATTTGCAATTTAAGTTCATGCCAGATTGGACCTTTACTTTTCCATCCAGTAGCATTCATACTTTTTTAGTGATCGCTACCAAACAAAAGACGAGAAAAGTAACTCCCAATAATTGATTACTCCCAACTCAGTATGCTGCCAAAAAAAGTTAGTCACCTGTCAGTTTCTATTGAGTGACTAACCAGACCTGTTTTCTTTTTTTTTTTTCTACTGTTGCCCTGATCCTCTTGTTTAGGCATCCATTTTGTATGTGTGTATGTGTCAGCCTCATTCTGATAGCAATTCTTTTCAAATATCTGCTGCTTCATTGAAATATGGGACATTCAGGCAGGAGCGCAAGAGAAGCTCTATTTCATAAAATTCCCCTGCCAGCCTCACCCAAGGGTGGCCGTGTTCCCAAACGCCATGTCTGTAATTACTTTCTTATTTATGGCAAGTATTTTACAAGTATTTTGTCAGCTTCATTAAATATTTCTGGTGTGATAATATATTTTTATTTTCATTTTCTTTGGCAATTGTATATAATTCTGAAGACAAGAAGGAAAAGAAATATAAGTTATGAAGGTTCGAAAGAAGTAATGGAAAAGGGGGCCTTGCGGAAAGAAAAGGGAAGGATATTTGTTAAGGATTCATCAGGAATAACAACAGGAAGGAAACGCAGAAAGAACAGGATGGAAATAAGTTCTACTTGGGGATTTTCATCTATCTATCAATCTATATGTATATATATACTTGGAGATAAAGAAATATTGATTGTGACTGGTATCCATCTGCTGTTCATAAAAGAATATTCTCATTCACTATATACTTTTGAATGAATATATATATATTTATCACAAAAGTGGATATATGATTTGACACAATGCTTATAAATTGCATTCTATTATATTGAAACACTTTTTTGAAATAATCTCCTGTTATTACACGGTCAATATATCACTTTGCCTAGACAGCATAAATAGAACAAACAATTAAAGAAATTAGGGCTGCTAAAGGAATCAAAGTTTCTCTTTAATTTCTATTAAAAAAAACATAATATAACAACCCACATACAAGTATACATTAATTAATCACCATAGCTATCTTATTACCCTAGTTATTATTATTAACAATAGTAGTAGCAGCATTACTTTTAATATTAACATTATCCTTACTTTATACACCCAGGCACTTTGAGGATAACCCAACAAACTTTTGAAAATTGTTTTAGATACATAAGAACATACCAAACCTAAAATTAATAAAACAAACTAACAAGTAAGGTTGTGTAAAAGTGAACCCCAAAACTGGGGAGCAGATTAAAGTAATAATAAAATGATTCCAAGGAGGAAATACCATAAAAAGCTGATGTTCTAACAAAACACTGATAAAGAAAGTGTCTCCAGTATCTCCTGCTAATTTATAACTACTAGACTGTAAATTATCTTCACAATATAAAACTTAACAAGCAATGACTAAATAACTAAAGATGGAAAAGAAAAAAAGAAAAAGAAAAAAGATATATGAATAGAATTAGAGGAAGTTTTTTCACCAAGAAAAAAGACCCCCCCAATAAATGTCTGAAGAAGGGATCTAAAATAAATTAAATGTTGAAGCCCAAACAGGGCAGAAACATGAACATATTTGTGTTGCAAATCCTTAATTTCATCATACTTTAAACTCCACACTAACTTGACTTAATGAGTAAAATTGAATGTATTGAGCACTTTATGAAATAAACCCATTATACATTGGATACTGCATTATATCATATATCATGTTGTATTCCTGATTTGTACTTTGTACATGTATATATACATGTGTATATATATATTGCTATTTGATGAACTCATCTAAGTGGAAGAGTCCATTACTCTGAATGGAAGGTAGAAGATATTTTTATCAGGAATTGATACCTCTAGCAGTCCATTGTAACTGACAGAGGAGCCAAGAAAATCCGGTCAGTCGAATCCCCTTTCTCAACCTCACTGATTTCATCTGAATGAAAGCAGAGCATTCGGTATCAGCTTGGCTGCAGGAGCTGCCACAAGGAAGTCAAAGTTGGCATCAATCAGCCTTCTGGGGCTTCACTCCCTGGTTTGGAATCAGAGTCTGCTGCTAAAATTAGCTAGGGTTAGAAGAGATAGATTCAAGCCTTTTCCGAAGACATTTGTACCAAGTGAACACAAACAACTCAGGTGATTCCATATCCTAATCTGTTAACCATTAGGCCGCCCCAACCTTGTAAGAATTAGACAGGTCTGATTAGTCACTCAATAGAAACTGTCATATGATCAATATCTTTTTCTAGCATGCCATGTTAGTGATGATCAATTTAAAAAAAAGTCTAAAAACGATTGTGAATGCCACTGGAAACAAACCAAGGTATCCATTTAGCATATACTTACATGGCAAATCAAGCCACCACCCCTTAAAAACCTATTTAGGGATGGAATTTTTAAAAGAAAAACATAATAATAATAATGATGATAATGATGATGATGTTCATTATGATGTTGATAACAATAATAATGAGTAAATGTTTAAATTTTCACCCCTCTAGCTCAATGGGTATGGCCCGGATGCAAGATACATACATAGACAGACCGACGGGAAAACTAAAGAAACATATGTTGACAGTCTTGGTTGATGGTCTCTAATAAGCAATATGATATCTAGCCTCCATGACAAAATTTCAAGGTTTATTTGGGGAAAATTAGTGTCGTCATCAAAGCCAGGAAATTCAATGTTTATATTCCAAACAGTCCGACAGCCAGGCAAACCTTTAGATTATTTTACCATGGAATAAGAAAAAAAGATGTGTCAGATTCTCAATCCATTTGCATTTCTTGTCAGAGAGACGGGCAACTCTAGTCGACGTCCACTTTCCCTGTGCTGTAATTGTAAATAGTGCCTCACAATAACTGCTGCTTTTTTCCCATCAAATTCTGACGAAGGCTGGCCACACTGTCTTGAAACCCAAGAGGCACCAACCACATGAATTATCTGTATTTAATCCTGTCTTTGGCAAATTGGAGACAATCAAATCAAATGTTGAGTGCATAAAATACAAGCTACTTATAAAAGCCCTTGATTCAATCAATGTTAAATCTCAAGTTTCATCCAACATCAATGTTTTTAGTCGCTTGTGTTTGATTTGAGTCCGTTCTCCGAGGAATCCTTACCCTTTGCGTCCTTCCTTCGAGAAATACTCATCATCTTATATTCTTCTTCTTCTCCTTTATTTATTTATTTCATTCTTGGGTCATCCGATTCCGATTTCGTCTTTTCCTTCATTTCATTTATTCCTATTGACATTTTTGGGTTGGGGGTTTGGAAGTTAGCATCAACATAGATTATCAACATAATCTAACATTTCTGTTAAACATCTCAAAACTGTAAATAAGGTCCGTATCAATTTGACAAATGTTTTCTTTGAATATCAAGATGAAACAGTTAAGGAAACCCCAAATAATGCATCTGCCTTAAATGTTGTGATGAAAAGATGGGGATGCAAATCTGAATAATTCACAGTAAGAATGTAATCGAGGCTTTTTTTACAGTCCAAACCTAGAGTTGACTTTGCTTTCTACTTTAACAAGAACAACAAAAATAATCCTCACCAAATTTAGCCGGGTAAAAATGAACATTTCCTAACCGTTATTTGGAATCACAAGCAACTGATTGGTAAGTTGGTGTCTTACTGAATGAAGTAAACTGACAAGTCTTGAATACGTACAAAATTTATCTTACAGATATGCAAGGTGTTAATTATAAATAGAGTGATATATCAATAAATAGATTTGTACAAAAAAGTATTTTATATATTTTTTTATACAATACAAAAGTTGCAATAATCATCTTCCGTGGGAATAGAAGTTGGAGAGGACATTAACTCTGCCCCAGTCAGGCTTGCCATGTATACTTTCATGCAGATAGATTTCTTCTTTTTTCTTCAAAGGAATAAATACCCATATTCTTTCTCTTTGATTCTTATGTTGTTCTTTGTTGTTTACTGCTTAACCTTTTTGCTGCTGTGGACAAGGTGGCTCATCCTACAATAGTTTGCTATAATTTCGAAAGCTAAACCTCCCAAGATACGAATGTACTAAATGTAGGGTGGTCTTATATATAGATCCATGTTTTAAGATATGAGATACTGCCAACAAAAACTGTCATCATAGGTTTCTTCAGTTTTCCAGTTGGTCTGGCTGACTGGCTCTGCATGTCTGTATCACACATACAGGTCGTACCAATGGAGCTAGAGGGCTGATAGTTTCAAGATTTACTCTGTATTATATCTTGGAACAAAAACTTTTTTTTTCTATTCTGTCTTCCCCCAACCCCAACTGTTTTAAACATGCAATGATGACTTTCTATTTTCATCAAATTTTACCAAGAAAAACCCTGCAGAGTAGTTAGAGAATTGAAAAAATGTTTGAGAACTAACTGGTTAAACATCATTGCTCTAGAATTGTAGTTATGCTGAAATAAAAAGAAAAGTAAATATGATTAAGAAAAATTCACTCTGCCTATTTGGTAGGTTTGACTGCATTTTCCCAGCAAATTTTAGAGGGATTATTTATTAGAATTTTTTACATTATTTTTTCAGATTTTTTACATCAATTTTCAGATTTTTTACATCAATTTTCAGATTTTTACAGGATTCCTCAGATATATTGCGCTCTACCGTAGCAGTTGTGGGGTCTACAGGTCTCATGTGCCACCTCTGTGCATAGATCAACATAGCTCCGTGCTGCAGTGCAAATTATCTTCTGGTAAATTTGGTCTTCTATCGAAACACTTGCTTGAGAGCCAAGAAAAAAATTTTAAAAGTACATTCAGTTTTAACACAAATCTTTGAGATTTAAAAAAAGATTTTTCTAAAAGTGGAAAAATGATCCTGCATAATATAAAACCTTCATATGGAACTGGGAAACTCATTTGTTATTATTTGCTTCAAGTGGGTGTTTTTATTTTAACTGAATTTGAGATTTATATCTTTGAAATTCTCATGGAGAAAAATGGCTGGTTGTTTTAGTTAAATAAATTGAATTTGACAAGAATGGAAAAAAGGACAACCTTTTCAGCTAACCTTTAAATATCTTTGAATTTATGTTACAAACTTCCATAATACAATAACCATATGAGTTTTTTTTTTAGCGTAGCACAGAAGATAAAATCATTACAATTATTATCATTTTTATTCCAACATTACTGATCATATATATATATATCTATATATATATATATATATATATATATATATATATACACATGCCTTGCAAAAAAATGGGCCAAACCCATATACATACACATTTGGTCCTTGGGTGTACATATATACATGTACGTGTGTGTGAAAGTATGTTGTGTATCTGACATTATGGTGAAAAAAGACTATCTGGAAACCGAGTTTAAATATGAATATAAGTTATTTATTCATGATTGTTGTGATATTTCAGTGGTGATGGCTTTGTCAGACCAAGAATGATAGAAAACCCATAAAAATAGGACAGGGTTTTGGGCCATCATTCTATCATTCATAGTCCGACGAGACTATCTCTGGCAAAATATCACAATAAACAATTAAAGAAAATGGAGCTTCAGCAGGAATCAAACCTGCCGCTGAGAGGGTAGCCGCTTTAATGTAGTGATGCTCTTACAATTGAGCTGAACAGCCGCCTTTGCATTACCAGAGGCTCTTTAGCTCAATGGTAAGAGCATCGCTGCATTGAAGCAGCCACCCTATTGGCTGCAGTTTAATTCCTGCAGCAGCCCCATTTTATTTGATTGTTTATTCTATTTAAGTTGTCTAGGGAGATTGATATATCAATTGTGTAACAATGGGAGATCATCTCAAATAGGTTTCTATATAATATAACTTAATTTATAATTCATTCTATCGGGTCAAATATGTCCAATCCTTAATACATTTGTATAAATCTATACATATGAATATTACACACAACTGATAATTTTTTTTCGATATTTTTTGTTTGAAAAATAACTCATTTTTCCACTGGGTCCCAAGAATGAAGAAGATGTCCAAAGATCATGACATTGTTCTTTGAGTGATTTAAGAAAAAATATCAGTCGTGTTTGTGTTTAATGAAACTTGCTTGAAAGAAAACCTGTTGCCAAAATATTCATTATACATGCATGTGTTTGTGTGTGCCTATGATTATGTGTAAACCTCTCATTCTGAATATATACATATAAAACTGCTCAAAAATGTTACATGTACGGCTTGGTTTTAACAGTTTTAGGAACTTTATGCAAGAAAAATTAACTTTCATTGCAATCAACACAACAAGGCATGCATTTAGGCATGTTTTTGCAGTTTTGATTGAGATAATGGTAGCAATGCAAAAGAAAATGGTCCAAAAGAATCAACAAATAATTCATCAACCATGCTTTCCAATTCTTTTTTCTCCCCAAGAATCCAGACAGTATTTGCCTTGTGCCAGATAAAGCTAAGCTAATCAAATATCTACAAAAACAAGCCAAAGTTATTGGGATTAAAAAACTCATTATTGGTGCTATATTTGTTGTAATCATAACATTTTGGCTCATGTGTTCTTCAGCCTGCTTCAGGTATTCAAAGATACCATCTCTAATTTTTAGAAGAGTTATCATCATTCCAAGAGTTGTTCAGACTACTGAACTCATTTATTGTATCACTTTTGTTACATTTACAACATTTCAGCAGATCCATTCTAAGGCCTGCAGGTATACAATTCATCTAGCAAAAGTTGATGTGCATCCTACTGTATAATATGGAATTGTCAATGTTATTCAGGTTGCTGAGGATAGTAGCATCTGTGTAGCTTGTGTTTCTGAGAACGAACCAAACCAGTCAGTGTATTAGCCACAATGTCTTTTTTGTTCATGAACTTTTTCAGAAAAAAAAACAAAACAGATCCCTCTCTCACTTAGATTGTACACCTGAAGAAGGCTGTAGAATGGATCAGCTGAAACCTAACCAAAACAAAAGCAATAAGAGGAGAATAAGTTCATGAGTCTGAACAGCTCTTGGAATGAAGATGACCCTTCTCAAAATTATAGAATGTACCTTCTATGTGGATTGTATAGCTAAAGAGGGTTGTAGGATGGATTGAAAGGAATATTGTGGTGATCACAAAAGCAACATTAAGTACTTGTTCAAAATCCCATATTTTTTTAATTTGTCCATATGTTTTAGAAATAGCTAAAGATTCTATTAAGTCCAATTGGAACTAAGTGCAGACAAATGATTGTTTGAATAAAATCCAAATAGGAATGTTGTTGTCATGCAAAACCTATATTGAATAATGGCTGCTGCAGGGTGAAACTCCACTTCAACGTCTATTCAGACTGAAGCTGATCACTGCAACTTTTCTATTGTATGTACAATGAATGAATTTTTTTTCAAAAACTTACCATCACAGTCAATAATTGAATAACAGAAGCATCAAAATTTGAAGACATTTTAAAAAATTCCATCAAAGAACAAATATGGTCAGAATAATCTCTTTTTATGATATCACTGGCATTTTCCACCGGAAAACATGTAACGGAGAGTAAAAACATCTAGAAACATCAAGATACTGGAGAATCTAGGCGTTACTTATAAACCCAAGGGAATAAGATTCAGAAAGCCTAAAAAAGCCTTTTTTCTCCCCCCCTCCAAGACCTCTTTTGAAGTGGAGTACCGATACCAATTTTCAAGTCAGTAGACAAAACACTATGTCCAGGAGCGCTGGAATACACAAATAAACACACAATAAAACAAACATATGCACCTACAAAAAAAAGATAAAACCCATCTTTGATGACAATGGTTGTTCAAAATACATTTTTTTGTGAAAATATGTCTATTTATTAGAATTAAATAAGCCTACGCAAATCTGTATGATAAATTTTCTTTAATATCTATGACTTGTCAGTTTAGCAAAGTCAGCAAGGCAGTCTACTGGCAGCCAGTTGGTTGTGTGTTCAAATCACGATAGGATAATGTGTGTTTTACATATCAGTTTCCATCCCTCATTTTGGTGAGGATTGTTCTTGTAGTTCTTGTTTTTGTTATGGTAGGAAAATTAAATCAACTCCAGACAACAGTAGCAATGTTTTCTCCCCCTTTCTTACCCTAGGCAAGTATTTTATTTCCCTCCCTTTTTCTCCAACTCTGTGAGCACTTGTTGATAGCAATAATGGTTGTTTTGGGGACTGCTGTTTACAAACGTACAGAGAGATACATAAACATGTGTTGGTATTTAAAAATAACTTCCCTTCTTCTCTTTTGTTTTCTTTCGGTAGTGAAAAAAAAAAAAATCAGAGGGAAAGAATTCGTTATTAATGTATGTTGCAGGGGAGCTGTCCCTATGAAACAAATTTCAAGTAAATCTCTCTGTCATCTGATCCTGTGTTTGTAATGCGTGACTAGACTCATTTGGACTGCCTTATTATGACTTTAATTCACCCATATAACAGGCAGATATAAACAAGGGTGTCTCGCCCCTTTTCCCCCCATCCCTGGAAAGTGAGAAAGAGGATTCTTCAGCCACACCCAGCAGCTCTACAATGCATTGAAGCCAGGGGTATCAAATCACACCAAGGTGGAGTCCCCAGCGAAACTGTGCTAAACAAGGGAGACAGGGAAATCAGATCTGTCCCTTTTTTTTTAGCTTCTTCTTTTCATTACTGCTAAATTTATTTTTCACTTAATTTTTTGTGGGTTTGACCAACACTGGAATGAAAATGTTTTTTGTTACTACGGGCCTCCCCCATTCTAATGCGGTTATAGCATGGCTTGCATTGTAATGCGGATGAATTGTGGACCCCAAAATATTAATCTAGCTTCAAAATAGCTAGCTCTAGCTTCAAAATGGCTGAATTCTTCATCAAAGCCCAGTTGTAATATGGTTGGTTCTTTTGGACCCCAGCACCTGTGTTGTAGCAAGGGACACCTGTATTTTAATTAAAGAGTGGTAAACTTTGACAAGTGTCATTCGGAATATACCTTATTTGAAACTTTTGATAGGATTATGGTGTTTCTGCCAATTCATATTGGATACACAGTTAAGCAACATCAAGCCTGATCAGTACCCAAATAGATGATTGTCCGATGGCCATAATTACGACCTAATTAGAACATAATCAAGAGATCACACAACAAAAATAGCTCTGAGGCTGGAATCTACAGATTTCTAAATAATGTATATGCGAACATTGGAGAGCGTAAGATAACCACCTCAATGTCCTCGTTAATCATCATACGAAATGGGCCAGAATTTTGACCTGAAAAAAGCATATTTAATAAAGAAAGAACCAAATAAAAGGAAAAGAAATTGCAAAGAATCTGCATTTATCTCAGAATGTAGAACAATTGAACAAAAACCAGAATTTTCAACATACCCCCTCATTTATCCAAATTAGTATTAAAACAACAAATAGTATTGATCATGGTCATGGAAACATAGTCATAATCCATTTGAAGTAGGTTAAAACCCTTCTAATTCCAGCATTCAAAAATAACCATATACACACACATGCAATAATTGTTTCATTACACAAAAATATAATCTGAAAAAAAGGTCCCTTATTCTTTGATAAATGTTTGTAAAATCTTCTATAGTCTTCATTCATGCTCTTTATTTTAATTTTTCCGATAAATTCAATAAAAAATTACAGTTTCTTCACAATTTTGAAATACTTAGTGTTTGCCACTCATATGTTGTGATTATGTGAGGCCTTATTACTTAAAATAACCAAATATTCTGAATATTGTTTCATTTAAACTTATGACTTCGATAAAGCCGAAAAATTACTGAATTCATATTTCAAAGTGTTTTCTGGATTATAGAAATCCTTCTTGTTGTTTGTGTTGTAAACATGACGTTTCAGCTGATTCATTCTACGGCCTTCTTCAGGTGTAATAAACAGGATTTTCCAATGATGGTATTACACAGTATATGGAAAATTTTGTTCACCACCATCACATTTGGATAATACACATGAAGAAGTCAGTAAAATAGATTGTCCGAAATGTTGTGTTTATAACACAAACAAAAAGTTCATACGTCCGAAAAACTCTTTGAATGAAAACAAATAAATATATATATATATATATATATATATATATATATATATATATATATAGAGAGAGAGAGAGAGAGAGAGAGAGAGAGAGAGAGAGAGTCTAGAAAACTTTAAGGCTTTAAACATTAAATATTGGGAAATTTTTCCAAAACTTTCTTTTGTGTTACTTCAGATACCTATTTTTAAAAATCTGTTCATGTAATTTATATATATATATATATATATATATATATATATATATATATATATATATATATATATATATATATATATATATATATATATGTAAAGTAACATTGTAATGTCATTTGTTTTACTAGAAAAATATCAGATGCAAATTTTAATATTTACAACTGTTTCTTTGTCAGGGAAAAAACATGCTACCAAAGAGTTGTGGGGGTGAGAATGTGTGGGAGTGGCGTTTCTTTAATTTGTTTGATGTGGGAGGGGGGAACAGCATTCACACTATCTATATAATATTAGAATTCTTATTGTATTTGTTGAACCCTCAAATTAGCTGAATAGTACATTGTTGCTATAAATACTGAATCATAGTACCCCTAAGATGAGCACCAACCACCCAGCTGTTGAATCTTGCTTCAGTCTTTAGATTAATATGCTCACTGGAATAGGCAGTGCTGCATTCCCTCACTTCTTTTTTTTGGCACTATACCATTGCTTATGAGGTGAATACCATAGACTTATAGGAACCAAACTTTGTTAACTATCACAGTTTTAAATTATATACTAACTTATAACTCATTGTAGTTATAATGATACGATAACTTGAACTCACCAGTTTTTACAAACTATTTCTGAAGTTTCTGCCGAAATCTTTTTGACGAAGGAACATCATTATGTCAGGGATTTTTAGGACTGTTCTCCTCATCTCAGATCATCTTTTGAACACAACATTACCCCAGGGCTTTTTTCAAGTGGTTGTCATAACTTTGAAAAACAAGACTTAATTCCTCTACAAACCGTTTCCCAAGAGCAAAGGGAAGAAATAACTGCCCCTTTTTCCAGTCCAACTTAGCTGACTTTACACTTAGCAATTTTTATGGAGGTTTAAATAACCCCTTAAAAACGCTCCAGTGGCACCAACTCCAGACGTGGACATGATCATAAGATCAAAAACACTTGACAAGATCGTTACGACCTTGTAATTGCTCCCACCCAAAATTAAACAGTGGAAAGAGGACATTCTGGCCTCCTGCTTTGATGGCCCCCTCCCCCTCAACATTCCAAAACACCTCAAATTCACAACACCCACCTGAAAGAGGCTGCAGGGTACAATAGTTGAATTGACAAAAACAGGATGAAGACAATAATCTGAAGAAAAGCTGTACATATTTCTGAAGTATCCAAGTGTTGTTCAAAATATCATCAAAAGTTGAATGCACATGCACACACGCACACACACACACATACACACACACACACACATACACACACACACACATAAACCTTTTTAGTTTATATAGAATTTCAAAATTCTTATTTCTTATTCTCCCAAAAATTTCCACTATTTAGTTCCTATTTCTTTTTCTTCTCAAGGCATTTCCATTTTTTGGCTCATATTCGTATAAAGCCCATCGTGATAAGGATTTTAGAAACCGTTGACCTGAAATGTCACCAAAACTATCAACGTAGGTTTCTTAGGTTTTCAAGCTAGTCTGACTTGCTGGCTATATATCTATACAACACATGTATGGGCCATATCGTCAGAGCTAGAGGGCTGAAAATTTTAAGATTTACTCATTATTACACACGAAAAGCTCATGATGCAAGAAATATTAGAAACTGTCAACCAAAACTGTTGTCCAAACTGTCAATATAGGTTTCTTCAGTTTTCAAGTTGGTCTGGCCAGCTATATATGTATCTATCATAAGTGCAGGTCATACCAACGGAGCAAGGGGGCTGAAAATTAAAACATTTACTCCTAATTCTACAAAAAAAACGTTATTTTTTTTCCTGAAAATTTCCCTCAAAATAGATCGTTTGTGAGTGTTCAATTTACAGCATAAGTTAATGCTAAACTGATCACGTTTGTGCCCAGCAGCATTCACACTTGCTTTTTGAAAAATTCTGACATTTTCTTTTCAGCACCCAACTGACAAAAAAGAACTAACTTAATCATTGATTACAACTTTTTCCAATTTTTTAATTGATCACCCCAAAAAGACATTTGTTATGAAACAGTTTCTATTGAGTGATGAACCAGACCTATTTCAAGTTATCTTTACCCCACCTCCCGTGGACACACCCTCTAACATTTATTTACATTAGGTAAATTGGGACTTGAATTTCTGTTTAGCCCTTCTTTATGATTTTTACACTTGATGAACTGAATAAATTACTCCCCCCTTTTTAGTCTTCAGGCCCCTGAGGAAGGGGGGGGGTCATTGATATATCTAACTTCATGTGTCTTTTCAGCTCTTCTTTACAGTTTAATAATCTTTTAATGGTTATTTGAAATTACCACAAGGACTGTTGAACGACCTCTACTACCAAAGATGGCAAAGGGATCTATTTTCTTTTTATTCATGTGTTTGTGTGTTCAAGCACTCCTGGCTATACCGTTTTATCTACTGACTTTAAATTTTGCACCAGTACTCTTCTAGACCCCTTTTAAAAATCTATTTTTAAAAATTTTTTGAAAGCTTTTTTGCCCTTTTTTGGGACAATATTTTAGCAGGTTCATTAGTAACATTGAGACGTTTCCAGATGATTTTTACTCTATTATAGATGTTTTCCAGTGGAAATAACATTCAGATTCACCAGAATCTTGATGTTTCTGGATGCTTTTTATTTTATTTTAGATATCTTTTTGTAGTCAGTGTGTACAAGATTTTAGAATGAGCAGATTTTTTTCCTAATCCCTTATGTGCATGCACTAATTCTTCAGTAACTTTCATCAACAGAGACAGATAATTCCAGTTTCTAAATCATTCATAAACAGATATGGTTCATTACTCAATAAAAACTGTCTCATGACTAACGTCTTTTGCCAGCATGCCATATTGGGGGCGATTAATTTAAAAATAATAGAAAAAGAGGTGATCAATGAATAAGTTATTTTTCTTACCTCTTGTTGGTCAGTATCACAAAAAAAAAAAAGCATGAATGCTGTTAGACACAATATAAAGGATCAAGCAAGCAAAAGATTACGTTGTAAATTGAATCTGCTTCAAAAACCTGTTTATTGGGGGACATTTCAAAAATATTTCCAAAAGCATTTTGTTAGACATAATAGGAACTAGTATTCCTAGTGAAATTATGAATCAACACCAGACATGCGTGTTATGTTGGGGATGATGAATTAAAAAGTTGGAAAAAGGTTGACCAATGAATTAATTACTTTTCTCACCTTTTGTTGGACTGTGATAGCAAAAAAGATCAGAATTTTCAAAAAGAAAGTGAGCACAAACAAGTACCAATTCAGCAAAAACTTACATTGCATATTGAACCCCCCCACTGAAAACCTAGTTTGGAGAGGAATTTTCAAAAAACAAAAGAACATTTTTCTTACTCATTGAGAAGAGTATGTGCGCAAAATTTCCAGTTTCTACCATTAACGGTAAGGGTTTGGCGAAGTTTGGATAGATACAGAGATATAAATGTCAGAACACATAAATAACCCAAACCCAGCTGCAGGGATCAAACCAGGCTGTTGTGGGTAATGATGATGTTGAAATTTCCAGCCTTCTAGCTCCATTGGTACACACTGTACACATAATACATAACTACATAGCCAGCCAGCCAGCCAGCCAGCCAACCAGTCAGTCAGACCAACTTGGAAACTGAAGAAACCTATGTTGACAGTTTTAGCTGAAGGTCTCTAATATTTCTTGCAACTGAACATTCATGACCTCGTGAGTTTTCAATGTTCAGTCATTCAACTTTATATAAGCTAGTAGTTCTTATGCATTTCATGACCTTTGCTTCTTTTGAATTCAACAGAATGGAACACCATTGTTCTAAAGAAACAAACTCAGTTCTCTATCTACAGAATTTGAAACAGATCTTTGCAAACTTCTCCAAAACACTGTCCTCCGAAAATTGCTACAGCCACCTGTACAAACAGTAAATCTGCGATGTACAAATATGGTATTCAAAAAAACAATTAACTAATCAATAAACAGTTAGCTAAGAGATAATCATCGATATAAGTATGATTATGATTATCTGTATACATAAGAATGAGAGGTGTGCAACAGAAAGCCCCGAAACAAGGGTGCAGCCTAACCTAATTTGGAATGCATGTACAAAATACATTCAAAGAGTTTTTCAGACAAATGAACTTCTTCTTCTCTCAAAACTATAGACAGTACTCGAGATGCCTCAGGGAAGGTTTTAAGCAAGTTATTTTCTTATCTCTCTCCCCGAAAATGTGTTAAATATGGATGCATGAGCTAAATGGATGCATATTTTGAGAATGTTCTTTAATGATATAATGTGATGTTGAAAAGAACATTTGATTATTGTTTTTTTAAAAATCAATTCTCACCACAGTGACATTATATAGCAGTCATATTTCAAGGAACTTTTTTTAATCATTCAACAATTCTAAAGTGTCCATTTTTTTCAATCGATCAATAGCCACATGCATTTTTTTCAAGCCTGAGCAACTACGATATTCTGAAGTTATGATCACAAACAGCACTAATCCATTTCAATATACATGTGCAGTTAAAAAAGACAGTTATTCGGGGAATTTTCAAGCACTATTTCAAAGACCCCCACCATTACAAAAAAAAAAAAATTGCCTCTACCCACCAAAAGAATAGAGGGTTTCATTTCTTTGTTTTACATTTTATTTGTTCCACCTGTTTTCCAGCATTTACGGGTTGATTAATGGGATAAGTAAGAATTGATCCATCTTTGATCTCTCACCCACCAAAGATTATACAAAGAGAAGAGAATAACAGATTTAAGAGGGAAAGCACTTACCTGCTTGAATATACTCTGATACCTGGTTTGACTTTTTTGTATGAATAAGTAATAAAACAAAACGTTCACACAATAGTTTGTTTAGATTTACACTTACACCTCGTTATAATGCTACAAGCTCGAAGTAAAGCAAAGTGACATAGGGTGGACTCCATTTTTTTTACTCTCTTGACATTCAACCAAGAGCAGGCAAGTACTTCAGATAGTATATTAAACTTATAAGTTTAACAATTACTTATTATTTTAGGTAACTAACCTCTTGGGTGAACATTTGTTTCTAAGTTGCAAAATCTGTATGCATTAACAGATAAGAACAGCTTTGAGAGAAATATTACAACAAGATTAATAAAGTTTCCCCCTAGTATATAAAAGTAGGGAACCTCTATAAAAACCTTTCCTGAGCCTTTTTTTAAGCTCTTTTCCAGCAGAATAATTAAGATATTGAAAAAAATTTCCTTGCACAGCTTTAAAATATCATCGAAATTCATCGAGAACTTTTGGTAAAATTGTGTGGACAGACAGGCGGACTGATATGAGTGAACGCTTTGTTGACAGAGGTTATTAGGTGTCACTTTTAATTAATCTTCAATTTGCTGTTGAATAAAAATGTACTTTTCTTTCTTATCAAATCTATAGAATTAGGATCTAAACGTTTGCTTGTCATGGTTTCAACTTTCACTTTTTTCCAAGAAACCCAATCAGATTCATCAAATAAAAATCAGTTTATTGATCATTGATAAAACAATCATCATCATCATTGTCATCATTATCATCATCATCATTGGCCTTTTAGCATCCATCTTTGGATGTAGATCTTCCCCAGGATTTGCCATCATGGGGGTCAAGGAGCCAATACTTCCTGAACTTGTTTAGTTCATCTCACCATCTTATAATTTTCTGGCCACAGTTTTGCATAATATCTCTGGGGATCCATGTTGTGAATCGAAATGTCCATCAGTTGTCAAACATTCTCGCAACATAACCAGCCCATTGCCATTTGAGTTTTCTAATGGATTTTATAATATCCCTGACTCTTGTTTTTTCTCTTGTATACTGATCTGTTTTGTGTTCTCTCCATGTGATGCTGAGCATGATTCTTTCATGTACATATTGCAAGGTTCTCAGTTTAAGGGTAAATTTTTTGATTGGGTTCAATGATTCAGCTCCATAGGTGACTATTTGGAGGGTGAATAGGTTGCACATTCTTCTTTTTAAGACTACTGGGATTTTCATGTTCTTAAAAGTTGATCTTGCTCTACTGAAAGCTTGCTGTCCTAGAGTGATTCTTCGCTTGATTTCTTCTCCTTTTGAGGAATTCATACAGATTTGTGGACTTCAAATGAACAAATGTCATTCATAACAAACATGTTGAGGATGAAAACCCCAAAATCCATGTTATAAATGAGAACTTGAAGAAGAAGCAAATATAAGCATTCATTTTCTTGGCTTTTTCTTTCGTCATTACCTAATGACTATTGTTATTATAATGGCCATGTGCTTTGTCAAATAAAAGATAAACAACAGGTCTGGTTGGTCTCTCAGTAGAAACTGTTACATGACTAACATCTTTTAGAAGCATGCTATGTTGGGGTTGATCAATCAAGAAAAAGAGTGAATGCTACCTAAAGTAAGGGATCTGTTTAGTAAACACTTACATTGCGAATTGAACCCATCACTAAAAACTTATTTAGTAGAAGAATTTGAAAGAAAAGAACTTTTTTTTCTAGACATATTAAGGAGTAAAGGTTTAAATTTTCAGTCTTCTAGCTCCATTGGCGTGATCTGCACCATACATACATACATAAACATCCTGCCAGACCAGCTCAGAAACTGAAGAAACCTATGTCTACCCTGACAGTTTCGGTTAATGGTTTCTAAAACTAAAGAATCATAATATTTAGTAGATGCAAAAAATTTCCAGTTTTTTGATAATTTTCAATCCTATAAATTGATAGAATCATTATTCAGTCATCATACAATTTTACCAGATTTTCTATGGCCTAATACCAAGTTTCAGCTAAACTATGAATTTTATCATATCAGAATGATTTCAGTTTTGTTTGAATTCTCTGAGGGATCTTTTGATATTTGACCTGACAAGGAATGTTCCACAGAGTGAAACAAGTGATTATTAGAAGGTGAGAGGTTTTTCAGAATATGTTGCATGTAGAAGAACTTCCTAACCCAACTTCATGGTGATTTTCTCTGTCACATATGCAACACAAGGAAGGCTGTTCTCAATTAGCAAACACAGTGTTCCTGTCCTTGAACTGATAATTCTTTTTTTAAACTTTGAAAACCATTCCCAACATGTGTTTCCGTCTGGAGGGTCATTACAATGATCCTTAGTAATTCAATACCTCACTTACACAACACATTTTCTCAGATTGAACAGACAGAGTAAA
>OY735231.1:7150092-7192592 GCA_963457665.1 Thysanoteuthis rhombus
TTACTGATATGTATACCTAGGGATTGGCTTATATGAGAAAAAAGGCGGAGAAATAGCAAAAAAAAAACAAAACAAAAAAGCTTGAAATAAGAACCACGGGGTCCCAAACAGCAGATACATTGTCAAGATCTTGTTTATTTACAGAGTGAACCCAATTGATGTGGTTGAAACATCCAACTAGCTCAACACTCGAAAACTTTCTTAAAACATTGGAGGAATATGCTGACTATTAAGAAGAATATTATCTGATACGTTATCAAGGACAGAAACAGCGGAGTATTTCTTCAAAAAGCTTCCATTTCAAAGCCAGGATTTATAAATTGTCAAATAAATAAATCAGAAGAAACGACAGAACTCAAAGATATAAATGTTTTTTCCCTCTTTCTGCTAAGCTAAGCATTTCACAACTATCATTCCATAATTAATTAGAAGCCAAAGGTCACATAATGGTTTCTATTGAGTGACTACCCAGACCTATTTTATTTTCATTGTTGCTTCTGAGTGCAATGTTTAGGTCATTTTACATCCTATCACTGTTCAGTAAACAGAATAGATCTTAAACAAGCTCGGTTGCTGCTGGGTAAAACTCCACTTCTACTTTTTCTTTTGATTGAAGATGATTACTACAACTTTTGCAACTAAATATATATATATATATATATATATATATATATATATATATATATATATATATATATATATATATGTTTTTCTTTTTGGCAAATACACAACTTTATTTAATTTTTTTGAGATATTTTAGCCTTGCAGGTCAACACCATTTTCAAACAGAATTAGGAACATCACAAAATTTTATGTTTAGAATTGTTTTGTCATTCTCATGACACAATTGTTTTGTCATCTTATCATGAGTGAAAGCCAAGATTGCATTATTGCCAACTGCTTTTACTATGCTACTGAGGATGTCATTAACATATCAAATTAAAAGAAACTATAAAAAATATTTTCAGTATAAATATATTTATCTATTAGAATTCATCTAATAAAAAAGCTTAAATTTTTGGTAAATATATAAGACAGATAACATATATATAGAGAGACATGACTACAATGGATGAAGATTGTTCTTGTCATTCTTGTTGTTATGGTTGAGTCAACTCTCGGTTTGGACTGGAATTTGACAATGAATAAAAAAGGTGGCTATGATGAGGTTTGGATTTACATCCCATATCTTTGGGAGCCTGTTTGTTGTCAGACATCACCTTCTGCTATCAGACCCTGAATTTTCAAAAAAACATGCCAAGTTGACATAAACTGAGGGATCAGTTTAGCATAAATCTACATTGCAATTTTAGTAAACCACTGAAAACCTCTTCATTGAGGAGTATTTTCGAAAAAACAAAAACGATTTTTATAGACATAATAACTGATGAGAATTTCAACCCTCTATCTCCATTGGTGTGACTTGTACACACGATATATACATAGATAGCAATCAGCCAGCCAGATAACGAGAACAACTTGAAAACCGGAGAAACCTATGTTGACAATTTTAGTGACAGTTAGGGTTGAAAGTTTCTAATAACATCAGTTTTTTGACAATATCTCTTAATTTTTCTTGGGTAAGAAAATACTGTCTGTGTAAATCAAACACTAAGCACATATGTTCTATTTAGTTCCTGTCTTGCAGTCTCTGTCTTCAACTCTGTCTCTCTCTTTCTTCAATTCTTTCCCTCTTCAACTCTCTCTCCAACTGTCTCTCTTCAATTTTCCTCTGTTAAATCTCTCTCTGCTTCTCTCCAACTCTTTCTCACTCTCTCTCTCTCTTCAACTCTCCTCAACTCTTTTTCTTCAACTCTCTCTCTCCAACTCTCTCTCTCTCTTTTTGACAACCCAGAATCCCCTGCCATTGTCACAAAGGCACTTCAATCCTATTCCGCCTTCATTTGAAGAATGACAACACACTGCCAATTCTTTGGTTCTTCTTCGGCAGGATTTGCCGATAATTGTTCAGATTTAAGCAAGTTCCAATCAATATTAACGGGAGCGGGGAGGGGGGGCTGAAACACTTGATAATGCAAATGTCCCCTGTCTTAAAGTAAATAGTCTTGATTTATTACCCCGATGCCTTGCAGATAAAGATTAATGCTCGAACATTGGCTTGAAAAGTTTGTCAGGCGCAAACAAGCCATTGTTCCCTGGCAGAGGGCCATCGGCACCCACGGCTGATTATCCCCGACCCCTCAGCGCTTTTGTTCCTAAGGCATTTAACAAGGAAAATAACCTAATAACCCCAGGCCAACATATCATTTCATGGAAGAGTTTCAAAATTTAGAAAATATGGATTAGCGACCTGGACTGCTAGTTTCAAGATTACCTTTTAGAAAGTGAAAAAGAGATTTTAAACACATTCCTGCATTTTTTCGAACAGAAATGCTTTTAATAGAATAGAAGTATTTCACATCCTGACTGCCCCTCTCCCTCAAACATATCAGAAAATTTGAAATCATGTATAAAAAAAACGTGCAACGTGCGCAGAGAGAATCATACTCAACCTTACATGGAGAGATCATAAGACAACACAGAATATAAGGAAGAAAATGGGAGTCTGAGACATCATAGAAACTATTAAAAAATTCAATGGGAAGGCCATGTTGCAAGAATGACTGGCTACTGATGGACATTTCAACTCACAACATGGATACCCAGAGATCACATGCAAAACCGAGGCCAACAGAACACAAGATGGAGAGATGAACTAGACAAATTCAGGAAATACTGACTCCGCAACACCCATGATAGAGAATTGTGGCAAATCCTGGAGAAGGTCTATGTCCAACGACAGACATTAAAAGACTGATGATGATGATAAAAATTCTAGTGAAGAATAAATATAGCCAGAATAACTTATCTTTATGACTTCACTGGTGTTTTCCAGCAGAAAACATCATGAAATATCAATATTCCGGAAAAAAACTTGATATTCCTTATAAATCTATCAGAATAAGGCCCTCCAAAGGTCAAAAATACGTTTTTTTCCAAAACTAAAAAAATGAAAATTTTTAGGAGGAATCTATTAGAGTACTTTTCAAGTCTGTAGACAAAATTGTATGGTCAGGAGAGCTGGAAAACATAAACAAGCACATGAAACAAAAGGCAAGAGATGTAACTTTATTGATTGATCATCCCTTTTTCCAATTTTTTTTAATTGATCACTCCCAATACAGCATGCAGCTAAAAGACATCGGTCATATGAGGGTTTCTATTGAGGGACTAACCAAAATTGTTTCTTCGGGCGTCATTTCCTGTATAGAAGTCTAATCATAAAAAAGCAAAAAAAGCTAGATGAGTTATTTTCAGTGCCCAACATGACCGCTGAGAGCGGGTGTCACTAGTTCATCACCTCTGAGTCTTGCCAGTCATGGGGGCCAAGAGTTTCTTGGGTAAAGCTGTGTATTAAAACTTCTTGGATACGTCTATTAATAAAATATGATTGACTCTAGAATACAGTTGATTAACTGTGAGAGAATACAGCATGGTATGCTGAAAGGATTGTAGCAGATGAAAATAGGATTGCTAAAGGACAAGGGTGTTTCAGCAGTGTGTGTTGGGGGAGTAAAAACATCTTTGCATCGCCTTATAAAATTTCTATCGGAGGCTTGGTACCCTGCACTCTATTACTTTTTGTCCAAGAAGTGTATCTGGTATTTTTTGTGATTAGAAAGTGACATAACCTCGTCATCACTTTTGATAATTAAAAACTGTCAACCAGAACTGTCACAAATATGCCAAATAGCTCTTCTTCAGTTTTCAAGTTGGTCCAGCTGTATGTATGAATGTATCATGTGTACAGGCAACACCAATGGAGCTAGAGGGATTTAAACATCTATTCCTTATTATGTCTTTTCTGTCTTTTAGAAAATTTCCTCTCTAAATAGGTCTATAGTAGTGGGGTGTGTCCAATTTATGATGTGAATTTATTGATCAATGGTTTCACATTTTTGATCCCCTAGTTTGTGCCAACAGCATTTTTTTAAAATTCTGACTCTTTTAGTGATCACCACCCAACAAAAGATGAAGGAAGTAATTCATTCATCCATCACCCCTTTTTTCAATTTTCCTAATTGATCACCCCAACATGGCATATTGCCAAGAGACAGTCATTTGATGGTTTCTATTGAGTGACTAATCAGACCTGTTTTCTTCTTTTTTTGTTTTTCTTTTTCAGATTCCATTGCAGGTGGTCAACATATTTTAGTAAATTAATCTTCTGCCTTGTGCAAATTTATTCAACAATACTCCAGACGATGAATTTTTTGAGATATCTGAGCCAAAAAACACAGACTCATGTCTCCATTTGGCAAAAAAGAGGAATCCTTGTTGTTTTAAGGGTAAAAACTGCTTCTCTAATAAAACCACCGGAGAACCGTTATTTAGTCCCCGATGCATGATTACACTACCATCGCCGTATTAATAGACAACCGTGATGATAATGTTCACACCATCAGTTTGTTCCCGTCTTGAATATCAATTAGAACAACATCTGCAGTGTTTGAAAAAAAAAAATGGCATTAACAGAGGCAGAAGACATGTTTTCTGAAGCTGGGGCTGCCAGACCCCCAAAGCAGGTGGGTGGAGTTGGTTAAGTCAGCACTTGGTGTCACTGAACTTGGTCGGAAATCTCAAGAGGCTTGAGTCTAAAATGATTAAACCGCAATTATTCAAACAACTGGATTTAAAATTTGGACTGGACCAACATCTATTTCAGTATGCGTGTCAATGTCTATTGATACTTTTTGTATATATTTGTATACATATTTATACATACGGATACATATATATATATATATATATATATATATATATATATATGAATATTGATACACATTTGTACAAGCATTTATGTATAGGATGTTTTGTAATTTTTAGCAATATATACATGCATATATATATATTTATATAAAATGAAGTGATATGATGAAGTAATTATGAACTTGATGCTTAATGTTAAATGTATCTAGCACTTTATGAACACATTGGATATCATATTATTTTATATTATGTTATATTCTATTATATTAGATTGCATTTCTGATTTGTATTGTATATATATATATATATATATATATATATATATATATGTATATAGATATATATATATATATATATATGATCATAAATAGCGTTATATTATATTGAAACTCTCATATAAAATGATCTACCATTATTATATTGTGAATGCATCATTAGGCCTAGAGAACGTAAATAGAATAAACAATTAAAGAAATCGAACTTGAAACCGATAGGGTAGACCCTCCAACATAGCGTTACTCTTCCCATTGAGCTTAACAGTTGCCAGTAATGCAAAGGCCCAAATAACTGTTTTCAATCCAAATTTTTAGTTTTGTTTATTCATGGTTTATATCTGCTCAATTTGTTTCTTTCAATGCAGCAATTATGCTATTAGGATTGATTATAAATTGTGTTGTATTATATTGATACATATATACATAAATATATATGTATAGAATGCTTTGTCATTTTTAGCAACATTTATGTATATATATGGGGAATGAGCCAGTGTCCTCCTTGGAAACAGCCTTATGCGTAGGCTCAGCTCCTGCTGACTGAGCTAACAACGCACTCATGGTAAGGCAGAAGTTTAAGAAAGCACTTATATCACTTATTCCTCTACTTTACAATCGTTTTCCCATGGTTATTTTTGCATCTTATGCCGCCAGAATGAAATATCAGTAAATTGACAACTTATATCCAATAGAATGTGATAATTAGAAAGACATTTTAGTTGGAACCTAATTTTGCATGGCATCGATGTTACCCAGTAGCAAATCAAGAAGCCTTAGATTGTGAAAATGAATATATATAAATGCACTCTTGGCCAAAAAATATGCCAAGCTTTTTCTATCAAATTTTTTGCAATTACACTATCAATCTAACAATTATAGATGAAATAATCAACAGTCCATGCAATGTTTGTGCACAGAGTACATTTTAGTATGAGATGGCTTTTGCCTTTTTTCCTCTCTGAAAACTGAAATGTTTAATCAAGCATTTTCAGAGTTGTTTATACTCCCTTGTCTTAATGTTGTTCCATTCACATCTGACTGCATCCAGCAGGTCAGTGTTCTTGAATTTTCTTTATGTGCCCATGTGTTCTCTAAGGTATTAAGATCTTTTTTTATGATAGAAAGTGCTTGGCTCACTTTTTTTTGGCCCAGGAGTAAGTATGTATAAACATAAATGATGCTGTGAAGAAAGTTGACAATTTGGAGAAGTAAAGACTTTATGCTTATCAGTACATCTCAAATTCTTTATTGGTAGCTCACGTTTTGTCAGGAATTTGGACTTCTCCGGAGACTCTGGCAGAGAATGGTATGAGAAAATGTTGATAAGTTTATGTCAACCAAAACCTATTCGTAAATTAGTAGCAGTGGGTTTTTTGTTGTTAATGACATCATTATAGAAACAGTTCTGAAAATGGACTGTTTTTATTAAGTTCCATTGTAGACCATTTTCATGATGGGAATGACATCACAACAGAAACGTGCAAAGTCCTTTAGAGAATGTTTCTGAAGGATAAGGAATGTAATCATGTTCTGTTTATAAGAAGAAAATCAAGTTGTTATGGTGTTTGTGTGTATAAGCTGTGGAAAGTAGGGAGGGAGAACCATACCTGTGATTCATCTTTTTTTAACAAAAATCGAAAGTCTATCCCTAACCCTAACCCCAACCCGAACACAACAATAGAATATGAACTCTATCTAAATCCAATGGCCAGCTCTAACAAGTTAACACCAGAAGTGAGCACATGAGTTCTTAGTTTTCAGAAAAATCATTTTTTAACGTTTTACGAGGGGCTATGAAAACTCTATAAAATATCATTTGCTTTCCTGCATTGTCATATTTGGAGTTATTTCTTCCATTGCAATGCTGGATACCCCAGTTATTATAGATATCTTATGTAGATCTTATCAAAGAATCAAATAAAAAGGTAGACTTGGCATTTGCAGAAGGAAATAGTAAATATATTAAGTTCACAAACTGCCAAACTTTCTGGTTTAAAATAAAAAAAAGCAAGACTTATTTTACGTATTCTACACTGGAGGAAATTGTTTGTCATCTTATTGGGGTATGTTACTTTAAGATAAATAATAAATCATTCAATCAGATTATAGGTATCCCAATGGGGATCGATCCTGTGCCCTAGTGGGAAAAATTGTATTTACAGTGACATGTCGTTTTTAATTAGAACTAATATAATATGAGCTTATGCATTTTTAGGTTGTACCCGTTTTATTGATGACTTATGTTCTCTTAATGATGGTAAAGAGTTGAGAAATTTGTATAGTAGTATATACCTTAAGGATTTTGAATTAAAGTGTGAAGATAGATTTGGATATTAAAATTGAATGTTTGTCCATAAATTGTTTGATAAATGACAGTCATTTTTATTCCATATTGTATGCCTGCCAATTATAACAAGTATAGTTCCATCTTATATATTTTACAAAACTATAAAAATGGTCAATCAAGGTGGCAAAATTATTAAGATTTTCAGACAATTTGATAAAACCATGACTGAATATCCTGATCCCTTTGAAACTCATCAGCTTGGCTGTCATGAAATCATAATGAAAATTAAAGAATATGTTATAAAAATGAAATAAAGGAATGATGTATGTTAAATCAGATGAATTTGTATTAATGTTAGGAAAATTAGGTAACCAAAAGAGATGGATTTAGTCTTAATCAGTGTAAAAGATGGTTGTATTGACTAAAACCAGGGAAAGGGGAAAACATTTGGCTCTGGTCCATTTGTCTGATTTGGACGGGTAGGGAGACTGGACCTGGAATGCCAAGTAATAAATTGTGTAAGTATGTTAATGGAATAGCCAATTGAGATGTTACCGCCGGCGAGGAAGTGGTTTTGTTTTCTTCCAACCTTGAATATAGAGCTAATTTATTTGATTACTAAAGAAAAAATTGATGGAATTGAGATGGTATACGATGTGGAAAAATTTATTTTTAAAGATAGTGGAAAAAAATTGCGTAAAGTCAGAGATTAAAACTGACACGACAGATCTAGTATTCACCCAGGTGAACACTCAATAGAAGTGACACAAATAACTAGTCACATCTGTTGTTATACTTACTGATCCTTCATTGTTAAATAGGTTTTTTAGGTAACCCACATAAGTAAGCCTTGTGATCATCCATAATATCAAAGCATATGTAAAAGAAAAAGAAAAAAAACACTGAAGAAAATGACATAAATGACTTTCGCAGATACTGGTAAATAAGCAACTGAAGTGACACAAAAGAATCTTTGAAAAAATATCTCTTAACGTGTTTAGTGATTAAAGTTGTAAAATTCTCTAGACTGTATTTGTAAGGGAGATTGGGGCTAGTTGGATGCCAAGTTAAGTCACCCCACAAAATAAACATGTCTATGTAAGGGGAAGTTAGTGGGGTAAATTTGTCTGTGTTTTTCTTGTCCTGCAGTGCCATATATGGGCCTACGTTCTATTTCATTTCCCAATAATTAAAAGAGCTGTTCTAATGAACTGTAATAAGGACTCCTGTTTCTAATTTTTTCACTATTTTCTTAGTCATACAGGGCCAAAGTTTATTTTTTCTGATTGTGTTTCTTTGATCATCTATCCTAGTCATCAGGAAATTATGTGTACCCATTATTCTCAAGTCATGGTCTAAAAGAATTATAAAGGAATCCTTACATTTTATTTCCATGTTTTCTTTTCCTGTGCATATTAGAGGAGTGTCAAATATAATACCTTGTACAAAGATCTTGGTGTGAAAATCTAATCTTAATGAAGGCATGATGAAATACAAAAACACCACTGCCCATCATCCTTGTGAAATATTTTCTACTTTTTAAAAATGAGGGGCCGACTTGCCCCATACATAGGGGCAAACCCACCCCGATGTGGGGCAAGTTGGTCCTCGTGTCTCTAGGTTAGCTTGGAGCCAAACTGTGAGTTATGCTACAATAGTTTTGACATTTATCAATGTCACAAATGTGGGCAAAATATTGATGCACAGTTTGAATGGTTCTTTCAACTGTTAGAATATTTTCCATTCTGCTTTCAGCACAAAAGGGGACCAACTAGCCTAGTCTTCCACTTATATATAGGTTCAATTCCTGCAGCAGCTCCTTTTTTTTTCAACTGTATTTTCTATTTACGCCGTCTAGGCCGAGTGATACATTAACAGTGTAACGACGGTAGATCATTTCAAATAATTATCATTCTACCAGATCATATACATTCATTTCTTAACATCTTGAAAATAGCTTGATGAATAGTCAGAAAATAAAAAAAAAAGTATCGAAAGAGCATTCTTTGTGTGATGTCTTGAAATCAAACTTTCAATACCAGGTCTGGTTAGTCACCCAATAGAAACTGTCAAGTGACAAATGTCTTTTGGCTGCATGCAGTTTTGGGGATGATCAATTAAATTTCTTAAAAAGGGGAGCTAGATTAATCAATAAAAAAGAAGAACGTTTTTTCTTGACATAAGGAGTAAATGTTTCAATTTTCAGCCCTCTATCTCAATTAGTGTTGCCTGTGAACATGATACACACATATATAGACTGCAAGACCAACTTGAACTATATTGATGGTTCTGGTTGGCGGTTTCTAATACACACACACAAACACGGACAGACATACTTACATATGTATGTGTAAGTATAGATTATTCTATTTTTCTTTGAATTGGAAGCACAAACACAGTAAGAAATTTGTTTTATTTTTTGTTTATAATTATTCTTGAAATTAAATTAAAGTATTAAATTATTTCAGAAATTAAATTAAAAATTCATTAGAATATTTTTCCAGGTTTTGAAATCGAGCCAGAAAGTCCCCATCTCCGAAAGCAGAATATCAACAAAAAGAAATAATTGATTACTAGAAGGCTCGGTCAAGTGGGGCTGGGTGGGCCAGAGATGCAATAAGACGTGGACGATTATTCTATTCTGTTACTTGTAAGTACATCATATTAACTACATATACATGTATTTAGCACTGATTACAAAAGTACTTGATAAACAGTTTGGAATGAAGCCTACTTTCCTACCTGTTCTGGGCCTATTACTTACTCTGCTTAGCCTCGATTGATTCATCATCATCATCATCATCATCATCATCACCAACACCTTTTCAGGGTCTATAATTGGACAGAAAATTCCCTAAGTTTTTCCAGACCTCACTATCATGAGCATCGAGGAGCCAATACTTTCTAAACTTACCTAGTTTGTCGGGCTAACTAATTTTTGGCCAGCAATGGTTTTGGATATGATCTCTAGAGACGCATGTTGTGAATTGTGATGCCTGACATTCTTGCAGCATGACCAGCCCGTTGCTCTTTAAGTTTTCTAATGGTTTCTATGACATCTATGACTCCTGCTTTCCTCTAATATACAATGTTATCTTGTGATTTCCCTATGTCATGTTGAGCATGATTCTCTTGTATGTATGTTGCATGGGTCTCAGTTTGAGGGTCAATCTTTTAAATGGGTTCCATGTTTCAGTACCATAGGTGTCAGGTGCATTGATTGTATACCCTTCTTTTTAGAACTAATGGGATTTTCTTGTTACCCTCAGGAAAGTGGCTCCATTCTTTCATTAGATAGTTATGGCAGATACAAACAAATATGTCTGCCTTCTCTGTACTATATAACACTGGTTGATTACATTCTCCATTTTGTCTTTATGCTAGAGTTTTATAAACAAACCACGTGTATAAATTTGTCCACCAAAGATTAACCTGGCGTCATAATTTTGTAATGGCTTTTCTGGAGCTTGGGTCATTAGATGTTTTCGAATCATGACAAATGAAATCAGAACAATATTTTGTGTACTTAGTTGAGTATTTTTTCTCTTTCTTGCAAATATTATTTTAAGGAATGTCTCTAATGAGATAAAAAAAGGTTTCAGGCATTTGATGGTAAATTACTTTGAAAAATTGCAATAGATTTATGAAAACGAATTCAATAATTTTCTCCTCTGATGATCTTTTTTAGATGTGTCAAAACACCTCTATTTGATGCTTTTCAGTTTGTTGGTCAGTCTGTTGGTCAGTCAGTCGATCCCAATAACGTTGAACAACAGAAATAAGATAAGATGTGATGTCATTAAGGGTGTGACATTTTATTAATGCTATAATGAAATAATGAAATGTTCGGCATTCAAACATTTGGTAATAAATTACTTTATGAATGTTCAGCATTATTGTATTTTAAAAAAAGCCATTTATGGTATTTATCAAAATAATAATCACAGAGTATTTCCATATTGGAATATTTTACAAGAATGAGAATCAATTGACTCAAAGAAAGACTGCTTGCTCTTCTTCTTCCTCTTCTGTCTGTGACTAGCAACATGAATGGTGGTTGCACTGTTGAACTTATAGTTCTCGTTTTTATGTTCTATGCATTTCTGTTTCATTTTCTTATTGAGAAAGACCAGAATTAAAAAAACAGATGCTTTGAATTCAATAATGCACACCAATTTTGATTTTCAAGATTTTGGATAAAAAGGTCTGGTTAATCACTCAATAGAAACTGTCATGTGATCAATGTCTTTTAGCAGCATGACATGTTGAGAATGATCAATTAAAAAATTAGAAAAAGGGGTGATCAATGAATAACTTACTTCAATTGCATTTTGATGGGCTGAGATCACAAAAAAAAAAACATGTGAACACTGTCGGACATAAACTAATAGATCAATTTAGCATGAACTTACATTCTTCACCATCACTACCACAACTCAAAGCCTATTTAATAGGGGTATTTTGAAAAACACAAAACATATTTTCTCTAGACATAATAATTTTAAATCCAGTCTGACGATGCTACCTATTGCAAAATACATTTTTGGAAGTAAAAAAATATTAGAAAAGTTTATTCTTTTTTTCCAAATTGTCTAATTAATTAAAAGCTGAAATTTTCTGCCCTCTATGTGCTCAATACATACATACATAGATAACCAGCCAGCCAGCTAGTCAGCCAACCAGCCAGCCAGCCAGACCAACTTGAAAACTGAAAAAATCTGTTGAGTTTTAGTGACAGTTTTGGTTGATGGTTTCTTAAGATTAAGATCTCAGTATTTTAACTTACCTTACTAAAGATGTTTTGAGTATGGCTTAGCAACATACAGATCCTTTTGTCAACTTATAGAGTGTATTTTTTTTTCCTACAATAGTGCTAATATTGATATAAAAAACAACTATCATGAGTTGTCCATTTGCTCATGTATCCTCGTGCAGTAATCGTCTAATTACACCTCGCAGACCAAATCCATCCTGTGGCCTTATATCCTCTGGCCCACCCGGATGTTGCAAACAAGTATTCTTTATTTCCCTTTTCTATTTTTAGTTCATCATCATCATCATCAGCTTTTCGGCGTCTGTCTTTGAGGATAGAACTTCCCCAAGACTCGTTAGATCTCTCTATCATGGATGTGACGGAGCCAGTAACTTCTCGAATATCCTGCCCAGTCTTGTGATCTCTCCATGTGAGGTTGAGCATGATTCTCTCCAGTGCACATTACATTGCTATCAGTTTGAGAGCTAATTTATTGGTTAGATTCCATAGTTCAGTTGTCTGATGTTCAAACAACATGACCAGCCCATTGCCATTTGGGTTTTCAAATGGATTCTATGATATCTCGGACATCTGTCTTTCCTCAAATATACTGTGCTGTCTTGTGATCTCTCCATGTGATATTGAGCATGATTCTCTCTTGCACACGTTGCATGGTTCCCTGTTCAAGACACTTCTGCTGCTTTATTAATATATAAAAATTGGAATCACAATTAAACAATATTTCGCCATCCCTATACTTTGTATAATATATAAAAACATTAAAGTTACTTTAAACAAAACAACCCTTTTATGGTCATTTTTCCATTTTGGGGGCCCGCACAATGTTAAACATTTCTAATCTAGTACGCCTCCAATAAAGTTTGCCAACCTCTGATCTGGATGACAGCATTATTGGAAATCAATAAGAATACTGAGGAAAGTGCTGGAGAATTGGCGAACTCTAGAATGAGCTACCAGTTACTACTAGTGTGAAAACTGAACAAATAGAATCATCGCCAACATCATCATCATCATCAGCTTTTTAGTGTCCTCTTGGTCATGGGTATTGTGGAGCCAATATTTTCTGAACTTGTTCAGTTTGCCATGCCATATGCCACGGTTTCACGTATGATCTCCCCCCAAAAAAGCATGAAACCTGCTCTATTCTATACTGAGTATCAGGAACCATCAACCAGAATTGGCACCAGAACTGTCTATATAGGTTTTTTCAGCTATGTATGTATATATGTATCAGTGGAATTAGAAAGCTGAAATTCTAAACATTTACTCCTGATTATGTCTAGAAGAGACATTTTTGTTTTTTGAAAATTACCCCTTGGGGGCGGAGTAATTTTACAATGTAAAGGAATGCTAAATTGGTCCTTCAGTTTGTTTCTGGTAGCACTCAAGCTTGTTTTTTTGAAAATTACCCCTTGGGGGTGGAGTAATTTTACAATGTAAAGGAATGCTAAATTGGTACTTCAGTTTGTTTCTGGTAACGCTCATGCCTGTTTTTTGAAAATTAGGAGTTTTTTAGCAACCATGCATCAACAAAAGGTGAAAGATGTGATTTATTTATTGATCACCCCTTTTGTCAATTTTTCAATAGCTCAGCACCAACACCGGTATTTAGCAACTAACCAGATCTGTTATCTATAAACAACTTCATTCAGGGATCATTTACAAGAGTTCAGATTACTGTGCAGCATAGATTACCTTCCTCTGGGGTTAAGATAAGCCAATGAACGAATTAAATTTTGGCCGGTAGGATGAAACTAAAATAATCAAAACTTATTCCAGGGGAAAAAATAACATCTTTGACACCAGAAAATACGTTTTTTTGTAATATACCACCCTTCAAAAAACAAAAAAACAAACCCAAAACTGGTTTGTGTATCATGTTACTTTACTTCCATCAGGTTAAGCGGATAAATTAGGTTTTTCTCAATACACACAGACCAAATTGGAAGTCTGAGAGCGTCAATGGATCCTTAAACGTAAATAGTCAGTTTGCGGATGCAAGTGTTTGAATCAATCAGTGTTCGTTTCTTTGCCGCAGATACTTTTGTTTACCTACATTTGGTAAAGTGTTCTGCGAGAATCAACTGCTAATATTAAGTTATGGTTCGTGTAAACAGTATCTCCAGTCTGCTTCCTGATTTCGGCCCATTTATAGCAGACCTGCCAACATCGATCCGGTGAAAACTGAACAGAATAATCAATCAGAAGCCTGGATCGGGTTTGGTAACAGATCCTCAACAATCCAAATAATTCTTCCTGTTTTAGGGGAAACCATTTTTTTTTTTTTCTAATTTTTATTTTGGGAATAATTTGTTTTTTGTATGATATAAGAGAAAATGGTGTTGTTGGTGAAACAAAATTCCCTCATACATAGATAGATAATAAACTTATCTTAGTTTGGCACAAGGTCACAAGTATGTGGCACCCAGTAAGCTTGGGTTGCTTCAATTTCCTATGAATTTTCATTACATTTAAACAAAAGGCTTTAAAAGTTGAAAATCTTTCACCACTTTGATTATTTAATTTTTTCAACTATCAATCAACTCCATCATTATCTGGATATTAATTTCATAAAAGGAAAATAACATATTCTTTCACATATGAGAGATTGGATATTAAGTTGATAGAAGAAGCTTCAACAGAACAAGTTAATACATTTATACTAAGATATATACTTATCTATATATAAATCTAACCATAAGATGACAAATGCTTCTTTGTTTCTTTGTTTCTAACTTCATATCTTATAGACTCCCAAACAACTACCCTGTACGGATTGCAAATTTGTGTACGAGGGTACTTTGCTTTCAGAATGAGCAGGGGATTGGTGGAGCTGACCTCTTGTGACCTCTGACAGTCAATTCAAGGTCAGGTCAAATTTGTCATATTCAAATCTATGGGAGGAAAGTCAGGTTTTGATTTTAGCATTTTCAAATACAAGGGAGACAAGTAATTTTTTACTAAATTCATATGAGTTACTCCCCTCAAAGCCTGATGAAGGAGAGGATACACTCACGCACTTCCCTGAGCAGCTTTTCCCCTCAACTAAATCTTGATGAGGTATAATTTGCTTACACGTATTGTTATATTCAAATTTTTCTTTGTGTATACAGGCTCAACATAAGGGGTGGGTACTCATGCACCCCACCTAATTAATTTCATGAAATCTCTCTTTAATATAGTTTTCTTTCCTGTTTTGTTATGTTTGAAGTTTTATTTTTCCTGGGCAATGCAAGGTATCCTGGCTTGTAGATAATACTAGTAGTCATTTTTGATAGGCACTGAGATAGTTATTGATTGTTCAATACGAGAAATACAAAGACTATTACTTATATGATATACTTTCATATGAGGTTTAATCAAATCCAATTCTATTTCAGCTTATGCTTCAAACAGATTAAGTCCCAGAAGATTGGAGCACTTTGATCATTCATAATGCTGTTGAATGCAAAAGGCAACTCAAAAGATCCACACAACTAGGTCAATAACCCTAATCACCCGCATCTACAAACTTTTTACCAAAATAATCACTAACTGAATCACCAAAACGCTTGATGAAAACCAACCGCGGGTTGAGGAAGAAAGACACGATCATCAAAATAGAAAAAATGCAGAAAGTAGACCACTACATTAACCTAGGGCGACTAATCTCCATGAAATCCTCAAAAGGAAAGATCAAGCGAAGAATCACTCATGGTTGGTAAGCTTTTTGTAGAGCAAGCTCAACCTTCAAGAACTAAAAAATCCCATTAGTCCTCAAAAGAAGAGTATACAACCAATGCATCCTCCTTACGGTCACTTATGGAGCTAAAGCATGGAACCTAACCAAAAGACTGACTTCCAAACTCACAACCATACAATGTGCACATGAGAGAATCAAGCTCAACGTTATATGGAGAGACCACAAGACTCCACAGTGTACTAGAGAAACAAGAACCATAAGTTCAAAGATGCATCCACCATCTGTGGTGGTAGCAGAAAGAAGGGGCGGAAGAGCAAGAAGTCTTTCCTCAATTAATTCTCCTACTTGCAAAAGCATAGTATATTAGAGAAAAAGAAATTGGAAAGTCAGGGATATCATAGAATCATTAGAAGACTCAAACGGCAATGGACTAGCCATGTTGTAGGAGTGGCAGATAACACGGATCCTATGGATCCCTAGAGATCATAAGTGAAACTGTGGCCAGCAGAAAATAAGATGGCATGACAAACTAGACAAGTTCAGAGAGTACGGACTCCACAATGCCCATGATAGAGCAGTCTGGCTAATCTTGTGGGGGGGTCTCTGTTGAATGACGGACGCTAAAAAAATGCTTCTGCAGCTGATTATCTTTATACTAATCAGCATATAGTTTGGGCATCAGATTGTTTAAACATAGATTCTGCCCCCTACATTGCCACCCCCCCCTGCCCCATTACATAAAAGGTTCAAATGAGTAAGCCAAGCATTATCTTCTATTAGTTTATGGAGAGAGCATCATATACCATTGGAATAATGCTGGAAACCAGGGAGAAATTGTTACAGCTTCGCAGGGGAAATTTCCAATCAAACCATATTCATTTGCTATTCCACTTTTGGATTACCATTTATTCCAGTCTTCATACAATTAGAAACTGTCAACCAAAACTGTCACCTAGACTGTCAATATAGGTTTTGACTGGAAATTCAAACATTTATTCCTTATTATGTCTAAAATCCACCCCCATATAATAGGTGAAGACAATTTGCAATCTAGGTTCATGTTAAGATGCTCCCTCAGTTTGTGTCCACTGGCATTCACACTTGTCTTCTGTTTTTTAAATTTGGATCTTTTTAGTGATCACTGCCCAACAAAAGGTGAGAAAAATAACTACTTCATTGATCACCTATTTTTCCGATTTTCTAATTGATCACCTTAATACAGTATGTTGCCAAAAGACATGGGTTGCACGATGATTTCAATTGAGTGACTTGCCAGATCTGTTTTCTTAATAGATAAGATTTTGGTCGGTCAGTTCCGAACACTTTATTTAAGATAAATTGAGAATTCCATATTGATTTCATATCAACTCTTCTAATGTAAAGTTGTTTATAACAATGAATTTAATGACATAATGAATTCATAATAATGGATATATATAATTCCAATTTATATACTCTTTGTTTATTGTTATCAAAAATCCCCTGTTACAAAGGTGAAGGAGAAGACATCTTTATTTGAGAAAATAACAAACATCAAAAAACACATGCACAGTTCGGCTAGGGCGTGATCTCTCCCCTCAACCCTCCTAAAATATCACAAGTAGAAACAAACTTTGATTCTTACAACATTTATACCCACCACCATAACCAAAGAAACCAATAAAAAGAAAAATTAAAACTACTAACTTTAAGTAAAATGCAATTGGCTTCAGTATGCAATACAAAATCATCCAATAAAAAAACATTATTTTACAAATAGCTTAACAAATCACCCTGTAGATCAGAAAAAAAGACAACGCGTCAGGAGATTTAGGTTATATTAACACTCCAACCAGAATTGGGAAGAAACACTTGGTCTACTAGTGTAATGATAAATAATTTCTACATTGATCAAAATAAGTGGCTTCCTCCATAGTAACATTTCGGATGTCTTTAGAAGGGTCCTCTTCTATTCTCCATGTTTGAAATGAGCTCCACGCACATTTTCTTGACAAGCGTAAATAAATCATTGTAATTCCGTTGTCAAGCGACATTTTCTAACTGATTCCTTGACTATATCACCGGAGATCCCATAATGCACCGGGTGGGGTGGGCAGAGGGAGACCAGCAAAGCCAGACTTTTCTCTTATGCCAATTTTGAGCCCCCCCTCCACCTATTGTTGTTTTATCGCAATAACAGTCCCGTCCCAGTCCAACAATACTTACCATTGATTCCTGAGTTACATCCAATCCGACAGAGAAACGGAGATCTTTTGTAAGAACTTGCAGCACCCCTTTCCTAAAGCAGGTTGTAAAAACAGACGATTCATAATCTAACAAAGCAGATCAACTCCCACTCTCCTTCCTTCTCCTGCCCATCTTCCTCCTCCTCCTCTTCCTCCTCCTCTTTGCCTCCGAGGCTGGAAGAGCTCACGCTTACAAAAGGCAGTGCACCAAAGCCTCCAGTGAATTCCTGACAAAGCTAATCGTAGCATATTTGATCAATAGATCATTATTAACCCCAATGGATGTGAATGTGTGAGCCTGGCTCAGCTCAGCTTACATAGATTTGTCTTTGCTACAGCTTTGCAATTGATATACCAGCAGAGAAAGTTTGGCTCAAAAGTCTCGGAGACTCTAGTTAAATTGTTGACTTGTTTCAAAACTCACTCTATTTCAGGCTGTCGGATCAAATTGAGCAGTTTCTATCAGCAACTCACAAGTAATGACGTTGGGTAAATCCCCACCCCAGATATTCTGGATCAAAATTTGAAGATGTAACTGGTATATGGCTAAACAGGTCTGGTTAGTTACTCAATGAGGTAAGGTAGACGTAAAACTTGTGAACCATGGGGAAAGGGTTTTATAACCAATGCATCGTATCGATAGTCACCAATGGAGCTGAAACATGGAATTTAAAAAGGAGACTGACCCTCAAACTGAGAACCATGCAATGTGGACATGAGAGAATCATGCTCAACCCCACATAGAGAGATCGCAAGACAGTGAGGTATATCAGAGAAAAGACTGGAGTCTGAGATATCTGAGAAACAGTTAGAAAATTCAAATGGCAAAGGGCTGGACATGTTGCAAGAATGGCATGTAACCACCGGACATTACAACTCTCAGTGTTGATCCAAAGAGATCAAATGTGAACTTGTAGCAGACAAAAAGTTAAATGACTAATGTCTTTTAGTAGTGTGCCGTGTTGGGAGTGATCAATTAAAAATTTTAAAAAGGGATTATCAATCGACAAATTCTGCACTCACCTGCTGTTGGGCTGTAATCCCTAAAAATATCTGAACTTTCAAAAAACAAGCATCGAAGCTGTCGGTTGTTAAGTAAGGTATCAATTTAACATGAATTTACATTGCGAATCAAACCCACCCACTAAAAATCTATTTAGGATGGGAATTTTCAGAAAAAAACTTGGAAAACGTTTAAATTTTCAGCCGTTTATCATCTCAATTGATGTGGTCTGTATGGATGACACCTATTTAGCAAAAACTTACATTGTAAATTGAGCCTTTCCAAATAGAAACCCTTCTGACTATTGTCAAAAAACAAAAAATGTTTCTCCTAGACATGATAGGGAGCAAGATTTTACATTTTGAGCCAGCCAGCCAGACAGATAGACAGACAGACCAACTTAGAAACTGAAGAAATCAATGTAGATATTTTTGGTGACAGATTTGGTTGACAGTTTCTAATAACAAGGAATAGAAGTGCAAGTGGAATGATGGTGTGCACAATGGAATCAGGAAGCCAAATATCTATCTCTTCTACCTCGAGCCAGTGGGCAAAATAGCAAGGCAGACTTTCCAGGTGCGAATTTATGGTCTTGTGAGACCGACAGATGCCGTCAAATATAAGAAGCAATTGATCAGAAATAAAGATAACAATAATTATTCGACAAAATGACTTGAATCATTTGGCTTGTTCGAATTACTTCCAGTTGAAAATCGGTTTTATGGTGGAACTGCTGCATAGAATGATTGATTCAGACCTCGTCCTTATCAGCAGTTGGTTGATACAATTTTGGAGACTCTACCACAGTCATGGGCCACCCTTTTTTTATTTAGCAGGCCACAGAAGACATTTTTTCATCTTTATTTGGGTCATTTCAAAAGTGTTGATTTTATTACAGAAAATGCATTTATTCAATTTTAGACGAACAAATGAATTACAGTTATCAAATAATTGATTTGGGGAGCCAAAAAATAGTTATTTAACAATGTAAATTATAAAGTTGACTTCCAGACAAAAATTACATGAGATACTAAATATATGCTCAGATTGGTCTTGAGCCACCAAAAATCTTGCTGAGGACCAAATCTGACCTGCACGCCTATGGTTGCCTATAGAACTCTACGTTAAAATCCATATGGATTTATGCAGAAATCTAAGTAAATGCATAAGCTAAAATGATGCACACATTATTCAGCAAAGTTTATGATTTTTTTACCTTGTTGCATGTTGCTTGCTACCATCGACACGCATGTTGGGGTCATTCCTGTTTAAAATGAACAGAGGTAAGTAGATAAAAATATTTGAAGGTATATGCCAGTATACGCACAAATAAAACAAAGAATAAGAACAGAAAATGTTAGTCACTCAAAAGAAACCATCATGTATGTCATGTTGGGGGTGGTCAATAAAAAGAATGGAAAGAAGGGTGATACGTTAGATTCTTCGCCTTTGGTTGGACAGTGATCACTAAAAAAAAGTCTGTTGGACACAAAGTGAGGGGCTAATTTAGCATAAACTTACATTGCAAATTGAATTACCAATAAAAAAAGGAATTTTCAAAACACAAAAAACTTGTTTTCTAGACATGGTAACGAGTAAATGTTCAAATTTTCAGTTGTCTAGTTCGACTTATGATACCAATTTAGTATATTCTTTATAAATTGCCCCCTGACCCCCCCCCAAAAAAAATTATGGGAAGGGGGAAGAGGGTTTCAGTAAGCGAAAAAATGTTTCTCCTAGACATAATAAGGGATAAATTTTTAAATTTTCAAATCTCTAGTTCCATTGTGTGTGTGTGATACAAACAGGCAGCCAGCCAGACTGACTAAAAAACTGATGAAACAACAAGCTTTGGTGATAATTTTGATTGATAATTTCTAACTAGTTCTCAGTATCTTCTGAGATCACTGCACAAGTAAAGTTGTCCTATTTACATATCATATTTGCCAAAATGAATCTGATTCTGTTTATCTACTTTCTAACACATTGTGGACAAAGACATAATGATCGGAAAGGAAAATGCAGAGCTGAAGAAAGAAGATAACTACATCTACATACAACAACAAATTTCCATGAAACCGTTAAAATAAGGAAATCAAGCAAAGAATTACTCTTCTGGTAGGCTAATCTGAATCTCTAAGAACAAGAAAATCATATTAGTTGTGAAAAGACGGGTATACAACCAATGCATCCTCATGATAATCACCTATGGAGCTGAAACATAGAACCTAGTCATTGGCCCTTAAATTGAAAACCATGAAGCGTACACATGAAAGAATCATGCTCAACATCATTTGGAGAGATTACAAGGCAGCGCAGTGTATCAAGAAGTCAGGAGTCAGAGATATCTTAAAATCAATTAGAAAACTCAAACATCAATGGTTTGGTCATGTTGCAAAAATGGCACACGACCGATGGACATCACAACTCACTATGTATATTCCCAGAGATCATATGCAAAACTCTGGCCAGCAAAATATGAGATGACATGACAAACTAAATGAGTTCAGAAGGTGTTGGCTCCGCAACACTCATGAAAAGGCTGCTGCGGATGATGATGCATAAAAACGTAAAGTTTTATTCCTCAGAAAGCGATATCAGTCGTTTGTTTTCAATGGTGAGTCATTCAAAAAAGAATCAGAGAATAATTCTTAAAATTCAGGCCGTGTCAAAAACACCTGACATCTTTTATTGTAAGAAGACTTAAGTCCCAAGCACAGAATTCTTTGTGTGATGATTCATAGGCAACTTCAAGCCTTCATAAAACTGAGGTGTTTTTTCTCAGGATGTCATGGGGAGGTGGAGGCAGGAGTAGCATTATTTTTTCCGTACATTCATAATCTCCTATATTTTACTTGGGCAATTTATTGTAAAAATGTTGTAAAATTTTGGCTTGCTAGGCCAGTCTGAGCTTCATCAGAGCTTTGTTAACAATATACATCAGAGCCACATTTCAGTCTGTTAACAGCTCCAAGACAATTTGCCAACCAAGGCTGAAGAGCCCAATCTGCCCTGCTATTTATCCATTGCTTGAGGGAGAAGATATGGATTCATGCCTTTCCGAAAAGTATTTGTGTTGAATGAATGCAAAATGTCATAGACTATTTGAATAAGTTTAAATAAATAGAATGATTATCAAATGACCCAAGATGATTAGAAACTGTCAACCAAAGCTGTCACCAATAATGTCAAAATAGGTTTCTCCAGTTCTAAATTGGTCTCGCTGGCTATGTATGTATGTATCATGTGTTCAAGCCTCAAAAATGGAGCTACAGGGCTGAAAATTCAAACATTCACTCCTTATCATAATTAGAATGAAAACATTTTTTCCTTGTTTGAAAATAACACCCCAAAATCAGTTTTTAGTGGGTAGTTCCATGTACAATGTAAATTAATGTTAAATTGGTCCGTTAGTTTGTGACCAGCAAAAAATCATTAATCATCCATTAATCACCCTTTTTAACAATTTTTTCATTGATCATCCCTTACAGGGTATGCTGCCAAAAGATGTTTCAACTGAGTGACTAACATATTTGTAATACAGTGGAAACAGATAAAAAATCTAAAAAGTGGTTAAGAATCTCAATTATGCATTGGATGAGTTCAATCCTTACTGGGTACCTCCTTTTTGTGTCCTTGTGCCAGACTAAACTTACCTCGGTAAATATATTGACGTTTGCAATAGAATGATGGATTGCGCGGTACCCTTTAAGGTTACTGCTAGTGCGGTGAGTCCGACATACCATGGATGCACACTATTGTGGCCTTATGCCAGAATAAGATCAGCTTGGTGAATATATAAGCACTTGCAAAATCCTTGTAGACAACTGTTGTGAGTTTGAGAATTACTGGGTGCCCCACGATTTTAGCCTTGAACCAGACTAAGCTAAAAGTAAGATAAGTTGCGTCCTTACACTAGCTACGGCTCTAGCCATCCTTGTTTGAGCTCCACATATCACACTTACTACTTACTTGCCCTTTTATGATATATTAAATAAACTAAAATGTGACAAGTGCAACAAGTGTCATTACTCATTTCTCACTGCACTATTCTACCTATAGCTAGGAGGAGAGATGGGTTCATGTCTCTCCCATGGGGATCTGTGTGAATTGAATACAAACTGTCTCAATTGGAGTTTTAACTCAGCTTGCAGAGTTCACTCAGCATGCAATTCCCTGCTCAGTCACTAAGTGAATGTAGAGTTGCCTCCAATAGAGAAAAGGTTTGCAAGCAACTCTTGACTGCTGCTATTTTGGTATTTGATCATTAGGCTGAAATCAGTGAATCTGTATGCTTGCAATAGACCAAGGGTTAGCAAGCAACTCTTGTAGATCACTAATACTGTGGCAAGTTTGAGTCTCATTCGAGGTTCAATATTATAGCCTTGTACCAGACCAAGCTAAGCCCAGTGGATCAGAATGAATGAAAAATATCATATTCTCTGGTTCAGGTAGACAAGTGACATTAGACTCCAGGCTCACCCCACCAGATTGTCCCTATGGAACACATGGCCTAGTGGATAAGAGCATTGGTTTAGCAATAGATTTTTGTGAGTTCAATCACTGGTTTGGGTAGTGCAAAAAGACAGTACATTACAGTTCAGTATGAATGTGATTTTTCAAGGACTTATCAATTAAGAAGAATTAACTGATACAAGTTATTCGCTGACAGGGACAGTGGGAATGAGGACACCCCACCCTATAAATTGTATACAGAATCCATTTGGAAATTTTGAGAAAGTAACCAACTATGACTGACACCTAAAGAAGGCCTGGGGTTGGGGGGGACAATGGCCAAAATTTTGTAATATAACAACCGAGGTTGAGATATGAGTCTGAGTAAATAAGACGATATAAATTTATTGTCTTCTACTACCATGTGTAAACATGAAACAATAATGAGATGGAACTAACAGATTTAAAAGTTACTAGGCCTAGTTAGTCACTCAATAGAAACACATGACCGATGCCTTTTGACAGTATACAATGTTCGGGGTGATCAATACAAAAATTGCTAAATGGGGTGATCAATGAATAAATTACTTCTCTTGCCTTTCGTTGGGCAGTGATCACTAAAAATGTCTAAATTTCAGAAAAACAAGCATGAACACCGCTGGACACAAACTAAGGGACCAATTTAGCGTGAAATTACATTGCAAATTGAACACCCCCAACTAAAAACCTAATTTTCAAGAAACAAAAAATTATGTTGACAATAAGGAGTAAACGTTTGAATTTTCAGCCTTCTAGCTCCATTGGTATAGTCTGTATACATACACTGCGAGACCGACTTGAAAACTGACCTCAATCTACATTGACAGTTTTGGTTAACAGCTTCGAATAATGAACATACTTCATTGAAGAGATTCCGACAACTTGAGACTATTACATCTTTTACTACTACCAGGTGTAAACATGCAACAGTAATGTGATGGAAGATAAACTAGTCCGAAATCATTAATGAAAGTATTTCATCTGAGAAATTCAGACAACTTAATGATAATCCCTGATGATACTTTTATTAACAGTTTATAGTCTTTTTGTTATGTTTCCCACTTTACATTTTATGACTCACATTCATGTACGATTCTATCGAACGGGCAGTTTGGAAGGTAATTAAGGCTCATAAACAGAAGATATCATGGCTTGGCGCTCGTTTTCCCGTTTCCCGCCATTGCACTGGTGAGCAGCCATCTTGGACCTAATCAGGAATGTGGAAAGCATGTTGCGGATTACCAAGGGGAAGGTGAACTGAGATAAGCTAGAATGCTGCAATAAGATTGCTTTACGGCTCATATGTGCGGCTACATTGAATTTAATACGAAATCAATGGACAAAACCATCTTGCAAAGTCTACATACTTATCTCAGGTTATTCTGATTTGCTTATTTTGATAAAACCTGGTTCTCTTTTCTTTGTTTTTACAATAGATATCTGTGTACATATGTTACACAGAGTTGTCAAAATTGTATAATTGATAGGATTTTAGCTTTTTTTGATAAAACAAATATCAAGTTTTGATTTTATCAGAGCATTATTTGATCAAAACAAGGATAATAACAACTATTTTATGATCACATTTTATGTAATCAGATGGAAATCGAACATTTTTACAAAAAAAAATGAGGAAATTTCACCAAATAATAATTTTGTGATTCACAATAAGATGTATAAATACAAAACATTTAAACATCTCCCCCGTTATAGCTCTGTTTTTTATAACAAAGTTTGTGTTATTATGAGGGATGATGGTGGTCCCCTCAAAATCAATCCAGTTCTAAAATAGTTATATCTATCTACACAATAGCTACGTACAGCTCCAAAACAGCTAGATCCAGCTCTATGATAGCTAAATTGATTGCACCTCGGTTAAAACATGGTTGGCATTCTTGGACACCAACAAACACGTTATGACAGGAGACACCTGTACCATCTGCCAGTTGAGCTTATTTCATTAATTATTCAAACTAATATCTTTACGTTTGTTATTTTCCCATCATTATTGATTTTTGACAAATAATTTTTAGTCGTTTTTTATCATAACTACACAAGCAGTCAACTATGACAGTGAGTAAACATTGTGGATCAGGAAAAAAAGAACAAGCTCTCAGTGAGACTCAAACTCATATCTCCTTTGTATCTGGGGAGCTAGGTTAAAGTGACCAGCAGCTGTTACCGATTGAGCGATGAATACTTCACAGAAAGCAGAAAATCAAATTCCATCTTTGAATCTACCCTTTATTCCTCCCCTGATCTCTCTCGGTACCATATTTGTCATTGTTTTTATGCGAATAGTAACAGTTGCAGCAATTCTATTCCTTATTCATTTTTTTTATTAGAAGAAGCATTGTCAACCATTAGGAATTTTCTTTCATTCTTTTAGTTGCCTTTTATCATACAACAAATGCTAAATGAACTGAAGAAGGAAAGCAAGAAAGTCGACCTACACATGAACTTCAGTAAAACAAGTCATATGCAACAATCACATCAAGAATAAGGACATAACTGTCAAAATCGAAGAATCATCCTAGGATAGCAAGCCTTTGGCAGTGAAAGCGCGACCTTTAAAAAAAAACAAGATGATCCCAATAATTCTAAAAAGAAGAGTTTACAACCAATGCATTCTCCCAATAGTCACTAATGGAGTTGAAACACGGAACCTAACCAAGAGACAGACTTGCAAACTGAGAAGCATGCAATGCACACATGAGATGATCATGCTTAACCTTACATGGTGAGATCACAAGACAGCATAGTATATCAGGAAGAGAACGAGGCTCAGAGACATCATAGAAACTATTGGAAAACCCAAATGGCAATGGGCAGGCCATGTTGTAGGAATGACAGACAACCGATGGACAGCACGACTCATAACATGGATCCCTACAGATCACATGTAAAACCAAGACCAACAGAATACAAGATGGAGAGATGAACTAGACAAATTTACAAAATACTGGCCCTGTGACACCCATGATAGTGAAATATGGCTAATCCTGGGGAAGGTCTATGTCTAATGATGGACGATGAAAGACTGATGATGATCATAACTTCATAAGCAATGATTGGAAATCATCATCAGCAGCAGCTGTCGTTCGACCTTCCCTAAAATTTGCCGGATCTCTCTATCGCGGACATCACAGTGCCAATATCACCTAAATATATCTATATCGTTAAGCCATGTTACAGTTATACATATGATCTCTGGGGATCCACATTGTGATTTTTCATGTCCAGTGGTGGTCCGATATTCTTGCAGTATGACCTACCTGAAGCCATCAGAGTTTTCTAATGTATTCTATGATATCTCTGACTCCTGTTTTGAAATGTTTTCACACATCTCTATAAGATGCCTTTTGGACAGTTAGTTGGCTGGTTTATTGGTTGTTTGGTCCCAATTATGTCAAACAATGGAAATAGGAAGGAAGGAAAAGATGTGATGTCATTAAAAAGTGTTACTTCTATTGCAATCAATTTTTCTTACCTGCTACTAATGATTTCATAATAGAAAAAAAAGCCAAAAATAGCCATTTATGATTTTGATTGAAATTACATTCAAAATATTTCAATATTGCGATATTTCACTAGTAGGAGAATCAATCAAAGAAAGACTACTTGCTCTTCCTTCTCCTCCTTCTTCTGCTGCTTCCACAGATGGTAGATGCATCTTTGAACTCATGGTTGATATTTCTCTAATATACTTTGCTATCTTGTGATCTCTCCATGTGATGCCAAGCATGATTCTCTTCCACGCATATTTAATGGTTCTCAGCTTGAAGGTCAATATTTTGGTTAGGTTTCATGTTTCAGCTCCATTGATGACTATTGGGAGGATGCATTGTTTGTAGACCCTTATTTTTGGGATTAATGGGATATTCTTGTTCTTGGGATTGAGCTTGATTTCTTCTTCTTGTGAGGGTTTCATGGAGATTTGTTGTCCTTGGTAGATGTAGTTGTATTACTTTCTTCAGCTCTGCATTTTCTATTCTGATCATTGAGTCTTTGTCTGCTAAATCTCAAAGAGTAGATTTATAGAATCAGGTTCATTCTGGTGAATTTTATATGTTAATAGGATGACTTTACTTGTACAGTGGTCTGTGGGTTGATCTCAGAAAATACTAAGAACTAGTAAGAAATTGTCTACCAAAATCATCACCAAAACTGTTGATGAAGTCTTCTTCAGATTTTCAATTCTGCCTGGCTGACTGCCTATGTATATATGTATGTATGTAAGTATTAAGCATACAGGTTGTACCAATGAAGCTAGATGGCTGAAATTTTTCAAAAAGTTTTAGCTCCATAGTTGGCTAGTAGGAGGACACATTTGTTATAGACTATTCTTTTCAGGATTAATTAAAACTAAACGAAGATTCATCTAATAAAAATAGATGAAGAGGTGATATTGTTTCTTTATTGTTTTTATCTCTATGTTTCATTTTTTTTGCTTTCCTCGGCTTTTGGGATTATCTCCCGCGCTCTTTCGTATATTGAACTGGATCAGTATGACAGAAATTCTTCTTAACAGAAAGAATTCAATGTTTTCATTTTGTCTGCACATAGATGTAAAATATGATTAAAGATGCAGAGTGTCTAAAGGGTTAATTGTGCCGAGAATGGAATTGACAAGCCGGGTTCAATCTCTCTCTGAGACAATTAGGGCTTACTTCACACTTTCTGCCCTTGAAAAAGACTTGAACCCATTGAATCTTTAGTTAAAGGTAAATAGCAGAAAGAACTAGACTCTTTAACCTTGGTTGGCAACTGGTCTAGGAGACAGTCATCTCTGATCCCAACTGGTAACTACAGCAACCAAGCTGATGTTAAACATGCTCTTTCTTTTGGGCCACAACAGTGAGTCCAAGACGAACATCTGTTGCCTGGACATTCCAGGATATCCATAGCTTTGCCCAGGCTTATGTCCCAGGGGAGGGGGCGTGTCTTCATGTCATTTCATTGCGTATCAAGACAGTCGGAGGCCCTCATCTAATTGGCATAATGGAGCATTCAGTAGATGTGAATGTCGGCAAAAAGTACCGTGAGACTGAATTATAACCATTAATAAGACCACTTAAAGAACACCGCACCAGACACGTTCATCTGGAAAAGATTGGCAAATAGATGAGTGCTGAATTGTTATAAAAAAGGAATAGAGAAAAAAGATCAATGAATAAGTCACTTCTCTCGCCTCTTGCTTAATTGCTAAAAATGCAACCAAGCACAAATTAGGGACCAATTTAGCATAAAGATACATTGTATTAGGGAGGGGGGATTTTACAAAAACAAAAAAAAACGCTTTTTCTCTAGACATAATGAGTAAATATCTAAATTTTCAGCCCTGTAGTATGATATATATATATCCATACCCAGCTAGACCAACATGACAACTGAAGAAACCTATGTTGATTTTTAGTGACAGTTTTGGTTGACAGTTTCTAGCAAATTTAAATAAACAAGAAGACACTGCACAATAAGTGCTGAATAATTTTCTTTATTGCAATTGTTTTGGACCCAACCTGTATACAGGTATACCTAACCTTTACAAACTAATTCATTTGTAATGATAGTTTGTATAGCAGGGGTTTGTAAAATGAGGTATAATTATTCAGAGAAAATGATGCAGTAAACACAGTTATGCTCTGAAGTAGATAAAAAAAATCTTTTAGTTATTGTATAAGTCAGGCTCCAAACTTTCCTCCAAACTATCTTACTATTTTGACCAAGCACACTTGAAACAAAATAGTAAAAAGATTCCCATTATTGGACTTTATCACTCATCAAGTGTGGAGAGGATTGTCTTATACACTCACTCTCACACACACACATGCATACGCACACGCACACGCACACAAGCATTCACTTTTTGCAAGCATAGCATACACCATAGTACAAATTGCTACAAAGGCAAGTTAGAACTTATGAATTCATCCTCGACAGACACTTACATACTAACCTGTAATAGTGCTATTCACTTATGGACAACTTTTTCTTGTGCTCTAATTCAATGAAAATGAGATTTTATTCAATTTTGATACAGTTCAAAATCTTATCTTTTTAATGTATTTAAATCAGGAGTTCATAAAAAGAGGTGCACCTGTATTTAATCCAAAATCTTTCAATAGCAAAAATCCCATACTTAACATTATTCCTATGGTGCTTCCTATTGCCAAATAACAAGTGGCTACAAGTCGTCTGTGAAACGTAGAGAATCGATTCGTATAACGTTTTATCAGTTGCCATGAATTGCAGGGAAAGGACTAGCAGAGATAGAATCCGCAGATTACCAAACAATGGATGCGATGGCTGGATTCTTGCTGGCTCTAGTAATAATGGATCAGATTGTCATTTCCCAAAATGTTTGTTTGACCACCAGTCCCATCCCTTTCCCGTGAAGAGGACGGAGTTGCACTGAGAAGAGCGACGACCAAAAAATATACAAAAATGAAAAATACCAAAGTTTTTATCGCACACAAAAAAGGCAGTCATAGTGATAAGAAAAGAGAAACGAGAGGTGGGATGAAAAAGAAAAATGAAAAAGAAAAAAAGAGAGGATGAAGTCTGGTGTCTGGAAATGACCTATTTTTGATATCCATTTTTTGGTTTATACATTCGGTACATACCAGTTCCGCCCCGGTAGTTCCAGTGTCTTTTACTCTGTTTTTCATGTTGCTTCTTCAGTCTCCTCCTCTGTCTCTTTCTCTCTTTCCTTTCTCTTTCGTTCATTGTTTTTTTTTTCAATAGACCTTCCATCTCTTTTACCTTTTTTGTATTATTTCTCTTTTGTCCTTCTTTCTTTCTTTCTTTTCCTATCTCGCTTTTTCATTTTATTTTTCATTCTATCATCCTTCTTTTCCGTCAGTCTCTCCTCTATCCTCTTTTTCCTTCCTCCTATCTTTCTTTTCTACCTTCTTTTTTTTTTTTTCTCATTTTAACTTCTTTCTCTTCAACCGCTCACTCTTATGTTCCCTCTTTCTTCTATCCTCCTCTTCTTTCTTCTCTCCTTCCTCTTTCTTTTTCTCTTTCTTCTTCTCTCTCATTCAACCTTTTCTCTAATCCTCCTTTCAAATCTCTTTCTCTCCTCTCTCTTTTTCCCTCTTATTTTTCACTCCTTCTCATTCAAATTTTCTTTCTTTTTTCTTCTCACCTCGCACTCTTTCATTTTCTCCTTTCTCTCTTTCTTCTTTGCTCTCTGTTCTTCTTTTTCCCTCTTCCTTCTCTTCTTTATCTTTTTCTTTCTTCATTTTCCCTTCCCTTTCTCTCTTTCTTATCCCTTCCCTTTTTCATCTTTTCTCATCCCCCCTCTCTCTCTCCCTTTCATATCTCTATCTCCCTCTCTCTTACCTTTTCCTACCACTCTATATTACCCTAAATTTTTTCTCCTTCCTCTCTTGTATTTTAGGTTTGTATTTATTTTTATCGCAAGCAGAAAATAATCTAATGTATTAATGTATAATCTAGAATATAAATGGGATATAAATATTTATAATAATTTCGAGGTGAGAGGCGGCTCCATGGCACAGAAGTCAGAATCGGCATACAGAGTTCAAATTCCAAACATGGTTGTCCGTTCATTATTATTGTTGGATGGAGTATTGTAACATGGCCAGTTGGTAAAGGCAGTCAGGCGTAAATTGGATAATGACGGTGGGAGTTCGATTCTCAGCTGAGGTTTATTTGTTATTCCCAATCCTACTGTTATTTGTTGCCATAGAAACGATTGCCTGAATTGAAAGTTCAATAAATGCAACTCAAAACCGGTTTGTCATTCAATAAAAATCATTGCGTGACCAACATCCTTTGGTAGCGTACTGTGTTGGGGGTGTTCAATCAAAAAATTAGAAAACAGGGTCTTCAATGAATAAGTTACTTCTCTCACTTTTTGTTGGGCAGTGATCACAAAAAGAGTCAGAATTTTCAAAGAACAAGCGGGACGCAAATTCAGGGATCTATTGAATATGAATTTTCATTGAAAATTAAACCCCGAGTTAAAATTCTTTGGATGGGGGGGCTATAAAAAAATCTTCAAAAGCAATTTATTTTAGACATGATAAGGAGTACACAATTAAATTTTCAGCCCTCTAACTCTATTAGTGTGGCCCATACACATAATACATTCAGGCCATCTTAAATACTGTAAGAAACTCTTGCCTATAGTTTTGGAGACAGTTTGGATTGACAGAAGATGAACGTAAAAATTAATCAAATTTGATAAAAATAATTAATGGTTGTGTGTTTTGACACTAACATTGGCTTTGGCTTAGGCCCTGGCTCTGAACGGATATCCAAGAAAGCATGCACTAATAGTTAATGGTACTAATAGAAGAAAGAAGGTCTTTGATATTAAGCTTAACCTAGTCTGGCATAAGGTCATTGTAATGAAGTACCCAGTAGTACTCAGAATAAAATGTCTACACTGTTTGATTGTACATAACTTATATTTACAGGTATATCTTGATTAGAGCGGTTAATTTGTTCCAAAATTCTCCATACTGCTCAAAGCCATACTGCTGAATGTTGTGCTTGCTTTTATAGGTTTTACTTATATACATTGTTTTGTACAGTAATATCTTGACCGAACTGAACCAAAAGTCACACTGATCAAATATGCGCTATTCAAGGTATTACAGTGTTTCAATGAGAATATAAATGGTCAGTCACTCAATAGAAACCAACATCTTTTGGCAACATGATGTGTTGGGGGTGATCAATGAAAAGAATTGGGAAAAGTGCTGATCAATCAATGAATTACTTTTCCAGCCTTCTGTTGGACAAGGATCATTGAAAAAGTTAGAATTTTCAAAAAGAAGCATGAATACTGTGGGACACAAACTAAGAGACCAATTCAGCATAAAGTTATATTGTAAATTACACCCAACCCCACTAAAAACCTGTTTTTTAAAAAAAAAAAGAAGTTTCTTCATGACAAAATTAAGAGTAAATGTTTTAAATTTTTAATGTAGAAAAAAGTTAGCTGTAGTTTTAAAAGTGATTTATCTAGTATGCTGTTTTTTCTGATATGTCAGAAACTTGTCTATTTTAACACATTAACTGCCACATAATATATCGGTATGTCTTGAGGTATGTTACATATTGCCTCTGACGCATACGTGCCTCTATTTCACTTTTATAACTTGATAGTCTCAGAAACGAATTACTCAGCGAAGGATGCTTTTTTTCACCTTGATTTGTGAGAACTGTTTTTAAATGTATCCTAATGCATCACAAATGCTCCTCGGTCAGTTTGTTCCGATTTCATTAAACAACAGAAAGAGGAAGGAAAGAGTCATAGCGTTTTATTACCAGCAGCCATTATGTCAGAAGAGAAGGTGTGGGGTCATTGAAAGAACATCTATTCTGATCAATTTTTTTTCGTCAGAAAAGAATACCTGAGATCTGCTTCTAAAAAAAGCCAAAACTGGCCAAAAAACACTAATAATGGCCATTTATGATTTTTATTTTTGCTGACAATTTTGATTGACATTTCTTTTCTCAGTTGATAGGTTGTGCAAGGTCACGAAAAGTCAGAGAAAATATTTTGATATCTGAACAATAATGCTATGAAGAAAGCAATGTATCAAATTAAAAAAAACAAAAAGTAGTGAAAATAATACTTGCAGTCATATTGCATATTACGTGAAAATTATTACACAAGATTTTAAAAGATTGAATTTCTTTTTATGTATTAATTTTATCTATTGGTCCCATGATGGGCTGATGGATAATTTTCCACGAGTATAAAAACTAGTAGACTCATAGACTACTTGCTCATCTTCCCCCTCCTCCTCCTACACCATCTGCTACTACTACCATGGATGGTGGACACATTGTTGAACTTATGGTTCTTATTGGCATAAAAGAACCATGATGCACGGTTGTATCACATGGTATTAAGTCCAACAAACAATTACATACATCTCAAATTTATGTCCTTACATAAGAACCTGATACAATCAAACAATAAATATTGCTCTTTTCAATATTTTCTTTACAAAATAGAAGAATTTTCTAAAAGGACAACCATTTAACAAAGTTAATTTTTTCTTTTGTACATACCAAGCAAGCATAAATAAAGGTCTCTGTAAGTAGAGGAAGTTACAACCCTGGGGAAGTTATAATGTAACCGAGACAGGTTTCTATTTACTGTAACTCATAAGCTACTAACTCAACTGGTATTATTTCTGTTTAATTTTTTTTTATTATAAAAACAAAATATGATATGAAAAGAAATAATCATGTGACCAAGATGGCTCCCATTTTCAATATGACTCCATAACAAACACTAAAAAGCAAATATTTTAGGTTGACTCTTTGTCATCAGTTCTTGATAAAACAGAGAAATACAACAATATGGATTTCTTTTTTATTTTTCTTATTATTGGATTCAATATGCCAGGCAATATGCTTTTTTTTTTTCTTTCTGGTTATTTTTTACTGAATTTTTTTGTTTCTTCCCTCCAGTGTGACTCAGTCTGGTTCCAGGACACCAAAATGAATCAAACCACATTTTTAGAGATTAGAGATTTTTCTTTGAATTTCATTCTTTGTTTTATACAACTTTATTTTTCTCCTTGCTGCAAAATCATTTGTCTACTTGATTATAAATGCATGTTTTTATTAAGTTACCTTCAAGAGTAAGCATTGTTTAGCTCCAGTCATTCAGACCCCTCGTTCCAATGTCGCCATTATTTTTATCCGCTGCTTCTCTTTTGATTCAGAACTGATGGCTTTCTCCTCTGTAGACCCCAACCTCCACCCCAATTCTAAATTACCATTCTGAGGCTCTTCTTTACGGTACCAGTATTAGAGAGTTTATTAAATTTGCCTCCCTTCAGATCTCTCCAACAAACAATGGCCAAACTATCCATCACTTAAGCCTGGAACTTAATTCTAAAGTGTACGTGTATCGAGAGAGACAAACTCTTTGTATTTGATTGATTGTTGAACTGCTATTTATATACGTCTATGTATGTAAGTGATGCATATACACACATGCACAAGCAATTATATATACTTATGGATGTAGTTATATATATATAGGTATGTTCACAGATTTAGGAAGAGATGTATACACATAATTTATGTACACACACAGATGCATACATATGGATATGTTATTGTGTTTGTAGGCATATATATATATATATATATATATATTCATGCACACAGGCAGATGCACTCACACAAATATATCTTGGTATATATATATATATATATATATATATATATATATATATATATATATATATATATATATATATATATATAATTGATGGCTTGGATCCATGAATGACTATATATATATATTTAAATATATATATATTGCCCTGAATATAAGAGTGGATGATGATGTATGTGTTAATATGTGGGTGAGTATGTATTTGGGTACACATGTAGACCCACAAACACATGCGCACACACATACACACACACACACACACACACACATATACATATATACATACATACAAGCAAATACATACACACACATATATATATTTATTGCTCTAAATATGGATGTGGATGTGAGTATATATATTTATATACACATGCATGTATATTCATATTTATATATATAGATATCTGGTATATATTTATCTATTATGATTTGTTTCATAGACATACATATATATATATATATATATATATATATATATATATGTATACTTATGAGCAATACTTTTCATATAAACCATTGCTTATATAAAAGATACTCTTCATTTAAGTAACTAATTTGGAAACTCTTCCAAATACCAATATTAGTTGACCTTTTCAATCTCATTGGTCAATTCTGAACAAGATTTTAGCAGGATAAAAGAAATGCATTTACCAATTCTCACCTGTTTTCAAATCTCTCTCTCTCTCTCTCTCTCTCCTTCTCTCTCTATATATACTTTTATTTATATCTATCTATCTATATATCTATCTATCTATCTATCTATATATATATATATATATATATATATATGGCATGACTTGTACATACATATATATATATCTATATCTATCTATCTATCTATCTATCTATATATATATATATATATATATATATATATATATATATATATATGGCATGACTTGTATATACATATATATATATCTATATCTATCTATCTATCTATATATATATATATATATATATATATATATATATATATATATATATATATATATATATATATATATATATATTATATATATATATATATGGCATGACTTGTATACATATAACTGAAAAGATTACATTTTCAAGGTGAATTCTATCCTCCACCAGTGGACTTCATTTTTTCACTTTTCAGTGTGTCAGGGTATTCAAAAGTTAAACATTTTTCCGTTGCGGTCCTTGTTTTTGAGATGACAACAATTTCTTTGAGAATTTAATCATATATATATATATATATATATATATATATATATATATATATATATATATATATATGTGTGTAACTGAGGATGTGTTATTGTGCATAGATGGATGCACATACATATATATTTCCATTGTATAAAGTATGATTTATGAGAATAATGGAGGCGTTTTGGATTAAGTGCATTAACAAAGGAGGAGCTTACGTGAAATAATAAATGATTGTGGTGTAAAATAAATTCTCTTTTCCATCAATAGGCTAAAGACTTATATACTTACAAATCTACGTATAGAGATTTATTTAGGCATTTATCCTTCTGTATGTGTATTTGCTGCCATAGCAGTAGGTAAATGTTTATATGAAGTTATATTGAATGGTGGATTACATCAAAAACAATTTTGAATGAATAAATTTGATGTGTATCAATAAATTTGTCTGATCAAAGAACTGGGTGGTGCATATCATAGCAGAAGGTCCATATGTGATTCGACACTACTGACAAAAGGGATAGAAATACTCCTTCTTTTTTTTGTTCATTGGTTTGAATCAACTGGCCTTGGAATGGAGACTTTGTATTTCACACTAAATGAATAAATATTTTTTTTCTTACATTTCTAACATGATTACCTCTACTCAGTGTTGGACCAACAGGGGGCACTGATACAACCTTGGTGACACCATCAGTGGGGATGACACCAGGTTGACTGCCAAAATAAATTTTCATGTATTTTCTGGGTAATTCTTTTTTTAATGAAACATCTATCCGTCCACATGATATCTCCAAAATTTCCCAATGAATCTCCATGAAATTTTGTGGAAGGATGGATAATAGGCAGTGGAAGATGTGATTAAATCTTTTGGTGGATTCATGCACAATTACTTCCCCTACATCTTAGTTGTATATGCACACCACATAATACTGCCAAAACTTCATGTCTGTCCACGTGATATCTCCAAAAGTTCTGAATGAATTTCTATGAAATTTTGGTTGGGCAATGGGCTAAGGAAAGAGTGATTAAATTTTTTGGCGGATCCATGCACAATTACTTCCCCTGATAATGATGCTGGCTGACTTATGTGCTCTCTGAGAGCTTTCCAGTTTGTTACTGTTAACATTGTTATATTATGGCAAACAGATTGGAAGGTATTCAAAATCCACAGAAAAACTGAAATAATATGCACACACATGCACAGGAACACCTGCACCTTCCCCCCACATATGGCATTCCTCTTTTAGGATCAGCACATACACACACACACACATTGCATGTGTGTGTGTAGATCCTAAAAGAGGACTTTGTAAACTGTATTGGAAAGTAGAATGGGCACTCGGAGAAGTGTCTTAGGTCCCTGAAGGGGTACTTTGAAGGGGAATAAGGTACCATTGCCCTAGGTGGGCTCGTTTTTGGTTAATGATCAATGTCTGGACACCTTTGAGATACATCTCATATTTTACTATTCAATTACTAGAAACTGTCAACAAAAACTGTCATGAAAACAGTCAAAACTGTTGGTTTTTTCAGTCTTTCAGTTGGTCTGGCTGGTTATGTATGTATGTATGTATGTATGTATGTATGTAGCTATAAGGCTAAAAATTTATTGTTGTCTACAAAAAGAGATTTTGGTTTTTTGTTTTTAAATCCCGTTCTAGATAGGTTTTTAGTGAGAAGTTCAATTTGCAATGTAAGTTTTATGCTAAATTGGTCTTTTGGTTTGTGTCCTGCTACATTCATGTTTGCTTAAAAAAAAAAAACTTTTTTAATGATTACAGCCCAACAAAATGCAAGATAAATAACATATTCATTGATCGCCCTTTTTTCCATTTTTTCGATTGATCACCCCCAATATGGCATCCTGCAAAAATGCATTGTTAGGAGAATCTGATAAACCTTAAGGCAGAGGAAGCTTATGCATAGACAGTCAGAAATGAACCTTGATCTCCGTTTAGAAATGTGGGCTTAATGGTTCCAGAGAAACAAGAATCTTGGGCTCAACTACAGGAAAAACACAGTGCAACTATTTACCATTTTCTGCAAATCACTGCCCTTCAGAATATGCCATTTTTTTTATTTCATAATAACTAGCAGAGTCTCCAAGACTCCTGCCTCTGCTGGAACTCGATACCAAGGTTTACATAAACTACTTATATATATATATATATATATATATATATATATATATATATATATATATGTATATATATATATATGTACATATACATATGCATCAATGTATAGGTTCATGTTCTGGAGTCCAAGTTCCAGTAGTCGGACATTTTCTTCAATCTATCAATTTAATCCAGTTAATTTTCAGGGAATTTTGTCTGGAGTCCTTCATTTCTCCCACGAGGCGTCTCGTTTTAATCGCAAGCCTTTTGTCATGTAATGAAGTCTTTTAGCAACGCCATCTTTCTCTGAATCCCTCTTGGGCTCATCTACAGAAAAGCAGGGCATAAATAGTGACCATTTTTCTGCAAATCACTGCCTTTCAAAATCTGCCGTTTTTTATTTGATGATAACTAGCAGAGTCTCCAAGACTCCTGCCTCTGCTGGAATTCGATACCTGTTGCATGACTATGAATCACCTTTATGTCTGTCAATAGTTCAGGAGGTGGCAGGAGACTCTGAGCCGGCACCAATGATACCATGATCCTTGGGGAATAAGGTAAACAGTTAATCACAGTCTCAAAGACTTCCTGGACGATATTTGAGTTTCCTGATAATTGCATTTCTTATTAGCTAGGTAAGTCGGTAGGATCAGACTTCCAGAGATAAATCATGCTGGAGTGAGGAATCAAATGACTAGCTAATAATATTTACGCTCTATTTTTGTTGCCAAGTAGAAAAAAAAAACAAGAATTAACAAGTCTGGTTAGTCATTCAATAGAAACCGTCACATAACCAACATATTTTGGCAGCATGCCATTCTAGAGTTGATCAATAAAAAAAATTTTAAAAAAGAAGGAATAAGTTATTTCTCTCAACTTTTGTTGGGCAGTGATCACTAAAAAATGTCTGAATTAATAAAAACAAAAACAAGCATGAATGTTGCCAGACCCAAGCTGAGGGAGCAATTTAACATAAACTTAAGTTGAAAGTTGAACCCCCTACCATTAAAACCCTTTTTTAGGGGTATTTAAAAAAAAATGTTTTTTTATAGACATAACAAGGAGTTAATGTTTAAATATTCAACCCTCTAGCTCCACTGGTGCAACCTGCACATGCTATACGTATATAGCCAGCCTGCCAACCTGACAGACTTAAAAATTGAGGAGCCCTATTTTGACAGTTTTGATTGACAGTGTCTAAAAGTGTCTGGGGGGGAAATCAGATCTGGGAGAAAAATGTTTTAATGATATTTATCAAGGTAATGAACTCAGATTTATTTGTTTGTCAATAACAAGGGATTTTTCAACTAAAAAATAATTTTACCAATAAAAATATTTCCTACCTCATTTTTAAAATAATGGAATGTTCAACTTTCTTGTAAAATTGGGCTTTTTTTAAGTGACGATTTTGGTACTTTAATTGAAAAGCTCTCAGCATACCTACTTGAATCCACCTGTGGAGAAATTCCTGGACAGGAGATATCAACTAATATGCAATAAAAGTAAGATAAAAATTTACATTTAGAATAACCACTACTCTCCATTTGAACAATGGACTCTGCCACTTTGGTCACTTTTTGATAGAATCTTAGCTGAAGTTGATAAGATGTAGACATTTATTCCTTCTAATAACAACTTTGAAATAGTAAACTAAAGTGAGTGAGAGAACTGCTAAAATTCCACAGAAACACCAGTAAATATTTCTACCAAATGCATTACAGCCTTTAGTGTGTATATATATATATATATATATATATATATATATATATATATATATATATATATATATATATATATATATATATATATATATATATATATTTTACATATATATGTATATATATATATATATATATATTTTACATATATATGTATATATATATATATATATATATATATTTTACACACACATATATATATATACACACACACACACACACACATATATATATATATATATATATATATATATATATATATATATATATATATATATATAATGTTTGAATTTTCAGAAAACAAGCATGAAATAAACTAAGAGATCAATTTAGCATAAACTTATATTGCAATTTGAACCCCCCCCACGAAAAACCTTCTAAGAGGGGAAAAGGTTTCTTTCTTAAACATCATAAGGAGTTAATGTTGAAAATTTCAGCCCCTTTGCTCTATTGGTATGGCCTGTACACATGATACTTACATACATAGTCAATCTTGACAATAAAAGATTGAAGACAAACACTTACACAGAAGTAAATTCCATAGTTGTGTATCCTTATTATTATGGAAGCCATGGTGTTTTGTCAGCAGCCATTTGCAATTCCCTAAAAGAGAATGCCACTTGGTTGAATGTAGAACCTTTACAAAGACACAACACCAATTAATCCATTATTAATTGGCACTGAGTTGCTGAGTAAGCCAGCTACGGCAAAAGTTCAAACACAACCATCTAAATAGCTGGTTAACTATCAATGGTATAGCTACAGAAAGCTGAAAACTCTGAGGCCTGGGAGGCTTGGCTTCTTGAGGGGTCCCCTACAACATTTAGTGAGATTTGATGGAAATGGAAAATCTACATTAAATAGAACTATCACTTAATTGGTGTAAAACAATTTTAAAAGCTGAATTATCATTTATACAATTCTTATCAAATACATTCTTATTATTGTATAATGTCAGTACAAATGCAGTTGGTGAACCATAATTTTTAAGGCTCTTAGGGACCCTCACCATTGAGGGCTTGGCTCTATTAGACTGGGGGGCTGTGTGGCAATTTGAAATAGCCCCCTCCCTGCCAAGCTACACCTCTATGAACTATACTTTCATCCTTTATGTTTTAAAAATTCTCAGGAAGACAAAGCTTTGAAAATTGTCTTTGGATGAGCTAAATAAAATTATAAATGAATCTGATTATTATCAGTTATCAAGTTTTTAATTTGATTTTTTGTTGGTTTAACAGCATTTTTGTTGCATGTAATTATGGCACGCATTGTGAACATAATCTCAGTTTCAATAACAAACAAGATGATCATAAGACTATGCCATGAATAGAAATTTGTTTTAGTAATTGTTAGATAATTGAATAAAAAGAACTCTAAAAAAGGCGGAGCTTTTCAGTATTATCACTACTACTGCCATGTCACTTCCTATCACTTAGTTTTTGGTAGAGTGCCTTGAGCTTTGAGTCTTGTTTTTGCACAAAGTTGCAACATGAGAGAGCTTTGTTCTAGCAGAGGTTGGTAGTCATTGTGATAGGAGTGACTGTGAGCGGCACATCAGTGAACAGGAGTTATGGTTAAAGTAACCAGAAGTTCTTTGTGACTTTGTGCAACTTGAGAACAACACTTTGCAAATATCTACAGGTTAGTCACCTCATAGGAACTGATGTGTGATCAATAGCCTTTGGCACCATGCCATGTTGGGGGAGATCAATTGAAAAATTTGGTAAAAAGGTAATCAAAGAATAAGTTACTTCTCTCACTTTTTATTGGGCTGTAATCAGTGAAAAGCTACCAACTAAGGGACAAAAGTTTACATGATTCATTTTTGCTCCCAACTGAAAACATATTAAGGGGTGTAAAAAAATGTTTTACCTGGACATAATAAAGTATAAACACTAAAATTTTCAGCTCTCCAGCTTCATTGGTGGTGATACATACATACATACATAGCTAAGCAGCCTGCGAGACCAACTTGAAAACTGAAGAAACCTATGTTTACAATTAAGGATAACAGTTTGGGATTGGCCAGTCTGGATTATGTCAATATGATATAATTAAAAAGAAACAGCAATATAAATGAATTTTTGAGATGTGTCCACACGTATTTCTAGACCCTTGTCAGTCAGTTGGTTGGTTAGGAACAGCCTTGTGTTTTATTTACTATCTGTTATTATGTAATAAGACGTGTGAAGTCATTTAAAAATTGATGATATATCAAGCATTTATTTTTCCACAGTGTTGCTGAATATCAATTGTTAATAATAGGTAAAACTATTCTCAAAAATGGCTAAAATCAGCAAAATTTTTCAATTTCCAGCCAACTTTATTGCTAAAGAATGTTCTATACACTCACTTAAAGTACACTAATCAAATAAATTATTTGTAAATAAAGACTCTGGAACAAATTATTGATAAGATTGTACATTTACTTTCATTTAAACCTACTAATTGTATTTTTTTAATAGCTTTATTTTTGAGTGCACCATACTCACTCTCCTCTCTTCATTCTCTTCCTACTCTTACTATTACTACCACAGTTAATCATGCTACCACTATTTCGTTTAAAATCCCTTTGAAATTGGATATCACAGATGGATGTATAGTTGGTAGACGCATCGTTGAACTTATGGTTCTTGTTTCATTTCATAAACCATTGTCAACAACTATCAATTTTCGATGAGTCTTTCATTCATCTTAATTTTTGTTGGTTTTCATTGCAACAACTCAGGCAGTCAGTCTAGGGCCAACAGTGAAGAAAAGAATAAATAGGTCTAGTTAGTCACTCAATGGAAACCGTCTT
>OY735231.1:7202592-7230092 GCA_963457665.1 Thysanoteuthis rhombus
ATCACCAACACTGACCGGTTACTATTAAACATCTGAACTTTTTTTGAAATAGCCCTCAAACTGAGAACTATTCAGCGTGCACAAGAGTAAATCATGCTCAACGTCATGTGGAGAGATCACAAGACAGCACAGAAAACACACAGGGGTCAGAGGTATTATAAAAAAAACATTAAAAAACTCAAATGGCAATGGGCAGGCTCTGTTGAGAGAATGGCAGATAATCACTGGACATTATGACTCACAATGCGAATTCTCAGAGATCATATGCAAAATTGTAGCCTGCAAAAAATGAGATGGCATCACAAACAAGTTCAGAAAATAGGGCTCTGTGATGTTCATGACTTAGAAGTCTGGGAAATTTTGGGTATGCTCAATGTTCAGAGATAGTCATTGAAAGGCTGATGATAATAATGATGATGATGATGTATACTATAGAAATACCTATAATAGATATAGAATAAACCTCAAAATATCAACACAATGAAATCTCACACACACTGACACAAAAAAAACCTTAACATATAGAGAGCTTCCAGATTCCTCTTGGAGACATTGTTTACCAATGGTGTCTTTGATAACACATTAAATTTGTAATAATATTCTATTCTTGAATGTTTTCATGCTATGTGCCTGAGTGTGAGTTGACTTGCTTTAGATGAAGCAGAGTTGCCGATTTATCTCTTTTGGAGCTAGATTTAGCTCCAAAATGACTAAATTGGCATTTATGGTAAGTATACATTTCAACCTTAATTACATGTTTGCCAATTTACTGAAGAATTTATTGTTGTGCCTTTGTCTATCTTATTATTTATAAATACATATATTTATCATATTTGATACTTTTCTTGCTATTTTGGTACGTTTAATTCAGAAGCTCTCGGTAGACCTACTAAGACCTATCTCTGGGAAAATTCCTGGATCTGCCCTTAATCTCAAATGGTGGATAGGAGATATCAGTTAATATGTAATAAAAGTAATAGAATATTTATATTTTGTTGATAGAATAACCACTATCCATCATTTGGACAATGGACTCTTCCACTTACTTAGGTTCAGTCACATTCTGATATAACTGCAGCTGAAAGTGATAAGTCATTAACATTTATTTGCACAAAGAACAGCTTTAAAGAAATATCAAGTCTCGATATGAGAAACGCGGGTAGATATTTTCATGCTTTACGTATACAATATATATGCATGCATGTATATATACACACACACGGGCACATACTCATACACACACACACAGAGACACACACACTTATATATATATATATATATATATCAAACAGTACAAATCAGGGATGCAATATAATATAATATAATACATTATCCAATGTATGATGGGTTCATTTCATAGAGTGTTCGATACATCCAACTTCAAATATTTAGTTGATTTTGTGTAGAGCTTAAAATATAATAGAATGAGGATTTGCTACACAAACACAAGAAGCCCAAACAGGGCAGAAGCATAGGTGTGCGAATCCTTATTCTATCATATTCCATCATGAATATATCCTTATTCCTTATTCCTTATTCCATCATATATATATATATATATGTGTGTGTGTGTGTGTGTGTGTCTGGGCATAATCATGATGCAAATGGCATGCCTTTATACATAGAATATTATCAGGAAACTGTCAGATCAGATAAAAAAAACAGCTGAAATATTTTGATAAAACCCAATCACAGTATATATCTGGCAAAAATTATTTTCAACCCTCAGTGTTTGCTGTCGTCAACTGCAAAATTCAATTTTGGCATATGTCTCATCAGATTTGCAGTCATCATCTTTTTTTCTTCAGCTCGGGTTCGGACTTTGCAGCCAATAACGTTTGCCACAATCTGATTTGACTTCTGCCAAATCATTTGGCAAGCATCATCTTGAATCATTTGCTTTAAATCTATTTAAAATATGACGCAACATTGTAGGAGGTTAGAAAAATTGGATTGATCGCTGATTAGATGAGAGGCATAAGGCCATGGGTTGAGAGCATTCAATGTGTATCAGATTCACTAAAGTTCTCAAAGATTAAACTGCTAACCACTGCCCAGATGTGTGGAAAAGACAAGGACCAGAAGAGAAAGTCGAACCCCTACCTTGGGCACAGGTGTATCAGATTCACTCAAGTTCTCAAAGATTAAATTGCTAATCTCTGCTCAGATGTATGGTGACACCTAGGGCCAGAAAGAAGTGTCAAACCCCCATCTTGGGCACAGGTGTGAAGGGGCACAAAATTCCCACTGATCTATAATGCCTGTTAATTCATAATTCTGCTTTCCTCAAGGATATTGCAAAACTACCCATGGGCGTTGTCTTTCCCCAAGGGATTGTTTTGGCTGCTAGGTATTGAGGACTTTTGCAATGTTACTGCCACTGTCACCTGGCAAGATATCCAGGTTATTTTGCATAATGCATAAGAAGTTACTTTGATGATTGAACTTACTGCCCTTAACTAATGGTTTGCTAGACAGGATTATTGTGGATGCCTTCTGTTAAGTATTCGATTTGATATTGAGTTATCTCCCTGATACTGGAAACATAGTTTCATTGATTTTGGTAAGGTGGCCATTGTTAATGTCCTTAGTGAAGGGGATCTATATTGAATCTTGAGATGAGACAATATGGACATGCTGGCCATGTAATTCAGATAATATATAAATGTGTTCTCAAGTAAATTTTTGTTGCTTTTTAAACCTATTGTATCTGTCTTTTATCAACTATGACCCTCTTTGTATGATATTCAATACAGAAGAAGGTAACAGTTGTTATTTCTGAGGTTTGTCTTTAAGGCATCCAGCTATTTTGGATATTTTGAGAACAGGTTGTGCAGCCTTCATGTAACTTGGCAACCAATGAAAGGAAACCTTTCTCTCCCTTATGGGTTACTCAGTCAGCAGTGAGAAGCCATTAAGTGAACTTGTGTACAGCTTGACTGTGGCATTCATATTGACCGAGCTTGTCCATTCTTCAAGTCTTATGTATGATTCCTGAGTGCAATGCCACATCATCCAGGTCTATCAGACCCACACTCTCAAAGTCAAGATTTAACACCTCAATGGTAAGGTCTTCACCAGCTTTTTTAATTAAGTCGATGGTGACATTTTTTTCACTGTTTGATGGCTTGCTTCCTCTCAAGAACCATGAACATGAACAGGAGAGAATAATGCTCAACATCACATTGAGAAAGTACAGGAGACAGCACAGTATATAAGGAAAAAGACAAGAGTCAGATACATCATAGAATCAATTTTAAAACTCAAATAGCAATTGGCTGGTCATGTTGCAAGAATGTCAGACAACTACTAGACAGCACTACTAAAGGTGGATCCCAGATATTATATACAAAACTGGTTGGCAAGAATTAAGATGGTGTGACAAACTACACAAGTTCAGAAAGTATTCTCTCCACAAGCCCATGATAAAGAGGTCTGGCAAATCTTGTGGAAGGTTTATGCCAAATGACAGATGCCAAAAGTCTGATGATGTTCATGATGATGTCAAGGAAGGAACCTGGTTATCCTGTTAAAGATGTCTTGGACCCAAAGAAACTTGGGTGGAAACGTCCCAAAGGCAGACTAAGACAATGCTAACCCTGAACACCATTTTCTGGGACCTGGATGCTATCAATATACCACTCTACTAATCCAGGAAACAAGCAATAAACAGGGACAAATGGAGACGGGTCTGCCTGCATGTAATTGCTACATTGGAACCTCAGCAGGCGCCATAAGTAAATAAATATATATGTATATATTTATTTATATTTCACTCTTTATATCATGCTGCTAAAATTACTTCTTGTCATGTGAAAAGAAAGAAAAGCAATCAAAATATGAAAAAATATGGTAAAACCAGGCATCATTTAGGGAGTAAAAGAAATGCTATTACCAATTCCAAAAGAGTTCCAATAATGGTAAATAGTCTTTTATAACAAAGGAGGCAGACAATGGGTATTTCATGCATGCACAAGAACATTGCTGTGCCTTGCAAAAGCGGCTGATGTTAGTGTGGAAAGATGATTGCATTCTCAATAAACATTGTCTAATTCAGTCGTACTTTGCTTAATATGTGAATGAAGCAGCAGCTGCCGGCTACAAAATCATCAATTCAATATGGCAGCTTGGATCAGGGAAGAAAACGGGAGCTTGCGTCTTTTTTGACCCTATATTGCTTCTCTATCTACCTCTCTTCTCTTTGTTATTGTTGCTTCCCTTTTTCTTCCTCTTTTGTTATTAGAAACTGTCAACGAAAACTGTCACCAAAACTATCAATATAAGTTTCTTCAGTTTTCAAGTTGGTCTGGCTGGTTGGATATGTATGTATGTATCATGCATACAGGTTGTACCAATGGAGATAGAAGGCTCAAAATTTCAAAATTTTCTCCTTATTATATTTATAAATATTTAAAAAAAAACTACTCCCTCAAATAGGTTTTTAGTGGGGGGAGAGGGTTGCTATTCTCTTTGTTATTTGTGTTCATGTGTTTATTATTTTGTTTGTCTATTTATGTGTTTGTGTGATCCGGCACTCCAGGCCATACCGTTTTGTCTACAGACATGAAAATTGGCATCAGTATACCACTAAACACCCTCTAAAAAATCTTCAAAAAAAGCTTTGTTGACTTCTCCGGGTACTTTATTCTGAAGGTTTCATTAATAACATCTAGATTTTCTAGAATCTAGATGTTTCCAATTGAACATTCCAGTGATGTCATAAATAGTTATAATTAATGAATTATAATTTTTTTTTAGATATATATATATAAATACAGAATTAGCAAATTTCTCCATTGGGTGTAAATTTACCTCAGGTTGGGAACTCTGCAGTCTTTAACAATCTTTTTGCCTATCTGTTTCTATATATCCATGTATTTATATAGATATTCCTATATATCCTAATATTTTTGTAAATATGCATAGAAAGAAGGAAAGAGTTTGAAATGGATGTATATCATCATCAACCTCAGTCTTTTATTGTCGGTCATTACACATACACCTTCCACAGGATCCGCCACATTTCTCTATCATGAGCCAGTATTTTCTAAATTTGTCAAGTTCATTTCTGGGGATCCATGTTGTGAGTTGTGATGTCCATCAGTCATATGCAATTCTTGCAACATGACCGGCCCATTGCCATTTAAGTTTTCTAGTAAATTCTACGATGTCTTGGACTCTCGTTTTCTCCCTGATAAACTGTGCTGTCTTGTGGTCTCTCCATGTGAGGTTGAGCATGATTCTTTCATGTGTGCGTTGCATGCTTCTTAGTTTGCGAGCCTGTCTCTTGGTTAGGTTCTGTGTTTCAGCTCCATAAGTGACTATCGAGAGGATACATTGGTTGTATACTCTTCTTTTTAGAATTATTGGGATCATCTTGTTTTTGAAGGTTGAGCTTGCTTTGTCAAAGGCTTGCCATCTTAGAGTGATTCGTTACTTCATCTCCTAGAACAACAAATTTCTATGAAACCCACAAAAGAAATCAAGTGAAGAATCACTCGAGGATGCATATATGTATTACTTATTTACGTTAAGAGAAATATGATTCATACATGCAGGCAGATGGCATCGAGAGGAGAAAAACGAGGCAAAAAACTCATTCAAATAAGTCACACCCTCTTCCTCTCTCTCTCTCTCCCACTCCCTAGTCCCTCGTTCCTCTGACTGACCAAAACTCTGACAACTTGGCCTAACATAACATTGTAACCATTTTGGGGTTCTGGGAATGCTCAAAAAATGTTTAGCTTTTTTTTTTTTCACTTTATTCCATTTTGGCTTGTAAAATTTTTTCTGATGGGAATGTTCTTATTTTGGATAGTAGGGTTGACCTGTATATTAAGAGAGAAACAGAGCAAGAGGGGGAGAAAGAGGGAAATATACATTTTAGAAAACTATTAAAAAACTCAAATGGCAATGGGCTAGACATGTTGCAAGAATTTCAGACCCACAGATCATATGCAAAAGTATAGAGAGTAAGATGGCAAATCTTGGGGAAGGTCTTTGTCCGACGACAGACACTAACTAGCTTATATGATGATGATGATGATCATGATGATCATGATGATCATGGTGGTGGTGGTGATAGTGGTGGTGGTGGTTTTGGTGGTGGTGGTGGTGGTGGTGGTGGTGGTGGTAGTGGTTGTGATGATGCCTATGGAGGCCTACATATCTGTGTTTATGTTTTTGCCTATTCTGTATTTTGTTCTCTCCGAGTGAGAAAAAGGAAGATAGAGAAAGAGTGGGAGAAAAAGAGAGAGGGAGGGAGAAAAGGAGGGAGAGATAGAGGGAGAGAGAGAGAGATGGGAAAAAGGATGAGAGAGAGGGAGAGAGAGAGTGAGAGATGTATATTCAAACATACATATTTACATCTATACACCTAAGTACGTCTACATATCTGTATGTTTTGTCTGGTCTCTCTTTCGCTCTCTCAGTCTCTATAAAAATATATTATATAGAGACAGAAATATAAGTATGTTTCCTGATGGGAATGCTTTAATTTTGTATAGATGGGGAGATATTAGGAGGGAAAGAGAGGGGGAGAAGAGAAAGAGAGAGAGAGAGAAATGTACACATATGCATACATATCTACATCTGTATACCTATGTATGCCCACATGTCTGTCTATATCCATGCTTTTGTTTTTCCTCTCTTCTTCTCCTTCTGTCTCTATAAATGTTTGTATGTATTTATTATTTATCTATCGTAAGAGAAATATGATTCATACATAGAGGCAGATGGTGTAGAGGCAAAGAAAAATGAATAGATATAGAATGAAAGCAATAAGTCAAATGACAAAACAAACAAGTTAATGATAAATAAATGACAGGTAATTCATCGGCTCGTCCGACCTAAGGTATGAAAAATGAAAAAGCCAGACCAACACAGAGATGCAATACAAATTAGCCCTGACATTTCCGAACAAAGCTAGAATGCTCGCACAGCTTACCGGAGTGAAATGAAACAAAACTGGGAAGGGAGAAATAAGTGGCCATCTGGCAAGGCCAGCGGTCATCGGACAAATAAGGTGTAACACCGCAATGATACCCTGGAGACCCGGGCAGAAATAACGCAGGCAGGCAGGCAGGCTGAGTTTCTTGATGGTAAAAAGAGATAATAGTCCCCGCCATAAATAACATGAATTGGCAAAGAGTTGAGGGAAATCAAAAAGGGGTCTTTGGTTAGAATGTCCAGCCATTCAGTCTTTGAGTCATGGTATAAATAATCGGACATCATTCTAACAGTGGCATTGATATAACATAACGTCAATTTGTAATACAATTACAAACTGGCAAAGCGGAGTTACTAACCTGGTGTTATCTTCACAATTGGACCAATCAGCTTCTTGGGTTATCATGCAAATTAGTTGTGTCAGAATATCTCCAGAGTATTTTTTTACCTCTGCCAACAGAGTTGGAGAAGTATATATATATATATATATATATATATATATATACACACACATATATATATATACACACACATATATATATATATATATGTATATATATATATATAGTCGTCTCTTTATCTGTCAGTCTGACTCTCCAGAAGATATCTCTAAGAATTAGAGATGAATTTCAATGAAATTTTGTGGAAGGATGGGCTATGGCTGGAGGAAGATTGGGTTAAATTTGTGGGCGGATCCAGGAATCCTTTTTTTATCTGATAGACATTTTCCCTTCTTCTTTTCAAACATTCATGCATATGCTCATGATGGTCAGCGCAATATCTCTGAAAGTTCTCAATGGATATCAATGGAATTCTGTGAATAGACGAACAATAGTCCACAAGAGTAGTGATTCATTTCTGGGGTGGGTCCATGCACAAATAATTCCCTTACATTCTATTGACCCAAATAACTGCTTTCCTTAATAATATAATTGTCTGCTTCGGAAAAAAATACAGCAGATATATACAATGAATGAATTTTATTTGGTGTTAAATGCTTTTGCATCACCAGCGACTTTTTAGCCCAATGGTAAGAGCAATGCTATGTTGAAACAGCCACCCTGTCGGTGGCAGGACTGATTACTGCAGCGACCCCATTTTCTTTCAACAATTATTCTATTTAAGCTGTCTAGGCCAAATGATATATTCACCGTGTAATGACGGGAGATCATTTCAAATAGAGCTTCAATATATTATAATGCAATCATTTCTGTCGGATCATATATCCATTTCTCAATAATATATACATATATATATATATATATATATATATATATATATATATATATATATATATGTATGTGTGTGTGTATATATATACTTATGTATATAATTTGATAATTTTGAAAAACAACTAGATTATGAATTTTCCACATATTTTTTATTTCTGATGGTGCATTTGGCTTCAGTAGCTTTGCCAGATTAGATTTACATAATTTCAAAAAATATATTAGGTCCAACATTGTTATGGGGATCACATGACGATATCCTGTTTCAGGGATATTATTCAGTTCTCTCTTGGATTTTTCAAATTCTTTGGCTTCTGTTTCTTGGAATTTTGGCTTGTGTCCCTTTTCTTGCTTGTCTTCGGAAGCATTTTCTTTTCTCTTAATATCATTTTTGCTAATGTTGGATTATGTATATTTTCCTGGGATGTTGTTGGATTGTATTATATTCTGAAATTAGTGCTGATTCGATGTTGGACCTCATTTATATTTTTTAAAAATTAAAGTCTGATCTGACACTGCTATTAATGCAATAGCATAATCAGAAATGAAGGATGTTTGAAAAAATGTATAATTCAGTTGTTTTTCCCAAATTATCAAATTAATAAATTACACCATGACAGAAAAATCTTTCCTCAATGGTGAGAGTAACACTACTTTAAAGTGGCTACGTATCAGTTGCAGGTTCAATTCAAGCAACCCCATTTTTTAAAATTGGTTATGCTATTTTTATGCTGTCTAGACCAGATGATACATTCACTGCATGATAACAGGAGGTAATTCCGAATTGAATTTCAAAGTGATACATCGTATAAAATAATGTTACTGAAGATGGGAACCCTTCCTGAAACATGTATAGCATACTAATAAATTCATTAGTCTCCGTGTACTTTTACTTCTGAGTTTGTCTCATTCCCAATAGTTTATACATATATATATATATATATATATATATATATATATATATATATATATATATATATATATTTAGTTTGATACTCTATTTGAAATGACCTCCAGTTATTACTGTGAATGGATCATTTGGTCTAGACAGCATGAAAATAGAATAAATGTTTACTTATATTTATATATATACATATATATGTATATAATTATGAATTTCACCATATCATATTGAAACTCTAATTTGAAATGATCTCCCATTATTACAGGGTGATTGTATCATTCAGCCTAGACAATGTAAAATAGAATAAACAATTACATTAGAGCGGCTACCCGATTGGTCGCTGGTTTGATTCCTGTAACAACCCAATTTTCTTTAAATGTTCATTCCATTTTACACAGTCTTGGTCAAATGATAGAATCACTGTTTAATGATAGGAGATCATTTCAAATAAGAGTTTCAAAATGATATAGCACAATTTATGATCGTTCATATATCAATTTTTCAATAACACTCATATATATATATGTATGGTTTAGAAAGCTCCTCAGCTTTAAACATTAAGCATTAAAAACTTTTTCAATAGATTTCTTCATATCACCTACATCACCCACTTCCAAATACCTGTCAATGCAATTTATGTAATCTTCCAAAGTTTTTGTTCCTTGTTTCCCTTATACTTTGTTATCATGGTACAATGCATATCTTGTCTCTTGTTGGGATCATCAGTTGCTTACCATATAACCATTTCAAGGATTTTAAAAACAAATAGTTATATTAACATGACACCCCATTATTGAATCCATTGTGAGGGTTTTCATTTCAGACTGCATGCAAACCAACTTGTATCATTTTTAAGAATACCAGTTACATAGAAAAAAACTTCTTTGAGCTGATTCTCTACCAACATTTTCAACAAGAGAACTTGACAATTTTTTTCCACTAACCCTAAATTTCATAATATATATATATATATATATATATATATATATGTACCATTTCATTGGAGATAATTGATGAAGATTGTCTTTTTAAAATCTTTTTATTCAACTCATTTTGTTTACATAAAAGAAAACACATGACAGAATTCAATGACTGAACATTTTGTTCAAATGTTTTGAATCTGATGATTTAAACCAAATGTCTGGTTATTATCACATTTGCACAATATATACTTATCATAGAATCCAGCCATGCATTTTCTTATAGGTAAACAGGAGAATGTCTTTGTCTAAAGTTTTGCCTAAATACACAATATATACATGTATCTGCTTGCATGTATACTTTATAATATATATCCATGCGTATAATTATTTATATATACGCACAAAATTTAACGATAGCCTGAACATATGAGAAAGATTAATCGCTCAACAGAAAACCTCACATAACCAATGTCTTTCAGTTATGTGCCTTGTTGGGTGAGATCAATTAAAAATATCGGTAAAAGAGGTGATCAATAGATAAGTTATTTCTCTCATCTTTTGTTGGGCAATGATCACTAAAATAGTCTCTTTTATTAGTATATGTATATGATGACTGACAAATATATAAATCAAATGACTATCGGAAAAATATTTTTTGACTTTTTTTTTCAAAGATTTGAACTCAAATGATCAAATGCTCCTCACCAACACTTTCACTTGCCGTTGAGGGTGATCAATTTGAAAATTGTAAATAGGGGCAATCAATGAATGAGTTACTTCTTTGTTGGAAAGTTTGAATTTTTGAAAATAAGCATGAATGCTCTGCAACAATTCCCACTGTCACTTGCTGTGCTCGGGGTGATCAATTTAAAAATTGGAAAAAGAGGTGATCAATAAATAAGTTATCTCTTTGTTGGGCAGTGATCACAAAAAAAAAAATTTTAATCTAAAAAAAAAAACAAGCATGAATGCTGCTGGACATAAACTAAGGGAGCAATTTGGCATGAACTTACATTGCAAATTGAACCTACCTCTAAAAAACCTATTTAGGAAAAGAATTTTCAAAAAACAAAAAGATGTTTTTTCATGACATAATAAGTGATGAATTTTTAAATTTTCAGCCCTCTAGCTCCATAGGTATGGCTTGTATGCACAATATATACATGCATACATACTGAGCCAAACCAAATCAATAACTGAAGAAAAATATATTGAAAGTTTTTGTGACAGTTTTGGTTGACGGTTTCTAACAGAGTTAGCACATTTATATACCTAGACCTCTTTTATAACAACTCGTGACAGATGAAGCTAGGTTTAGTAAATATTTATACCAAAGTTTTTTCTATTAACTAAACATTATCAAGATTAAAGTAATTTACAATACAAAGCTTACTGTATGAAAAGAAGGGCCTTTGTTCTAGAACGAAACAAGAGATTTTTGTGTTATATTTATTTTAAACAAACCAATTTAGAATGGAAGCTCATCTCTTTGAGTTCGTACCAATATCAACACATTGATAATCATGATACATTTGTGTGCCTCCAGCAGGAGAACCCGCGGCTTTTTAATGTCAATACAACTGATTCATCAGCTTCAAGTGTCTTGGTTTTACTTGCCATTTGAATCAGTTGATTGATTCATGAAGTACTGTGTACTTCTTGGACAAGTACACATTGGACAAAAACATTGTCCGGCGTCTTTGTTCTGTACCGTATAGACCATCATTCTAATTTCTATTCTCAATTGTATTTTCCAGATCTCTTAATGCTTTGGCTATCATTATTATGTATTGATATATTTAGACTTGTTATTGTTACAAAGTTTCAGCTGCCATAAACTGCAGCCTTCTTCAAGTGTCTACCATATTTGGTGACTTTCTCAGAATTTTGAAATGAACACTTTATTCCAGTTCAGTTGGCAGATCGATCTTATTCCACAATCCATGGTAGGATATTCATCACAGTGATCCTACTTTTCTTTTTACTGGCACAGAGTATATGACTTTCACCGCCCGGCATGGGGAGTGAACTCATAACCGTGCAGTAACTAGATGCACTTATTTAGAAAATGTCAGTCAAAACTGTCATCAAAACTGTCTGCTTAGGTTTCCTCAGTTTTTAAGTTGGGCTAGCTGGCTATGTAGGTTATGTATGCATGTATGCATATATGTATGCAGTATAGAGCAAGAGGACTAGAAATTCAAACATTTACTCCTCATCATGTCAAGGGAAAACCTTTTTTAGTTCTTTTTTAAATTATCCCCTCCCCCCAAAAATTTGATTCCAGTTAAGGGTTCCATTTGCAGAGAAATTTAATGCTAAATTAGTTGCTTAGGTTGTGTCTGGTAGCATTCACACTTGTCTATATTTAAATTCAGACTTTTTTTAGTGATCACCACCCACAAAAGGTGAGACAAGTAATTTATTCATCGATCATCCATTTCTAATTTTTTAATTGATCACCCCCAACAAGGTAGGCTGCGGAAAGGTGTTGGTTGTGTGACAGTTTTTATTGAGTGACTAACCAGACCTCTTAGTGGTAATATCTCTTCTCTCCTAAGTGAACAGAAACTAGCAACCAGAGTCAATCACTAACTCTTCTGTCCATCTTAAAAGGTATTTGCTTAGCCATGATTTTGCAGGATCATTTAAGGCTGTGTTTTCTGAGAAGACTGTGTAGCACCGATTATCCATTGACTGGAAGTGCAGTATAACCCATCAATTGTGTTTAGTTATGGCCAACATTCTTCTCTCCAGATTTCATTCGATAAAGAATAAAAATACAATAAAACATGGAAACCACTTGTATTCAGTTACACAGAATTGAATTAGGATGAAACATATCAGCTCGATTAATCTCGGAATATTTTTGGAAATAGGCCCCAATCAGGTTTTCAATCATATTTCCAATAAATCTTTAATCTCAACCCATGATGCAAAAGACTCAAACATGTTGCTTCCCGATCAGATAAAAGCAATTGAGATTGTATAATGACCGATCAATAACATGTCCTATTCTGGTATTGATCGTTGAAGATAAGTAATTGTAGATAATACCCTAATCATCTGGACGGATTAATGATACTAATCAAGTTCGGGTTTTGTAATCGAGGGAAGAAAGTCGTTTTAGTGGAAGGTAAAGACACAAAAGAGGAAAGAAAAGAAGCTGGAATAAAAACTGAAAGATGGAAAAAAAGATGAAAAATATTTTTAAAGTAAAATGCAGGAGATAAGGAAAAAAGGTAATTAACCACAAAGTGATATAACATGATTATATAACATCAAAAAAGCAATTTATGCTGAGGTTAGAACATCTCAGTATTGGGAGAGATGTCTGGTGGTCATCGCTCAAGATTGAGTGACAGCAAGTCTCCTCAGATCTCCAGCACCTTCTTTTTTATCCTCTCAGACTCGAGCACTGGCCACAGTCCAAATAATTTTTTTTTCCCTTTTTTTTTGTTTTTGTTGTTGCACAATGCAGTGTGGGTAGTATTTGATAATGCTGGAATCTTAGCTGGCCTCAATAGTCCAGGAATGTGAAGTGGCCTCAAGTGGGCTGTGAGAATGAGAAATTTAAATCAAATAGATTCTGACAAAATAAAAGGAAAAAACTAAGTAAAGAACAGTGATCAATGGAAAAAGGTCAGAATTTTCAGAAATAAGTGTGAATGTTGCTGGACACAAACTAAGGGACCAATTTAATATTAACTTACATAGTAAACTGATCCCGGCCTCAGTAAAACCCTACTGGAGAGATTTAAAAAGAAATTAAAAAAGGGTTTTTTTGTAGACTTGATATTGAATGAATGCTTTAATTTTCAGCTCTCCTGCTCCACTGTTGAAGCCTGTATACTTAACAGATCCTTAGCTAACCAGCCAGACTCACTTAAAAACTGATGAAACCTATGTTGACAGTTTTGGTAGATGGTTTCTAATTTTAGTTTCAATGTTGGCCAAGCCAAAACCAACTTATTCAAAGATTACTTTTCATACCTGTCTGTCTGAAATATTAGTTGTGTCTGTCCATTAAATGACTACTTTTTGTCTCTCTTTTTGACTTGGTCTTTCTTTGTCCTGCATTTTGAAATCATTCATTGGTTTCTGTCGGCCATGTTTGTTGGCCAATCAGCCAACCTGATTGCTATCTGATTTCTAAAATGAGGTTCGTCCTTATCTTGATTTATTTTATTAGATGAAGCATGGTCGACCATTATCAATTTTTGACTAGTATTTCTCCCATCTTAATTTTAGTTGCTTTTTATTGAGACTATTTCTGATTTGTGCTGTTTACTGGTTGCTATAGATTAACGGTCTGAGTAATTGCTTTTTCAAAGCTACTACGATGAAGATGAAGTAATAGTCAAAAATTTATAATGGATAAGGCTTCATCTAATGAAAAAATAAATTAACATTATTTTGCCATTTTCCTAGTTTTTGAATTTTCCCCAAGATTTATAACTGATGCACTACAGTTGATTGAAAAGGTAAAGTGTTCTGTCTCTTAAGAGACAACTCCCATTGAAGTATAATGGCCTATGACAAAATCCTGGCTCCTATTGCATGGTTGGATGCAAGCCCACTGAAGAGATACCTTCATGCAAATCACATAGCTTACTCCTCTGAAGAGATCCTTTTATGCAAATCACATAGCTTAGTCCTCTGAAGAGATACCTTCATGCAAATCACATAGCTTACTCCTCTGAAGAGATCCTTTCATGCAAATCACATAGCTTAGTCCTCTGAAGAGATACCTTCATGCAAATCACATAGCTTACTCCTCTGAAGAGATTCTTTCATGCAAATCACATAGCTTAGTCCTCTGAAGAGATACCTTCATGCAAATCACATAGCTTACTCCTATGAAGAGATCCTTTCATGCAAATCACATAGCTTAGTCCACTGGAGAGATATCCTCATGCAAATCAAATAGCTTAGAGTGTATTTGACTAGCTACTGAGTACACAGGGAAATTTGTCCTAATGAAGAGTTATTCACACTCTTTGCTCATTGAAACCTGGGATCTTCTGCACTTGAGGCAGACATGTTAACCACTGCACTACACCATCAGACTACAGTTGATTGCACAACCAATAAAGTGCTTCTACATTTCTCCTAACATTGCATAAAAAAGGATTCTGGGAACTTTTGCATCATTTAGCTTGGGTTGTAGCACATTTTATGTTTTCCAAATTTTACAAGTACCGAAATTTTTTATATATATATATATATATATATATATATATATAAACTTGTAAACAGCAAAAATTTTCAGTGAACTGTTGCTAATATTTTCTTTGAAAAAGATGGCTTGTACCTGTTGAAATGCATGGAAACATGCCCATAGAATAATGAAAAATTTTGAGATGTAACACCTATCTCTTGAGTTTTTCTCTTCCCTCTCCAATCATCATTTTCATCAACATTCTGTCAGATCACTTCACATCCACAATGAAAACATAGTTATAGATATGCATATCTAATTTCTTCAAGAAAGCTTGCATGGAGCCTTTAACCTCTTTGTGAAAATTACTCTGCTTTACCACAGAGCTTCATCTGTAAGCATACTCATGTATGTATGTATGCATAGAACATACATATGTACATGATACATGAGTACAAGTTTGCGCTAACATAGATAAATCTAGCAAAAGGTATTCCATGCTCTCCCTACAACAGTAACCTTTCAAATATGCTCAGACTTTTCAAGAGGTGAGATATTATCTTTTTAAAAGCAAAATATCTCAAAGAATGATTGCCAAACTATTCCTGGAAAAGTTTTAGGAGGGAAAAAAATCAGGTGAGACCTTGGAAGTCTGGCAGGAAGTAAAGAATTACTCAACTTTGAAAATTCAAAAGACAAAAAACAAAAATAAATGGTGAACTAAAAAAAATACTGGTTATTTTCTTTTAAGCATTAAATATCAAAGATTCATAAACTTGATTAAAAGAGAAGAAGAATTCTCTACCCGAGGCAGCATTAGTCAAATCTGTGACTAGATTAAAATATATCTAATTCAAGGTAAGATGTCTTTGAAAAGGATTGAGGAATTTCTGTATCAGTGTTCTGAAACAAGGTTTTATAACTACTTGGCCAAATAACTAAACTATCTTCTATTTTTTTCTGGTTATTTCTTCATGCATGTCAATGAGAATTATGACATCATTTATAAGGAAAAATGGGACGTGGTTGATCAGTAAATAAAGAACTGAAGGTAGAAGTTAATTTTATTGATATGTTTGAGTAAAAAAAAGGGAAGATCAACTCTATCAGCTGTTGAGTAGGTTACATAAAGTAGGAAATAAGTTAGTAGCTGGTATGTGGTTGTTTTTAAAAATTATTTTTAATTCAGTGTGTCCCAGCCCTAGTACACAGGGAATTATCCCCTGAGGAACAGTGAATCAACATATTGAATGAGTCAAAGATATCCTAGAGAGAAATCAACTACATAATTTAATAAATTAATGTTGACTTGTAGACTATGTTACAAAAAGTGATCATAAAAATCCCTCAAAAGTTCTTTGCCAAAAGTCAAGCACTCTAAAGGAAATATTTAACTCAAAATCACATTTGCACAGTCTCAAAAGTAATTCAAGAAAAGAAAAAATAATGAAACAATGATGCAATTAAGAGTAAACTATATAAAATGAATTGACAGGGTCCCAGTGGCAGACTAGGGAGTGAAACAGCCCGCTCCATGTGACGCCATCAAAGGGTCTACAGAATAGTTTTTCCTATAGTTTCTTGAAATATCTTTCAAACAAAACATCGATCCATCCACATGATTTCAACAAAATTTCAAAATGAATTTCAATGAAATTTTGAGAAAGGTTGGGCAACAGGGTAGGAAAAAGTTGATTGAATTTTTAGGCTGATCCAGGAATTTTTCCCTGACTGAAAAATATTCCTGTCTTTTTTTCATACATTTTTGTAAATGCTTGTGACTGTCCACATTCTATCTCCAAAAGTTCTCAATTAATTACTTTGAAAATTTGTTGAAGGATGAACAATAGGCTTAGGGAGGAATGATTGAATTTTAGATAAAAAGATTTCTTTGGTACCCATACATATTTTCTTATAATTATTTCACATAGTCAGAACTAAAAGATTGGAAACTTAGGATCAATCGAATTGTTAACAAATGTAGGCTTATGCCACCACTTTCAATAATATGGGAGAATCAGGACAAATAATGTATAATGTATAAGTGCACTTTATAGAGCCAAAGGGAGATAAAAAAGAGGATACAGGTGAGGATATTTCTGCATTCTTTTTCCTATTTTCACAAATTGAACCAATCCCGTTGATATAACATTTACATAAAAACACAAACAAGCAACGAAGAATGGAAGGGATAAGGGAGAATAAGAAAGTAAAAGTGAGATAATGGATAATTTTACCAACACCTGTGTTATTTCCATAGGTCCAGTTAGCTGTACTATTATTCTGCTTGTTTGTATGTATGACTGTTACACTTTCAGAATATTATTAATTCGCCTCATATTGAATCACTGTAATCCCACAAATGGCTCATCCAACCAGCCAGCCAAGTGGGCTATAGATTCTTTTCTCATTGATAGTCTATGTGTCAGTGTGTACATTAGTCTGTGGCTCCGGGCGCACCTGGTCACATTTGGGGGTCACAAACATGAAAATTTGCATTTTTACACCACTAGGCAACATCTAAAAAACCTTTCTTTGTTTTTTCAAAAAAATGTTTTTGAAATCTCTGTGATCATTTTGGACCAACAAAGCACGAATCTCTTGGTGATATTTCTTTTAGATGATTTTAGATAATTTCTAGATGATTATATCTGGTACCTGCATGGTGATTCACTTATGCAAGGAATGGATATATATCTTTCATCTTTTCTCTTTTTTTCATTATCCACTCTTGCGATGCACTGACTGAGGCCAAGAATCAAAGAGGATGCTTGTACTTGTATGGGAGCAAAAGGGACTCAGCCTTCACTATAGCAGTCATTTATTCATTTCTTTTCGCTCACAAGTTGTTGGCCTTCAAATTAAGGAATATATATCAGATCAATTATAAGAATCATCATCATCAGTCTTTTATTGGCCGTCATAAGACAGATCTTCCCCAGGATTCACCACATCTCTCTCTCATGAGCGTCATGGAGCCAATATTTCCTGAATCTGTTAATTTGTCTCACCAACTCAGATTCTACTAGCCTCAGTTGCGCGTATAATCTCTAGAGATCCATGTGAGTAGTGATGTTCATCGGTTGTCAGCAATTCTTGCAACATGGCCAGCCCATTGTCATTTGAGTTCCTATTGGTTTCAATGATGTTTCTGGCTCTTATTTTTCCTCTAATATACTGTGCTGTCTTGTGATCTCTCCATATGATGCTGAGCATGATTCTCTATTGTGCACATTGCAAGGCTCTCAGTTTGCGGATCTATCTCTTGGTTAAGTTCCATGTTTCACATTATACTCATTATATATTCTTAATATGAAATATTTTCATAGAATTTTTTTTTCCAATGAGTCAAAATTTATATATTTTGCATAGCACAACAATACCACTTCAGGAAGAGGATAGTAGAATTAACCGGTCACTCAAAAACTGTCATGTGACCAATGTCACTCTGGCAGCATACTGTGTTGGGGATGATTAATCAAAAAATCAAGAAAAGGCATGATCAATTATTAAGTTACTTCTCTCACCTTTTGTAGGAAAATGATCAGTAAAAAAAGTCTGAATTTTCAAAAAAGAAGTGTGAACACTGCTGGACACAAACTAGGGGACCAATTTAGCATGAACTTACTTTGTAACTTCATCCCCCACTAAAAACATATTTTGAAAGGGGATTTTTTCGTGCACATATAAGGAGTAAATGTTTAAATTTTCATCCCTCTAGCTTCAACCATGACCTTTATGCATGATAAGTGCAAAGTGCTTATTTCCAAAACACATTCAGCACCATCTCAAAAATGTTTGATTAGATTGAATATCAAATCCTGGATTTGAATTTGTCATCTTATTACAACCTTCTCATGTCTATATGTAATTTATAATGTTTTGATATAATGGAAAGTTCAAATGTAGATTCTTATTTTTAACTCAATTGAACACATTTTATTTTTGATTGGTGCTTTTCACGTTTTGGAACCACTCTCTCCATACATACATAAATAAATACATACATAGCTAGCCAGACCAACTTCAAAACTGAAAAAACCTATGTTGATGTTGACAGTTTGGTTGACGGTTTCAAATCCTGAGTTGTGGTGACGGGGTGTTATTCTATGCGAATAATGCATTCAACCAGCTAAAGATAGTAACCTCTCCAGGGACATTACAAGACGAAGATGAAGGCACTGAACTCAACCATTCTCTCAACCACAAACTGATCAGTTTGATTCTTCAGCCAATTCTATGTAATATGATTAGACCAATTCCTAAACTCTCTCCAGAATGATTCCGCTTAAATGTCTTGGCATAATATGATTATAATGATTAACGTCCCAAGGAGAAAGTGAACGGTTCTGGTTTGATTTCACTCATACAGTTTTATGGATCTTGGCTGTAAAGCATGACACAAATTGAGATTGTAACATTCAATGAATTCCACCTGCACTTGATGCCAGAATAAATCTTTGGTGACTGCAAGTTGCAATTGCAGAGTCAACCTACAACTCGAGCCATCTTTGGTGTCTTATCAGAACCGATTTACCAGAATCCTAACAATTTCCTGTTTTTTCCTGTCTCTCTCATAGGCTTTCCAGTATTGTTGCAAGTGCTCCAACTGTGATTAATACTAATCTTCCTTTGCTCTGAGGAATAGTGAAAGCCACTATCTAATCTGGTGCGTTTTTTTTCTTCTCCTTGTTCACAACTAGATCTTTTATTCCAACCAAGATTTGGTGATCTTTTTGTATCCCGCAGTCTCAGAATATCAAATCACAAATGGCCTGCCTGACCAACCAGCCTTCTCTTTTGGGTATCTGTATCTATGTGTATGTGTGTCTCTGAGCACTTTTGGTCACATTTTTGGGGCTACAATCTTGGAAATTTGCATTAGTACACCACTACGCACAATCTAAGAATGAGTTTTATTTTCTTTATGTTCTTTTTGGGGTCTCTATCATCATTTTTGACTAACAGTGCCCAAATCTTATGCTGATATTTTCTAGATAGTTTTAGACAAAAGATGTTTTTTTTTAGATAATATTTTAGATAACTATTTTGGACTACGGTGATTCACTTATGCAAGGTGAAGATATAACTGTCATTATTACTTCAAATCAGTAATAACTAGTGGCCTGCATTAGAGATTAAGTGACAGCAAGTCTTCTCAATACTCCAGAACTCTCCTTAGTATTAGAGTCATTTTCAGTAATGATTCTGACTGTATGATCTTGATTCTTTATCAGATTTCCTGTTCTCCCAACTTTTTTGCTTCAGTACTATTCCAAGTACTCTAATATTAATGGGTAGAACTGTCATCCTCTTGTTTGGCGGATTTTCAATTCTCTTTTGAGGTGTAGATGATTGTCCAGGTTTTCATCCTCCTTTATTTCTCTTCATTTTCTGAGTTGCTCTCATTGTTAGCAATAGTTAGATCTTACCTCGTGGCCTGGATTGGGTGATCCTCCTGAATTTCAAAATCCCATCAAATCTTATATTAGAAACCGTCAATCAAAAATGTCAACATAGGTTTCTTCAGTTTTTAACTTGGTCTGACTAGCTTGCTTTCTATGTATATATATGTCATGCATACTGGCTGCACAAATGGAGCTTGAAGGCTGAAAATTAAAAATTTACTCCTTATTATATCAACTAAAAACATTTTGTGCTTTTTTAAAAAATCCTCCGCAAAATAGATTTTTAGTATGTGTGTGTGTGTGTGTGTATGTGTGTGTGTGTGTGTATGTGTGTGTGTGTGTGTGTATGTGTGTGTGTGTGTATGTGTGTGTGTGTGTGTATGTGTGTGTGAGGGGTAATTTGCAATCTAACTTTATGCTAAAGTAACTTACTTTATTGATCATCCTTTTTTCCGATTTTCATATTGATCACCCCCAATATGGCACGCTGCCAAATGACATTGGTCATGTGAGGGTTTCTATTGAGTCACTGATCAGACCTGTTATTACAACTATCTCTTTATCCATACAATGTATGATAGCTTTTGTTTTATACGTATCTTCCATTTCTTCAACATGGTTTTGCGGCTTTTTTTCTTTTCATTTTTTTTTTAGATTCTCTACCTCTTACCATTATTGGTTCCTCAGGTTTTCCCTGCCCAGAACGAACTCCCGTCGCTCTAACCTACCTCCGTCAAGGACCCCCACCCCCCGCTTACACCTAACCCCATTTCCACTAATTACATCAGTCGACATTTCTGCCGCGATTGTGAACATGATTGTTTTAAAAACTCTTCACTAGGATGATCGTTTGCTGAAAGATAGAATGAAATCCATGCAGATCTGTCAAAATGTGCGGACATAATCTATCACAGGAGAGAATTGAACTTATTCCACCTGCCACCTCTTGGCACCCACGAGTTGTTGCTGTACTTCATCCTCCCCCTCTCCTCTTTGGTTTTTTCTCGGTAGATACTTGGTTATCTCCCCTTGCCCAACCTCTGACCTGAACGATTTTACTTGACTTATTGCTTCTGTCTACGATTTTGATTCGATTGTTTGTTGGTTCATTTGGGTCGATGCTGCTGCTGCCACTGCTGCCGCTGCTGCTGATGCTGCTGCTGCTGATGCTGCTGCTGCTGCTGATGATGATGATGGTGAAGAAGAAGGGTGTTATTTTGTTTATAATTGGCAAGAAAATGATTAAAAAGAAAAGACTAGTCAGATTAGTCATTTGATAGAAACCGTCATGTGACAAACGTCTACAAGCAACATGTTGGGGCGGGGATGATCAATTGAAAATTGGAATAAGGTGTGATCCATGAATAAGTTACAGCTCTTGTCTTTTGCTAGACAATGGTCGCTATAAAAGTCCCAATTTTCTAAAAACAAGCATAAATGCTACAGGACACAAATTGAGGGATCGATTAAGCACAAACTTACCTTGAAAATTGAGCCCTCCAGTGAAAATCTGTTTGGGAGGGAAAATTTCAAGAAACAAAAGGAGCGCTTTTTTCAAGACATAATAATGTTTAAATTTCCAGCTGCATAGGTGTGGCCTGTACCTGTAATACATATATACACAGCCAGCCAGACCAACTTGAAAACTGAGGAAACCTATGTTGACAGTCTTGGTGACAGATTTGTTTAATGGTTTCTAAAAAGTAAAGATAAATAAAGAGGTGAGAAAATGAGGCTTTGGTAGCACTGGGAGGATATTATAGCCAGAAAGAGGAAAAGAGATAGAAAATAAAAAGCCAAATGAAACAGGTTTGGTTAGTTTCTTAAAAGAAACTGCCATGAAACTAATGTCTTATGGCAGCATGCCCTGTTGAGTATGGTGACAGTTTTGGTTGATGGTTTTTAAATAAAAAGAAAGTAAGTGAACAATTAAATGATAAGAGAAGCAAAGATTTTTTTTTAAATGTGAGAAAAAGAGGCTTTGGTGTGTGGGAGGATATCACAGTCAAAAAGAAGGAAAAAAATGACAAAGAATTTTGAAAAAGGTGAAGAGAAGGAAGATGAGAAAATAAAAAGGATACAAAAAATGAAAATGAAAGTTAAGAATAAGCTCATGGGAATAAAGGAAATAAGAAAACAGAAAAAAAAGAAAGAAAAGTTATTGAAAAGGTGGTAGGAAGAAAAAGCCAAAATAGGAAGAAGAAGATGGAAATGAAAAAGATGTGATAATGATGAAAAGAAAATGAGAAAGGAAAACATTATAAAGAAAAGATAAAAAAGAAGAATCAATGTGAATGAATAAAAATTAAAGAAGGAAAATGGATATTAAAGAAAAGCTACTAAAAAAAGATGAATCAGAGAGTAAAGAAAAAAGAAAAAAGAAGAATGAATGAAGTTAAAAATTAAGAAGCACAAGAATCAACAGAAGAACAAAAAGAAAGAAAAAAATGAAAAACTCAAGAAAGAGAAGTTTAGTTAATAAATAACAAGAAACAAAAGGCAAAAAAATGATGGGAGTAAAAAAAGAAAAGGAAACCTCTGGCTTTTCCAAAGAGATTTCAGACTGTGGACAAGAATAAGGAGAATGTGATTAGGCAGCTTGGAACAATCCCCCCAAAAGAGTTTACAAACTGTTTAGTAAAGTAAAAGGGATATTGGAATAAGTCTGTGAGGTCCTTCAAAGGGGAGTAGAGTTGCTGTGGCCTTAGGTGAGCTATTGGAAATCATCTGCCAATAGTATCACCAAAACTGTCAATAGAGGTGGTTTCAGTATTTAATTTGGTCTGGCTGGCAAGCTGGCTATGTATGCACGTGTGTATCACACTTGCAGGCCCCTTTTTTTTACTAGATTCCTTATTGTTGCTTATTATCACATTCCAAGTCAAATGCACTTAAAGAATTTGTGTGAAATAGGAATAAAGAAGTAGCCTCCAATGATAGTCACATTCCATATCTTGGGATCTCAACTTACTGTCTCTTTCATCCACTCTTTATTAGATGTACAGCCTGCACCAATTGAGTTAGAGGGCTGAAAATTAAAACATTAACTGATTATGTCTAAAAAAATGTTTTTTTGCCTTTCGAAAATTCCCTCCATGATAGGTTTTTAGCAGAGGTTTTTTTAAATACTTGAGCTAAATCGGTCTCTCAAATTGTGCCCAGCAACATTCATGCTTGCTTGTTTTTTTAGATTTGGACTTTTTCAATGATCATTATCAGTCTTTTAATGTCCATTGTTGGACATAGACCTTCCCCAGGGTTTGCCACAATTCTCTATCATGGGCATCGCAGCGCCAATATTTTCTGAATTTATCTAGTTCATCTCTCCATCTTGTATTCTGTCAGCCTTGATTCTGCATATGATCTTTGGGGATCCATGTTGTGAGTCGTGATGTCCATCGGTTGTCTGTCATTCTTGCAATATGGCCTGCCCATTGCCATTTAAGTTTTTTGATAGTTTCTATGATGTCTCTGACTCCAGTTTTCTTCCTGATATACTGTGATGTCTTGTGATCTCTCCATGTAAGGTTGAGCATGATCACCGTTCAGCAAAAGCTAAGAGAAGTAATTTGTTTATTGATCTGAAAATCTACATGATTTTGCCTGAATTTGGGTTGGCAGTAGACCTCCTTGCTCTCTTGGCTTGTAGGTCTATGAATGACTTGATGAAAAATAAAATCAAAAGAAAGAAGGAAGAAGGAAGAAGGAAGAATAACAAGGCATAGAAATGGAGTGAGCAGATTGCTGAAGGAAAACAGATAGATGAATGATTAAGAATAATGGAGACAAAATCAGTAACTTTTGGATCATTTCTTTGAATAAGACTAATTGGCTATCCTTTTAAAAAAGATTGAAAAATGACCACAAGAAATCTAAAGACATATCAATGATTAAAAATAATAAACAAACAAAAAAATTGGCTGGACTTGTTGCTTTTCTAGCCTGGTCAGCCTTCCAACTAGGCAAAAATATCTTGGGCCATTGTATATATGGTTGACATTCAGTTTTGATGAACAAAGAAGGAAAAATATTGTTTTTGTTGGTTGAAGGAAAAAGATAAGATTAGTTGAAAGAAATTAAAGTAGTTTTAATGAATCAAGAGAAAGTTTCTGGAGAACAGAAGGTAAAAGAAAGATGAACTGGAATGTAGAAAAAACAGGTCTGGTTAGTAACTTAATAGAAACCGTCATGACACCAACATCTTTTTGTGAATCACTAAAGCCTATGCATGCTTCAGAACTAAGAATCTAAAATGATCTAAAATTATCTGAAAAACTTGATCTTTTTTCCAAATTTATCAAGAAAAGATATTCTGTCCAAAATGACCATAGAGACCAAAAAAGATATTTTTTCACAAAAAAAAAAAAAAAAAAAAGTCATTTTATATGGTGCTTAAAAGTATACTCATGCAAAATTTCAAGGATTTAGCCCCCAAAATGTGACCAGGAGTGCTTTGAGACACACACAGACACACAGACAAGTGAAGAAACAAGAATCTGTAGCCAACTTAGCTGGTTGGTTGACCATTTGTGGGGAATAGAATGATTTGATAGAAATATTGAATAGAATTGTATTTTATTTAAATGTAAGAAAACAGAACAATAACATTTAACACAATTACTCTCAAACTATACAATGAAATATATTAATGCAAACATTTTATTATCATTTAATTCATTCAAAATCCAAATTTTAAAAAGAGTATATATATTCAAACACAAACACACATATATATGTATTTATTATCAAGAAATTCATATATAATCCAACAGAAGTGATTATTGATGCGTTATATTATTTTGAAATTCTATGTGGAATCACTTTTTTTTCGATTAAGCTGAATAGCTGGGCAGAAAGGTGATGACCCAAATAACTACTTTATCTTTAAATTCTTATCTTGTTCATTCACTGTTTTTATTTGCTCTAATGTTTCTCAACGCGGACAATTTTATTATTGTGAAATGGATATATAATCTGACAGACAATTATAAATGTATTGTATAACTTTGAAACTCTATTTAGATAGCAATGCTACATTAAAGCAGCAACTTGTTTAGTTGGATGTTTGATTCCTGCAGCAGCCCATTTTCTTCAATTTATTTAATCTATCTATGCTGTATAGGCCTAATGATATATTCACTGTGTATTAAAAGGAGATCATTCCAAATAGAGATTCAAAATAACATAAAGCCTTCATAATTATGTATATATATATATATATATATATATATTAAATTATGCATGTATAGATTAGTTGGTTTAACTAAAAGATCTATATCGTTGAAAATAACATTTTGAAACATCACAGAGATCCAAATTTTATCTATACCTAAGACCCAGTACACACCTAATATATAAGAACATCCTTTACAATGAACAGCCATTTTTTCATGGAGGCCATATTGTTCTGATAACAGCCATTTGTAATTCTTTAGTTGAGAGAACACTGTTTTGTTAAACAAAGAACTTACCACCATTACACTAGATTTATCTAATAATAACAAAACTCAATATCTGGCATGTAGGACACAGCATCAATTCGTTTCCTATTAATTGGCTGTGCACTGAGTAGAGTCCAAACATTCCTATCTTTATTTAACATCATAAAAATATCTGAGTTAAAAAAAGATAGAAGTATGAACCGTTCACCACTGATATTCCAGCAATCTGATTTAGTGACACTCCTTCCAGTTTTGGACAAATTATAAAAGGACACATGAGATCCCTGAGAATGGTGCACTGGTTTACATAGAGGCTGCAAATGTGGCTTTCAATTTTGTTAAATTTTTAGCTTATCTTACTTACTGGAAGAAATGGCTTATAAGTAAGATGCAAGTGTCACTGACAGTAAATGCATAAACACCAGTCGACATAATCTTTATAGTAATATAGAGCATCAATATTGTTATGAGAGCATTGTGGTTCCAATTGCAACCATTTGTAATTCTCTAAAGGAAGAAAGTTTCTTTACTGAATGGAGAACTCACTGTTCTAATTCATTTACTTGATAACTCAAAACTCAACATCTGGCATCCAGGATACAACTACAAAAAGGCAAACATTACCACAATATTTTCTATTTGTTTAAAACTTTTTTTTGGATGCAGTACTGCTAGGTTAATATATACCCTTTAGCCAGAGGGTGTGACTTTGATTCTCATCGTGGGCTAGCTCTTTTTTTTCCGATTTCATTGTTTAATCGTTGCTGTGGGATTACGGTCAGATTCAAAGTTGTGATAAAAAGCAGCTGAAAGTTAGGATGAAGGTAAAAACTAGTCAATAAAGGCAAATGTTAGTTGGCAATCTTCTGAGTACCTGAAAATGGCAGTTATAAGAAATGCTCAAATATAACAAATATGTACCATATGTGTATATATGTTTGTGTGTGTGCCTTGCCATGAAGCTGATGTTTAGCAAGCTAATCTTGATGTACATTACAGTTGAGTCCCCCTTATAAGAAACTCCAAAAGCCAAACTATCCCAAATCCAAAAGCCATCGGGACATCAGAAGTGGAAAAATCCACACCTGACCTCAGTGAAGTATGATTCAAAAACAAGAGACGAGGCCAATTTCAAAGTCTTCTTTCAATTCCTTCTGACTTAAGTAAAAGCTTGATTATCTTTGTAAATTTTGAAAAAAACTTGAACCTGCATTTACATTACAAGCAGTGAAAGATGAAATAAGTCCCAAATGAAAAACAATCAATTGTTACCCTGAGGCTTAATTGCATTTATTCATGAAGACATTTTCATCTATTTATTGAACAACTGTAACTAACAGAGGTGGCAAAGGGTTCTGTCCATTTATGTGTCTGTTTGTTAAAGTGTTTGTGTGTTCATGTGTTCCAGGCCACACTGTTTTGTCTACAAACTTGCAATTTGGTATCAGTACTCCACTAAACTGCTCTTTTTATTCTGGGAGAAAAA
>OY735231.1:7235092-7257592 GCA_963457665.1 Thysanoteuthis rhombus
CATTCTGCATAAGGGTGATATGGATAGGGCATCGATTTTGAAGAATGTTACCCCGCCATCAAAAACCTGCGATAAACTGAAATGATTTAAAGACGTTCCGGCATGACGGGTACACTCATTACACAATATCTCCATTTCTAGCATTCTCCCTTCAAATTTTTTTTATTACAAGAAAGCAGTAAAAATCAGGCTCAAAAATACTAATAAGAATAGAAATAAATGAAAAGATTCCTTAAAGGAATCGGTCAGTGAGTTTTGAATTGGAAGTTTTGTTAAACCAATCAGAAAATTAAGCAGTTATAAGCAGCGCCTTATGCAATTCAAATATTGAACTATGAACTGATTACCATTATTTGTAAAGGGTCTTTCTGCCCAAATACTTGAAACGACAAAAATTGACATGAAGTTTATCGTGTGTGTACAAGTCCACGATGCATGAAGTGATTTTGCCTTGCCTTCATCCTTAAGTGCAAACAATTAAAGTGAGAGGATAAGGAATTCATGAATACGGATTGTGCACTCAGAAGATAATCCTCCCTTGGTCTTTAGTTTCAAAAAATTCAAAACCATTTTGAAATAATACTAAAAATGATTCCTCACATAAAATCATTCAATGAGAGTTGAGTCTCTGTTTCACAAATTATTAAATACAAAGAATTAAGAACTCTCACCAAAACTGTCAGCATAGGTTTTTTTCTGTTTTTGAGCAGGTCTTGCTGGCTATGAATGTATACATTGCATGTACAGATCACACCTAATGAAGTTAGAGAGCTGAAAATTTAATCATTTACCTGTTTTACATGTTTCTTTTTTTTTTTCCTTTCCAAATTGGTTCTCATCAGGGTTGTTCAATTTACAATGTAAGTGTATGTTTAGAGAGGTGAAAGAAGTTAACCCATTCATTGATCGCCCTTTTTCTAATTTTTAATCGATCGACACCAACACAGCATGCTGCCTGAAGATGATGGTCATATGACAGTTTCTATTGAGTGACTAACTAGACTTGTTCTTCTGTTCTTTTTTCCATTATTTTTTCTGATTGAAAAATTTCGAATCATTGAAATAAGAATAAAAATGATCCCTCTCATAGAATCATCCAATGAGATTTGAGTGTGAGTCTTTAGTTCAGAAACCATTCAATACAAGAAGTTTTTATCTCAACTAAATACAAATATTTTTCACAAAATAGAAAAAAATTGTCAATTTGTGAATGTTATCACATTTTAACACGACTGATTTTAAAATTGCAAATTTTAATTCACCTTTCATTTATTTTTTCATTCAGATGTATGAAAAGTAGTCCAAGTGACCAAACTTGTAATGCCATGAAAAATGGAATCAGCTTACGAAGTTAAAAATCTGGCAGAGACAGTTGGTGATCACTTTGCACTAATGCCTCAGGAAAAGGTGGCTATAGACATTCCATTATCCCATCCAGTACCACAAGGCAGAATTGAAATCTTCATTTCAGACCCATAGGCTGATATTCTACCTCTGGACTACAGAACTGGACAGGCAGTAGGGTTAAATTTAAGCGTTATATTTAAATTACACAGAAATCAGTCATCCACCAGAGTGCTCAATTCCTATAGAAGAGCATTGATATATATATATATATATATAAAACAGAAAAAAGAAGTTAAATTGATTGTTACTATTTACTATTACTATTTACTGTGAAAATTCAGTGTATAAGTCAAGAATTTGGAAGGACCTGGATTCAGATGATCTAACTCACTTGTGAAAGGGTTTTCGTGAGGCCAATTTACGCATTGCTTAGCCAGGAAGGTTTGAATTGCCTCAAGTGCATCATGGTTAATTCTGCACAGACAAGATCACAGAGTCTGCTTTGATTCATGGTGTAATATGAATTTTAATAAGCCAAATGATCTCTCAGTGAGAGAAACTGTAATGGTTTGCATTTTCTGAACAGCAATGATAAGATTGGAGAATACACTCTCATCTCTATATTGAATGATGAATTCTAGAAACTGTTACAGTCTTGATAATTTCAAGTTAGTCCAACTTGATAGCAATATTTTACAATCCAAAATTTTTTCATATAATTCATGTCCAGCTATAATATTTGCCCAAATTTTATGACTTCATCTTTTGGTCAATACCGTCATTAACCAATACATCCCCCCAATAGTCACCTATGGAGCTGCAACATGGAACCCAACCAAATGACTAACCCTCAAACTAAGAACCATGCAGCATACACATGTGAGAATAATGCATTACATCACATGGAGAGATCACAAAACAGCACAGTATATTATGCGAAAGGGACAGGAGTCAGTGTTATAGAATCCCATAGAAAACTCCAATTGCAATAGTCTGGGCATTTTGCAAGAATGGTAGACAACTGCGGAACATTACAACTCACAATGTTGATCTTTAGAGATCACATGTGAAACTGCAGCTGATAAAAATATAAGATGGCATGACAAATTACACTAGTTCAAGAATTATTGGTTCTACTATGCCCATGATAAAAAGCTCTGGTGGATCTTTGAAAAGCTCTATACCATGTTTAGGTTGATTGATTAAAAAATTGGAAAAAAAGGTGATCAATGAATAAATCACTTCTCTCAGCTTTTGTTTGGCAGCGATCACAAGAAAAAGTCAGAATTTTCAAAAAATAAGTATGAATGCTGTGGGACACAATCTAAATGGGTGATTCATATTGCAAATCAACCCCCCAGCTAAGAACCAATTTGTTGAGTCGGAGGTTTTCAAAAAACAAACCACTGGAAATCAAGACTCACAATATGGATTCCCAGAGATCACATGTGAAACTGCGGTTGATGAAAATATAAGATTGCATGACAAACAAGACAAGTTCAAAGAGCCTAATAAAAATAGAAGAGGGCGTGATGAACTAGATAAGTTTAGAAAGTATTGGCTCTGTGACGCCCATGACTGAGTGGTCTGGTGGATCTGTGTGAAGGTATATGTCGAATGACAGCTTGCTAAAAGACTGATGATGATGATTTTGTTGACATAACACCAACTCTCGACATTGAGAAGAAACTAAAAAGAAGTAATTCTAACCAAACCATTCTAAATATTCATGAATTAGCTGAGCATAGATCCAGAGATTCATTAACAAAAAAGGTTTAAAGATAGTATTTCATTAATCGCACACTGGATTATCAACAGGGTTAATCAGCAACAGAATCTGATCTGGACATTATGAGACCACAGGAAGTGAAGGGAAAAATACAGATTGACAAGTCATTGAAAACTGCAGGAGCAAAACCAAATGATTTATATAAAAAGACAGATCAGGCTAGTCGCTCAAAAGAAACCGGTACGTGACCAACATATTGTGGTTGTTTTGTTGGGGATGATCAATGAAAAAATTGGAGAGGAAGGAGATTGATGAATAAATTACTTGTCTCACCTTTTGTTTGGCAGTAATGATTGAAAAAAATCTGAATTTTCAAAAAACTAGTGTGAATGCCGCTGGGCTCAAACTATATGGGTAATTTAGCATAAACTTATATCGAAAATTGAGCCCCCTGCTAAAAACTTATTTGGTGGGTGGGAGGTTTCCAAAAAATGAAAAAGCATTTTTTATAGATGTAATAAGAAGTGGATGTTTAAATTTCCAGCTCTCGATCCTGGGTTGTACGGCCTGTACATGTGATATATAGCCAGACCAACTTAATAACTGAAGAAATCTATGTTGACAGTTTTGAAGACAGTTTTGGTTGATGGTTTCTAATACCAGTACAATATTGTATAATCTTACACAGACTGGGTTATAAGCAAGACTGGCCATAGGTCAAAGCTATACTGGACATTATAAAATCACATAAAGATAAAAAACAGCCAGATTGACAAAATATTGAAGACTGCCAGAGCAAAACTTGGTGATTTATTTTTCAAAGAAGTACCACGGAAATATTACATCATCCACAGACTAAAATATAAGCAGGACTGACCAACAACAAAGTCAGAATTGGACATAATAAAATCCAGGAAGTAAAAGAAGAATGACAGACTGACATAGTATTGAGAACCGCTCGAGCAAAACCAAGTGATTTATTAAAAAAGATAACAATACAATCTTGCATAGACTATAGACTGGATTATATGCTTGGCTGATGATCTGCCAAAGGTTTACTGGATATTATGATCCCCCCTCAAGTAAAAAAAAAAACGTCTCACAATGTCTAATGGCAGTATGCCATGCTAGGATAATCATTTAAAAAAATTTGGTAAAAAAAGTGACTAATGAATTACTTTTCTGGCCTTTTGTTTGGCAGTGATCACTAAAAGAGTCTGAATTTTCAAAAAAACAAATGGATGCAAACTGAGGGATCGATTTAGCATAAACTCACATAGTAAACTGAACTTCCACCTAAAAAAGTATGGATGGAACTTTGAGCTCCATAAGCTCTATGCATGATGCATTCATAGTCAGCTAACCAGCCTTCCAAACTTGAAAGAAATCTAATGATGTATTGAATTTTTTTCAAATTTATTCTTGGATGAAGTATTGCAACATTATTAAAAGCTAGTCAAAATTAATAATAATGCTGCAGTACTTCATTCAAGAATAAATTTGAAAAAAATTTAGAATATCATTGTATTAAAAAGACTGTTTAGTCTCAATTGTAAACATCAACATAGTACGGAATATCAGTTGGAAGGAGTTGGGTTTAGGGTATATGTGGCTGAATGGTTGAAACGTCCAGGTCTATACTTGAGTCCCACTTGCTAGAGGGTGTGAGTTTGATTCTCACCATCGGCTTGCTCTTTATTTTCCGATTACGCTGTTTAATCGTTGTCATAGGATTACGGTCTGATTTAAAGTTGTGCCACATTAGATGTTAAACACATCAGGTTTTGGGGGTCGGAAAATCCTTGCAAAATAAAGGTTACAGCTGAGGGATATACCAAAAGTCAAAGAGTGGTGTGATATTATGTTAAGCCAAATCATGGGTCTTTTTTTTGCGGAAAAAAAAAAGATTATGACTAATATTTAGTTTGATTTTTTGAAAGAATTTGTTGTACCACAGTTAGCTGACTTGAAACCAATCATTGTCAGAATGGTGCACCTCTTGGTGTGTTGTGGGGAGTGGCTGTTTGTGGATTTCTCAAATGTTTCCTGACTGGATAATGAATATCATACGTTACATGTGACCAATGGTGCCCATGAAGGAAAGTATAAATGTTTTAAAAAAATAACATTATTATTTTGCCGTCATTCTGCAACAAGCCTCATTCAGTAATCTGAACAAGTTGTACAAATAATTTATAGATACTATGTATTTCATGAAAAAAAATGTATTAAAAAAAGTCTGTCAGAAAAACAGAATGAAAAAATGATCTAAAATGATGACAATCCAAAAAACAATAACTTTAACCATAAGTCTTCCTACATTTTAGGATTAGATTTCTCAGAGGAGATTTCGTTACAATTATATGAGTACATTGATTCTTGAAACCCGTTTTCATGTCTTTTTTGTCTTTACCATGGGTGTATTTCATTGAAGGGTGCAAAAGGCTTGACTTGCCTGAAATTTTATATACTCTTACTTGAAATTTTGTATAGTTTTTCTTGAAATTTTATATGGTCTTGCTTGAAATTTGTATGGTTTTGCTTGAAATCTTACATGGTCTTGCTTGAAATTTTATATGGTTTGGCTTGAAATTTTATACAGTTTTACTTGAAATTTTATACGTTTTTTCATGAATTACACTGAGTGGTTTGAAATTTTACAATTTTGAATTTGCCCAAATGCATTTAGTTTTTTTTTAAATTTCACCCGTGAATGGGCTTTTAATGGGGGCTTAATTTGCAGTGTAAGTTTGTGCACTTAGTTTGTGCCCTAAGCACTCATGCATGTTTATTAAAAATTCATATGTTTTGAGTGATCATTGCCCAACAAAAGGTGAGAGGAGTAACTCATTCATTGATAACCCCTTCCGACAATTTTTCAATTGATCACCCTCAACATGGCATGCTGTCAGAAAACATTGGTCGTATGACAGTTTCTATTGAGTGACTAACCAGACCAGTCTATCTACAAATCCGTCTCCATTGATACTTACTGAGCAATTTATATTCACAAATAGCTATATATGTAGGTATCCTCCAATTTTCAAAAAATTGGGAAAAAAAGTGAGAAGCCAAAAGAGCGTTCAGCATTTGTTTTGCAGCGAGCCATTATAAAGGCAGCATGCACCCTCTTCCTCTCTCTCTTCTACTACCCAAACATCCAAGAGGCACACCACTTCCAAGTAACAATGGGAAACTGTATTCTTTATGCGATGGCGTATTTGATGTCTGTTCTGTTAAGGGCTTATTTTGGATGACTGCTCGCTGTAATCACTCCTATACATCCAATTCTACAACTTCAATCTGATAGCCCATGGAAGTTTTACAGATTCCTATCTCTTTGAAAACTCCACTCAAGTGAGGATTTCCATGGGTTACAGAATGCAAATTCTCAATGTGATCATCGTCCGTTGACTTGGAAACAAAACAACAGTAATCACACTACACCCATATCCATTCCAGCACATGTAGCTCAAATACTAACCAATGTGGCTTGATGCAGTTTTTCTCATATGAAAGGTCAAAGTCACTTCTATGTATCAATTCAGTGTTGTTTTAAAAGTTTTGTTTCTTTTTGGACACCCTCAGATATTTATGCCAGTGAAGTTATTCCTTTATATTTTTGTACATTGATTTCTAAGACATGTTTATATGTATATATGTACATAGCCAAATGTATATATTTAGTAATATTAAATCTCTTTTATTTCTAAATAAAGTAAATTATCATATCCATCTTTAGACAGGTCAGTCAATATATCAACATCAATTTCTGTCTTATGACAACACACATGTAGATTTATGTGTGTAATAATGTATCAGTAAATATGTACATCTATATGTTGTACAAATGTAATTAAAACATATTTTTATAAGGATAGTCTTCCAATTACACAAGACTGAATTCTAGCAACTTATCTCTAAGACAGTACCTCTATAAAAATTGGCCTAATGTCAGTTACATATATATATATATATATATATATATATATATATATATATATATATATATGTTTATGTGTGTGTGTGTGTGTGTGTGTGCTGGTTTATAGAATAATTTTCTGAGCTTAATCTAATACAGAACCACAAAAGATTCAATAGCAACAAATACATGGAATTATGTGAATTTATGAGTGTAATAATATATCTGTTTTAATACTCTGTATGTACATCTTTGTACGTATCTTTCTAAATTATACTTATGGATCTATTTGAATTCTAGCTAAGACTGCTCGTGCTCAATCATGCACTGTAGAAAGGCTTGAAACCACCTTTCCCTAGGGTATATACCATGAGAGAAAGAAAAAGATCCTATCATAAGCCTTTGACCTAAAATAAGATGAAGGAATGATGATTACAAAAAAAAACTATTGTGGCTGGGGGGGGGGGGATTCTAAAAACAAAAAAAAGTCATTTTTTTCTAGACATAATGCAGAGTAAATGTTTAAATTTCTAATCCTCTTGCTCCATTGCTACAGACTGTACATTCAACACCTACATAGATATCTGTAAGTCACATGAATGAATCACCATAGCATGCACGTGTATCAGGACTAATTATCTAAAAAAAGAGATCTTTTATCTGAAATCATCAAAAAAATATCAGCTCAAGGTTTGAACATTGAACCCAGAATCATTTTTTTTTAAAAACAAAAAAAACATTTTAAGATGGTGCCTTGTGGTGTACAATGCAGATTTTCAAGGTGGTAGCCCCCAAAATGTGACCATGAGTGTCTGGAGACACAAACAGAAAAATGTGCACATAAGGTAGATAAATATAGACACTCAAAGAGAGAAGAATCTGTAGCTCATTCAGTTGGTTGGTCGGTCAGGTAATTTGTGGGGCTATGGTGATTAGATAGATTGATAGCCATCAACGCACACTCACTTATAAGCTGTGTTGACATTTTGGTAACAGTTTTTTTTGACAATTTTCGAACAAAAAAGAAAGAAAGAAAGAAAGACAGAAAGGAAGAAAGAAAGATAGAAAGGAAGAAAATAAAGAAAGAAATCCAAAAGAAAATTTCCATACAGAAGCAAAAAAAGGAAGAAAGAAAATCAAAGAAAGGAATAGGGGTAAACAAAAACATAAAAAGAAGATAAAATATAGAAAGAGAAAGAAAGAAAAAGAAAGAAAGAAAGAAGAAAAAAGAGGAAAGAAAACCAATACGAAAAAAAATAAAGAAAATTTTTGTATAGAAGCAAAGAGAGAGGGAAAGAAAAAAAAGAAAGGAAGGAAGAAAGAAGTAAATAAAGAAAGAAAGATAGAGAAAAATAAAAAAAGAACGAAAGGAAAAAGAGGAAAGAAAGAGAAGGAAGAAAACCAAAAGGGAAAAAATTAAGAAAATTTTCGTATACAAGCAAAGAAAGATTGAAAGAAAAAAGAAAGAAACAAAGAAAAGAAACAAAGGAACAAAGAATAAAAAAGAAAGATAGAAAGAAAAAAAGAAAAAAGTGAAAAGAAGAAAGTAGGACCCCCCCCCAAAAAAAAAGAAGTGAAAATTTCATTTGTAATACAACGTATTTCCCATGGATTTCAAAAGAGAATTAGTTGAAGAATATTAATCCCCAATTTTAATAAATTGATTGATGTTTTTATCTAATTACAGATAGACAAGATAAGTAAAAGGGAAGGAAAACTTAGTAAATCATGAATTAATCCCTTCATGGCTTTCAAATTAGAGTCGATATTAAAGCCGATATTAAAGCCGTCTAGTCAGGTCTGTGGGACACTTATTAGCATTTACAAAGAACTTTTTTTTTTTTACTCATTTCACCTTTTAAATAAAGCCTGGTGCACAAGTAAGAATCTTTGTATCTTAATAAACATGCAAATTTGTCATTGTATGTGGTTTGTTCAGATTGATTCATTATTTCCTTGTTTGTTTTCTTGCAATGTTTAGGCTGTACAATCTGCAGCCTTCCTCGGGTATCTGTTGTGTTCTAAAATATGTGTTGAATCTTGTTTCAGGGAAGCTTTTGCATCCCTTCTCATTCATGTCATGTCCGGTTCTTGCATCTCTGTGTTCTTGGAAATGTTTCCTCTTGATCTCTGCGCTGACCTCATGAAGTCCCAGAGAGATGAGAGTGTGTGCACAAAGCTCAGTAGGAAGTCACAAGGTAGGAGCAGAGATCAAGAGTTGACTGATATATTCTGTGGTTTTCTTCAGGTGTATGTTGACCTTTAGATGTCACTGTGCACATTATTTGGGTTTTTATCATAACATTTTGGCTCATATGTACTTTGCCTTTCCGATGTCTACTAAATCTGGTTGTATTTAGATGTCACTCTTCTCATTTTCATAACCAATGCCATCATCTCTATTGTTTTCAGTACATCTGGGCTGATATGATCTTTGGCCTTTTTTAAGTGTCCGTTGTGACCAGTGGTCACTCTCTTCTTATTCAGACCAGTATCTTCACTTTATTGTGTTTATCTCACCATTTTGGCTGTAATCATCTACAGCCTTCTTCAAGTAACTATTGCATCTAGTGGCCTTTTGAAATGACTATTCACATTATTCAAACCAGTTTCTTTCACTTTTTTTAATCACATTTTAGTTGATGTGATCTCCGGCCTACCTCAAGTGTATATTGCCTCCAGTCATCTACACATATCATTCACATCAGTGTCTTCATCATCATTGTTTTCATTACATTATTCTGGTTGGTAAGTTCTTCAACCTTCCTCAGGTTCATATTGCATCTTGTGATCTTTACATGTCACTTTACACATTACTCACACAAGTATCTTCATCTTTTTTTGTTTTTATCAAGACAATTTGGCTAATATGTTTTCTGTAACTTTTGAAGACATTTTTTACAGGGGGCTGGGCAGCAAGCCCCCATACTACAACAGGACAGTTATACTGTCAAATTCAGTATAAAAAAAAACAAAAAACAGACAACAGGAAATTAAAAAGATATAATTGAAATCCACTGCTCAGCTGTTTTTAGATGTTTTCCATCTAGATTTGGATATTTTGGTTTGGGTCTAGATGTCAGAAATTGTTATTTAGAATATTTTCAATGAAAAATATTTTAATGTATGTTTTTTGACTCTATCTCTGATGTAAAACTGGAAACAAATTTGGCACTGAACCATGAAATTAATTTGGCATTTTATCTTTGTGATCTTTTGGTTTCGGTTGGAAAAGTTTATAATTCCACAGCTGAAATAATTCCATGACAAAAATAATTGCTGGTGAGTCCACTTGAGTTGGTTTCCTTAAGCAAAATGCAACAATATATCTCTTTACAAAACTACTCTATCAAATGTCAAATTTCTCTATTTATAAAATTTGTAAAAAAAATTGTAAAATCATAGTTTGTGTACACATAGAGAAAATTATGAAAAAGTTTACTGACATCACTCAGCGCATAGAGCAGAAATTACACGGCCAAACTGTAATCTACCATCATTTTAGCGCATAGCCTCACCCCCAACGTTCAAATTTGAGTATTTTAATGTCTCTCCTTGATAACTTTCAACCCCTTTTTTCATTTAATCTACTGAGATTCATTCGACGCAATAACTTTTGAGATTTCTTTTATGTCTATTATTCATATATATAAGTATTATTGTGTCATTCAAAGGCAGTTGTTTTGTTGTATTATAACTCTTCAGTGTGGCTATAGACTATCCATTATCCAATCCAGTACCATGAGGCTGGATTGAAACCTTTGCTTCAGACCCGGAGATCAGCATCCTACCTCTAAGCCACAGAACTGGATGGTCATTAAGGTTGAATATATGCGATATATTTACTTACCATATATTCCCCATCCACCAAAGAGCTCTATTCCTATGGAAGAGCACTGCATAAGCTTACAATTAACGAGTTACCTCACTTAAAGAGTGCTCAACCCTGAATTGGGGAGCGATATATCACAATTCCACACAGTTTTTTTTCTTGGCTAAAGGGTGTTATCTCTTAATTATTTACGTGTAAAAAGTATAGAAAGAAGGCTTTTATTTCCTTCAAACTATGCTTTTCTAACCAGCACAGTGATATTCTGGTGTAGTAATTTTTCTTACTTTATGCGATTAAAAATGTGCAAATTCATCCGTTGTCCAATATTGAATAAACAGATTGCAAATCATTACTGTACTGGCAAAGTTTGATTGGAATAAAAACCATTTTCTATACTTATCAGACATAATCAATAACAAAATAACACTCTCTAGTTAGGAATAAAAATTGTGTCAGATGGAGATATAACACAGTAAAAAATACATTACACAGTGTAATAGAAATTTAACTTTTGTCTAAATGTTTTGGATAAGGCATTCTACTTATTGTATTGCTTCAGATATATTCTCTCCTCTTCTGCTGTTTTTTGATGCAAAATTTTGTTTGTTGTTTCATTGTGACATGGAATAAAAGGGTGAGACCAGTGGCCCCCTCAAAAAAAGGTTTGAAGAACATGAAAGAGATGCAATCTGTGCAGCGATTCAAAAGTAAGGAATTAACTTTTTTCATTCTGCTTTCCTTCTTCCTTTTCCTCTTCCTTCCTTTTCTTCTTTCTTTTTTCTTCTTTTTCTTTCTTTCTAATCGTAATTCACATATTTTTCTCTTATTTTTTGTTGCTTCCATAGTTTCATTGGTATAGCTTTCCTTTTCTCTCCTTTTTAGCATTACAATCTCCATGACCATATGTTAAATAAAATGTCTATGTCTATCTACTTGATCTTCTTTCTTCCTTTTTTTAGAAACCGTAAACTAAAACTGTCTACCTTGGTTTCTTCAATTTTCATCTTGGTATGACTGTCTGGCTGTCTCTCTGGTTGGCTATGTATGAAGGGGTTTATCAAGAATACAGGTCAAATCAATCATGTCAGAGGGATAAAAGTTTAAAGATTTGCACCTTATCGTGTCTAGAAAAAAACCAGATTTTTTTGTTTTTTCAAAATCCTCCCCAAAATAGGTTTTTACGGATGAGCAGGGATCAATTTGCAATGTAAGCTTATGCTATATTGATCTCATGATTTGTATCCAGCAGCATTCATGTTTGGCTTTTGGAAATTTGGACTTTTTAGTGATCACTGTCCAACAAAAGGTAAGAGAAGTAAGATACACTGAGTGACTAATCAGACGTAATTTTTGCTCTCTTTCCCTTTTTTGTACTTTATTTTATATTTCAGATTCTTTTTCCTTCTTCTTTTTATTTTTATCATATCTTATTTTTCATTTTTCTTCATTTTTTCTTTCTTTCTGTCTTCTTCCTCTGTTCTTGACATTAATTCATTTATTTTTCTCATATTTTTATTCCTTTTAGACCTTCATTCGTATAGCTTTCTCAATCTTCTGTTTCTCTACTTTCTCATTCTTTCTTTTTTTCTGTCTCTCTCATATTATATTTTACATTATTCATTCTTTTTTTTGTACATATTTTCTTTTTCTTTCTCTTTTATTTTTGATTTATTTTTTATTCATTTTTTTCTTTATGTTTTCATCCATTCTTTCTTCTTTCCTTTTCTCTTTCTTTTTCCTTTCTTTTTTTCTTTTTCCTTCTTTCGTTTTTCCCTTCTTTCATTCTTTCTTTCTGTCTTCCTTTCTTTTTTCTTTCTTCTTCCTTTCTTTATTCCTTCTCTCCTTTTTCCGTCTTTCTTTCTTTCTTTCTTTTTGCTTTTTGCTTTTAGTCTTTCTCTCCTTCCTTCATTCCTTTCTTTCTTTCTTTCTTTTTCCTCCTTTCCTTTCATTCTCTCTTTTTTTTCTTTCTTTCTTTGATTTTGTTAATTCCCCACAATCACATAGATCTTATCAAAAACTTCAATTCATATCTACTTACTCATTATTTTCTTTCTTTGTTTCCTCTCTCTTTCTTTTCACCTTTTTTCTTTCCTGCATTCATTTTCCTTTCTTTCATTCATTTTTTTCTTGCATTTTCTTTCTTTCACTTTCTCCCTTTCTTACATTTTCTCTCTCTCATTTTTTCTCTTTCATTCTCTCTCTTCCTTCCATTTTCTCTCTTTCTTTCATTCTCTCTCTTTCATTTTCTCTCTTTCTTTCATTTTCTTTCTCTCTCTCTCATTCTTTCTCTTTTTTTCATTCTCTCTCTTAATCTTATAACTCTAACAGAAAGTCTTCATCAAATCCAATTCATCCCCCGTTATTGGAAACCGTCAACCTAACCAAACTGTGACCAGAACTGTAAACATAGGTCTCTTCAGTTTTTAAGCTGATCCCCCTGGCTAGTAATGGATGTATGTAACATGCATACAGGCTGCACCAATGCATTTAACATTTACTCCTTCTTAAGTATAAAAAATGTCTTTTTTGGAAATTGATTTATAGTTGGGGGTTCAATTTGCAATGTAATTTATGCTAAACTGAGTTTGTGTTAATGTTTGCTTTTTTAAAATTTGAACTTTTCTAGTAATCACTGTCCCACAAAATGTGAGCAAAGTAACTAATCCATTGATAACCCCCTTTTCCCAATTTTTTAATTGATCACCCCCAAAACAGCATGCTGCTGCCAAAATGCGTTCGTCATGTGACAGTTTCTATATAGAGACTAACCAGACTTGTTTCTTCCTTTCTTTCTTTCTTTTATCTTTTATCCTCTTTTTCTCTTTCCCTCAATAATAACCTGTCCAGTTTTCCCCAAATAATTGACTTATTATCTTTATAGCCTTTCCCAACCTTTCATTTCTGTTACTCCGTGATGGATACTTCATCTTTCTCGACTGAAATGCTATTAAGCTTCCATATCTACAGCTGGATATGGAGCCGTTCCTTTCTCTCCACCCATTCATATGTTTATACACTGCCCCGCTCAGGATTATTGGCACCCTTGATTTTTTTTTTTGAATAACCTGTATGATATCTTTGGAAATGAATGGAAATCAACCAAATTTTTATTATCAGAATATTTTAATAGGATGTCCGGAATAATTTAACAAAGAATCGTTAGTTTTCAACTTACATGCAGTAATTTTAAAGACAAAATCGAAAGGACCTGGACAGTAACTTTGGCAACCTTCCTTTATATTTGGTTTATCATGTTCATATATGTATATACATTTGCATGCAATATACCCATACATATATATATATATATATATATATATATATATATATACATATGTACACACTTACGTATAAACTTTTTCACACTGTATATATGTATACATACATGATTATAAATTGTGTTATATTATGTAGAAACTCTTATTTGAAACAAACTCCTTACATGGTTAATGTATCACTTGGCCAAGATAATGTATATAGAATAAACAATTGAAGAAAATGGGACTACTGCAGGAATCAAAGAAGAGTTTCTATATGATATAACCCATTTTATAATCATTCTGTCGGATCATATACATCCATTTTTTGATATATATATATATATATATATATATATATATATATATGTATATGTATATATATAGGCATATATATATATATAAATATATATATACATATGTATATATATATGCATATATATATATATAAATATATATATACATATGTATATATATAAATATATATATATATAAATATATATATATATATATCTATCTCTCTCTCTCTCTCTCTCTCTATATATATATATATATATATATATATGAATAATTTATACTTGTATTCAACTTGGTTTTCAGATTGTCTTTATTATACCACAAGTATCTATCTATATATTTATCAGGACTTTGTCCAACCCTTACTGACCATAGTTGAAATTAAGAATCTTGTACACATACTCTTCTTAATGAGTGAAAAAAATATTTTTATTTGTATTTTTAAAATTCCACCTTGAAATAGATTCTTTGTGTGTGGATCAATATGCAAAGCAAGTGGTCACTAGTTTGTGCCCGAAAATTCAAGCCTCCATTCCTCATCATATCTAGAACAAAAAGCTTTTTCGTTTTTAGAAACCTACCATCCACTAAATGGATCTTCAGCTGGGGTTTTGATTTGCAATGTAAGTCTATACTAATTTGCCCATTTTGTTTGTGTCTAGCAGAATTCATGCTTGTTCTTTGAAAAGTCAGGCCCTTTTAAGTAGTCACAGCCCCACAAAAGGCGAGAAAAATAACTTATTCATTGATCACCCCTTTTTCCAACTTTCTAATTGATCAATTCCAACATAGTAGATATGGGTGGTGGTGATTAATAATTTTCCTCGAAATGCTAGTTATTCAAATATCGACTACTGCTCAATATGCCTTTTAGTGATAACTTTAAAAGTGCTAACATCGTCGAATGCTGTCAGTGTAAAATGATAGTGTATTTGCCTTTTAAGATGTATCAATTGGCGCTAAATGATTTGATCCACTGAGGTCAAGAGACAGGAACGGATTTTGGGCGGGTCTTACATATCAGAAATATTTGCTGCAGAAAATCTCAGGAAATCTTCTCAACGGAAGGCCAAAATATTTTTGCCTCCACCCTTGAGGCTAAAAGCTCTTCTTTTAACCTCTTGTAAGGTTCATAACAGTGTCAGGGAGGAGGTTGTGTAGTTTGTCAAAAGTGTCAATCATGCATGACTTTGTTTTCTGCCATGGCGATATGATGCGTCTGTTTGTATCTCTAACCCTGAAGAGCATCAATTCTTTGAATTTGACAAGTGCTTTAACAATGCTGGCTAAATACAGAGACATATTTTGCGCTTGGTAGGTAGAGAGCAAATTTTGGGGTGGAACGAGGAATTTTTTTCCCCTTCTGCATTGTAGCTTTATGTCTAAAATGTACAATATCTCCAAAAGTCCTGAATGAATTTCAATGAAATTTTGTAGAAGGTTAGGGATTAGGCCAGGGGAAAAAGTTTCTAAATTTTGGGTAATACCTCCCCACCTACATCGTAGCTATGTATCAACACTATACAATATTGGCCAGAGTTCACACTGATTTTCAAATTTTCTGATCTTCAGAGAGAAAATGAAACAAATGTTTTAAATTTTCAGTGTCCACAGTTATTGTTAAGAGGTAAGAACATAACTTGATGGCATTGACAAACCTGTTTCAAATCCTCTTAACAGCAAAACAATATTTTCTTTTTCTTTTTTTTTTTTTTGCTGATATTTTTTTAAAACTTCTGCCAATGAAGTTGGCAGTTTCAAATGTATTCACCTGTATCTGTCTTTTCTTCTTCCCATCTATTTGTCCATACCATATCTCCAAAAGTTCTCTGTAAATTTTTATTCGATTTCTGGAAGAGTAGGGAATTGGATACAAAAGATGTGTTTGAATTTTGCTGTGGATCAAGGAATTTTTTCTCCATAGCATCAAAGTTATACGTTCCTGCAGCACAATATCTCCAAAATTTCTCAATGAATTTCAATCTTGCACAACTGTGGGCGATAACCTGTGGAAAAACAGTTTTGGGGAGAATACAGGAATTTTTTCCCTTCACCTGGATGGTGGCTATATATCCACACTTCACAATACCTCCAAAAGTTCTCTCTTTAGGGAAGGATGTGCAAGGGAGTGACGATGGGAAAAAATGATTAAATTTTGGGCTAAATCCAAGATACTTTCTCAGTTGATAGATACTTCATTTATATATTCATACATGTCAGGCTATACACTATTTCCAAAGTTCTCGATGAATTCTGATGATGTTTTGTTAAAAACAAGGCCGTGGGCTAAGGAAGAACTGATTAAAATTTGGGATGGATCCAGAAATATTTTTTACTGATAACTACTCTGCATCAACTAATTCTCAGACCAAAATCAACTTTAGTGGCAATGTCATTAGCTGGACATGCACTCCCTGAGTGCTAAACGAGAGGACGTAAAAGAAGTAAAAATAATTTTTGTGAGTTTACTAAGCACTAGAACTTAATTACATTATAGTGACAGATTCTTATTTACTTTCATATGTTTCTCCAGTTTCCAATTGAGTCTGGCTGGTTATCTATCTATCATGTGTACAGCCTGCCCCACTGTTGTATTTTTTGAAAATCCGCCCCCAATATTTTTTTTGTAGGAGGTGGGGGTCAATTTACCATGTAATTTTATTATAAGTTGGTCTCTTAGTCTAAGTCTGACAGTGTTCACTCTCAAGGTTCACAGACATTTTTTTGTGATCATCGAACATTAATAGGCAGGGGAAGTAATTCATTCATTGATCACTTTTTTTTGCAATTTTTTACTTTTTTAAAACCATTTTTACAATTCGCTATCTATCATTTCAGGTTGAATGCACTTCACTTTGACTATGTATGTGGTCAGAATAAAGAAGTTGCTTTTTGTCCTTGAAGCTCATTTACTCATTCTTCTTCTTCTTTATCATCATCATTGTCATCGTCATCGTCATCATCATCATCATCATCATCATCAACCAAGAGACTGTCAGCCAAAACTGTCACCAAAATTGTCAACATAGGTTTTCTTTAGGCTTTAATCTGATCTGGCTGACTGGTTGGCTATATATGTATGTATGTATTGCACGTACCGGCTGCACTAATGGAGCCAAAGGGCTGTAGATTCAATCATTTACTCCTCATTATGTGAAGAAAAAATGTTTTACTGAAATTTCTCCACAAAATTGTTTTTTTTGTGGTTGGTTCAATTTACAGCATAAGCCTATGCTAAATTGGTTCCTTAATTTGTGTCTGGCTACATCCATGCTTGCTTTTCTAAAATTTGGATCCAACAAAAGGTGAGAGAAATAACTTGGCATCGATCATCGTCTTTTCCAATTTTTCAATTGATCACTCCTAATACAGCATTCTGCCAAAAGATATTGGCCTCATGAAAGTTTCTATTGAATTTCTAACCAGACTCGTTTCTTTTATCTTAATTCCTTTTTTTTCCCCCTTTAATTTTCTTTTCTTTTCTCCTCCATCTTCTTTTGTTTTTCCTGCTTCACAAAAAGAGCTGTGTCCTCCCCTCATAATTCCTCATTCAAGAAGATTGAGCAATGTCTTGTTGGATCATAAATAAAGTTTGATTGAAATAAATCCAGGTATCAAGGGGCGAGAAGTTTCTATGAAAAATCCACGTGGAAACATTCTTAATAATTCTTTTAAATGGAAACATCTGTATCTTTTGTTTCTTGCTCTTTTCTTCCTTCATTTTTGAATGATAATGTATGTAAGCAGAAGAGAATCAAGCAAAAAAATGAATGAACACAAACATCCAAAACAATTTTTTAAAATATTGCCGCTATCCATTCTAGCCAGGATAATAAGAAAAAGAAGGAGATAAAGAATATGGAGGAAAAAAAAGGAGAAAGATAGAGAAAGAAGGAGAATAAGGTTAGAAAAGGGAGAAAAAGAAGTAAAGTATGAAAGAAGAAAAAGGGGGAAGAATAAAAAATATGTCGAAAGAAGTGAAAAGTAGGAAAAGGAAAAAATATCAAAGAAGAACAACAACAAAAGAAGAAGAAAAATTTGGAAGAGGAAAAAAATTACAGAAAAAGAAGAAAAGTATGTTAAAAGAAATAGGAGAAAAATAGAATAGGATGAAGAAGAAATATGAAAAAAGGAAAATATGAAACGAGGAGAAAATGAAAGAAGGAAAATACTGACTTAGCAGAAAAATATGGAAGATGAAAAAATACTTAGAAGAAAAATGTTGAAAATGAAGAACATGAATGAGTACGTGAACAAGAAGATATTATGCAGACAGAAAAATAATAAAGAAAAAGAAGACAAGAACATGGAAGAAGAAAAAAAGAAAAATATCCAGGAAAAAGGAATACAGAATAAAAAGAAGCAAGCAAAGAATATGAGGGAAGAAAAATGTGGGAGAAGAAAAAGTATGGATGAAGAAGAAAGACCAAAGAGTCATTATGAAAAACCAGAATCCTCCAAAGATTTTCAAACAAATGTGCCTTTTGATTATTTCAGACTCTATGTCCAATTCTAAATTGTATCTATTTATCAAGAAACCGGAATCAGCAACATTCGATCTTTTGCCAGCCGAACGATTACGCCATGTGGGTATTTGCAAGGGATTAAAACCAGAACCCTCAGAAAAAAATCCGGGAAAATGAAACTTATAATAAACAGTTGATACTTTGTCGGAACTTCATAGGCACCTAGAGTTTAGAATTTCGATTGTAAACTTGAAACCAGTTGTTGGAAAGAGCCAGTCAGAGAAAATATTAAATCATTGCGACTATACGAGCATGTTTTGGTGTGGCTCGGTTCCAGACATGCACATTCCGTGAAGAAAGTCTGACGTTGATCAAATTTTCTTAATTTTTTTCTCTATTGCTTATTTTTGGCGTCACTTTGGGATCAGTGACAAAACCCTCTCCGTCAGGCAGTTGCAGCAACGGGCCAAAGAAAAATCCAGATATAAAATACCTGATAACTGAGTTTGTTAATCCAACTCGTCATATTCGGAGGCAAAGATTAAGTAGAACTAGGAAAAAAGCATAAAAAAAAGGAAGAAGAGAAACAAACAAAGATTAAGCTCACAATATAAGGAATACAGGTCTAGTTAGTCACTCAATGGAAACCGTCAGGTGACGAATGTCTTTTAGGGGGTGATCAATTAAATGATTAGGAAAATGATCAATGAAAAAGTTATTTCTCTCTGTCTCTAGTTGGATAGTGATTGCTAGAAACCCAGACACAAACTAAGGGGCTAATTTAGCATAAACTTGCATTGAAGATTAAACCCTTACATGAAACCTATTTAGGGGACAAATTTAAAAAAGAAAAAATCATTATTTTTTTCTAGACATAATAAGGACTAAATATTTGAATTTTCAGTCTTCTAGCTCCACTGATGCTGCCTATACACATGGTACATCCATATATACATATATACAAATATAGCCAGAAAAACCAACTTAAAAATGCAGAAACCTCTGTTGACAGTTTTGGTAACAGTTTTGGTTGACAGTTTTGGTTGACAGTTTTTAACAAAGATTAAGCTCAAAATATTAGGAATATATTTCTAAGGTATTTTGGGCGTCGATGTCCTATTATGTGTTCAAATGCCGATTTGCAGATTATTTCAGAAATCTCAAAAGGAGGCTCATGCAGTATTTAGAGAATCTGGAATAAAGGAGTTGCGGTAAAGGGGGATTAGTTTATAGTAAGTGGAGAAGAATGAATAAAGCTGATCTTATTTTCATCTTTGCTGGATGAAGATATTATAGCCAGAACATCATGTCATTCATTCAGTGTTTGTAAGTTCAATCCTTATTCAGGGCACAACATTTAATAAAGTTTTAATATTCATTATCATTGTCATCATCATCATCAGCCTTTTAGCATCTGTCACTGGACATAGACTTTCCCCAGGATTTGCCAGACCTCTCTATCATGGGCGTTGCAGAGCCAATATATTCTGAACTTGTTTAGTTCATCCCATCATCTCATATTTTGCCAGCCTCAGTTTTATGTATGATATCTAGGGATCCATGTTGTAAGTCATAATATCCAGAGGTTGTCTGCTATCCTTGCAACATGACCAGCCCATTACCATTCGAGTTCTCTAAAAAATTTCACGATGTCCCAGACTCCTGTTTTTTCACTTCTATATTGTGTTATTTTGTGATCTCACCATGTGATGCTGAGCTTTCTGTACAAGATGGGATTTATTTTAAAGAAAAATGTCCCCGCTCTGAGGAAAAAACCTGTCAAAACATAACAAACTTTGTAGCATAGTTAAAGATGGAACCAGTTTTCATATTAGAAACCATCAACCAAAACTGTCACAAGAACATGTTTGTTAGGTTTTTAAGATGTCTGTCTGGCTTGCTGGCTGGCTATGCATGTACTATACGTAAAGCCTAAACTGTCAGCCAAAACTGTCAGCATCAACATAGGTTTCATTAGTTTTTCAATTGGTCTAGATGACTATGTATGTATCACATGTACAGGCATACACCAATGGAGCTAGAGGGCTTTTGTCTTTTGAAAATTCCCCCAACTTGATTTACAAGACGAAAGTGTACGCTTAGTTGGTCTCTTAGTTCACATCTGGAAGTATTCAAGCTTTTTTTTTTATATTGAGCCTTCTTAGTGATCACTGCTCAACAGAAGGTGAAAGAAGCAACTTATTTATTTATCATCCTTTTTTCCAATTTTTCAGTTGATCACCACTGACACAGCATACTGCCAAATGACATTGATCACATGACAGTTTCTATTGAGTGGCTAACCAGACCTGTTAAGAATAAAATCTTTAGCGTATTTATGGGTAAATCTTTAATGTTTTTGAAATATCATATATTTTCGTGGATAAGATGACATTTGAAGTATCCCCAAAACACCCCCATAAATGGGCTCGTTCTATAGGCCATATATAAAAAAAAGACGGTGACTAAGCGGTGAGCTAAAACCATGAAATTGAAATTGAAATTGGGGTCTTATTTTATCTGATGGTCGTCTTATTTGCCAAAATATATGGTAAATAGCAACAGTATAGAAAACAAAAGCAGCCTTTGCTATAGCAAAACAAATTTTATTTTAGCAGACTACCAGTTGAGATGAAAATACTGATGAATCAGCAAATCAGATAAGGAGAACAGTCATTTACTGAGATAATAACACCAAAACATGGCAAAAAACCCCAAAATACTTTAGGTGTTGCAGAAAATTTTTTACAATAAGCAAGTAAACAATACAAATTTCTTGGGCATTTAGAAATGATCTAACTCACTCTCTGTAAGACCAACATGCTATCTCCTGCACTATTATCAGTTCTTTCCTTTTCTGTTGATTCATAGCAGTCCCTTTTTGGTTATAATGTCTGGAAGCTTTAAAAGAGGGATTTTTCTTTTTATATACCTAGGTATTTATTTTAAACAAATAAACAGATTGGCTAACATCAACTGAGAAATTGTCACATGTGTAAAAATGATTATCAATTCTTCATATTTGAAAAAAAAATTTGTCCTTCGCCAAGATCCTGATATTCATCCAGTTTCTAATTGTCTTTCAAATCTACTCAATGATCTGATAGAACTGTCTCACTTATAGTGACTAGGTTTTGTCTCTTAGACTAGACTAGAATGTTCAAATTCCCATGACCCAGGGGCTTTGTGTATCTCATCCTCTTGTTATTACAATTGGACTCAAATAGTTTTGGAGTCCCATATTCTAACCACTGGGCTATTATCAATGTTTTCCTTGTCTGATGATTTATGGAGGTCCCTATTTTGTCATACTCTGTGGAAAGCCTTTGAACAGGACTTGGGGATAAATTCCTTAAAAGAGGCTCTCAGTGTTGGATTAGGGAACATACACTGGTATCATGACACATAGGAAACATTGGCACAGTATCAAACTCCTGCCAGCTGTTGGTGGAATGGTTTTTGATGGTGGTGGTTATGGTGGTGGTTATGGTGGTGGTGGAACTTGGAGTGGTGGTGGAGGTTTCCTTCTGCCTCCTCTTCCATCACAGCCTTTCGATAAAACCTCTACCTTGTCTCCTTCCTAAAAGCGTTTGTTAAGCTCCTTAAGACCTGTCATTCTGATCTAATTGTCCTTCCTCGAGACCCTCCTT
>OY735231.1:7262592-7340092 GCA_963457665.1 Thysanoteuthis rhombus
GAGGTTGAGCATGATTCTCTCATGCGCACGTCACATGCTTCTCAGTTTGCGGGTTTGTCTCTTGGTTAAGTTCCATGTTTCAGCTCCATAAGTGACTATCAAGAGGATTCATTGGTTGTATACTGTTCTTTTTGGTACAAATCAGGTTTGCAATATAACATAATATAATATAAAGCAATGTCTAATATGTGATGGATTCATCTCATAGAGTGCTTGTTAGATTCAACTATAAACTTCAAGGTTTAAATTGGTTCAGAGTAGGGTTGGAAATTAGATCATTTAACTGAAGAGGCCCTAATAGGGCAGAAACATGAACGTGTTTTTGAAGAGAATCTACTGTCTACTATATACATATATAGTATATACATCTTCATACTTATGCACATGCATAAATGAGTGTATATCTATAAACATATATATTTATAAATATATATATTATAATATAGATAGTACTTCTTTATTTAAAAATAATTTTGATAAAAAATGTTTTGCGCTTGAAGTTTTTACAATATATGTATGTAAACTAACTGGGATATGTGGCATTGCCTTGGAAAAAAAATTCAAATTAGGCATCACAAAAATATCTCCTTCACATCTTCTTACCCAATTCAACAAATGAAAAACATATGTACACCGAGACCTGAATTGTTACTTCCAATCCATACCGTTTACTCACTGTCATAGAATGATAGCCTAACTTATGTTGCAATATAAATAACCTGTTATGAATTAAGATGATGGTGAACCATTACCAAAAATTAATAATAGTGGTTTACAATACCTCATCCCCCCAATAAAAAAGAATAATTACTTTCAATTTTATCACAAAAATTACTTTATCTAGCAGAAACACACAGAGTTATGTATTACAACACATCATCTCTCTACAACCTTCCCTTCATTATGACCCGACATGGGGTGAATTCTGTCATTGAGGAGAGAGAAGAAACAGAAAACTCCATCAACTTAGTTATACTTTCATAAGTGCTATCAGCTGTTTCATTGCCAAAATCATGATGGATGACCAAAAAAAAAAAAACAAACTAGTTTTATTGGAAGAAATATATGTGCCGTTCATGAGAAAAATGGTTGACACTAATCCTGGTATAAAAATTATTTGTTTCTGATGTTTAGAACCAAAGATTGAGCAGAGAATGATCTCTGGTGGCCTCAAATGACCTTCAAAGTAAGCCTACATGAGAAGATTTTTTTAATTCTTCATGCAATATACGTATTAGCACACTGGTAACCAAATATATCATGACAACATATTTGTGTATATGTAAATATGGAAAAAGGTGCATTACATACGTAATAGTTAATTTTATGGCATGAACAGACACACCAACACATATACGATTTACATACGTGGATTTACACAGCCCAAATTAATGCATACAAAAAACAATATATCACAAAAATATTTACATTCATGAAAATGAATTTACACAAATACTAAATGATGTACATGAATGTGTATATATCTCTCTATCAATGTATTCCATCTCTCTCTCTCTCTCTCTCTCTCTCTCTCTCTCTTTATCTCTCTATCTGTCTATCTATTTATCTATCAATAACTCTCAATATATATCTATAGATCTATCTATATTATAAGCATAGACAAAGGTACCTCATTGTGGAATAAAGGTGTATCAATTTGAAGGAATGGATATGAAGTTGGTGATTACCTACAAAGCGCTCCATACTGCTAGCCTTTTGCCATAAGTAAACTAAGCCAAATATCTATAAACGTGACTCAGTACTGGACTTGGTCTTTGTATCAATAAATAAAAATGTACCAGTCTGTTTGGTCACTCAATAGAAACTGTCATTTGAACAATATTTATTTGGCAGCATGTCATGTTGGGTGTGATCAATTAGAAAATCAATTGTATCAATGAATAAAAATGTACCAGTCTGTTTAGTCACTCAATAGAAACTGTCATTTGAATAATATTTATTTGGCAGCATGTCATGTTGGGTGTGATCAATTAGAAAATCAATAAAAGAGGTGAATTTTTTTACCTTTTGTTGGGCAGTTACTGTCAAAAAAAGATTCAATTTAAAAAAAAAACAAACATGGATGCTGTTGGACACAAAATAAACAATTTAATAAAAGTTTGAACCTCTTCACTAAAACCCTGGGTAGGATGTTAAAAAACAAAAACAAAAGTTTTTTAGACATCATAAGAAGTAATTGCCATCTGTATATGTGATACATACATATACGGCCAGCCAGCCAGCCAATCAGCCAGCCTAACCAACTTAAAAACTGAAGAAACCTGTGTTGAATGGTTTGTTAAGTTTTTGTTTACAGTTTCTAATATCTGAATTAATATCTGTATCTTGTACAAATGAATCACCATAGCGTTTGTGTACATCAGAACTAATTATCAAAAAAATGCGTAAAATTATCTTTAAAAAAATAGATCCTTTATCTAAAATCATCTAAAAATATACCAGCACTAGATTTGGATATTGTTGGTCCCTAAATGACCATAGAGACCCAAAAAAGCACATTTTTGGAAAATAAAATAAAACGTTTTTTAGATGGTGCCTATTAATGTATTCATGCAAATTTCCAAGGTTGTAGCTCCAAAAATGAGACCATAAGTGCCTATAGGGACACTGGCATGCATAGATGCAGATGAGCAAAGAGTGAAGAATCTGTAGCCCACATGGCTAGTTGGTCGTGTAGGACATTTATCGGGTTACACTGATTCAATACGTATATATGTACATAAGTATTTTGTTAATGCATAATTTGGCAGAATATTTTTTCAATTCAACTTCTGATTAAAAATGACGGACAAGGACCACCATTTTTTTTATTTTTCACTAATTTTTACTTGTTTTTGTTAAAGAAAAGATTAGTAAACAAATTTTATAAATGCTCCTTGTCGGCCATTTTTAATGAAAGACGTATTTAAGTATTTTGGTATAGACAAATATTTGTACTTAGCTACACTTGTAAACACAATGCTTACACAGATGCTGACACAGTAATTTAAATGAATATGTATATTCTAATACACTATACTTGAATGCTAGATATATATCTGATATTATTTACATTTGCCTGATATTGACATTCTGGTTAAGAGAGATAAGCAAATGAGAGAATAAAGGAATGTTTGTCATGATGTCTTTTGTATTAAGTGCATACACTCACACACACACACATATATATATATATATATATATATATATATATATATATATATATATATATATATATGTATAAATATTTTGTTTTAATCATTTAAGTTTTTTCTTTCTTTTCTTCTCAGTCTTCATCCATTTCTCTCTTATTCTCTCTATCTTTCTCTTTTAATACATACATGCACATATACACACACTCATATATATATATATATATATATATATATATATATAGCTACCTATACATTAAATTTTATATGTATTTTGAAACATATGGAATTAAATGTATAATGTATATGTATCATATTACATAAAAATACACATAAATAGACATATATATATTCAAATATAAATAAACTTATAAAACCATATTCATACATGCATGAATATATTACAGATTTTACATATATACATGTATACACACATTATGAAAAATATAGATATTGATTGATAGGTTTATTATGCAAATTTAATGTATTTATGTTGATGAATGTGCATATATATATATGTATGTGGCTTCAGAAGTGGCTTTATATTATTGATATATAATTATATTATGTTATACTGCTAGCCTGATTTATACCACATATACTATGTATATATGTATGTGTGTATATATACATATATATATATACACACATACACACATATACATATATATATATAAAAGTATGACATAATTTATACATGTGCATATAGTATATAATTCAATGAATATTTATTGTAAATATTTATGATATATTTATAATATATATATGTATGCTCATATATATACATATATATATATATATATATGTATGCATAAACATATATGAATACATCTCCAAAATATAATCCATACATACACATAAACACACACGCATTCGTATATATATATGATTTTAAATTGCGTTATCCTTTCATCATCATCATCATCATCATCAATCTTTCAATGTCCATCGTTGATCATAGCCCTTCCCCCAGATTCACCACCCTTCTCTATCATGGGCGTCGCAGAGCAAGTACCTTATTCTAGCTTGTCTCTCCATCTAATATTCTGTTGTGCATGTGATCTGGGGGTATCCATGTTGTGAGTTGCAGTGTCCATTGGTTTTGAAGGTTGAACTTGCTCTGCCAAAGGCTTGCCATCCTAGTGTGATTCTTCGCTTGATTTCTTCTTCTTTTGAGGGTCTCATGGAGATTCGTTGTCCTAGGTAGATGTAGTGATCTACTTTCTCCAGTTCTGTGTCCACAATTTTGATCTCAGTGTCTTTATCTCCGATTTGGTTGTTGCACATGATCATCGTCTCTCTGAAGTTCATGTGTAGCCCGACTTATTTTGCTCTCTTCATTAAGTTCATCTATCATTTGTTGGAGGTCGTGTAGGTTCTCTGCGAAAAGGGCAATGTCGTCTGCGAATTCGAGGTTGCTCAGAAACTCACTGTCTATTCTAATTCCTTTACTCTCACAGTCTAGTCTTCTAAAGTACTGAAACTCCATTTGAAATGATCTCCCATTATTAAACAGTGAATGTATCATTTGGTCTAGACAATTTAAATCGGGAGATCATTTCAAGTAGAGTTTCAATATATTATAACACAATTTATAATCATATTTATAGGTGTTATGCTAACTTGCAAGATAGAGATACGCTAAAGTGTAGATAAGAGAAAGTTTGTAAGAACCTCTGCTCTTTAATCAGGTAAGACAGTGTATGTTGGCACTTATAGAAGAAACAAAGGCTATAACACATTAACTTTTGACTCTGCATCATTCAAAGCCATCTTTTCTGTCTTGTTAACTAGTGTGGAAAGATTGACTTCCTCTTTTGCTTCAGTAAGATCTGATTCCTTCATTCCATAGCAAACCATCATTTCATTTGAAAATACTTTTGAGTATACTTTCCAAACACTTATTGTATGTAGGGTTTATTGTTTTTTTGTCTGCCCCAGCCATGGATATCCCTTTTTAGGCAGGGGGACAGAGTATACGTCTCCATTGGAACAGGCAAGGAGGTTTGAAAGTAGGAACCGTACAGTCAATAAAGGATAATGGTGCAGTGTAAATGTGTTATGGAAGCTGACCTGAATGTTCAGATATAAAAAAAACCAAACACCTTTTGCATCCAATCCTGGGAACATATCCTTGTGTCGCCACCCCCTGGTGGTGGACACCCATGACCCCCCGCTACATGTTGCTTCTAAGGTCTTTCATCTTGCCTTTTCACTCCTATTCCTTGAATCCTAAATAGTAATACAAAAATAGATTCCAGTCTCACTTTATTCTGGCCAGTATAACAATATTTCACACAATTAATCCAAGAATAAGCACTTGCCTCCATATACATATAATGGAGTAAGGATTCGCTGCACAAACACGTTTATGTTTCTGTGCTATTCGGGCTTCTTCAGGCGAATCTACCTATCTATCAATCCAAACACACACACACACACACACATATATATATATATATATATATATAAACATATATAGACAGATGTTTATCCTCAGATTAATTTTTATATCTATTACAATATATATATATATATATATATATATATATATATATATATATATATGTATAATATGTGTATTATATTTTCAGATCATGTATTTAATACAAGCTTGAATAATGACCGCAAAGGAGGAATATTTTCTGAAACAGGTCTTATTTAATCATTTTAGCTTTCCGCATGACTTTCAAACTCAGTATTATATCATTTGCCACATGTTGGTTATGATGACGCAACACCCAAGGTGACATACAAGCAAATTTCATTACTGGTCTAAATATATCAATAAATGTATTTATATAAATGTATTTATAAAAATGTATAAATATTTGCATATACTTATATAACATATACAATACTGCATATAAGTATTTGAACAAAGCAGAAATTTTGATTGAATGGTTTGGCTTTGAGAGTTGAAAACAGGGACATTATGAAAGAAGAACCAAATTTCATTGCAATCAGCACAACATGGCATGCATCTAGTCATGTTTTGAGGTTCTGAATGCTTAATTTCTTTGGAAATATTTCTTTTATAGAACTAAATTGTTAAATGACTCAAACAAAGTATTTTTGTCTGTCGTGTTGAAATCTTGTTCAGAATTGATCAAGATGATTGAAAAGGCTAGCTATTATGACTTTTAGAAGTGTCGGCAAACTCGTTAGTTAAAAAGTCCCAACTACTTGACGGCATACTGAGGTACACCTTAAATTCTATAGCCATTTTTTGTATACTTATTAATTGGGTGCCCCTCTGTGTAGCAATGGTTTGCCAACAGGACTCACCATCATCATCATCATCAGCCTTTTAGCATCTGTCGTTGAACATAGACCTTCCCAAAGATTCGACTGACTTCTTTATCATGGGTATTGCGGAGCCAGTTCTTTCTGAATTTATCTAGCTCAATGCGCCATCTTACTTTCTGTCAGCCACAGAACCCATTGATATTGTGCTAAGGATGATTCTCAGAGAGTGCCCCGTGTTTGTGTGCTTGTGTAGTAATGAGCTAAACTTAATGACGGCCTCCAGCTAAAGCCAGATGAACTGAATGAAGAAAGCAAGAAAGCTGGCCTTCACATGAACTCAAGAAAAACTAAGATCATGCAAAACCAATTTGTTGGAAATAAACACACAGCAATCAAAATCAAGAAGTTAGACAAAATAGACCACCACATCAAATAAGAATGATGAGTCTCCATGATATCCTTAAAAGAAGAAATCAAGCAAAGAATCACCCTATGGTGGCAAAACTTCGGTGGACCAAACTCAACTTCTGAGAACAAGAAAGTCCCATTGGTCCTAAAAAGAAGAGTATACAACCAGTGTATCCGCCCGATAGTCACCAATTGAGTTGAAACATTGGACCTAAATGACCCGCAAACTGAGAACCATGCAGCTTGAGAGAATCATGCTCAACATCACCTGGAGAAACCACAAGACAGCACAATATATCTGGGAGAAAACAGAAGTCCGTGACATCATCGAAACCATTAGGAAACTCAAATGGCAATGGGCTGGTCATGTTGCAAGACTGGCAGATAACCAATGGACATCATGACTCACAACATGGATCCCTAGAGATCACATGTGTAACCGAGGCCAGAAGAATATGAGATGGCGAGATGAATTTGACAGTTTTAGGAAAAATTGGCTCTGTGACGCCCACTATAGAGATATGAGGTGAATCCTGGGAAAGGTCTATATGCAATGATGAACGATAAAAGACTGATGATGATAATGAATTGCTTAGTAAGCTTGTTTTGCACACCACTCTCCCAGGTTAGTGACATGGAACTTTAGTGGGTGGCCAAATGCAGCAGCCTCATGCAACAGTAAGCTAAGCATAGTAAATGAGCATGTATATATTAATGTATATGTACATATTTGCATATTCGTTTATGTGGGTTTCCTTTCATACAAATATGCTAGTATATGATGCTTTTATCCATATGTGTAGGTTTGGGATCTATGTGATAAACTTTTCTTTAAAATTGTTCGTATTAAATTCTTATTTTGGATTATTTCCAAAATTCTGATGTTTTAATGATTTATAATCTGTCGAAGGACATTAAACAAAACATTGAAATTTTGGAAGGAATCCAAGATAAAGAGATAGAGCTGTACATGCATAGTTATTGGTTCTATCTATCTATCTATCTATCTGTCTATCTATCTATCTATGCATCTATCTATTGAATAACTATAGCCACCAAATTTCATGAAGGGTTCTATCCTTTTTTACATGTGTGTGGATTTGTGTGTTTGTGTGTTGTAATGTTCCAGCTCTTGGCCATACTGTTTAGTCTACAGGCTTGAAAATTGGCATCAGCACTCCCCAAGACAGTTTTTTTTAATTTTTTGGGACAAAAAGTGTTTTTGATTTTTTAGGGGCCTTATTTTGACAGGTTTATTATTAACATCTAAACTGTCCAGAATCTAGATGTTTCTTTACTCTATTTTAGACGCTTTGCAGTAGAAAACATTAGTGATGCCATAAATAGAATTTATTCTGACCACATTTATTCATCAATGGAATTTTTTACATGACTTTATATCTTGATGCTATGATTGTTCAATTATTGACTGTGAGGCAGAGTCTATCTATCTAAATAGATGGCAAGGGGTCCTATCTTTTTTTTATTCATGCGTATGTTTGTTTGGGTATGTATTTTTTTGTGTGTTCTGGCAGTCCTGGCAAAACTGTTTTGTCTACAAACTTTAAAATTGACATCTGTAATCCAACGGACCCCATGCAAAAATATTTCTTAATGTTTTTGTGAAAAAACCCTTTTTGGGGCCTTATTCTGATGGGTTTATTGATAACTTCTAGATTCTCCAGATTCTAGATGATTCTAGATGTTGTGGATAACCCCCAGTGATATCTGAAGTAGAATTTGTTCTAACTATAATTATTCTTCAATGATTTTTTATTTACATGACTTTAAAATTTTGATCCTATGGTCGTTCAATTATTGACTTTCATGGTGAATCTATCTATCTACTAAAAACCATCAACCAAAACTGTCAACATAGGTTTCTCTTGTTTTCAAGTTGGTCTGGCTGGCTAAGTATATAAGAATGTTGAGGTAGCACCAATGGTGCTAGTGGGTAATAGGTTTTTAGTGTTGGGTTCAATTTGCAATGTAAGTTTATGCTAAATTGGTCCTTTAATTTGTGTCTGGTAGTGTACATGCTTGTCTTTCCTTATCACATTGCCAAAAGACATTAGTCATGTGACGGTCATGTGACTAGCTAGATCCATCCAACTTTCACAACCAACTTTCTGTAAAATCTATTCAAAACTATTTCTGTTCAAAATTTGAACTCAATTTTCTCTATTGGTGACCATTGTGCCACTTTCACAACTTCAAACACTCATATATAATGAACCTCACACACACACACACACACACACACACACACACACTGATATACACACAAATACTCATATATATTCTCACACATTTGCACACGTACTCACACACACTCACTTGTATACACATACTCATATATTCACACACTCTCACACATACATACATCCATGTTTATAGATTTGTAGATGTAAGAAGAGAAACAAGTGACTAGAATAAGTATTTTTTATATCTACAGACTTATGTTTAAACATGACATTTGCTTCTTTGACAACAATAACAAAAGACTGAATTCATTGTCCGCGTCACAACAGAGGTATACATGCCTGAGGCCTGATGTAAGAAAAAGAGGTCATACTTTGCTTTTTATCTGAAAAATTCTCCGAATTCTTGAAAAAGCACAAAATTTAAAAGAGAACACCCCTGACTGCTGCAGGGTTAGACTCCACCCCTACTTCTATTCTGACCAAAGATTATTACTGCAACTTTTGTACAGTAAACATGATAAATTGAAAATTATAAAAATTTTTTTGGTATAAATGTATTGATTTGAATGAAATAAGCCCTTGCGTATTTGTGTGATGAATTTCCATAGGTTTGTCAGTTTAGTCCAGTCAGTAAGAGAACCGTTTACCAATCAGTTGGTTGTGATTTCAAATCATGGTAGAGAGATGTTAATTTCATAAATGTATTTATATATATGCATAGAAAACAGTCCAGACTCGCCACCTATGGATCATCACTTTTTTTTAAAGAGCACAACATCGTATAGTAAATCTGTTTTCCATGGAAACCTAACCTTTTGGCAATTGCTACTGAAGATAGGAATCTTCCTGAAACATGAATAGCAGACAAATTGAAAAATTTTCCAATTAATTGACTAATAAAGTCTTGATATACTTCTACTCCTGAGTTTGTCTCATTCCTAATAGTTCATATATATATTTGTATATTATTAAGAAATGGATATATAATCCAACAGAATAATTAGGAATGCATTGTACTATTTGAAACTCTATTTGGAATGACCTCTCATTATTACAAGGAGAATTCATCACTTATCTAAAACAGTGTGAGTAGAATTATCAATTCAGTTGTCCATGTTGAGAGACAATATTGCAGATAAGAACAGAGAACAAACAAAAATGAGAACGTTGGAATGAAGCCAGGCCGTTTAGATCAAAAGCAAGATCAACACTATGTAAAAGCGGCTACCTAATCGGTTATGATTTCAATTCCCACAATGGCCCCATTTTTCTTTAGCTGTTTACTCTGTTTACACTGCCTTGGCCAAGTGATACATTTTCTGTGTAATCACGGCAGTTCATTTCAATTAGAGTTGCAAATAATATAATGCATTCCTTATTAATTATATATATATATATATATTTGTGTATGTGCATGTGATAGGTATATATTGCTGATATATATGCATATATATATATATTTAGAGAGAGAGAGAGAAAGAGATATATAAAAAGAAAGAAGGAAATAGACTGAGACAGTCAGATAGGTATGGAGATTTGGTAAGGTATAGAGAGAAAGAAAGAAAGAAATGGTGAAAGATAGATAAACAGGCATATATATATATACATATATATATATATATATATATATATATATATATATATATATATATGTAAGTTTCATGCAAATCTCTTTTCAAATAAAAATGTATGACCACAAATATTCATCAGGGAAGAGAAAAAACTCCTTTGGAATTTCGTTGTCAGTATTTCAGTACTGACATCAATGTTAAAGCCATAGCATAAATTTTTAAAAATTTAAATACACTTGCTGTTTATAAAAAATGTGAATCGGGATTCTTATCAAAGATCTTTTATACATATGCGTTCATATATGAAAGTCATCAACTCGTGTTTGTTCACGACCTCAGAGGAAATATCAATTTTTTTTTTTGTATTTTCTGCATGTTCCATGGGTTTTGCAACTAGAGTCTATCTTGGCAAGTGCCCCAAGTGATTTCTTTATGTAGCCACAGGATTCAATCCTTATATATTTTATGATACATATGCTTTTATTTGTGAATGTGCGTCATTGGTGGGGGTGGTTTTGAGTGTGTGTTTGTGTGCATCTTGGAAGTTGCTCCTCTTTCATCATCATCATCATCATCATCAATCTCTTAATGTCCGTCGTTCACCACACTTCTCTACTGTCGCGGAGCCAGTACTTCCTGAATTTGTCTAGCTCGTCTCTCCATCTAATACACTGCTGGCCTCGGTTGTGCATTTGATTTCTGGGGATCTATGTCACAAGTCCATCAGTAGTCTGCTATGCTTGCAACATTGCCAGCCAATTGCCATTTGAGTTTTTCAATAGATTCTATGATGTCCCTGACTCCTGTTGTCTCCCGGATGTAATGTGCTGTCTTGTGGTCTCACCATGTGAGGTTGAACATAATTCTTTCATATGCTTGTTGCATGGTTCTCAATTTGTGGGTCTGTCTTTTGGTTAGGTTCCATGTTTTAGTTCCATAAATAACAATTGCAAAGATGCATTGGTTGTGTACCTTTATTTTTAGGATTAATGGGATCTTCTTATTTTTGAAGGTTGAGCTTGCCCTCTTTGATAGATACCAAATCAAGAATGCTGCTCCATGATTTTTAATGATATCATATGTATATGTGTGTATATTCATATATATATAAGAAATTTATAATCATTCTGTTGGATCGTATATATCCATTTCTTAATGACATATTTGTTGCGTCGAAAGAAACAAATAGAGCAGATATAGTCTGTGAATAAACAAAATGAGAATTTGATGATAAAACAGTTAATTGGGCCTTAGCTCAATGGCAAGAGCAACACTACATTGATAGGGGTTGCACTATCAGTTACAGATTTGATTCCTGCAGCAGCCCCATTTTCTTTGATTGTTTATTCTATCTACTATGTCCAAGAAAAATGATACTTGTAATACGTGTAATATACATGTAATGATACCTATCAAATCATCTCAAATTAGAGTTTCTATATAACGTAATGCATAATCATATACTCCCCATCACCATCGATCTACTCAAAAAAGCTGGTAAGAGAGTCAACAGAAAGCTAGCTATTCTTTTCAACTTGTGTCTGAAACAGAGTAAAATCCCGAAAAACTGGAACATTGCTATTATAATGCTTCTACATGAAAAAGGTAACCCCAAAGACCTTAACAACTACAGGCCAATAAGCCTGCTCAACTGCATTTACAAACTTTTTGCAAAAATCATCACCAACCGGATTACTAAAACTCTAGACGAGAATCAACCACGAAAACAGGCTGGATTTAGAAGAAATTACTCGATACTGGACCATCTTCATTCAATAAATCAGTTGAAAGAGAAGGCAGCAGAATACAAAATGCCACTCGCGGTAGCATTTATAGACTTCAAGAAGGCATTCAACTCCATACAAATTCCCATGGTCATGAAGGCCATCAACTTACAAGGTGTAGACCTTGTATACGTTAAAATACTGCAACAAATATACGACCACAGCAACTCATTCATTAGGCTACATAAGGACTCTGAACCATTTCAGCTCCAAAAAGGAGTAAAACAAGGTCATACCTGCTCACCCAAACTCTTTACTGTCTGCCTTGAGATGATCTTCCGAAACATGGACTGGGAAAATAAAGGAATCAAAATAGACGGCGAATACTTGAGCAAGGTTAGATATGCAGACAACATTGTCCTTTTCACGGAGGACCTACATGACCTCCAACTAATGCCAGATGATCTAAACAAAGAAAGCAAAAAAGTGGGCCAACACATGAACTTCAGTAAAACGAAAATCGTGTGCAATAATCATGTTGAGAATAAGAACATAACTGTCAAGATAGAAATTTCAAAACTTGGCAAGGTAGACCGCTACATCTACCTAGGACAACGAATCTCCATGAGATCCTCAAAAGAGGAGGAAATCAAGCAAAGAATCACTTTGGGATGGCTAGCCTTCGGCAGAGCAAGCTGAACTTTCAAGAACCAGATGATCCCAATAATCCTAAAAAGAAGAGTATACAACCAATAGTCACTTATGGAGCTAAAACATGGAACCTAATCAAGAGACAGACCTGCAAACTGAGAAGTATGCAACATGCGCATGAGAGAATCATTCTCAACCTTACATGGAGAGATCACAAGACAGCACAGTATATAAGGAAAAATGTCCGTGACATCATAGAAACTATTAAAAAACTCAAATTGCAATGGGCAGGCCAGATTGCAAGAATGAAAGACAACCAATGGACATCACGTCTCACAACATGGATCCCTAGAGATCACATGAGAGACTGAGGCCGACAGAACACAAGATGGGAAGATGAACTAGACAGATTCAGCAAATACTGGCTCCGCAATGCCCATGATAGAGAATTGTGGTGAATCCAGGGGAAGGTCTATGTCCAACGACGGACATTAAAAGACTGATGATGATGATGATAATCATACATATATAATAACATTATTAACCATTTCCACCAGCGATACACATTCCGGTACATAAACATATCATGATATATATATATATGGATTGAATCCTGTGGCTTCACTGACAAATGACTTGGGGCACTTGCCAAGACAGACTTTTGAAAAAAAACTCATGGAACAAGTTAAAGCTTTCTAGACTATATATATGTATATTATAAAGGAATGGATATATAATCAAATAGAATAATTATAAATGAGTTATTTTTCTTTGAAACTCTATTTCAACTACTTTGCATTTTTACATACATACAAGATGGAATGTTTTTATGTGACTTCAAAATTTGATGCTACGGTTGTTCAATTATTGACTGCAATAGCAAGTTCAATTGCTTTTAAATAAAAATTGATGGAACACATTAATTAAGCCTAATTAATTTTGTTAATGCATCTTTTTTAATGTTGATAGCTTATAAAGTAAACAATGTCTCTTTTTCAACTTATTTCTGGATGTTTTTTAGCAAATCTGAATTCATTATATATACAATGAATATATATATATATATATATATATATATATATATATATATATATATATATATATATATATGTATACATATATATATATATATATATATATATATATATATGTGAAGTACAAATCAGGAATACAATATCATATAATGCAATATCCGAAGTGTGATGGGTTTATTTCATAGAGTGCTTGATACATTCAACATGAAACATCAACTTAATCATATTTATTTCATTATATATATATATATATATATATATATATATACCCAAAGGTAGCCTTCTGTCAAACTCTAGACAAAACTTAGAGTTTACTTTACAACAAAAACAACAAGAACAATCCTCACCTAATTTGAGGGAATGAAAATTTACATTCACTTTCTGTGATTCTAATTAATGACAAACTAATTGATAAGTACAACTCTTATGACTAGCCAAATTGACACATCTTATGGCTCAACTACTCAGCTCAGTCATATCGATGGATAAAGGGGTGGCAGATATCCATAGAAAAACTTCTGTCAAACCTATGACTTTGAGCCTTGCTATAATTCATGCCATTTCAGTAGACCAAAGCATTTTAACCCTTGGTTAAAAGGGTAGGACCAGTCATACGCACATCACACTTCATCTTAAAATATTATTGTGCAGGCCTATACGCTATTCACATACAGACCCCACTTACTGAAAAGGCCTAGAAAGCCCTACTGGATCTCCATTCATGAAGCCAAACCATCATATATACATATATATATATATATATATATGTATGTATGTTTGTATACATATATGGCTTGACTTGAGGCCTGCCATGCATTCTGCTGAGTCAAATGCTTTTTCATCATCTACAAAAGCCAAAGGGAGTAATTTGTTGAATTGAGTGTTGGTTGTTTGTTGTGAAAGGTATAGGTAAAGCATCCTAACCTTCAAGAGACAACTTCCAATGGAGTGAGGAGGCCAGTGGCGAAGGCAGTTGATTTATTGTGGGTAGGTGGTCTGTTGTTAAAGATATAAGTAAAGCATGCTATCTTTTAAGAGACAGCTTGCAGTGGAGTGAGGAGGCCAGTGGTGAAGACAGTTGATTTATAGTGTGAAGGTGGTCTATTGTTGAAGATATAGGTAAAGCATGCCATCTTTTGAGAGACAACTCGCAATGGAGTGAGGAGGCCAGTGGCAAAGACAGTTGATTTATAGTGTGTAGGTGGTCTGTAGTTGATGATATAGGTAAAGCGTGCTATCTTTTAAGAGACAATTCACAATGGGGTGAGGTGGCCAGTAGCAAAAACAGTTGATTTATTGTATGTAGGTGGTCTGTTGTTGAAGATATAGGTAAAGCATCCAATCTCTTAAAAGACAACTCACAATGGGATGAGAAGGCCAGTGGTGAAGACCCAGTTTCTGCCAAATGCATCAGCTTAGTGATCCTTGCAAGTTTCAAGTCAGGTTGAGATCAGGTCTTTATACCCGCAAATTTTATGACCACTTCTTTGGTAGGATGCAAGTCCATTGGTGGGATACTTCTACCCTAATCACACAGCTTAGTGTATTCAATCAGTTACTGAGTGCTCAAGGAATGAAGAGTCCTTATGAAGAGTTTCCTACACTATTCGTTCATGCTGAGAATCAAACCTAAGACCTTCTTTGAGTGAGGCAGACTTGCTAACCATTACACTTCATACTCTCCCACATATATATATATATATATATATATATATATATATATATATAAGGTATGACTCAAAGATCTGAGGACCCTCAGGTGTGAAATTGCTACTACAATGAACATTGATAGGAAATGAAGTTTTTTATTTTCTAGTCGGGTGATTTTGAAAGATGTGTGAAATGTCCTGCAAGACACTTGAAATGAACAACTGAGAAATGAGTAACTTAGCAAATGAACAGGCTGTTCAATTGGTTAATTCTAAAACCGTCAAACAAAAGTGTCAGCAAAACTGTCGACAAAAGTTTCTTCAAGTTGGCTGGCTGGCTGGCTATGTATGTATATATCATGTGAACAAGTCAAACCAATGGAGCTAGAGGCCAGAAAAGTCGAACATTTACCCCTTATGTTTAGGAAAAAAAACAACATTTTCCTTGTTTTTTGAAAATTCACCCACAAAACAAGTTTTTATTTGGGTTCAATTTACAATGAAAGTTAAATGCTAAATTGATTCATAGATGGTGTCCAGCAGCATTCAAGCTTGTTTTTTGAAATTTCAGACAATTTTAGTCATCACTGCCCAACAAAAGGTGATGGAGGTAACTTATCCATTGATCATCCCTTCTCCCAATTTTTTAATTGACCACCTCCAACATGGCATGCAAAAAATATTGTTCATGTGACGGTTTTTATTGAGTGACTAACCAGACCTGTTTTTCCTTTCTTTGAGAAAACCAGTTTACATATTAAGTTTACTGTGCTTTTGGTACATCGCGTATAACACTTCAGCCAGTCACCTAGATACACTTTACTCATAATTCTAAATGAACCAACCGATACAATGGTTTGAGGGCCTCATCTGAGAAAACCTCCGGCAAGAATGAAATCTTTTTTTTGAAAAGGAAAGGGAAGAAAACCTTGAAAGGATAAGAATATTTGTTAATAAATAAATGGACTTCAGCTTGAAATTTTCATTCAGCCTAACCTACTTAGCATTTTTAACACAGAATCAAGTATCAAGTGGGTGGATGTCGATAAAACCAATAATTCCGGCAACAAATCAAAATTGAACTGGCAACAGATGTTCTCTAAGACTATCTGTACTGATTTTTCCGTCGGCTTTTTAAAAATCTATCATTGCTGCCACCAGTCCCATAACCTCCCCCATCATCATCATCAGCAGCAGCATCAGCACTGTTGGCTAAGAGCCTTTCCCAGCTCCTTCCATGTTGTCTATGACTGTGCTTACCTCTGCCACATCTTGCAGGAAAACCTTTCTATCTCACTAACTTATGGCTGGTCTTCTCCTAGTGAGTTCGCTATCCACCAATTGACTAACCTCTTGCACCATATGCTATCCTTTCTTCTTGCTATGCCTCCAGACCGTCTCTATTTTTAAAGTTTATACATCCTGATCAATATCAATATTCTGTGTGCTCTTTGAAAGTAATGTTGTATACAAGGTTTAGGCATTGTGATGTTCATGTGTAACATATATCTTAAAGATATATTTTATATATTTTATCTCAATTGCAAATACAATACAATGCCATACCATCTCTCTCTCTCTCTCTCCATATATATATATATATATATATAGGTATAATTTGATGAGATTCCAAAATTTTCCCTACTGTTCAAATCTGCACTCTACTAAGTCTTATTATAATATAATATGATTTTGTTTTCAGTTTATACTTAGTCACATTAGTGTGAACAGCAATATCTTAACCATACTACATCAAAATTCACATCAATCAAAACCGCACCATCAAAGGTATTATATATATATATATATATATACATATATATATCTATGCTCGAGTGCCATGTTAATATAACTGTTTTGTTTTTAAAATCCCCCAAATGGTCACATTGTAAACAACTGATGATCCCAACAAGAGACAAGATATACATTGTACCATGATAACAAAGTATAGGTGGAAATGGGGGCGGCACTGAGGATAATTACATAAATTGCAGTGACAGATATTGGGAAATGGGCGACAGAATCTTTCGAAAAAGTTTTTTAATGTTTACTGTTTAAGTTGTGAAACCTTCTTGACTATATATATATATATATATATATATATATATATATAGTATTGTGTCATCCACAGGCAGCTGTTTCGTTGTATTACAACTCTTCAGTGTGGCTATAGACTGTCCATTATCCCATCCAGTACCATGAGGCAGGATCAAAACCTTAGCTTCAGACCCGGAGGCTGGTATCCTCCCTCTACTCCACAGAACTTGACGGTCAGTAAGGTTGAATTTAAGCAATATATATATTCATCGCATATATTCCTCATCCACCAGAGGGCTCCATTCCATGTTGGGAAAGCATTGCATAAGCTTACAATGAACGAGTTACCTCACTCAGAGAGTACTCAACCCTGAATAAGGGAGCGTTTATATATATATATATATATATATATATATATATATATATATAACAGGACTCAGAAAAGCACCCCTCAATTCATCCAGTTGAATTTTGAGAAAGGAGAGACAATGAATTGGTGAAGTTAGTACGCCCTTTGGTATGTCTTGTCAGTAAAAAATAAAGAGACTTTCATCACTTACCATGAATATATTCCTTTATCTGAAGAATAAGATAGATGAACAGAATATTCCATCAAAACACAGAAAACAACAAAACACAGTCAAAACAAGCAATAGTTTTGTATCGTAAAAATGGTTGCTATCATTGTTTAGGCTGGTTAGAGCCACTCACCAGCAAATTACCAGTTGTAAATTGGCTGGTTTACTGTACCCTTTGAATAATGCTAAAACTCCAATTGGCTATCACTTGTAAATTGCTTTGCTAACCGTTAACCTAAAGCTGTGTTCTATGTCAGTATGTTTGCAAAACTAATTTGAAATGTCCACACAGGGTATTGTTAACGAAAATTCCTTATACATTTTGAGTTAAGAATGGAATTAACACTTTAGTAACAGTTGCAGCTGAAGTACTTGTAACTATAAAATCAGTGTCCAGTAGACGGTCATATTATTTTTGTTTTTTTGGTATTTTGGGCTAAGTTTGTATTCATCTTACTGTTGTTGTTTTTTATTGCAAAATAAAAGCCCTAAGACACAGACAGAACTGAGTTGCCATCAATAATGATAAAGCCATTAAAAAAAATATCTGACCACTACTGGACATCATGACTCACAACATGGATACTCAGAGATCATATGCAATACTGTGGCCGACAGAATATAAGCTGGTAAAATTACTTTGTCACATTCAGGATATTTTGCTGCAGCATCTGCACCAGATATCAGGCAAATCTTGGGAAGGTTTTCATCCAACGACAGATGTTACAGGTCTTCTGCTGCTGATGATGATTAAGCCCTTTGGTATCTCCCTCTGTTCATTGCTTCTAAAGATGTATATTCCAATATTGGAGACAGAGCTTTCCAAACTGCGTGTCATGACACTTTGATGTAATCTCTAGCTGTTGCAAAATCAAGTATAATTTTGAGTATTATTCAGAAGATACTCTTCCCCGAGTCAGTTAAACTAATAGGATGACATATCATATTTGGCTCGGCCAAAGTCCTTGTCCATTGCAAGGTTATCCTATGCAAGTTATCCATTGCAAGATAAAAGCCCTGACACTCTCACACAGAATTGAGTTGCAATCACTCAGAAATTTTATTGTTAGCCATAGAATGACGAAAATTCCCGTCAGTTGCACTTAATGGTTTAATGGTCATAGAACGTAAGGATGGGCTGAACGTGCCTGAATTATTTTTCAGGCTTTTTTATTTGTTTATCTTTTGTCCATGTTGAGAAGACCTGGTCGATATAGACGGCAAACATGACTACCCAACTTATTTCAGACCGCATTCACATAACTACATTGCCCTTTTCCTCAGTCCAAGCATCGACATGAGTAATGTGATTGCATTTACATTTTCAGTCAGCAAACAAAAGTGTTGGTTTTTTACGACAAGACTTTTTTCAGGATTTATTTTCTTTTTTTTTCAATTTTGTTTGTTTTGGGTTTTTTTCTTGCTACACACTTTTTTCATTTGTTTTTCTTTCCTTCATTCTTTCCTTCGAATGATACTCCCCTCCTTGCTTCATGGTTTCTTTCTTTCGTTCTTTTGTTCCTTTGTTAATCCATCCCTTTCTCCCTTCATTCCTTATTTGCTTCCTTCCTATCTTCCTGTTCTCCTCACTTCCTCCTTTCCTTCCTAATCTCTTCCTTCCCGTCTTCTTTCTATCCATCCTTCCCTCCAGAAGTCCTGCTCTCTTTCCTGCTTTTCTTCCTCCCTTCTTTATTTTTCTTTTATTACCTTCCTTCCATCCCTCCTTCCTGATATCCTGCTCCTCTCCCTTCCTTCATTCTGTTTTGCTTTCCTTCCTTCCTTCCTTCTTTCCATCTATCCATCCTTCTCTTATGCAGTCTTGTTCTCCTTCCTTTTTTCCTTCCTACCTTCCTTTCTTTTCATTTTTTTGGTCTCCTCTTGCTTCTCTTTCTTCCTTCTTGTTTTATAAGATTTAATTTGTCAGTCTTTCTTTTTCCTTTCTTTCTTTTACTTCAGTTATTTTATTCTCTATCTTCCTTTTTTTCAGTGAGGTTTACTTTCCATCTTTCAATCTATTTCTTCTACTTTTTCTTTTTTTCTCCTTTTTTTTTCTTCACAAACCTTTCTTGTGTTCTTCTGGGTTTATTTTGTTCTAATGCCACCAAAGCTTTCAGATTTTTTTTCATTTTTCACATTTTCTTTGCTTATTTCTCTTCCTCTGTTCTTTTTTCTCGCTCTTTCTCTTTCTGTTTTTCAGCCTTGTTTCATTCATTTATTCTGTCTGCTCTTTCATCTTTCTTCTTTTATTCTTTCCTTTTTCACGCTTTCTCTCGACTTTTTTCCTCAATCTTTTTTTCCTCTTATCCTTTTCAGTCATTTTTCATTCATGACTCACTTTTTCTGTCTCTCTCTCCTCTTTCTTCTTTCTTTCTTTTCTCTTTCTTTTTTATTCATACTCACTCTTTTGTCTCTTGCCTTCCTGTCTTTTTTCTTTCCTTTTCTTTTCTCATTTCTCCCCTGCTTCTGTGTTCTCTTCTTTTTCTTCCTTTTTCTTCCTTTGCTAGTTTCTTTCCTCTTTCTTCTACATATTTTTTGCTTATTATTTTAGTCTTTCTCTTCTCTTAGCTCCTTCATTTTTTCGTCTGTCAAACTCCAGACAAAACCTAGAGTTTACTTTTCAACAAGAACAACAAGAACAATCCTCACCTTAATTGGGGAAATGAAAATTAACTGTGAGTTGGAATAATGACAAACTAATTAGTGAGCACAACTCTTACGACCAGCCAAATTGATACATCTTATGAATATACAAAAATCTATGTAAGCGATAAGCAAAGGTTTATACCAGTCTAATAAATAAATTCCAACTCATCCACAAATGTGCACATGCTGTTTCCATTCATATAAATAAATACATTCATACTAAAAAAAAGGATCTTCATAATTTTTTATTTATTACGCATATATTCTGGAGGATGCGACTCAAAATTTTGTTATGAACCAAGTCAAGACTAGACTAGGTGATAAGTGAAGTAGAAAATGTGTTATACCTTCTATAAAAGACCAAAGATACTCTTGCAAAGTGATGAATCTGAGAGAGAATTACCTTGCCAAGCCTGACAGTAAACTTTTTAACGGTGTCAAAACAGACCCATTCAAGCAAGAACTTGACAAATTCTCAAACTCTTTACCTGATGAACCTGCCATTCCTGGTTATGCAGCCAGGAGGCAAACAGTCTCAAGTAACTTACAAGACTATATTTTTTAACATTGAAATTAATAATAATAATAATAATAACAATAATAATAATAATAATAATAATAATAATAATAATAATAATAATAAGTACAAAACGAGACTGAGCAGACAACTGGGATTCGACCATGTGGACAAATGGTATCAGCCCAAACAAGAGACAGCCCTTGAAAATAGAAGCAATAAATTACACTGGGATCTAGAGAAGGAGTGTATCATGAAAGTCAGGGTAGTACCAGTAGTAGTAGTTGCACTTGGAACCATGCCAATAACTCTGAAAACGGGATCAGAGGAAGTGGAGTGGAAGGATTGAGACTATAGAGACCACAGAACTCCTAGGGACTGCATGAATTCTGAGGAGAGTACTGGAAATATGAGATCTATGACTTCCAGCTGTTAGCAATGGCCAAACAGTCAAGAAATAGGCATGATGGAGACTATACACACATCAGCACTGCTGTGATAGGTGAGGAAGATATAAAAGGTGAGCTGGAGACCTGAGGAGACTTACTGTCACTCAGCCTCCAGCGATAACCAACTGGTATGATCCACTGAGAGTGAGAGTGTGAAGAAGAGGACTGGAGACATGAGGAGACTTGCTGTCACTCAGTCTCCAGCAATGACCATCTGGCAGCGAGTGAGAAGATGCAAAATGATAATAAGATTAATAATAATAAAAGAACTTGCCTTTTAATTGACATGACTGTGCTTTTTGATTGGAATGTAGCAGTAAAAGAATTTGTGAAACTAGACAAGTACAAGGATCTTGAAATCAAAATACAGAAGATTTTGCACTTAAAAACACAAACCATCCCTATTACCATTGGGGCCCTAAGGATGATCAAGATTGGCGCTGAAAAGCTTCTCGCAAAAATCTTTGGTGACCATTCTCTCTGCAATCCAGAAGATAGTGCTTACAGGTACAGCCTGCATATTGAGAAGAGCTCTATCATCTGTTGTATACTGATGTAAAGTGAAACACAGCAGGACAAACTTTGAAACACTCGAAAAAAACTGCAATGTCCCCCAATAATAATAATAATAATAATAATACAAAAGTTGCAGTAATCATTTTTAGTGGAGTTTGATCCTTCAGCAGCCAGGCTCGTCACCTTCTTTCTTATTTCTTCTCCACTTTCTCCGTTTACTTATTCTCTCTATTCATCCACTCATTCTTCTTCTTTCTTTCTCTCTAATATTTTTAATTTTTTTTCTTCTCTTTGTTTACCCTATTCTAATTCCATTCACTTAATTTTTTACCGATTCCAGGTTATACAAGACATTTTTATCTCTGAAATCATCTGGGAACAGTTTGAAAATCTAATTCCAATTTTATTTCCTAATCACCAAACATGGATTCCGAAGATGCAGATATTGGAATGTAAATGCATCTCAATGTGTATAATTCTTTTTCTATATATATATATGTACATATGTTTATATAACTGTTTTGTTTTTAAATCCCTGAAACTGTTACTTGGTAAACAATTGATGATCCCTATAAGAGAAAATTTGCACATTGTACCATAAAGTCAAAGTATGAGTAAAACATGTAGAAAAAACACTTTTGAAAATTACATAAATCTCATTAACAGATATTGGGAAATGAGTGAAAAAGTTTTTCAATGTGTTCAGTGTTTAAAACTGTAAAGCTTTCTAAACTATATATATATATATATATATATATATATATATTGTACCTTTTTCTCTCTACTCATTTCCATTTTTGTTTTTTAATTATTTATACAATATCCTTAAGCCTTGTCCTCTCCGGAACCATGTTGATCATTTTCAATAACTGCTGTGCTATTCCAAGTTTGTTTTTGTGTGGTACTATAAGTTTCTAGGTTTCGCACTCATATGTCATAGCTGGTATTATGCATTGATTGTATACTTTATGTTTCAAGCATATTGACAATTTGCTTTTTCAGTATGTTTCTATTTATACCAAGTGCTTTCCAGCCAATCGCTATGCGCATTCTCATTTTATTTCCATCGTCCTTCTCTAGCTTTATCGCCTGACCGAGGTAAATGTATTCCTTAACTCCTACTAAGGCTTTACTGTCTATTCTTATGGGCTTTTCATATATATATATATATATATATATATATATATATATATATATATATATATATATATGTATATATCCTGCCAAAGGCTTTCATGGTTTTACTGGAAGCATTCAATGACTTTCTTTGCTTGCAAAGACACTTTTTGGGGATTTAGAAGAATAAGCCTCGCTAGCTGATGATGCATATATATTGTAGAATTAGTGGACCCTGAGGTAGATCTGAGATTCAGGTTGATTTGGAAAGTTTCCATCTTTTTTTTTGTCATTCTATTGACAATGTCTCTCATGTAACCTGGAGGTTTGACTAAAAGCTATTTGTTGATTTTTATATATATGATACTTTTGAACAAGCCAATGGCTCACAAGTCAATCATTACATATATATATATATATATATATATATATATATATATATATATATATATATACGTTTGTGTATGTGTGTATGTGTGTGTGTGTGTATGCGTATATGTGTGTGTTAGCAAATATTCTCTTCTAAAAAAGATAAAAGGGTTAGGTTCTTGCCTTTCCCAAGGGCATTAGAGCCAGTCTCCGTCGGAGTTTGTATTTGTCCATCAGTGGATTTATAATGGCTGATGATGAGAATAATGATGATATATACACACACATATATACATATATATATATATATACATGCAGACACACACATATACATATACATATATATATATCTATATATATATATATATATAACTGCGTTATATTACTTTGAAACTTTTTTTAAATGCTCTCCCATTATTACATGGTGATTGTATCATTTGGCCTTGACAGTTTAAGTAGAATAAACAATTAAAGAAAATGGGGCTGCTGCAGGAATTGAACCCGTGATCGATAAGGTAGCCACTTCAACGTACTTTTGTTTTTACCATCAAGATAAACAGCCATCGGTAATGCAAAGGCCCAAATAACAGCTTTAACTCCAGATTACCATTTTTTTCATTATCTGCCCGATTCGTTTCTCAATGCAGACAATTATGGTAATAACAAAAATGGATATATGATCCGTCAAAGTGATAATAAATGCATCACATTTCTTTGAAGAAGAGGCAGCTTCCAGAATTGAGCATGCTCTTACCATTGAGCCAAAAAGCCACTGGTAATGCAATACATATTTAGGTTGAATTCCAGCAACAGCACAATTTTCTTTGATTGTTCATTCTACTTGTGCTGTCTAGGCCAAATAATACATTCACCATGTGATAACGGGAGATCATTTTGAATTGAGTCTCAAAGTAATATACAACATTTTTAATTATTTATGCCAAATTACACATCTATTTCTTTGCAATACATGTATATATATACATATTCATATATATGTTTGCAATAGTTCCTTACTGAAAAAAGATGTTCATTTATCAATCTGCTTTACTTGGAGCCTATAAATGAGTATCTACGCATTGGGTAAGCATATCATTACATCTAATCAGATGATGATAATACTGTTTTACAAGAAGCCAATGGGTGGGAATCTGTACTTCAAGCAACTTTCTATATTGCCTACCGAATGATAAGAAACCAGTTCTTTATGGAACTTATTGATGGATAACTCTGCTTTTTACAAGTCTTTCCATACTTGGCAGACACTTCCAAAAAAGACATATACTGGTAAATATATATATATATATATATATATATATATATATATATATATATATATATATACATACACACACACACACACACACACACACACACACATACAAGCAAGCACCAACAGTGACATACATGTAAAATCTTTCATATCTAAAAACTATGTTTTTTTATTTTTATTTACCTCTGCCAACATATTTAGAAGAGGTACAGGAAACCCTCGCTATAACAAACTAATTTTGGGGAAGAGGTGTTTGTCAAATCTGAAAGTTCTTTACACCTGATGGTTGCTGCTTGTTTGGTAAAAAAGAAGTTCAGTATTTTGCCTCATTTAATGAACATTGTTCGGTAAATCCAAAACTGGTTTAGATAGACCCAAAAATTTGTCAAAGCTGAAATTAGTCATATCAAAGTTTATTACATTGAGGGTTTACTGTATATATATTCACTGATAATTGTCTGTTTATCCATGTACAAAAGGCTCTCAATGATTTGCAATGAAATTTTGTGGAATGGTGTGCCATGGACTGAGGAAGAAATAGTTAAAAATGTATTTCTTGAATTCTTCATTTATCACCCAGTTTTTAACTCCTCCTCAAGTTCAGTTAAAGTGGGGCTGGACATAAGAGGTTCTGCTTTTGACTTATGAGTCATCTTTGGGAAAAAGGAGATGTTCTTATATGCCATTAAATATGGCAGTCAGTGAATAGATTTACTCAGTGATTCCAACTTGGGAAAAAAGGTTGGATCAAATGTAAAACTGCAAAAAGCACAGATCTCCAGATTATACTATTATCAAAATTAAATTTAATTCATAAGTTTTTCATATTTTGTGATACTATCACAGAAAAATATTAGAAACTGTTAGCAAAAACTGTCACCCAAAGTGTCACCATAAGTTTCTTTTGTTTTCAAGTTCGTCTAGCTGGCTGGCTATGTATGAATCACTTGTACAGACAGTACCAATTGAGCTCGAAGGCTGAAAATTTAAACAGCTAGTCCTTATTATGTATAGAAAATGATTTTGTTGTTTTTTCGAAATTCTCCCCCCAAAATACATCTTTAGTTTGGGTGGTTCACGCTTGTTTTTTGAAAATTCAGAGCTTCTATTGTCCCTCAAGATGACTAAAGTAACTTATTCATTGATAAGCCTTTTTTCCAAATTTTGATTGATCACCCTCAACACAGCATGCTGCCAAAATAAGTTGGTCATGTGATGACTCCTATTGAGTGACTAACCAGACCTGTTCTTTTATTTAGTGAAAGGGGTCTTAATTCACCAACATCCCTGTTTTAATTAGATTAAATTGAATTTTGATCACAGTGCAACTTGAAAATTTGTATTTTTGAATCAATTTTAGAGTTCATATTCTACATTTGCAGCAAAAGGTAGTTCCCATGAATTTATGAGGTAACCGTTGAAGAATAAACTTACCATCTATAACTTTTGAAACTTATACCTTCACCATTAGACGTAGTTCAGAGTAGTAATGACATAATAAAATCCCGACCCCCTAGCAACAGAGCCTGAGCCTTCGTACCAAATCAAAGACAAAAACTAATTTCAGTTCTCTTTTATTGTTCGGCAACTGATTTGATTCTTCAGTACCATCTGTCTCGGCACTCTTGACCAATATGCTTGCAGATGTTGACAGTAGCTCAGGGCTTACCTTGTCACCAAGGTTGGCACTCACACGTTGGACTGGCCAACCAGCTGCCCTACCCCGTGCAATGTTAATCTGTGTTTGTGCTTAGAAACGGGTTGTGTTTGCTCAGTACTTCATTGCTAGGATCAATGAACATTTTCAGAGTTGCGTAGTAATTGTTTGGGGAAATTGAGCTCCCTCTGTCTCTCTTTTTCTCTCTCTCTTTCTCTCTTTAAGGAATACACACACTCATTCTGGTTTTGCTGGAATTCTCTCTCTTTGTCTCTTTTTCTTCCCCTCTTTCTTTCTTCCAACTAACACATACATCCGATCACACACACAGGCACAAATATATACATATGGAAACACACACACACACACACACACAGACTATCATGCATTCTGCTTCAGCTGGAATTCCATCTCTTTATCTCTCTTTCTTTCTTTCTTGCTTTCTTTCTCCCGGCAAACACACAAAAATACACTCGCACACATTTGTAACACATGCATTTACACACAGAAACACTCGCAGAAACACTTGCAGAAACTCACACATGCTGAAGCACTCATAGAAACAAACTTATACACTGAAGCACTCACAGAAACACACACACACACTGAAGCACTCACAGAAAAATACACGTGCGCACACACTCATACACACACACACACTAACCACTATGCTTTCTGATTTAGCAAATGAATTCTTTTGTTGGCAACATTGTCAAATTAGTTACGATAAAGATGCCCAGGCACTCAAGACAAAGTTTGTGTCTTTATTTATTGCCTATAATTCTTCTTTGGACAACATTCTTACTAGACAGCCAGAAGCAACTTTCTCTCTCACTGTCTCTCTGTCTCTCTGTCTGTCTCTCTCTCTCTAATCATCTAAATCCCCACCCATTGTTTCTTCCAAACACCCATACCCTATCTATCCCCATCATAAACCAACCTCTGACCCCTATTGCCAAAAACTCATGACATGTCAAGTTTTCACTAATCTAAAGCTCCTAACCTACACACAGAATCATCATAGAGTTTTACAAAGCTTAGCTTAGTTTTGGCAAAAGGTCAAAAGTAAGGAGCACTCATTAAAAATTGAACCCATGGTGCTCAGTAGCAGGGTTTATGAGAAGAGGGTGCAGTTGGTGCATTTTCCTAGGACCCTGAAGGGTTTAGGGGCGATCAATGGTTTTCTGGGTAGAGCTGGGTATCAAAACTTCAAAGTTTATGCAATATGACAATTAATAATTATTAATTTATTGATGAGTGAACATAGTATGCCAAAAGTGTTATAGCAGATGAAAACAGTATGTCTACAGGATGGGGGTGTTTGAGCAGGGTATATTGGCGTTGGGGGTGGGGGCTGGTGGTTGGACTGCTCTGCATTGCCTCATGAAATTCCATTTGGATGCCTTGCTCAGTAGTAATGATCTGTGAAACCAGCTTGCTAAGCATTACACCTCAACTATGCTCATAGTTATTTATTAAGAAAGTTGACTATTGCATCAACATATGACAACAAATCTCAATTAAATCCTCAAAAGAAGAAGAAATCAAATGAAGAATCACCAAGTTTTTGGCAGAGCAAGCTCAATCTTCAAAAACAAGAACATCCTATTTGTCCTAAAAAGAAGGGTATACAGCCAATGCATTTTACCGATAGTCACTTATTGAGTTGAAACATGGAACCTAACCAAAAGATTTACCTTCAGACTGAGAACCATGCAATGTGCACAGGAAAGAATCGGGCTCAGTATCATGTGGAGAGATTACAAAATAGCACAATGTATTTGAGAAAAAGCAGGAGTCCAAGATATTATATAATCTATTAGAAAACTCAAATGGTAATGGGCTGGTTATGTTGCAAGAATGTAAAAAAACAGTTGGACATCATGACTCACAACATGGATCCCTAAAGATCTAATACAAAACTGGCAAGCAAAAAATAAGATGGTGTGACAAACTAAACAAGTTCAGAAAGTATTGACTCCACAATGTCCATGAGATGTCTGGCAAATCCTAGGTAAGATCTATGTTCAATGATGGATGCTAAAAAGCTGATGATAATGATGATGATGAGGAGACAAAAAATGCTTACACTGCCGTGTAAAATCCCTTTTGGAAGCCACACTCAGTAGTTATGATCTTTGAAACCAGTTTGTTAAAAATTACACCTTGATTAAGCACCCTATTATTTTCTAAGCTTAGCTTAGTTTTGGCTCAAGGCCACAAACATTAATTTTTCAACATAATCTCCTTCTTTGTCAATGCACTTGATATACCTCTTTATTACAGATCACATACATTAAAAATTATACAGTGAAAATTTCAGATCAAAATTCAACTAATAAATGTGTCCCTCTCATGTATATGTACAGATGTCTCTTCCCATTGGTGTCCACTGATCCAGCCTTTTCACCGAAGATGGGTTAGGGCGGTCAAAAGTTTGAAACTTTTAGTCCATAAACAATAATGGTGCAGTTCAATTGTTTTATGTAACCCTAACTTAATGTTCCCATAAAAAGTACTATTTTACTATTTGCTGGGGCTCATTCCATCATGTTACCCCATGGGCAGGTCATGCATCACCATCAATGATCGGATGCACCACCTGATATCTAAATACAGTGGGACATACTTGCTAACTCTACAAATGTGGTTTGGTGGGAAATATGTCATGATGTAAAAAGATTGCCAAAAAGATATATTCTACATATAACATCTGTCCCTACCGAAATATATGATCCCCCGCCCCCCAAGAAGTGGCAGTGGACTACCACAATCATCCCTTATCTATACTTTTATTTTCTGCACTTTCTATTTGACCTCGTAACCCTCAAAAGTAAACAATTCATAAGTTTTGCCCAATAAAGGTCTCAAAGTACACAAGTTGTGATGATAGCAAACCTCCTACACCAAAGGGAAGCCTCGAGAATCTCATGGTTTTTGCTTGTTAATGGGAGAGACATTTTTACAGGGTAAGTTTATGCTAAATTCATCCCTTAGTTTGGGCTTGAATGAGTTCACACTTATTTTTTTGAAAATTCTGACTTTTTAGTGGTTTCAACCCAATTTTCCAAATATTTAATTGATCACCCCTAAACATGGCATGAAAAGATGTAAGTCACATAATGGTTTCTACTTTGTAACTAACCAGACATGTTACATTATTAGTTATTATTGTGCATCTTTTATAATTACCAATTTATACATTAAACTTTATAATACCTATGCATGTATTGGAAAGTATACATAGGGTTCTTTATCAAACTCATTTTGAGGCATCTGCGGGGGGTCTTAGATCACATCCCTTAAGGAGTTCTACAATACATAGAAATGATTTTTATATGGGGTATATAGTTTCTTTCTAGCCTCCTTCTCATAATCATTAATCAATCTGTTTTCATCTACCTTAATATATTTCCAACAATTTTTTTGAGATTGCTTGTAATTCCTGGGCCAGGATTGCATGTATACATATATATGCATCGTACTACTCATAGATATTTGAACAAACAGAAAATTTGCATGTATAGCTTGGTTTTAAGAGGTAAAAACCAGAATTTTACGAAAGATCAATCAAAATTTAAAACTATCAGAACAAGGGATGCATTCATATTTGTGTCATGGTTTTGGATGTTGAATTTCGAGAAAAATTCTTTTTGAATTGAATTGAATTGTTAAATGAATTAAACCAACAATCTTTCCTGACAAATTTTTCTTCCAAATCAATCAGCAAGGAGATTGAAAAAGCTAACTAACATATTTGAAAGAGTTGCCAAACTACTTGATTAAATTGCCTTAAACTAGACCAATGCATATAAGTAAGGAACATTCATTGAAATACTTTCAAGTTGTACTGAGTAAATCACAATCAAAATCATTAGTTTTACTTTATTAAGAAAAGATCATCCTCGTTAATTTTATTCACAACATCTTAAGCAAACATCAAATATACATAAATTAAGTTTTTTTTGTTTTTTTTGTTTTTTTTTTGTCTATGCAATTAGATTGAAATCAAACTAAAATTATTGAAAAAAATGATTTACGTAATTAAACTGCATTAATGAGTTGGCAGTAATAACCTCATATTTCTATACTTTATATGACATGGTAATTATTCAAATTATATTCTCCTTTTATTAAATTAGATCAAAATTGGTATGCTTTGCTGAATAGATTTTTTTATATATTGTATATCATATATTTCATGAAATCATTTCTTAGCAATTGTTCAATTAGATTGATTATTCAAATTATTCATTGAAAATTATCAAAGGATTTATTTGTTATAATTATTCATAATTATTTTCATGCTAAATTTTACTGAATTTTATAGTTCATTAATGAAAATACCGGATATAATTAACGGTTAACGGTTAAAGAAAAAATGAATTTTTATAATTATCTTATAATATCAATAAATATATATTACTGGCATTAACTTATTAATTAATCTATAATAAATATTGAAGCATTCTTAAACCAGTATTGGTTGGGCACATGTAATTAAAAAAGTTAATTCATACTTTGAATAAATCTTATTAAAAATGGATAATCTAATCTATCTAAGAGATAGTAAAAGAGCAATGAGGATCAGAGGGCAGACCAAAGTAAAAGATATCATAGAGGTAATCAGACAACAAAAAAGGAGATGGACTGGATGTACAACAAGAATAAAGAAAAACAGATAGTGCAAAAAGTTGACAGTACCCAAGATTTAGCGAATATGATAGGAGAAAACTAGACGCAAGATGTCGAGATGCGATAGAAAGATTTGACAGTAAAACATGGTAGAGGTTAGCAAAGTTATGGTTGACATGGATGGAGTTGGGTAAGGCTGTTGCCCAGCAGTGGACTTATGATAATGATGATGATCAGATGTTAAGTCAAAAATAATTTTTCATTGGTAGTGGAATTAGTCAAACATTTCTTCACTTTCCAAACTCAATGTTTTGAGTTGTGTGTAGTTCTGAGAATAAGTATTTTCATTATTGCATGTTTTTTTAGATACATCGAAATGCATCTCAGTAAGACACTTTTCGGTCAAACGGAAGGTCAGACGGTCAGTTCTAGCAATGTTAAACAACAGAAAATGGAAGGATAGAGGTATTGTGTTTTATCTATCAGCTGCTATTCGATCAGAAGAGAAGGTGTGAAGTCATTGAAAGGTGTGATATCATTACAAGAACATCTATTCCCATCAATTTTTTTTTCACCTGCTGATGTTTGTGGTCCATAATTATGTTTTTTTTTAAATAATAAAAATGGCCAAAAATCGCCAAAAATGGCTATTTATGATTCTTTTTTAAAATAATACTAACAGAATATTCCCATACCATTGTTGCATAAAAATTGATATACAAGACTTGAAAAAGGCTGAATTTTTTTAATGTAGGAATTTTATCTATAGATCACATGGCGGTCAGACCAAAAATATTTTACAAGTATGAGAATCAATTGTCTCATAGAGAGACTACTTGCTCTTCTTCTGATCAATGGATAAGTTACTTTTATCCTCTTTTGTCGGGCGGTGATCGCTAGAAAAATCTGAATCTTCAAAAAACAAGTGTGATTGCTGTTCAACAAAACTGAGGGATAAATTTAGCATAAACTTACATTGCAAATTGTACCCTCTCACGAAAAGTCTAATTAGGGGGGAAATCTTCCAAAAAACAAAAAAACGTTTTTTCCAAGACATAATAAGGAGTAAATGTTGAGTTTTTTCAGCCTCTTAGCTCCATTGGTGCTGCCTGTACACATGATGCTTACATAGCATAAAGAGAAGTCAGCATGGATGTCTGATTATTTGATTTCCTTGCCCCCTGGTTTGAAAAAGGGGAGCACAGGGTACAAGAGAAACCAAACGGGAAAAGTTGCATTCTCAAAGAGTTAAATATGTAATTGTAACATTGAAAAATTAGAAACATCAATGGTAGTGTTAAAAAAAATAAGAAGGAGATGATGGTATTCAGACTGTGGAAGGCATACTCAAAGGGGTTGGTGGACTAGGAAGAGAGGAGATAAATCCATACCTTTCCCAAGGGCATTAGCATCAGGTGAACATAAATAGCCTTTATACAATTTTGAACTTGGCTTGCCGATTCCATTGTCCAGACTGTTTTCACTGCATATGAATGTTGAATCACTGTTGTCCCACAAATGGCCTGCCTGACCAACCAGCCAAGTGGGCTACAGATTCTCCTCTCTTAGCTTGTCTGTGGGACTTTGTGTCTTGGTATGTGTGTCTCTGCGGGTGCTAATGGTTATATTTACGGGCTGCAACCCTGAAAATTTGCATGAGTTCACCACTATGTACTATCTAAAAACCTTTGTGGGGGGGGGGTTACAAAAAAGTGCTTTTTGGGGTCTTGATGGTCATTTTAGGACCAACAATACCCAAAACTTGTGCTGGTAATTTAAAAATGATTTTAGATATTTTTTTTTGATCTTTGATAACTTTTTAAGTAATGAGTCCTGGTACAAGCAGGGGCTATGGTGATTCATTTATGCAAGGCACTGATAAATGATAAATTTTTACTTAGAATATCTATTGTATTTTAATGAACGGTTTCTTTTGAGTGGTAGCATCGGGTTTTATTTGATGAGTGAAATCTTGTGACTGATCGGGTCACTGGGTGGACATCTGTTGTGCAAATATTGCCAAAACTCAGTTAAAGGGGTTGGTGATGGAATCGGCCACGTTACTGATTATAAGACTCTGACCTCTGTGGCCAGTTGCCATACCAATGCATCAACATTGAAATCTGTCACCGCTAATGGTGTCCGATAAATGCTGCTAGTGCCAACCAATTACAGGAAATTGGTACACTTGCCAACCGAAAGTTGACGTCAACTCTCGTCAGACAAATCTTTTGAAAAGAGATGGCTTATTGGGCAGAGCGTGTCAGATCAATGAGACACCGGTGTTCGCACCTGTATTTAAACTGAATATTACCAAGAGTCGACATACTTGACCAATGAGTGGATGTCATAGTCAGGGGTCAGGGTTCCTGAATTATTACTCAGCCCGTTAAGTCTTAGAAGTGAGGCCTGTTCAGGGGGGGGTTGTTGATTAATTAGGGAAAGTAAACAGAGCGTTTTGCAGAGTTAACGTAGCAAGTGAATACTTGGCTCTCTGTTTGGTGAAGCATCGAAACAAAATGCTTGGCTCAAGTCATTGTGCTAATTCCTGTGAAATGTTAAAAGATTATATTTATGGCTGCATGAACAATACTTCAATATTTTGTTCCCTACAAAGGTTTTAATTTTGACAGAAATTCTGACAAATAGTTTTGTGGTACACAAGGCAGAACTGCTTGAAATTTCTCATTTTTCATGTATGTGGTCTGTCCGCAAAGTATCCTGTTGTTTAATATTTGTGAAAAAATAGTATACCTAGGGCAGTAGTTCTCAACTTTTTCCCACTAATTTCCAAAAATCTACAATCTATTATAAAGAAAATAATCTAAAAATATGTGAATGTAAGATTGCAATGCAACACGAATCAATTTTCTTCAAGAGTTTTGTATTGTATTTCTAAAACGGTATACCAAAGTAGGCCATGTATCTTGTGTGTGCCAAATCGACATAATCGGAGAAAAAATACACACTCCAAAAAAACACTTTCATTGGCTTTAGAAATATGTTCACCGACTCATTTACGCACACATTGAATAGGAATAAAATTCCCCTGAATATTTTTGAACGCCCCCACCCGAGAGGGAAATTCTTCCCTTGAAGAGTAGTCCACAGATATCCAAGTAAGGTTGAAAAGGAAGCGAGACTCCTCGACAAAATAACAAATGGTTGAATTCTAAAAAATGGCTACTTAGTCACCTTCAATGTACTTGTGATCAATCAATTTTATCATTATAATCTTTGTGTTATCGATAAGAAAAATAAATGGTAGAAAATTATCAACTAAAAATTATTTATGTTTACAACATAAACCATGAGATAATCGTGGTTGAAAGTTTGTTTAACTTTGTGAACAGGTTAACCATGAGACATTTTCCAAATCCACTTCCATTCACACATACAAGTAATTTTAGTAGTGATATTATTTTTTTGAATTTCTCAGTATTTCTTTCAGTTCCTTTAATTTTTACTTGATTTATTTTCCGATCAATACTATTTGCTCACTACTGGAGGGTAATTGGCCTGAATGAAAAGTAAAGCCTTAATGAAATTAAGATAGTGGAAGAATTAACAAATGATAATGATTTATAACATTTCATCTAATAAAAGTTAAAAGAAACGGAAGAATGTACTAATACTGTAACTACCAGAATGTGAACAAACATGGCTCTAATCAGAATGGAGGATTGTTTTAAAGGTGTTATTTGAATTTCTTTCTCTAGTTGAAGTCTTGGTGGTTTGATTGGCAGAGCAGGCCAGACCAAACCGTGCTTCCTCTGACTACAGGAATGAGGGTTTGAATTTCTACTAAGGCTTATTCTTTATTTTCCAATCAACACTATTTTTACTCACCGGAGGAGGGTCATCGGCCTGGGCATAAAGTTGTTATAAATAGCAACTAATGAAATTAAGATGAAGGTAAAAATTTGTCAAAATTTTGATTCTTCATCTAAATTTCATGTACTTTTCATTGTTTCTCTCAGACACACATTGTAGGGTTTTTAGGAGGCAACTCAAATTGAAAATGAAGAATAAGCCTTAGGCAAAACTTGAACTTATATCCCTTCTTGAGAAGCCCGTTTTTATGTGATAATCAACTTATCAATTAGGTTACTTTTAATTAGATCTCATTTCACCCTGGGGCATAGCTATTCTAAAGTTAGGGGGAGCAAGCACATGAAAAGCACCAGGACATGAAGCAAATCATTTGAAATTCATTCTACATTTTTATTTTGTATTAAAAATCAAAACGCAATGAAAAAATTTTTTATTGCAGGCAAATGAATCTATATTGTATTTGAAATGGAAACATAATAGAGTATTTTAGAATTATATTACATTTTAAATGTGAAATGAAAACAAAATTCATCTTGGTTTTATTCTTATTCATTATTATGATCCAACCAATTGATCAACAGCAGCCATCAAAGGTGGTGAAGAGTTCTGTCCTTATTTTACAAATGCGTTTAGTTTTTTGCATGTTTATATCTTTATGCCTTTACTGATACATATTAGTGTTCCAGCATTCCTGGCCATACCATTCAGTTAACAAATTTTAAAAATGGCATCAGTACTCCACTACACCTTCTTAAAGGTTTTTTAGATTTGGGAATGAAAGCTAATTTGACATTTTGGGGATAACATTTTGAAGGGTCCATTGAAAACATTTAGATCCTCCAGAATCTGAATGTTTCTAGATGTTTTCTCCAATCTATTTTAAATGGTTCCCATTTGTAAACATCAGTGATCTCATTAATAGAATTCATCCTGATCATATTCATTCTTCTGAGGAGTTCTAATTTTGATGCTATGGTTGTTCAGTTATTGACTGTGATGGCAACTTTTTGTTTGAATTGTTGAAAAGGCACCCTTCTTGGAGAATGCACCCAAGGAGAATGGTTGCTTCCCTGCTCTCCTTCTAGCTGTGCCAGAGATTTCACTTAGTAAAGACCAATGATAGTCATTTGATTCATTCTACATAAACCTTGCCTATTTTTCTCTTTGGGTTTTTATTCTACAGCAAGATGAAAATCATATGTATAATGACAGATGAGTTCATCATACTTATTACATCAGTAGCAACCATCAACCCTCAACCTTCCTACTCTACCTTATTTCTCTCTCTCCTCCTATCCTCTTTTTAAAAAACTTTTCTTTTTCCCCACTCCCTCCCTACCTTCCCATTTTACTACCTTAATTTTTCTCCTCTCTCTCTTCCAACCCTCTTAACAAAGAAAATAACTTAATTATCTTCCCTTTCCTTTGCTACTATGTCTGTCACATTTATGATATCAGTAGAAGCCAAGCCAGTTGTCTTACATTTATGATAACTGTCAACAAAATAATGGGTCATGGACTATTATCTATTATTAGTATCCGGTATTAACAAAATCTCAAAAAAATGCTAGACAAACTGATTGTAGAGAGAAAGGAAGTTGATCTTCACATGAATTTCAGTAAAATGAACTTTATGTACAACAAATATCTAGAAGACAAAACATAGCAATCAAAATTGAAAACGCAGACCGAAAAAAAGTTGACCAATACCTAGGACCATGAATCTCCATGAAATCCACAAAAGAAGAAGAAATCAAGCAAAGAATCTCACTTGGTTGGCAAGCTTTTGGCAGAGCAAGTTCAGCCTTCAAGAACAAGAAAATCCCATTAGTCCTAAAAAGAAGGGTATACAACCATTGCATCCTCATGATAGTCACCAATGGAGCTGACACATAGAACCTAACTGGAAGATCAACTCTGAAACTGAGAACCATGCAAAGAGCACAAGAGAGAATCATGCTCAACATCACATGGAGTGATTACAAAACAACATAGTATATTAGACTAAAAAAAATAGGAGTCAGAGATATCATAGGAATATTCAGAAAACACAATTGGCAATGGGTTGGTCATGTTGCAAGAATGTTAAACAACTGCTGGACATCACAAATCATGAGATGGATCCCCAGAGATCATATGAAAAACTGTGGCCTACAAAATATAAGAACGCGTGATGAACTAGAAAATTGGCTAAGCAACATTCATTGTAGGGTGGTCTGGTATATCCTTGGGAAAGTCTCAATGACGGACTCTGAAATGATTATGATGACTAACCAGTGGTGATACAGAAGTGCCTTCTATTCAAGGTCATGCCTGTGTTACCAGACCTGGAAGAAACTTTTTTATACTGAAAAAATTAAGACTTGTTCTAACTTGGGAATTTCATAAAAATCTTCATGTGATATGTGTTCCTATGAACTCTGTACTTATATTAACATCTGAGATTTAAACATTTTGATTTTAGAACTTGTTTTTATAAACACAATATGGGTGCAGGAGTTTTAGCTCTACAGCACCCAGACTTTGGAATCAATTACCCTATGGTATCCGAAACATTCAAAGATTATCTAGCTTTAAATAAAAAATAAAACCTTTCATGTTTCGAGACTTTCATAATTATATGAACTTGGTAAATAAATACTCTTTGTAACTGTAGCTCCTACCCTGTGTTATGTAAATAACTTCATTGACAAGTTGCATAAATCACCAACACCCACAATGGACCATTTTAAATACTATTGCGATACAGACATCGCCCAACCCTTACCATTCATAGTAGAAACTCAAAATTTTGCACACACACTCCCTTTATGAGTTGGGTAAACAATTTCTTTCATTTTTGAAAATTCCTCGTGAATATAGGTTTTTAGTATGGGGTTCAATACGCAATTTAAGTTCATGCTAAACAGGTCAGTAGTTTGTGCCTATTTGTTTTTTTTCTCTAAATTCAGGCTTTTCTTAATGATCCCTGCCCAACAAAAGGTGAGAGAAGTAACTAATTTACTGATCACCCCCTTTTCCAACTTTTTAATTGATCACCCTCAGCATAGCATATATAGGTGGCGTTGATTCATAATTTTTCTTGGAATGATATTTCCATTAAAAATTGATCATACATTAATATTTTTCTTTAAAGAGCCTTTCATTTTTTTTTGCAATGAAAGCTGATAGTTCTGAGAACAGGGGAAATTTTATGTTAAGACTAGATTTGAATTGGTTAACAACATTTGTAATGAATTAAGTAAACTGAAGAGCTAGTGATTGGCAAGAGATAGAGAGCATTTGTAACAAAGAAAGAGAGCTGTTATCTTGATAGTAAGAGAGAGAAAGAAATTATATCCTTTATACATTACACTTTGTCAGATTTTATTCCTTTTTTTAAAATAAATTCTCAAGATAAAATAATAGAATACAAGAAAGAAAAAAAGAAGGAAAGAAAAAAAAGGAATGAGAGAAAAAGGAAGGAAAGAAAAAAGAAAGCAGATTGCACAGTGTTTATAACTAATGTATACACTCCATATATGTATATATATATATATATATATATATATATATATATATAACTTTTTTTTGCCAATAAATTATATCTCATTTTTAAGGAGATATTTTCCCTTTTATTTGTGATGCAATGATTATTTATTTACATTGTAATGGGGACTAACTTGAAAAATTGATTAGAAACAAATATTTTTTTATAATATCATTATTTTCATTGCAGAAGCAAATGTTGCCAAATGTTGCCAAATGCCATCAAAAAACTAGTGTACAATGTTGTAGGTTTTGAACAGTGTCTGTATGTTTTCTTATTACTGCAATGATTGCTGAGGTTTTCAAGCACTTTTGTCCCGTGGGACTTTCAGTCTTGACATTGTCAAGGAAAGATACATTCTATAAATGCATATCATCACTAGGATCATGTATTTTGTACCAAAAAAATCCAAAATTGTAAAAAAACTCTTGACTGTCCTTTTTTTTCCCACACTAGTAAAATCCTGACCCAAAATTGTAACCCCCTCTCCATTACTTATAAAAAAAACCCTTCCCCATTATGTAACACTAACCATTGCTATGATATTGGAGTGTCTTCTACTTGAGGTCATGCCTATGTTGCAAGCGTTACAAGATCCGTATTAGTGTCCAGATCCGGAATACTTAGAAATATGAATAGCAATGCTGAATGAAAGTATTTGTTCAGTTAAGAGTGGAACAAAAGAGGTTTTGTGTAAAGTAACGAGGGTGGGACATTGTGGGTGGGCATTGACGGGTGTGTATTGAGGGTGAGCATTAACAGCTCTGAGGGGGATGGGGGCAATGGGCAGGGCAAACATCAGGATGGCAAAACATATTAACAGTATCGGCCATTTAGGAACAGCGGCACAGGGAAAATTAGCTCCTTCTCCCTCTCCTTTATTATTTCTTTTTCTTTGTCTTTGTCTTTCTTTTTCTTTGTTTTCTTTTTTTTTTCCGTTTTTTTCCTCAGTCCCCCCCCCCCCCGATGCTCGAGAAAGGAAGATGTATGGATGTTCGGCCTGGGTAAACAGATGGAGGTGTAATAAAGCTAGATAGCAGCTAATGGTGGATTGGCATATATCATTAAGAATAAAACAAAGAAAAAAAAAATGAATTGTTTAGGAATATGTCCGAATGGGGGCTGGGGGGTTGCAGTGGGGGGAGAGGGGAGGGAAGAAGATGTTGCAAAGCCATCTGGTTTTGACATAATCATTTATTCATTCATTCAACATTGTGTCAGGCCATCTTTTATTTGAAGCTAGCGGGCACTAACCTCTTCCGAAAAAGGTAACCCGTGTGAGAGAGAGAGAGAGACTCGTTGTATTATTTTTTGCGGAAGTTCTTTTGAGCAAATACGTACTTAGTGAATAAGTCAGTTCTTAAGGTAGTTGCTTTCTAGACTGAATTGTATTAAATCTGTTACTGCAGGTACAACTTGGGGCAATTAGAAAATGTCAACCAAAACTGTCAACATCAATATAGTTTTCTTCAGTTTTTTGGGTTGTCTATGCAAGCAAGTATGTATGTATGTGCAGTGTACAGGTCATACCAATGGAGCTTGAGGACTGAAAATTCAAGCATCCTGTCTGAAAGAAAATTGCTTTTAATTTTTTTGAAAATTTCTCCCCTAAATAGATTTTTAGTCCGTAACAGTAGAGTGTCATGTCTCTTAAGAGACAACCACTATTGACGGCTTATGACAAAGTCCATGTTCCTGTTGCATGCATTAGCTTTGTGATCCTTGAAATTCCCAATGCTGGTCAAGACCAGGACTTTATATCCAGTTTATATAAGTTTTTTATAAGTTTTTATGACCACCCATGCAAGTACACAGAGGGGATGACTCCATCCTGATCATCAAGGTTAGAGTGTATTTCAATTTATCTTAATGAAGAGTTTTCTACACCCTTCATTCACACTGGGAATCAAACCCAGGACCTTCTGTTCGTGAGGCAGACATACTGACCGTTACACTATTTGAGTGGATGTATTTTTTTGGTGAGTGTGGTTTCAAAAAACAATCTAAGTTTATGCTAAATTAGTCCCTTAGTTAGTGCTCAGCAGTGTTTACGCTTGATATTTTTTAATGATCATTTCCCAACAAAAGTTTAGAGCAGTAATTTTTTCATTGATCACACCTTTTTGCAATTATTTAATTGATCAACCCCAACATAGCATGATGCCGAAAGATATTGATCATGTTAGAGTCTTCATTGATTGAGACTAGTTTTTATAGTTTTGGTGACGAGAGTTTGAATGACTTTCTTTTCAGATTTGAATATCTAGAGTATTTAAAATATTCATTTATGTGAAGTGCAATATTTGAGTCTCTTTCTGTATTAATAAAATGCCTGAATATAATGCCTTGGACTTCAATATGGTTGGGTCAGTGTCGAATTGAGCCATTGGCACAAGGAAGACAAGAAAGAAACCAAAAAAGAGACTTGCACTCATGGTAAATAGAAAAAAATGTTCTCCAGAATTTACAAATTAAGAAGAAATTAGGCCAAGCAAATGTTTGAATTCTAATTGCTCCCTGCCTCATGTAAACAAATTCTATGTTTTTGATTTTAAAAAAAAACTTCTTCTTTGAAATTATCACTGGGGGCTTCACAAGTTTCTGTAGCCTAGGCAGGGGGGGGGGGCTAACAAAATCTTAACTCAATCAGTTGACTAATGAAATGCCTGAATATAGAGCCATCTTGAATACATAATGAGGTCACATGACTATCATATTTGTATAATATTGCCATAAATCAAATCCACGTCTTGAAACCCTCAAAATGATATATGACTTCCCTGGGTTTCTTAGAAAATGAGTAAATTTGAATCCATCATTGAATGAGTTAACCCAGCCCTGCTTTGGAAGGTTGACAGTTTTTGTCATGAAAAAATATCTGTCAAAAAATTAAACTCATAAATATTATGATCTCAAACTCTATTTAGTCCCTTGATTCTGATACAACATTTCTTGGTTTGTACACAAATAAAGAAAGAGTGCCATGTGAATCCAAGGCCCTAACCTCATTCTTTTTTCAATGATTTTCATTCGAATATTTCGATTCTTCAAATCCAAAGAGTTTTTATTGTAACTAACCTAGTGCCTGTAAAAAATGCAGGGATTATCAACGTTATGTATGTAAAAATTATTTTCTGACCTCATATCCTTCCAATTTTGGCTTTGAGCTATACTACATACTGGAGGTAAACAAAAATGAAGGCATGCATGTAAGGAAAGTTGCAATTAGCAACAGCCATTCAAACCTACTCCTACAGCTTGCTTGGTAAGTTTCTAACTTGTAACCTAATTTCACTCAATATTCAAAAAGCACAAGTTTGGTCGAACTAATATGCTGCCTTGCCAGATAATCTCCAGATCAAACATCATGATGAGGCTTCATTTGTAAGCTAAGGTAGTTGCAATAAAAACACTTAAAATTTGAAGAATTCAAATATTCCAATGAGAATCATTCAAAAAAGGATGAGTTAAGGGCCTTGGATTCACATGACACACGTTGCTTTAGCATGATAGAAACTGACAAACTTACAAACAGAAAAGTGACAACAGCTTTTGTTAAATACAAGAAAATCATCTTAAAAGATTGATCTTTTATCTACAATTATCCTGTGAAAAAGTACCAGCACAAGATTTGAGCATTGTTGATTCAAAATTACCATGGAGATGTAAAAAAGCATTTTTAAATCACACAGATTAGCATAGAGAAAAGAATCTGTAGCCCACTTGAATACTTAAGCCATTTATAGGGCTACAATGATTTGATGAGGGAACACAGTACATAGTTGATTTTTCTTTATTTTCTGAGAGCAGAATCTTTCAACCAGAGGGAATTTTAAGGTTTGGGAGGATTAGAACCATATATTGGTAGATTCAAACATTTGGAATATTGATCTCTTGGTGCTGCTAGTATAGTCAAATTAACATTTCCCAAAAACTGACAAATAGGTATAATGAAAGTTGGATGATTCATTTTTTATTAAAAAAAAATGCAGGATTTTAACCATTAAGATAAAAGGGACATAATTATTTATTTATCTTAGCTGTATCTTTTTAATATTTATGGGAGTACAATGAGCTCACAGGCCATTGTCAGTGAGCCTGATCCATGCAAATAACTGTAAGAATGTAGTCTTGTGCTGAAGTTGGCTGAGTTCAGCAGATGGCTTGGAGTAGCTAATAATAGATAGATAGAGAGATTAGATATGAATAGATAGATAGGAAGATAGATATGAACAGATTTGGATAGACAGATAGATATATAGATAGATGGAAATATTGGCAGATAGAAAATAGATAGATAGATATGGACAGAGATGGATAGATAGATATGGGCAGACTGAGATAGATAGATAGATAGATAGATAGATAGATAGATATGGACAGACTGAGATAGATATACAGATAAATATGGTCAGACTGATATAAATAAATATGAATATGGATAGGTAGATAGATATATAGATAGTCAGATAGATAGTTATGAACAGATTGAGATAGATAGATATGAACAGTAATAGATAGAGAGATAGATAGAATAGACTTGGATAGATAAATTGTTTTCTTGGTTGATTGATGTGAATAATATATCTAAAAAAATAAGTCAAATAGAAATGAACTGCATATGGAAAGGTTCATGAAAATACATGTCTAAAAAATATCATCTGAAGATTCTGATGTCTTTTTTGTCTTCTTTTTTGGAGATGGACAGGAGAGTGGAGTCAGAAGTTTGAAATGGAAACAAGAATACTGGCACTACTACTTTCTTTTGGCGCCTTGTTGTAATTTTTTGGCTTGGCCACCGTTCCAACATTTGCATGACTGCAATATGTGCAATAATATTTTTTCATTTCCTCTAGCCCTATTTGCATGATCCATAAAAAGTCGTCATACACAACACAGAGCCACACGCACTACACAACACATATACATTTATCTTTACGAATGAATATTAGAAACCATCAACTAAAACTGTCACCAAAACTGTCAAAATAGGTTTCTTCAGTTTTCAAGTTGGTCCAGCTGGTTTTCTGCCTCTGTATGTATGTTTCATGTATACAGGCTTCACCCAAAGGCCTGAAAGTTTCAACATTTACTCCTCATGTCCTGAAAAATTTTTTTTTGCTTTTTTGATAAGGGATTTCATTTTGAAATGTAAGTTTATGGTAAATTCATCCCTAGGTTGTGTCCAGTTGCATTCATGCTTGTTCTTTGACGATTCAGTTTGTTTTAGCAATCAACAAAGGCCTGAGAAATAATTTATCAGTTGATCTCGATTTTTTCAAGTTTTTAATTGATCACTCCTCCACACAAAGCTGCCAAAAGGAGTTGGTGACGTGATGATCTCTATTGACTGACTAAACAAGCGTATATATATATATATACATATATATATATATATCTGCATATGCATATATATACACATATACACACACATGTATATACATACATACATATGGATATATGTACACACACACACATATATATATGTGTGTGTGTGTGTGTGTGTGTGTGTATACATGCATATACGTTTTTCTGTATCACATTCTCAAAATTTTTTATGGCTCTGCTGAAGAGTAGACACACACATGCACATTAATCTTCACATATGTATACATATGTATTTATATACATATGTTTGCATGTACAGGTATACTTATATATATATATATATATATATATATATATATATATATATGAATGCATGTGTAAAAATATATGGATATTTGTATATATATATATATATATAAATATATATATGTGTGTGTGTGTGTGTGTACATGTATGCATGTTTATTTGCATCAGATTCTTATAAATTTTATGATTTTGCTGAAAGATCTCATAAAGTCAAATATACTGGTATATTGGAAAAAATATTGAATGATTTCTTTTGCTGGAGTATGATATAAATATTTTAAGGTTTTCAAGCAAATCCGTCAGAGGAATGGTTGGAAAAAAATATCCGACCGTGTTAACCCTATATATTCAGTTGTATGCAATGGATTATTTGCATTTTTTTAGACAAATTGAAGATTTTCTTGCTAAAAAGAAAAATGCAGCTCTGAATAAACATTGTGTTGCTTGCAAAAAAGCCGTTTTTATTATGAGACAACTTTTATTATACATTGATTCTTCTGGACATACGCTGAACAGATTATCCAATCTGTAGTCAATATGAGAGTCATTCATTACAGTTATTAATCATAAATCTCCAAATATTAACTACCTGAGTGTCTTACAGCAAATGGCCTAGTGAGCAAATTGCTGGTAAAGATCGATTGGGTTTCTTGAACTTGAACAACCGTAGCCGCCAAAGATGGCAGAGGGTTCTTCTGTTTTAATATATATGTGTGTTTATTTGTTTGTGTACTTATGCACTCCAGTGCTCCTGGCCATACCAATTTGTCTACTGACTTAGAAATTAGCATCAGTACTCCATTAGAACTCTTACAAAAAAATTTTTATTCTTTATTTTTGAAAAAAAAGTTTTTTAACCTCTTTTCGGCTGTATTATAATGGGTTTATTCTCCAGAATCTACAAATTTTACTCAATTTTTTTTCTCTATTTTAAAAGTTTTCCAGTGGAAAACACCAGTTGTGCTGTGGTTGGTTAATTATTGACTGTGATGGCATGTTGATATGGCAATATGATGAAAATAGACAGGTCTGGTTAATCACTCAGTATAAACTGTCATGAGATCAATGTCTTTTGGCAGCATGCCATGTTGGAGGTGATCAATTAAAATTTGGAGATGGGGTTGATCAACGAATGAGTTACTTCTTTCACCTTTTGTTGGACTGTTATCACTAAAAAGTTTGATTTTTCAAAAAGAAAGGATGCATGCTGCCAAACACAAACTAAGGGACCAGTTTAGTATAAACTAACATTACAAATGGACATCCGTCGCTAGAAACCAATTATGTGTGGCAATTTTTGTTCTCTACTTAATAAGGACTAAATGCTTCAATATTCAGCCTGCTAGCTCCATCGTTGCAGCCTCTGTGCTTGACACAAACATTACTGAATTGAAAACTGAAGAAACTTATGTTGACAGTTTTGGTGACAGTTTTCGTTGACAGTTTCTAAAAAGAAAGAAAGAAAGAAAGAAGATACAAGTGAATAGAAACATGTTTAATAATGAAAATACTTCATCTTAAAACCCAAGACAATAAATGATCTGAATTAAAAACGAGATGCGTCTTTGCTCCCCGCCAACAGGACACAAAAGTGGAAGAGTACATGAAACATGCAAAAAAGATACTCGCTTGCACTGATCAGTAGAGCTGTGTAGAAGCAGGTTTGGAGACAAAAATGAAAGTTTGGGTCGCTAACTTCCACTCTTTCAAGTGGAAAATGATAGCGGAGGAAAATAAATGAAAGTAAGAGGTGTTTCCTTGCTTCCCATGCACAAATATGATCACTTCTTCCTTGACCAATGCCACATTGTTTTATTGTGTATAAATGTGCACAAATTCATATCTGCATAGTAGTACACAGCTTTTAATTTTGTACGGATTGACAGTTTCTAATGAATACCTCCTTCTATGTGGAAAGGCAAATCAACACCATAATCAAGAATACACATATATATATATATATATATATATATATATATGTGTACATATATATATATATATATATATATATACATATATATATATATATATATATATGTGTGTGTGTGTACATATATATATATATATATGTGTACATATATATATATATATGTGTACATATATATATATATATATATATATACATATATATATATATATATATATATATATATATATATATATAAAGAGAATGATTTTTGTGACACCTTGTATCACAGAATGTAAACAAAGGGTTTCTCAATGTTAATGTTACCTCATACCTACCAAATTCAAAGGCCATGTAGAATATGCTATTTTCTTTTTGACCAAATTTCTGAAATTTCAAAAATTGATAAAGATTTTACTTGATCCGAAGCCAGCCTATGTGGTACTTCTTTTTAGCTGCAATGGAAGTTGACAGTTCACTGAATGCCAAAATGTTTTTCATTCAAAATTTGAATCAGTTCATAGCATTCATATAGAGGGAAGGATAGATAGTGTGGGTGAAGAGAGAGAGAGATAAATTCTTTTGTTCTCTTTTACATCACATTACATCATCATCATCATCATCAGTCTTTTAACGTTCGTCGCTGGACATAGACCTTCCCCAGGATTCGCCACACTTCTCTATCATGGGCGTCACAGAGCCAGTACTTACTGAATTTGTCTAGCTCCTCTCTCCATCTAATATTCTGCCGGCCTCGGTTGCGCATGTGATCTTGGGGGATCCATGTTGTGAGTTGCAATGTCCATCGGTTGTCCGCCATTCTTGCAACATAGCCAACCCACTGCCATTTGAGATTTTTAATGGATTCTATTAAGTCCCTGTCTCTTGTCTATTTTTGGATGTATTGTGCTGTAGTGGATGATCAATGATAAGTTGCTTCTCTCACCTTTTGTTGGATCCAAATTTCAGAAAAGCCAGCATGAATGTAGGCAGACACAAATTTAATGGATTCTATGATGTCTCTGACACTTGTCTTTTTCAGATGTACTGTGCTGTCTTGTGGTCTTTTCATGTGAGGCCCAGCATAATTCTTCCATATGCACGTTGCATGGTTCTCAATTTGCAGGTCCGTCTCTTGATTAGGTTCCATGTTCCAGCTTGATTAGGTTCCATGCTCCAGCTCCATAAGTGACTATTGGGAGGATGCATTGGTTGCGTACCCTTCTTTTTAGGATTTATGGGATCTTCATATTTTTAAAGGTTGAGCTTGCTCTGCCGAAGGCTTGCCATCCTAGTGTGATTCTTCGCTTGATTTCTTCTTCTTTTGAGGGCCTCATGGAGATCCGTTGTTCTAGGTAGATGTAGTGGTCTACTTTCTCGAGTTCTGTGTCCTCGATTTTGATCTTAGAGTTTTCATCTCTGAATTGGTTGTTGCACATGATCTTTGTCTTGCTGAAGATCATGCGTAGGCCGACTTACTTGCTCTCTTCATTTAGTTCATCAATCATTAGTGGGAGGTTGAGTAGGTTCTCTGCAAAAAGGACAATGTTGTCTGCAAATTCGAGGTTGCTCAGATACTTGCCGTCTATTCTAATCCCTTTACTCTCCCAGTCTAGTCTACAGAAGATCATCTCAAAGCAGGCTGTGAAGAGTTTGGTGAGTTGGTGTCACCTAGTCTTACTCCTTTCTGGAGCTGAAAGGGGTCCAAGTTTTTATGTTGCCTGATAAAGGAGCTGCTGTAGGGTTAGTATTGTTTATATGTTTCAGCACTTCAACATATACTGTATCTACACCTTGTCAACTGATGGCCTCCATGAACTTAGGGATTTCTACTGAGTCAAACGCCTTTTTGAAGTTGATAAATGCTACGGCTAGTGGTAGCTAATTCTGCTACTTTTTTTTCAGCTGATTTATAGAATGCAGTGGGTCCATGGTCAAGTAGCTTCTTCTAAAGCCAGCTTGCTCTTATGGTTGTTTTCGTGATTCGGTCAGGGATGATTTTTGTGTAAAGTTTGTATACGCAGTTGAGTAGGCTTATAGGCCTATAGTTGCTGAGATCTTTTGGGTTTTCTTTTTCAATTAGAAGCATTATGATAGCAGTGTTCCAATCACCTGGGACTTTATTGTGTTTTGAACACAAGTTGAAAAGGATGGTAAGTTTCCGAGTGATGATTTTACCCACTTTTTGGAGTAGGTCGATGGTGATATTGTCTGGTCCAGGGGCCATTCCTTTCTTTGTCAGTTTAATGGCTTGTTTCACCTCCCTCTGGGTTACTTCGGGGAAGTCCTCAAGTTGATTGCTCATGCCTTGCGTATCTTGTTCATTGGTTTGTAGTCCTTGTTTGGACGAATAAAGTTTTTGGTAAAATTCTTTGGCACATTCAACAATCCAGTCTCTGTCTGTTGTTAGGTTTCCATTTTCCTCGAGTATGCTGGTTATTTGCTTTCGTCCTGAGTTGAGGCCTTTGTTTATAGCTTTGAAGCCCCAACCTCTTTCAAGAGTTGATTTGATGATTGCCGTTGTGTATCTTCTTCTGTCTTCCCTCTATTTTTTCTTGATTAATTTATTTAGTTTGGTCTCTTCAATTTTCTCCCTTGTTGTTTTTGGTGGCTTGAGGTTTGTGTGTTTTTCCATAAGATTTCTTATTTCATCTGAGATTTTACTAATGAGTTGTATGCTCATTGGTTTGAATATAGTAGCAACTTCTATTATGGATGCTGTCATTTTGTTGTTTAGTTCGTTGATGTTGGTGTCGTCTTGTTCAGTAAGAATTCAAAATCTATTTTTCAGTTTGAGCTTGAAAGATTGAACGTGCTCTTTTGGTATGTTTAGAGGTTGCATTTTTGTGTGGAACATTTTCCTGCGTCCTTTCTTGGTGTTTATTTGTATTTTACATTGTACCATTCTGTGGTTGCTGCATGCATTGACTTGATTCAGAACTTGGATGTCCTTGACGATATCATTTTTGTCTATTAGGATGTAGTCTATTTCATTCTTTGTTTCGTGATTGGGGCTCTTCCAAGTCCATTTCCTATTGGGTCCTTTCTTGAAGAAGGTGTTCATGAATTTGAATCCATTAGCCGTTGCAAAGTTAACAAGATCTTCTCTTCTCTCGTTCCGTACTTTGTATCTGAATTTGTCGACGCAATCTTCATTTCCTTGTCCAGCCTCTGTGTTGAAGTCTCCCATGATGACATTGAAGTGTTTTCTGGTGTCTTGGAGTAGGAAGTTCAAGTCATCATAGAAGTTGTCTATTTCCTCTTGGGTTGATTGTGAAATGGGAGTGTTAACTTGGAAAAAAAAGAAATAGAAACTACAAAAAAAGGAAGAAAAAAGAAAGAGATGATAGGTAGAGAGTGAGAGATAAAGTGAATCATAGCATATATAGGTGGCTATTTTCATTGAATATTGACCTTACATTAATATTTTTCTTTTTATTGTGATCTAAGCTGAGAGTTCTAAGAACAGGGAAAATTTCACATTAACACCAGATTTGAACTGGTTAACAGCATTTGTAATGAATTAAGTGACCCGAAGAGTGATAAGTAAAAAAGAGACAGAGAGCATTTGTAACAAAGAGAGAAAGCTCTTATTTTGAGGTAAGGATAATGAGTGAGAGAAAGAAATAATTTCCTTTTTACGCCACACTACGTCATTTTTTATTCCTTTTTTCAAAAATCAATTCTTGAGATAAAATGATAGAATACAATAATGAAAGAAAGAAAGAAAGGAGGAAGGAAACTAAAAAAAAAGTAAGCAGACTGTACAGTGTTCATAACTAATGTATACACCTCATACCTATATTCATAAGTTTTTCATTTTCCAATGAATCATATTGCATTTCAAATGATAATTTCCGTTCTCTTCTTGGTGCAATGATTTTTGTTTCGGACATTTCCATAACGATTGACTTTGAAAATCAATTGGAAATAAATATTTCTTTGTCGCTCTTTCTTTCATCTGATTCTTATTTAATTTTCTTCTCCATACTTTTGGTCAAAATCCCATCCAAGCCTGGAGTTGACTTTGTTTTTTTACCATAGCGACAACAGCAACGACAATCTTCACCAAATTCAGGGATGTGAACTCATTACTGTTTGTCTCTCCCATCACATCAAACCAAACTGATGTATAAAATTACCTTTTTCCTACTGTGATTTGAAATCATGACCAACTGATTGGTTGACAGTCCTCTTATCGACTGAACAAAATTGACATGTTACACATCTATCAAAATTTATGTTAGAAATATGCAAGGGCTTCATTCATAATTAAATAAATGAATATTTTTGAAAAATTAGCATTTCCTTTTTGTGATTTGAAATCATGACCAACTAATTTGTAGTCAGCTCTCTTACCAACTGAACCAAACCAACAAGTGTTACATATACAAAAAATTTTAATACAATTCGGCAAGAGCTCACTTCATTCTGAGAAGTAAATACATTTTTACTAAAAAATATGTTTACTTTCATAATTTTTCATTCATACAAAATTTGTAGAACTTTGGTTTGAATAGAAATAGGATGCTGAACCTCACCTGGAGAGATCACAAGACAGCACAATATACCAGGGAGAAAACTGGAGTCTGTGATGTCATAGAATCTATTAGAAAACTCAAATGACAATAGGCTGGCCCTGTTGCAAGAATGGCAGACAACCAATGGACATCACGACTCACAATATGGATCCCCAAAGATCACATGCACAACTGAGGCTGGCAGAATACTAGGTGGAAAGATGAACTAAACAAATTCAGAAAGTGTTGGCTTTGCAACAATCCACAATAGACAGGTGTGGCGAATTCTGGAGAAGGTCTGTGTTCAACGACAGGCGTTAAAAGACTACTGATGATGATGATGATGATGATGATTATGATGATGATTAACCCTGCAGCAGTAAGGCTTGTCTTCTTTTCTTTTTTCTCTTCCATTTTATCCTCTATTGCTACTTCTTTTCCTTATTTTTCTTTGTCTTCTCCTTCATCAACAATATCATCTTATTAGGAACTGTCAACCGAAATTTCTTCAGTTTTCAAGTTAGTCTGGCTAGCTATGTATCATGCATACAGGCAGCACTAATGGAGATAGAGGACTGAAAATTCAAACATTTACTCCTTATTACACCTAGAAAAAAACAGTTTTTGCTTTTCGAAAATCCCCCATGCTCGGCAGGGTTTTAGAGGGGGTTCAATTTACAATGTAAGATTTTTGCTAACTGATCATTTGGAATTTCATTGCCCAAGCAAAAGGCTGGTGAAGTAACTTATTCATTGATCATCCCTTTTCCCAATTTTTCAATTGATCACTACCAACAAGGCATACTGTCAAAAGACGTTTCCCTGTGACGGTTTCCATTCAGTGACTAACCAGACCTATTATTATTACTATTGTTATTACTCTTTCAGTTGATTTCTTCCTTTTTCTTTCTTTTCTTCACAATCATCATATTATCATTATTGTTATTCTTCTCCATCAGTCACTTTGACTTCTTCAATTCTTCTTCTTCTTCTTCTTCTTCTTCTTCTTCTTCCTCTTCTTCTTCAATTCTTCTTCTTCTTCTTCTTCCTCTTCTTCTTCAATTCTTCTTCTTCTTCTTCTTCCTCTTCTTCTTCCTCTTCTTCTTCAATTCTTCTTCTTCTTCTTCTTCTTCTTCTTCTTCTTCTTCTTCTTCAAGCAATTTAATAACAAGATATATGTAATATTTTCGTCAGAGGGTTCAATAAAGTGTTTCTCCTGGTTCTCCGTTCTTACTGACTGTCACCAAAAACAAAAACAAAGAGACCCCCACCACCTAAAAAAAACCCCCAACAACAAAAAAAAAAAAATATAACATTGACCCTTCCAAAGACACTTACAATAATAGTTTTCAGCACATCTTACTTTTTTTGTTACTTTTTTCTCTAATCTTTATCCTTAATATTTTTTCACTCCACTACATCCGTTATCGCTTCCACTGCTTCTACCTTTGCCTAAAACACGTTATTGCCTGCCGGTATTAACATCATAAGAGGTAGCAATAACAAAATAAAGGCTACCATGCATTTGACAGCTTCAATGATTCGATGTAATGTAGTAGACAATCGTTTCTGCGACTCCTATTAACTAGAAAAACTCCATGCCCAGCTAGGCTATGAGCTATTTTACGTATCCTTGTTATAAAAAGCAACCATGCACAAGAAACGGCTTTCACTTGGCACAGGGTTCTTTTAGAAGGTTCCGCCCTTTTGTCAGGAACGGAGATCTGTGGCAACATTGAAATTGGTGCTGCATGTGTCAGAAGTGCGTCTTTTTTTCTTTTCTATTACTGTCGTTCCTTTTTGTATATCATTTTTTTTTTTAGCTTCTAAAATCTCCCTTTTTCTTCTTTTCTCTTTCTTTTGAATACAAACATAAACAAACTCTTGCAAATGCCTGAACTCGTATAATGTAAACTGGTCTACGTCGGTGGGCTTTGAGATGTGAATAAGGCAGGTAATATAGTATTGAGGGACATCTCTCAGCAAGGTACATCCAGCCATTTTTTCGATTTTCAGAAAAGTTGGGTTTTTTTTTTTTTGTTCTTTTCTCCAACCAATTTTCACCACTGCTTTTTTGTTTTTGATTTTTTTTTGTTTTGTTATACCCTACCAGTGCAAGTGTGTCGTTGGGGTGCAGGTCATAGCCAGAGCCTGAGGAATGGGCGTTGGCTCTTTGTTTGGGGAAGCCATGAGTACATTCAGTAGAATAATACACAGTCAGTGATCATGGTGGGTGACGGGCAATAAATGATTATTGTTTGTTTGTCCGGGAGAAAGAAAAAGGGAAAAAAAAGATATGAAAGACCATAACTGACAAGGAAGAAACAACCTAAAGAGTAAATATACATACACGTATATATATATATATATATATATATATATATATATATATATATATATATATATTACATACATACATATAACCATACATATATACATATGCATATATATATATTTATGTATATATGTACATTTGTTCAAAATATATTTTGTGTTGGAGACAAATATGAAAAGACCTTCTCACCAATCTGTTAGTGTTTTCTTTTCTCATCCAAAGAAATGTGTTGTCAATACTACGTTCAAGTTGCAAACATCTATCCAACCAATGACTCTTCAGCTTCAGTGTAATTAGAATTGTTTATTAAAACACAAAACAAAGAAAAACATGCTTTTTGGATCATTTGTTTCATTGATTTTTTGTAAGTCATTGAAATCAATTTCTCTGTTTGTGTGTGCGCATGTGTGTGTGTGAGTGTGTGTGTGCGTGTGTGGTTCAGTTTTTGTGTTTTTTGTGTGAGTGTGTTTCTGGGTTTTTTTAATTGTGTGTATGTTTCTCTGTGTGTATGCGTATGTTTGTGTGTGTGTGTTTTTATATGTGTGTATGTCTATGTATTTGTAAGTGTGTATGCATGTGTGATTTTCTGTGATTTTTTTGAGTGTGCGTGTGTTTCCCCTTGTGTGTGTTTGTATGCTTTTAGTGTGTTTTAGTGTGTTTATGTGTTTGTGCGTGCATGTGCGCTTGTGTGTGGTTCTGTATTTCCATGTTTTTATATGCGTGTTTCTTCGTATGTGTGTGTGTGTGTGTGTGTTTCTCTGTATGACTTGTGCATGTGTTTGAGTGTTTATGTTTGCTTTTGAGTTTGTGTGTGCGTGTGTGTGTACATATTTATGTGTGTACATGGGTGTTTATTTGTGTATGAATGTAAATATATTTTTACCTGACTTCATACCAAAATTTGTGTCTTTTTTTGAATATCACTGATGGCTCCTGGTGGAGCATAGTGCCATAATCAATCAGCTTCAGTATCAGCAGAAATTTTTTTTTTCTTATGTGATGAAGTTGCTATCTCAAATGTGCAACCCTCCTCTTTCACTCAGACTTGGGACCAGCTAGTGATCAATTCTTAGATGGACTGATTTACACAGCTAAACAGTTCCAACCAGGGGTATCCACTGTCACTTGTGAGGCAAAAGGATAAAATTTGGTGGTGGGGGGACAAAAAGATATATACTGATGTTAGTTGTCAGATATGGGATTAAGTGATGCCTAAGCTTTTACTGATCATAGTGACCCCGTGATAGCTAGACTCTATGAGGTTCCTACTCTCAATACCCTCGCCCTTGGTGAGGAGGTCTGATCAAGGAGAGGGCAAAGGACCCGGTCGCAAACCCCAGTGGACATCTATGGCACCAACTGCGCTCATATTCACCCATAGCTGGGAGAGAAGTGGATTAATGCCTTTCCCAAAGGGAATTAGTGCAAATTTTATATAAACAGCCTTGGCCGAAACTCAATCTTGGTCTGCAGTTCCTTTATACCGCTCTGCACTCCTTCATGCTGGTCCAACCCTATACCAAAAGTACTTTTACTAAAAGGAAAATTTTCCCCAACACTAACATCTCAATGCAAAAAAGCGTTTGAGAAGAGTGTATGTATTGCCTTTAACTCATTCAAGTCTGGGCTTTGGGGGGCTTACAAAGCAAGGGCAGCAATAGATGGATTTTGATTTTCTCATTTTTTAAGAAACCCTGGGAAGTCAGATAATATCTTCAAGGTTAAAAGATATAGATTTAATTCATGGAAAAACTATATAAGTATAATGGTCATGTGACCTTAAAGGGTCCGCCCAATTCAAAACTGCCTCAAGATTTAAAATATACATAAATGCGTTCCTGGTCTAAATGGGTTAATTTTGAGAACATTCATACTATCAACATGTACTCAACTAAAATAATAATGAGAAAAATCAGTTCAGTTGTCCAAAAAACTCTTTGGAGTGTGTGTGTGTGTCAATGTGTGTGTGTGTGTGTGTGTGTGTGTGTGTGTGTGTGTGTGTGTGTGTGTGTGTGTGTGTGTGCGCTTACTTACATTCGCATTTCAGATATTTGGAGTAATTATAAGTTAGCAGGCAAGATGGACAGTAAAGAGAACAAGTCTGGTTTTTCACTCTGCAGAAACCGTAACATGACTAACATCTTTTAGATTAATACCATGTTGTGGGGTGATCAATTGAGATTTTTAAGTAGAAGTGTAGAAGTGATCAATGAATAAATTTCTTCTCTTGCAAATTTTGGGGCAGTGATCACTAAAAAAGCAAGAATTGAAAAAATAGAAAAAAGACTGTCAGACATAAACTAAAGGACCAATTTAGCCTGAACTTACATTGCTCTTTAACCCTCTAAAATAAGGGTTTTACTCTGTGTGTAGGGGAACTAAAAACTCTTTTTGGGAGGAGGGTTGGTTTTTTTTTTTTTTTAGATATAATGAGATGCAAATGTTTCAATTTTTACCCCTTTAGCTTTCTAGATGCGTTGTGTACAAGTGATACATCCATTGCTTGCCCGACCAACTTGGAACCTATGTCGAGCATTTTGGTGACAATTTTGGTTCACAGTTTCTCATAATAATGGTAAATTGCTCATCTTATGCAATCATCAACACAAATATTATAGTCTGGTTCCCATCCTTCCCTCTTTAATCTAATCATCATCATCAGTCTGCTTGTGTTCGTTGTTACACCATCCCCAAATTCACCAGACCTCTCTATCATGGGCATCGTGGAGCCAGTACTTCCTAAATTCGTCTAGCTTGTCCGGCCATCCTATTTCCTGTCTGCCACAGCCTTGTAGATGATCTCTCGGGATCCATGTTGAGAGTCCATCGGTCGTCGGCCAATTTTGCATCATGTCTAGCCCATTGCCATTTGAGTTTTCTAACAGTTTCTATGATGTCTTGGACTCCTGTCTTTTCTCTGAATATTAGTTAAAACAAAACTTGTTGTTGAAGGAATCCCACCATTTTGTGAATTCCTTGAAATTCCAAATATTGGTAATAAAAGTGCCAGAGCACTTCATACTTCAGTAACTGTATCTGTGTGAATCCTTACAGAATATTCTAGATTGATTATTGTAGCCAATTCCTCGGACACTCCTGCATAGTTAATGAATGAATCACCATGAATTCATTAATCAGAAACTGTCCACCAAAACTGTCATCAAAACTGTCAAAATAAGTCTCTTCAGTTTTCAAGTCAGTCTTACCTGACTGGCTACGTACGGATGTATTTTGTCAGTCTTATAGTGTCTATTGTTGGACATAGACCTCGTCCAAGATTTGCCAAATCTCTCTACCATGGGTGTCATAGAGCCAATACTTTCTGAACTTGTCGAGTTTGTTATACCATGATGATTTTTCACTAACAATCTTTGGGGATCCATGGTTAGTTTTGATGTCATTTTTGCCATTTATGATGTCATTCTGTTGATATTCTTGTAACATAACTAGCCCATTGCCATTTAAGTTTTCTGATGGATTCACTGATGTCTCAGACTCCAGTTTCATCTCTAATATACTATGGTATCTTGTGATTATGCTGAGAATAATTCTCCCCTGTGCACTGGGGATTATAAAAAGATGACCATTTCAAAATGGAACCCAGGGGTATTCAAATCCAATTCTTATGCAGGGCAAAAGGCTTGTTTTGCCCAAATCTTTACACCGTTTTCCTCTCATCCACAGCCCACTTGCTGGTATGCCTATGCTGGTTATGTTATCAGCATCAAAAACTCTCCAAGAAATTCCTGAGGAACATAACACAGATGACTTTAATATCAAAACCTTTGATACAGAGAATATTTACATTATGTAAACTTGAGAATGTGTGTATACGTTTATGAGAACTAGTGGCAATACAATATATGTATATAGATCTATGAACATAAATATGTGTATATATACACTAACACACACATAAACATACACGCATATATATATATCTGTATGTCTAGATTGACGGATGTATAAATGTATACATATATCTTTGATATCTCTAAAGAGAGATAGATAGAGAGGTAGACAGACTGACAGACATACTGACATATTGACAAAGAGGGAGACTGATACATCAATATACATGTATACATGTATATGCATCACTGTGTTATTATTGTAGTCTATATATATATATATATATATATGAATAAGATCCACAAGGATATATGTTTTATGTTTTTCATTTCTTTCTTTTTGCATTCTCACAAATTGAAAAAACATTATGAAATATATATATGTATATATTTGTGTTTGTGTGTGTGTATATATATATATACATATATATATATATATATATATATATATATATATATATATATACATGTGTGTGCATATGTATATATATGTGCATATATATATACATATATATGTTTGTGCATGTATATAAATATATGTGTGTATATATATTTTTGTGTGTGTATATGTATATATATATATATATATATACATACTCACGTATATGTATGTATACACACATATATATACACACACAACCATATACAAATACACATATGCACTCTTGCATTCATACGTACACACACTCATACACAAATATATACACACACATATATGTATATAGTTCATATATGTAGTTCATATATATATATATATAAGCATACATATACACGCATATATATATATATATATATATATATATATATATATATATATATATATATATATATATATATACATATATATATATAAATATATATATATATATATATATATATATATATATATATATATATATACTCACCTGCTCATAAATGCACATACATATATACAGATAATGTATATATAGATTAAAAAAAAGGGGACTTACTGTGTGTGAAATGCTATAAGATGCACTTGTGCTTTTTCAAACTCTCACTGATAAAAACTTGCAAAGGTTTTTAATATTAATTTTCAGTCGATAGCAAGTTTAATTTTCGAGATGAAAGGATGTCATTACCTACAAACATTTTTGATCTTGCAACACTCCTCTGTCTAATAAATTCATTTATGCTTGAAACTTCACACTCTCTCTCACTCTTGCTCTCTTTCTCTCTCTCCCTCTCTCTCTCTCTCTCTCTCTCTCTATATATATATATATATATATATATATGTATGATGTGTTGTCGCCACTTTTTATGTCATTTCCAGTAGTTATATTCACAATTATTAGAAATGGTCAACAAAAACTGTCAACACTGGTTTCTTCTATTTTTAAGTCAGTCAACATGGCTGGCTATGTATGTATGTGTGCATCATATATACAGGCTGCACCAAAGGAGCTAAAGGGGTGGGTTCAATTTGAAATATAAGTTTATGTTAAAATAGTCATTTGTGTATTGCAATATTCATACTTTTTTATTTTCGATACAGTTTTTTTAGTGATCACTGCCCAACAAAAGGTCAAGAGAAGTAACTCATTCATTGATCACCCCTTTTTCTAACTTTTTCAATTGATCATCCTCAACACTGCATGCTGCCAAAAGACAATGCCCGTAACAGTTTCTACTAAAGGACTAACGAAACTTATTATATCCTGGGCTGATTGTTATATCCTATTGCTTGTTATGTGTTAATTGTGGTATCAACACTATCTCTTCCATGGGTATTTTTTATCAACATTCTATCATATCAGTGACTGTTATCATATTAACATAGGTTTCTTCAGTTTTTAAATGATTCTACCCGACTGGCTGGCTATGTATATATGTATATATATGTCATGTGCATAGGCTGTACCTATGGAGCAAGAGGGTTGAAAATTGAAACATTTACTCCTTATCATGTGAAAAAAACAACTTTTTTTCTTTCTTTAAAAAAATTCTCCAGTAATTTACAGTATATGTTTATGCTAAATTGGTCCTTTTTTTGTGTCTGCCAGCATTTAAGCTATCTTATCGTTTTCAAAATTGGACTTTTTAGTGATCCAATAAAATGCAAGAGAAGTGAATTATCCACTGATTTCCAATTTTTTAATTGATCAGCCCCAGCACAGCATGCTGCCAAAAGACAATGTCATGTGACTAACCATGAATAAAGCGACTAATGAGACCTGTTATGATAGAAAGCATTCACATTTGTGGGCTTATTGTGTCAGATATCAGCTGGACACATGGATACCAAGAGATTATATGCAAAACTGTGGCTAGCAAAAATGAGATGGAGTGATGATTTAGAAAAGAAATTATTGGCTTTGCAATGCCTGTGATAAAAAGGTCTGATGAATCTTAAAAGAGTTCTATATGCAACAACTGACATCAAATGACAAGTGATAACTATAAGTTTCCAATGAGTTTAATGTCTGGCAATTGAACTGTCAACCAGGGCACTTAATTGCTATCATTTTATATTGGTGCATTTCAAGTCATCAACATTTCTATGACTGACCCATATGATTTTGGATGCAGGGTAGCAGAGCCTAATATTTTGAGATAAATCTTTGAAATTCTCTGAGGAAAAAGAAATCAAACAAAGAATCACTGTAGGTTGGTAAGCTTTTAGCAGAGCAAGCTCAACCTTACATAACAAGAAAATCCAATAAGTCCTGAAAAGAAGGATATACAATGCATCCTCCAGATAGTTACCCATGGAGCTGAAACATGAAAAATAACCAACAGATTGATCCTCAAACTAAGAACCATACAACACATAAAGGAGAGAATAATGCTCAACATCACATGGAGAGATCACAAACCAGCTCAGTATATTAGAAAAAAACTAGAGATACCATAGGATCCATGAGACTCAAATTGCAATGGACTGGTCATGTTGTATGAATGTCAACCACTGGACATTAAGACTGAACTCAAATGGTAATGGCCTGGTAACGTTGTGAGAATGGCAAACAACCGCTGAACACCACAGCAAATAACATGGATCCCCAGAGGTCATATGTGGAGCAGTGGCTGGCAGAAAATAAGATGACGTGATGTACCCAGTTAAGAAAGCACTGGCTCTGTGATGTCCATGATAGAGATGTCTGGCAAATCTTGTGGAAGGTCCATTTCCAATGATGATGGCTAAAAGTCTTCTTCTTCTGATGATGATGATGATGATGATGATGATAATGATGATGATTGACATTTTCTTTAATTCAATAAAACAGATCATGGATGTCTGCAGCCACTTTTCCAGGATATATTTCCAAGAGGAGACAAAAGGATGTATTCGGAATATATCTTTGTTGCAACCAGCAAAAAGTAGTATCATATTTTCATTGGGTACATTAGGTTTGGGTCTCATAAAAAATGATAATACCAATAATTATTAATAATAATTAATCATAATTACCAATCAAGGTCCTAAAGAATAGATTTATGTTTTCTTATTTTCCCTTGGATTCAATACATCTCTCTATCATGGGTGTTGCAGAGCTGATACTTTCTGAATTAGCCTGGTTTGTCTCTCCATCTTGTATTCTGCAGGCCTTGGTTGGACATATGACCTGTGGGGGATCCATATTGTGAGTCCTGATGTCCATCGTTTGTCTGCCATTCTTGCTACATGACCAACCCATTGCCATTTGAGTTTTCTAATGAATTCTATGATGTCTTGAACTCCTGTTTTCTCTCTGATATATTGTGCTGTCTTTTGATCTCTCCATATGAGCCCATTATGTACTAAAAACAGATGTCTTACTCTAAAGGGCCACAAAATTTAAAGCACAACTACTTATTCTACTGGCCTCAATGAGTTAAAGGGCTCCAAAAACACTGCTATTTATCCATAGCTGGGGGGGGGAGAAGTGGTTTCATACCTTTTCCAAGAGCATTGATGCTAAGTAAAGTCAAACTGTCCCAGTCAGAGTTTGAACTCGATTTAACATTTCCATTTTCAATTAACAGTTAGGCCACATGCACATCCCAAAATAATGCTGGGCTCAGCCTAAAGAGCCCAACAAATTTCAACATTCTTATCTTATGATCCCTCATTGTTGTCTTTGATATTCCAGCGGTTATATCCCCCAAATACTGCCGTCTAGAAAATCGGATATACATGTCTCACAGCAATGAGCTTAATCTAGACAGGAAACATGCAAGATGACAAGTCACTAAGATACAGAGGCAAAAGAATATATACACACACACACACACACACACACATATATATATATATATATATATATGGAAATTGAGAATAATTCCAAGGGATATGATTTTCAAGCTAATCCCTTTGTTCAGAAAAATGTTCATCCTTTCTCTCTCTTTAGTTTTTAATCTTGTTTTTATTTATAGTTTCTATTCTTATCATCATCTCATTCGGTAAATATTCCGAAATTCAGTCAGCCATATTGAGAAATGGATATTTCACGTGAAGTGCTGGGATCTCTTATTAGTATGGATCATTAGTTTTCTTATGTTTTGGATTGCTTCTTTTTTTATTTTGGATTCTGCCAATTTCCATCAGTAAACCCCGGCTAATTCGAATCTCCTTAGGGACAACAGAATTTTCGAAAGAGAGGTATATATGCACATACATGCAGACACCAACAGACACATGCACACACATACACACACACTCATGTATATATATATATATATATATATATATATATATATATATATATATATATAATAAATTGAGGAATCTTGTTACCTGCATTTTATAAACAAAATAAATGAACAAAACAAAAAATATATTGGTATACATGTATTTATATATATATATATATATATATATATATATATTAGAAACAGTCAACCAAAACTATCACCAAAACCGGTTTCTTCAGTTTTTAAATTGGTCTAGCTTGCTATGTATGTATGCATTACGAATATAGGCCATACTAATGGAGGTACAGGGCTGAAAATTCGAACATATACTCCTTATTATGCCTAGAATTTAAAAAAAATCTTTTTTTGAAAATTCCCTCCATAATAGATTTGTATGGGAGGTCAATTTGCAATGTAAGTTTATGCCAAATTGGTCTCTCAGTCGATGCCTGACAGCATTCAGACTTGTTCTTTGAAAATTACATATTTTTTCATCACTACCCAATAAAAGGCAAGAGAAGTAGTTTATTCATTGTTCACCCCTTTTTCCATTCTGTAATTGATCATCCTCAACATGGCATACTGTGAAAAGACAATGGTCACATGATGGTTTCTTTTGAGTGACTAACCAACCTAAATACATATGTATTTAAAAAAAATAAGGGAAATGAATCATTTTTTATTAATTTGATGAATGCTATCATCTGGAAATATCAGTCTTACTTGTAATAATTATTTTACCGAATATCAGAAGTACAGTAAATGAAAGAAAAAGATGAAAAAGAAGAACTTGTCCCAAGACATTAAATTCTTCGATTCTCTCAATTGAGTAAGATTTGTTTCTCTTCTCTGTGATTTTCCATAAGACCAATTCTGTTTTCTTTGAACTTATACATATTCAATGAAATAAAAAAAGACTGTCGTAAATCCTTCTGTTGAAATGTTGCTGTATGCTTCAATATAAATGCCGCTATGTCTTACAGGAATTCAGTACAATTTCAATTTCAGCAATTTCTTTTCTCCTTTCTTCCTTTTTTTACCAGGTTTTCTTTCTCTCTTTATTTCCTTATCTCTTTCCTCTTTTGTTGTCTCCCCATTTTCTTTCTCTCCTCCATCCTTTCTTTCTTTCTTTCTTATCTCCCTTTCTATATTTTTTCTTCATCTTTTTGCTCAGCTTTCCCTTAGTTTTATTTTTCTCTTTTTTTTCTTCATTTTTCATCGTCTTAGTCTTCCCTCTCCAGCTTTCTCCTTTCTCCTCTTCATTCTTTTCCCTCCCTTTGTCTTCCTTTTCTCTTTCTCTTTGTTTTCCTCTCCTTGTTTTCTTCACCTTTCCCTTCTTTCTTTCCTTTTCTTGATTTCTCCTCCTCATTTGTTCTTTCTTTGTTTTTTCTTTTTCCTCTTCCTTCTCTTTTTTAATTTCTCTTTCTCTTTATCTTCCTCTCCTAGTTTTTCTTACTTTTTCCTTCTTTTCTTCTGTTGATTTCTCACCCTTTCTTCCTCCTTTTCTTCTCTCTCTTTTTCTTCCCTTCCTATCTTTATTTCTTCTTTGTCTCTTTCTTTCTCTATATTTCTTCTCTTACATATCTATTAGAAAGTATCAATTAAAACAGTCAACATAGTTTTCTTCAGTTTCCAGGTTGGTCTGTCTGTCTGGCTATGCATATATGTATCACCACACCAATGGAGCTAGGGGGCTGAGATGTTAAAAACTTACTCCTTATCATGTCTAGAAAATTCATTTTCTTCAGAATTACCTTTCTAGATAGGTTTTTAATGGGAGATTCAGTTTGCAATGTAAGTTTATACTAAATTGATCCCTTAGTTTGTATCCAGCACCTTGTTTTTCTTAAGATTCAGACATTTTTTGGCCCACCAAATAGCGAGTGAAGTAACTTATTCATTGATCACCCCTTTAATGCTAAAAGACATTGATCATAAGACAGTTTTTATTGAGTAATCTTTCTTTTCTCCTTATTGCTCTGAAGATTTGATTAAATTTTTCCATTATGGTTCTAAGAATATATACATACATCCATCCATACATACATACATAGCCAGTAAACCAGCCAATCAGCTAGGCAGAATCACTTAAAAACTAAACAAACCTATGCTGACTATGTTGACAGAACTGTCTTTGTCTTTCTTTCTCCTCCCCTCTCTCTCTCTTCTTTCCTTCTCTCAATCTATAATCCCTCTATCTTTATCCCCTACCTCTCTCTTTTTACCTTCCTATCTCTGTTTTTCTTTCTCTCTTCCCCTTTCTTTGTCTTTGTCCATCTCTGTCTGTCTCTCTCTCTCAGTATCCTCTTTCTTAGGACCCCTTCCAACTGCTCCCTACTCCTTTCATTTATCCCTCCCGTTTTATGAGTCAAGTCATGACTTTTAGTGTACTGGCTAGCTTAATAACGCCTCTCACAAGCACTTGATATAACTTTGTCCCTTCCTGGATGACCTTTTTATAAGTCCTCTACAAAACGTATACAAATCCAGCAAATGTACAGTTATGAATACAGTAAGTATCAATGAGAAAAATAATTTTTAGAATATACACAGGGTTATTATGAAATCTTTGTGCAGTTTTGAATTTTCATAACTTCAATTCTGTACAAGATAAAATCAATCTATAAAGAAAGTAAGCTAAAGAATTTTACCGATTTGGCATAACATATATTGCGACGTGATTCTGAAGTTTAACAAATAGGTTCTGCAGATGATTTTCAATAATGCCTCAAATGACATCAGTTGCCCTGGTCTACAGGTCATCTAAAGAAGAAAGTTTTATTGAGTAAACAGCATTCTTTTCATGACCCCATCGAGAGAAATCCAATGGATTCGAATCTGGCAATCATCAAAGCCAAAAGATTGATCCAACTATTCCAAACTATTTGTTAGGGGAATTTTAATTTAGAGATTGTCAACTTTCGAGAGCCAAGTTCTAAGGTACACCACCTTAAAAAAAAATAGTTTCTCCTTGGAGTTCTAATCAGGGCCGGATTAAAGCCACTTGATACCTTAAGCAGAGCCCCAAAATAGTGCCCCCGACCTCAACCTCACCCCAATTGCTTAATTGACAAGATTTTTGAGAATAAAACATTCTTGAAGAAATGGTGGTTATATATATACATTTAAAATGCATCGAAATACATTAGAAAAAATTCAATATCCCCACAAAATATACTATTTTATTAAACCTAATCTTTACAAATGGAACTTGTGCTTACTCAGCAACCAGTTTTCTACAGTAGTATATGTGTGGACGATTGAATCATTTGTATATTTGAATTAATCAAATAAAAGAAAAAAATAAAATTTTTAGTTTAAACTTTCATGTTAATTACTCAAACTAACTTAAGATAATTTGACAGAGGGAAACTGCAAGCAACCTGAAGTGACCTCTTCTCTTTTGATGTCCTTAGTACAGAATTCATTTTGCTGGTTCTAATCATGTATGTTCAGGAATGAAATAATTTAACTGTTAGTCACAGTTCACTTTCTATTTTATTAAAGTCAAAGCTCAATCCTGATTCTGCAAATGAAATGATGAGATATTGAAAAAAAAAAGAGAAATTTATTCTGAAGTTGCAATAGGATAAATGAAAAGTAAATAACCAATGCATTCTGCGGGGATGCAATTTTAGAGGGCCCCAAAATTCAATCTGAAGACTAAAGACTTGATTTTAATAGTTTAATGGTCACTTGTACATTGTTTTGTCCAGGATCCTTTAATATGCTACTGATGGCCCAGTTTAAAACTGCACCAGAACTTTATAATGACAGTGCAAACATACATTCACACTCCCATGCACACAGACACTTATATATCAGAGGCATATGGTGTCTTGTATCACAAGTGTGCTCAAGGCTACGGATGTAGAAAAACTCAAAAAATATTCTAGTGTCAGTAAAAAGAGATGAACAGTAAAAACCTTTTTGATACAATGTAGGGAAGATAGTTCCAATTGTAAACTGTTAAGTTTCACACTCATCTTCATTCGATGTTAGTAACAACAAACAAATAAAAAGGGATAAGAGAATTAATGTAACGTCTTTTAATGATAAGAAAAATTTTAGATTCCTGTAATTAGTGGATGCTTAGTAAAAAATAAAGAGAAGAAAAGTTTTAAATTTGTTTTTGAAATAAAACTTGAAAACTTCTTTCAATTGCCACTCATCAGAGGATGACCAATCAGAAAATGTTTAGATATACTGTGATGAAATAATTCAAACAACTTTTCTTATTTCTTTTTATTTGTTTGCTGTTTGTAACATTGAATGAGCGTGGGTGTGAAACTTTACAATTTACAATCAGGACTACCCTACATTGTATGAAAAAGGCTCTAACTGTCCATTGTTTTTTATAGATACTAAAATACTTTTGCTCAAAGCACACCAATGATACAAAGCATCACATGGCACTGACACATACCCATGTCAGAAGCAAATTCATTGCTAGACTACCATGAAGTGCTGTAAATGAATTATGCTTCTCTTTGTTTTTAGTTGATTGATTTTATCGTGTATGGAACTGAAGTTATAATAATTTAAAACTGTGCAAGGATTTTGAAATGTCCCTGAATATTAAGAAGGTTAGAAAGGTTAACAAATAAATTAAAACCAGGAAGTTTGGCGTCATAGAATTCCTGAATTTTCCAAAGACAATGGATGAAAAAATGTTCTCTCAAATTCACACAGAAATCAATTCAGAAATCTTTCTTTTGTTTTAGTTTTTCAGTTTAGCAAGGGCAGTAATGAAACTGTTCACAGAATTATAGGGCCATCAAATGAAATATTTTCAATGCTTTGAATTTTTACTGGAGATTTAAATAGTATTTTTTATTCATTTTCCATTTTTTTGTTTTTTAAAAAAGTTATTACCTCATCGAAAGTTCAACAATGGCAAATGTGAATGAGTTTCTGAAATAACGGGATTGGAAAAAAAGATAAACCCTTAACAGACCACGTTCATAAACAGTTTTATTAAATATTTTAGGAAATATCTAAGAAATGTTCAGGCCCACAATGGGTACATTTTTTAGCCCTCAAATTTTGCCAGAAATAACATTCAATTGTTTTGTTAATAGTTGCCTGCTGTGACCTTTGGAGAGAGAATTGTATCTTATAATCCTGGTTTTGACTCAGTTGAGTTGAGATCATTTTGGAACTCTCTAATGTCAGAAGATTTTCTATTAATATTGCTAAACAATTGAAACTTCCAATGAAAATGACCTTTGGTTCAAGGAAGTTGATTTTTGGATAAATATAAATCAAAGCAAATAAAATTATTATTATCATCATAAACATGTATCTAGGGGGTCCAGACCCTCCCTGCTTAGGCAGAGCACCATTTAAAAAATTTTTGTTAGTATTTAAAGAAGAATTTCGTAAATGAAAAATCAAATGATCCCAAGTATTCATGAATTAAACTTAAAAACAATTTTTTTAATCTCTATTGTCTACTTTGGGAGATGGAAAAAAAATTTCTGATTTGTCCATGCATCATGAATCGCTCTTGTTAAGAAGTTTGAGAAATCAACTTTCACTGTGGAATTTTATGCTTCAAAATATGTGGTTTGTGGATTAGGGTTTACGGTTCAGGGTTTGGGGAACTGCTGTTCTTCTCTAAACTTTTTATAAATTAGACAACACAAACAAAATTGAAATATACCAATTGCATTTTAATTCATTTTTAGTATCATTACTAGTATAGTGACTGGAAAAAAATGACAGGATTAGTCACATGTAAATCAGAACTTGTGTCTAAGATCGGAGTATCTGTAGGCCCTAGAATCAGATAGTGCTGTGTTAGTTTATTGTGTTGCAAGAATGTCTGACAATTGTTGCATGGATGTCAGGGATTATTTATATATAGATCAGCCTTTCTGCCTAAGATCAGAATATCTGTGTGCCCTGCAGAGACTCAGAAGGTACCACGCTAGTTTATTGTGCTGCAAGGATGTCTTTTAACTGCTTGACATCGTTGCTCAGTGCTTCCCATTCACTAATATGTGCCTTATTACACTAAGCGTAGGAGGGAAAGAGAAAAGAAGAAACAGGAAGAGGAAAGATAAAAGAGTGTGAAACCAAAAAAAGAGAAAGAATGCAAGCAAACAAAGCAAAGTTGTTTCCCGTGTCTCTCCGGACAAATGACAATGAGCTTTGTCTACATTTCATGACTGATCCATGGAGATCCGATCATTATTTGAAGAAATCTTATTGTTGTTTTTTTTTCATCGGGGGCAGATAACCAGTTTGATGCCCCAACTGATGAACTGACTGCATTGAGAGGCTAAAAGGTTCCAACAACCCAGCTATTTACCCATAGTTTGAGGTAGAAGCAGATTCATGCCTTTTCTAAGGGCATTAATGCAAAGTGTAAACAAACTGCTCTAGTTTAAGTTTCAACTCAGTTTGCTGATTTGATTCTTCAAGCCATTTACCGTAGGCCATCCCCTGACCCCCAAAAGAAAAAAAAGAGAGAAGGTGAAAAAAGAAAAAAGAAAAAAGATTTTAAAAATACCGTTACTAAATCCATCAAAACTTCAATGTTGACTGAAAGGGTGGACTGTGAAAAGCTTGGGGGGTGGGCTTTTGGGTTTGGGTGTTCTGGGGATGCATTAAGGGGTGGATAATTTTGGAGATGAAGATGATAGGGTGCCAATATTTGGAAGGCACCATGATTTTTGGCACAGAGCAGATTGTTAGAAACAGACCATTTGTCCCAGAAACTAGTTTCTGGTGGCACTTAATATTGATATAGTCTTCTACTCTTGAGAAAGATGTGGGTGTTGGAGGACAGAGAGATAGAGGGTGAGGGTAGAGGGTGATTGTTCCGAGGACAAAAAGGTCAACAGCAGTATCAGCAGCAGCTCAACCGTAAGTGATGAATGACAAATCTAAACTAATCAGATTGTGCTTGCAAATGTGCCAAACGACATTCAAGTGATTTCAGTGAACAATTTGAGACAATCTTTGATGGAAATCAGTGTAAAAACAAATAAAAATAAATGAATTCATTCATGCGTGCGTAAAATATTATTTGTGTCTAAGAACAGATGATTAACTCCTCCTCCATCACAACTTTAACCTCTCTCTCTCTCTCTATCTCTCTCTTTCTCTCTCTCTCACTCTCTCTCTCTCTCTCTATATATATATATATATACACATACACACACACTCTCTAGCTTATACTAACATTTTATATATATATATATATATATATATGTAGTTTATATATACAAATAAATATATATTTACAAGTTTGATTAACGAAGATAAACCAAGAATGTTTTTTGATATTGAACAACAGAAGCCATCAAAGATGGCGATGGATTCTATTTTTTTAATTTTTACATGTGTTTGTTTATGTGTTTGTTTATGTGTTTGTTTTCCAGTGCTCCTGGCTATATTGTTTTGTCTGCAGACTAGGAAATTGGTATCAGTACTCCACTGGACCCCTTGTTTGGAAAGAAAAGATTTTTTGACTTTTTTGACACTTTATTTTGACGGGTTTCATAATAACATCTCGATTCTTTAGATTTTTTTTCCAGCTGAAAATGCTGGTGATGTCATAGATAAAATTTATTCTAACCTTATTCATTCTTTTATGGAATTTTCCTACTTGACTCCAAATTTTGATGCAATAGTTGTTTAATTATTGACTGTGATGGCAAGTTTTACTTAACTTTTCTTGTTTACATACAAGAGAATGCATGTCTGGATCCAATGAATGAAAATATTGTTCAGTAGTGATGTAATGCCATCATTTTATTGTGCTATTTACGGATGACTGGATAGAGGGTCTGTGTGGCTGCGATGTAAAGAAACTTAAACATTCAAATGAATGAAATTACAGCATTTCTTGGTGCGTACCACAATTCTTGTATATCACAAGTATTAAATTTCAAGATTGAAAATAGATATAAAATTGTAATCTCTTATATGATACAGGTACAGTTGAGCCTCACAAACTCAGCAACCTCATGACCTAGGGATTGCTGAGTTTCTGAAATTCCTGGGTTTTTGGAGTAGCATCAAGTAGGCCTACTTTGAGGTACTACTTGAAACCATCATCATCATCATCGTCATCATCAGTCTTTTAACGTCTGTCGTTGGACATAGACCTTCCCCAGGATTCACCACACTTCTCTATCATGGGCGTAGCAGAGCCAGTACTTTCTGAATTTGTCTAGCTCGTCTCTCCATCTAATATTCTGCCGGCCTCAGTTGCGCATGTGATCTCAAGATGAAGTTACATAAATAGCCCTGAATTTTACCCTGATATTTACAAAATGCTTGTTTGATTTTATGAAACCTCAATAAAATATCTTTGTTGTACTTCCAAATGGCAGTCTCAGCAACAAAGGTATCCAGAGTCTCTGAAATTTCTGGAATTTTGGTGTTGCATAGGCTAGGCCAACTTCAAGGTACTACTTTAGGTACTACTGAAATTCCTGGATTTTCGGCATAGCTAACTAAAAAAGAGGGGAATAGAGAGGGATTCATGCTTCACCCAAAGAGCACTAGTGTGAAGTGAAGACAAACTGTCTCAGCCAGAGTTTGAACTCGGTTCGATGAATTGATTTTCCATGCTGTTACTTGCTAGGCCAGCCCACACTCGAATACAATATTCCCAATAATTATTCTTTTTCTTTAGTATTACGAACATTATTCCGCTCTTGGTGTTTCCCAAAAGACACCACTCCCCCCTCGGAAGCCTTCCAACTTTCTTCCGCCCATGACTAATTCCTGCTTTTGATTGCTGTTGGCACACATATTTGCGTTTCTACAAACCCATGACTAAAAATGTTACTTTTCAGTTTTGATGGACAAAGACATTCATCATCTTTTGCAAACAAATCAAGGCATGAAATGACTGCACACGGGCGCGGTGGTACATAGCATACTCCCTCTGTGTGTGTGTGTGTGTGTGTGTGTGTGTGCGTGTGTGTGTGTGTGAACGTGTGTGTGTGTGTGTGTATGCAGGGTCAGGGTTGGGGGATGTAGCTATGGTCCAGAGGGTTCGGACCATTCCCCACCCTCATGTTCTTGCGAAACACAATTAAAAGAAATTTTTTCAAATATCTAGATGAAGAAATTTCTTAAATTAAAAACCCCAAATAGTACAAAATACATCATAAGTTAAACAGAGGAACACAAATTTATCAAATTCCTGGTCTCATTAGATAAATGGAGTGAAAAAAAAATTGGATACACTTCTACTGATAATCCTGGATCCGCCTTTTTATGTGTATGTGTGTGTGCATTTGTGTGTATGTGTATATGTATGCTTATATATGTCTGTGGGTGGGTGTACATGCGTGTGTGAGTGTGTTTTCAACTTACATGAAGAAATTTTAATGGCAAAATCGTGAATATAACTTGGGTAACAATATTGGCATCCTTCCAAACATTTCTTGCAGCTATCTATAAGCTTCTTGCACCTGTCAGCTGGTAGTTTCTCCAACTTTTCATTTAGAATTTATTCAAGCTCTTGAATGTTTACTGGAATCCCTTAGTGTATGATATGCATTGAAACATGACTCCAGATTTTTGCTTTCTCAAAAATGTTTTTATGGTGCACACTTTTGATAACAGCAACAGGTGAACCATATCAAGATGTTTTCTAATCTATTCCTCCTTAAGCAATATAGATTTGAAAATCTCCCCCAAATCAACTGGCTTTCAGATTGCAACAAATACTTTCAGTTCTTATTCATTTATTCATGAATGACTTTATTAATAAAATGGGTCTATAAAAAGGTATATAAAAAGGTAAATAAACTGATATAAAAGGGTATATAAAAGAGTACAATATGAGAAAATGTTGTGGAAATATTTTCCAAGTGAATTAATCGCCCCCTCCCTCTTATTTAATTTCATTTGAATCTCTATGAAACATCATGTTGAAAAACCATCTGCAAAAACTGTCAATATGTTTTTTTCCAGTTTTTACATTGGTCTGTCTGTCTAGCTGGCTGGCTGGCTGGCTATGTATCTATCACACAAACAGGCTGCACCGATGGAGCTTGAGGGATGAAAATTCATACATGAACTCCTTATTATTGCACATATCAGATTTGATTGTAACCTAGTAAAAATAATTTCTTTTCAATGTAAAATTATTAGATTAGAAGCTGAGTTACAGAGTTGTGTAGGGAGAAATAACTTCGAATATAACAACGTAGACAGGTCAGGTTAGTCACTCAATAGAAACCATCATGACCAATGTCTTTTGGCAGCATGCGGAGGTGATCAATTAAATAATCAGAAAAATGGGTAATTGATAAATAATTGCTTTCATCATTACAGGGTACCCCTCAAGCCCCAGACCCCTCATCAGTCTGTTATATCGAGAGTTTACTGTATATGTAATCATTACAAGAGAGTTTTGATGTACCTACATTTAATATAAAAGGTCCCATCAGAGAGGATCAGGGAAAGGATATCATACAAGGAATTAAGCAACAAAAATGGAGATGGGCAAGGCACATGAGAAGAAGAAGAGACAACAGATGGAGCAGAAAAGGCTAACTGGTTGGTGTCCATGGGATAGCAAATGCAGTAGGAAAAGACCAGAAGCAAGATGAAGAGATGAAATAGGAGAATTAGCTGGTAAGACATGTCAAAGATTAGTGAAATGATGCTCATCATACAAGGAAATGGGAAAGGCCTTTCTCCAAAAATGGACTTATTATCAATGATGGTATGGAAGTATGTATTTGCATATTTTCTGCATGTAAGGGCCAGGAAAGGGAAACAGAAAGGAAGAAAAAAAGGAAAAAAAAAAAAAGAAACAATGAAAAAATGAAAGAAAAAAGGAAAAAAGGAAAGAAAGAAAGAAAGAAAGAAACAAACAAACAAACAAACAAAAAAGAAACAAAGACAGAATGAAAAAAGGGAGTAAAGAGGAAAGAATGAAACCAGAATAGAAAAAAAGAAAAAAAAAACAAACAAACAAGCAATAAAGAAAGAATGAAAGAAAGGAAGTAAGGAAGAAAGAAAGAAAGTAAAACAGAAAGAACAAAAGATACAAACAAAACAGGAAAGAAAGAAAGAAAGTGGGATAGAAAGTGAGAAAAAAGAAACAAACAAATAAAGACAGGAAAGAAAGAAGGAAGAAAAGAAAGAAAAAAGAAAAGAATGAAGGGAAGAAAGAAAGAGGAAAAGAAGCAAACAAACACATGGACAAACTAGGAAAGAAAGAAAGAACAAAGGAAAGAAAAAGAGGGGAAAAAAGAAAGGAACAAAGAAAGAAACAAAAAAGAAAGAAACAAAAAAGAAAGAAAGAGAAAAGAATCAGAGAAACAAAAAAGAAAGAATGAAACAAAGGAAGTAAGGAGCAAAAAAGAATGCAAAATAGAAAGAACGGAAAGAACAAACAAAAATAGGAAAGAAAAATGAGGGGAGGAAAGAAGAAAAGGGAAAAACAAACAAATAAACAAGAAAGGAATGAAGAAAGAAAGAATGAATGAAAGAAAGAAAGAAAGAAAGAAAGAAAGAAAGAAAGAAAGAAGCAAACAAACAAACCAGTAAAGAAACAAAGAAAGAATGAAGGAAAGAAACAAAGAAGGAAACAAAGAAATAAACAAAAAAGAAATAAAGAAAGAATGAAAGAAAGGAAGTAAGGAGCAAAGAAAGAGAACAGAATATAAAGAAATGCACAAACAAAAACAGGTAAGAAAGGAGGAATAAAGGAGAAAAAAGAAAGAGAGAAAGAAAGAGAGAAAGAAAGATAGAGAGCAAAAAGAAAGAACGAACAAAACAAAGAAACGAAGTAACTAAGAAAGAATGAAAGAAACACAGGTAGATAAAAGAAAGAGAGAAAGAAAGACGGAAATGAAAAAGAAAGAAACAACAAAGAAAACAAGCAAGAGAAGAAAGAAAGAAAAGAAAAAAGAAAAACAGAGACAAACAAAGAACATTCTCGAACACAAAAAGATGTCTAATTATTAAATCAGATCAGAAAGGATAAAATAAAACGTTGTTTGTTTCAATCATCAAGGCACACGATTGCTTGTCAACTATTTTTTTCCTCAATAACTTTTTACAATGATTCTTTTCTTGTTAAATCAACTGAAAATAAAAATTCAAAAAGACAGAAGATCACTTTTGTTTTCTTTTATTTTCCCACCCCCAAAATCTGCATTCACATCTAATTTAGCAAAAGTCCCTAATTCTGTTAGAAACTGTCAACAAAAACTGCCACCAATATGTCTGTTTAAGTTTCTTCAGTTTAAAGCTGGTCCAGCTGGCAGGTCATGTATCATGCACGATGGAGCTAGATGGCTGAAAATTTAAATATCTACTCCATATTATGTCTAGACAAAAGGTTTGTTTTTTTTAATTTCCCCTTAGATAGGTTTTTATTGGTGCGTTCAATTTGCAATATAAGTTTATGCTAAATTAATTCCTGAGTTAGTGTCTAGTAGCATTCACACTCGTTTTTGAAAATTCAGATTTTTTTTTAGTGATCACTGCTTTTGAAGAGGCGAGAAAAGTAATTTATTCATTGATCACTACTTTTTCCAATTTTTTTTATTGATCACCCCCAACACGGTATACTGCCAACAGATATTGGTCAGGCGACTGTTTCTTTCGAGTGACTAACCAGATTCGTCTTTTTTTTGTTGTTAGTTCCCCTTTATTTTTAGATCCCCCTTTGCTCACAACTCTCTTTTGTTTGAGGTGGATAGGATTGTCCCTTCAGATTCGGATCGATTCCATCCAATATCCAAATGCCTTGCTCATTATGTTCACTTACGCCTACTGGCATAGGCTAAAGATTTGGGGGCCCAGGGGCTTCGCTCCTTCAAGGGTTCCCTTCAACATTTAATGATATTTGATTAAAAAAAAGATAAATTAGCTGCATAAAGATATTCACTATCACGTAACAACCTGAAAGGCAGAGTTATTAATCAAACAATTCATATATGTACAAATATATTCTTGTTACAGTATAATGTCAGCCGATATGTTGAACATTAACTACTATTTACAAAGATTTTGGGGCCCTCTTGATTGCGGGAGGGGGCATTTTTGAATACCCTTCCCGCTCAGCTAGGCTAGTGGTTACGCCCACCATCATTATAGAGGCCAACTGAATGACCATCTTCGTTTTATATAGAATAAAGAAGCAATGCTTGCTATGGTTGGGTGCCTTGGAACTTTCCAAACATAAAATCTTTGTCACAATACAATAAAAATCAAAGTTCCATTCATAAAATTGAAAAATACTTAAAAAGAAACAGAAATCTAATTGCTCATAAAAATTACACATTTTGGACTTTAGAATTTTTTTTTCACTCTTAAAAGAATGACCTCTTCAACAGCCGAAGCCTGTCAGTAGTCGTAGCTGATTGCACATAACACGATAATTTAATTTATTAACAATTAGTTTTTAATTTAATTATCTTCGAGATGGCAAAGAAAAATTTCCAAGTGTAAATGTATAACCAATATACTAACATGACCAAGCAGATAACAGCCCGGAGAATGGACTCGGTGAGCAGAGTTCAAACTCCAGCTAGGACACTTCGTGATCTACTCGCACTAATATCCTTGGGTAAGGTATGGATCCATATCTCCACCCAACAATGGGTAAAATAGGGTGAAGTGAGTAACATCATTTTGGAGGTTTGTCGTCTCTGAGTCTATTTCCTATACCACAAGGATTAGGTAAGTTGTAATGTGTTATATGTGGAGCCTATGTCAGTGTAAGAGCACTACCTACCTACAATAAACTCGGTGCGCGCGTGCACACACGTATGTTTTGCAACCAGTGCACAAAGGGAATCGATGTGCTCACAAAAAATTCCAAGTTCTGTAAATTGCTTACTGAGTTTTTATTGAAAAACTATCGGTTCCTTATGTCGAAGTCAGAAGTGCGCACATACTTCTGTCTAAGGAAAAAAATTGCACAACGTGAGAATTTTGATCACACTGACTAGATTATCAAAATAAAATAGATCTTCCACAGTGAGTTTGACCGTCATTGAGTGCGCTACACTTGTGACCTTGTGCCAGGTGAATACAAGCTTAAATATCCCTGACCACAGAGCAATGGTTATTAAGATAATTTTAAAGACCATTGCTACTGAAATGGGTTTGATCTTTAATGGGTGCTCTACACTTCTGGCCTTGTGTCATTATAAGCTAAGCTAAGTAAACATGAAGACGTTATTGAGCAAAGAAACTGAAGCTAATTACTACAAACTGAACATGTAAGGTTTTATTTCATGTAGAATTGCTTTATATCTGTTTTGTTTTTAGGTAAAAACAAAAATTCAATGGTAATACAAATCATAGATAAATCAAATAATCTAAAAAGATCTTTTATGAAAGTATCTGAAGCGTATCAGCACAGGATTTAGGCATTCATCATCATCATCAGTCTTTTAACGTCCGTCGTTGAACATAGACCTACCCCAGGATTTGCCACACTTCCCTATCATGGGCGTAACCGAGCCAGTACTTCCTGAACTTGTCTAGCTTGTCTCTCCATCGAACATTTTGCCGGCCTCGGTTGCGCATGTGGTCTCTGGGGATCCATGTTGAGAGTCGCGATGTCCATCGTTTGTCTGCCATTCTTGCAACATGGCCAGCCCACCGCCATTTGAGCTTTTTAATGGATTCTATGATGTCTCTAACTCTTATCTTTTCTCGGATGTACTGTGCTGTCTTGTGGTCTCTCCATGTGAGGCCCAGCATTATTCTTTCATGTGCACGTTGCATGATTATTGGTCCCTAAATGACCATAGAGACTGAAAAGGCTCTTTTTTTTTTGAAGAGAGCAAGAAAGTCTTTCTAGATGGTACCTGGCGGTGTACACACGCAAACTTTCAAGATTGTAGCCCCAAAAATGTAACCAAGAGTGCCCACAGATACACACACACAGATGAATCAAGAGAGAAGAAGAATCTGTGACCCACTTGGTCGAGTGGGCCATCTGTGGGGCAACGCTGATTTGATCGAAGCGATTTACATTCATTGTTATAAATTCATTGATATGTTATTAAATTTATGGGTACAAACAACTTTACATCTAAAAAAATTCGATATTGATAATAATGAATTAACAATGATTTTCAATTCATTTTAAATAAAGTATTTGAAACAAACTGATTCTGATTACATTAAGTGTTTGATAAGAATATCTGAGATCAAGATACAAAAGTATTCCTCTACGTATTTAAAATCATTTTCCGCACAACGACGGACTTTCAAAGTGTTTTGAAATTGACTTTTTTTTTCTTGTCAATTATGAAACTTTCCGGTGCTTTAATTTCCATAAATGATGTTGCAAAATAATAAATTGTTGTTTTTGAGGCTATCATAGAATTTCTTTTTTTTTTCCATTCTGAAGAGAAGTTTCCAAATCAAGCTTTCGTGGCCAGATTTCTTCTAAAGTTTTGCCAACACATACATATCATGGACTGAAATGTAATTTAAAACTGGAGTTCCGTTTACAATGGGACATCTGCCTTCTTCTTCAGGAAAAGCAGCTGCCCCTTGAAACATTTCCCAAAATTTAATAATTCACTCTGTGTCCTTAAAACCAACAACAACAAAAAAAGAATATCATTCTTTATTTGCCATAAATCTTTCATGATCTGCTTTTAGAAGATGTAGGTTGGCTGAGCAGTAAGTGTCACTGAAAATGGACCAGGCAAGCCAAGTTCAATCTCCAGCTGGGACAATTCATGTTCACTTCACATCAATGCCCTTGGGAAAGGCATGAATATACACATATATATCTATATAAATTGTCACAGAAACAAAATTGATATTCATATAATTTTTTAATAGCATTGAGTCAATTGGAGTAAATA